>CM024754.1:136345265-136685915 GCA_014218235.1 Colocasia esculenta
CCAAAGAAGGGACTCACATATGTCAAACCAAATACATCTCAGATCTAATGATCAAGTATGGATTTGACAAATGTAAGCCTTTAGGTACACCTATGAGCTCAAGCATTAAGCTAGATAGTGATCCCCTTGGGAAAAAGGCAGATCAAAAGATCTATAGAGGAATGATAGGATCACTACTCTATCTCACTACAAGTAGGCCAGACATAATGTTCAGTGTTTGTTTATGTGCAAGATTCCAAGCTGATCCAAAAGAATCACATGTTCTTGCTGTTAAAAGAATTTTTAGATATCTTATTAATACAAGTAAATTAGGTTATGGTTTCCCAGATGTCAGAATTCAAGTTAATTGGATATAGTGATGCTGACTATGCTGGATGCAAATTAGACAGAAAAAGCACCAGTGGTAATGTCAACTCCTTGCAGGATGTTTGATATCTTGTCTTCCAAGAAAACAAAACTCAGTAGCCTTATCCACTACAGAAGCTGAATACATTGCAGCTGGAAGTTTCTGTACTCAACTACTATGGATTAGCACCAATTGGAAGACTATGATCATCAACTTCAAGAAATCCCAATGCTGTGTGATAATACAAGTGCAATCAATTTAACCAAGAATCCAATTCAGCACTCAAGAACAAAGCACATTGAGGGTAGACATCACTTCATCAGGGATCATGTAAGTAATGGAAACATCTCTCTTGAATTTGTTTCTATAGAAAATCAATTAGCAGATATTTTTACAAAGCCCCTACCAGAAGATAGATTTACATCTATTAGAAGGGAAACTGGTATGTGCAATCCTGATAATGTTTCCTAAATTATCATGCTTGAAAAATATTTTGTTTCTGTGAAAATGTATCCTGAAATTTTTTTTAGTCAAAGATCGACTTATGAATTCGATTCATGAAGAGTCAAGGCATTGGGCTCATGTTAAAAATTGGCATTCAACTGATGCATTCGAATTCTTAAATCGACTCACTTAAGTTCCTGAAACGTCTTAACATTTAAAATTCCTTAATTAACACTCAATTAAGGCGTGTCTCTTCGCAACTCAAATCACAACCTTTCATGAAGAGACGGTCGTCATCTAACACTTATATAAATATCCCTCGTTCATTAAGGAAACACCCGTTTGAAATCTCTCCTCGATGCTCTGTCTTCTTCTTCGCGCCTTCTTGCTCTCCGGCGAAGGAACTTCAGAAGCCCTCTGCTAGACCTTATCCTTTCGAGAAAAAGGTAGGATCTTTAACTCTTTTCGAGTATATCTCCTCCTCCTCTGAAGGTCTCCTAAGTTTCCCTTTCGTCCGTTTGTTTAGATGGCATCTTCTAGGGCTCAAGACTCCGTCCAACTCACCTCTGACCAACTCCAAAGACTAGCCAAGATTCCCTATGTTCCGGAAAGTCTGTTGAGTTTTCTCATCTGAGTGGCAGTCTAGCATGGGTAGAGGAAACCCTCACAGAAATGGGGTGGACCAAGCTCTGTCAGATTTCAGAACCTTTTGTAGCCAGTGCAGTAAGGTCCTTTTATGCTTCCCTGAAGATTTCAACTGGAAACACCGTAGTAGGGTATGTTAAAGGAATCAGAATCACCATTTTGAGGAATATCTTGTGGAGCTTTTGAATTGTCCTAATGTCGGACACTGTCTCAGTGAGTTTATTCCCTTAGAGAAACAGAAGTTAGGGATTATTAGGAATCTGGGGACTCTGTGCAAGAGAGGTCTGCAAGTCAATGAGCTATCTACAGAAAAGTGGTTGATTCACTATATCATTACCAATATCATAACCCCTAGAGTAGGTACCCATTCCTCCATCACAACCAGAGATGGGAATCTACTCTTTTGGGCTCTTCAGAGGCACAGAGTCAACCTTCCAGCAGTCATTTTGAGAAAGAATGATAGCAGCAAAGGACCTACAAGAGTCTCTCCCGTATGGATCTTTGCTTACCATGATCTTTAAGAAATTTTCTGTGGATTTGTCTGGAGAAGTGCCTGTAAGCACCAGAGAGAAGATTGGGCTCATTACTCTTAGAAGGAGTCACTACTCCTTAGTTGAAAAGAAGCAGAACTTGTGGTATAAGGACTCTGTTCCGGAGTGTGAACATGAAGTGTATCCAGATGAGAAGTTAGTCTCTGTGCTCACCCAAGACATTCCTATCACAAGTATTCAAATTGAAGCCCCAGTAGATCCAGTAATCTCAGATGTGTTTGTTCAGCCTCCTTCACCAACTATCCCTCAACCAGTTCAAAATGAAGAAGTTCAGTTTCCAGCCTCCTCCTCTCTTAATGAGCAAGATGCTCCCTCTGAAAATGTACATGAAGTTTTGAAAGATCTCAGAGGTAAGGGAATTCTATCTGAGGATGTTCCTGTCCCACCTATGGAACACATGTTTGAAGAGAGAGAGCCTTCATACTCCCCTTCTCAATTTGAGACCCGACCAAGGTCTCAGGGGGAGAGTAGCAACAGCCTTGGCTCAATTCTGGAGCTTGTTAAATCCCAACAAGAAAATCTATCTATTCTTCATATGCAAGTTGAACTGATCGATGTCAAGTTTGACAGTTTAGCTGATGAGGTGAAGCAGATAAAAGAGCTTATGCTTCAGCTAGTATGCCAGCAGGGCACTCCAAGCCGCAGGGCCTTCTCCCTCACAGCAACAAAAGAAGCAGCAGCTACGCTCAAGAGCTACAGCACCAAGAGTCAACTCAAGAGAGAGTCTCTGAAGATCAAGTGCTTGAGCAAGTAGTAGAAAAGGATCAAGAGATCCAGGCTGACCAGCAGCCCATATCCGATGAACCCTAGCATAAGCAAGAGCAAGCTCCCAAGCCTCCACTAGCAATGGTTGTATATCAACCTCCTGAAGAGCAGCAGCATGAGCAGCAGCAGGAGTCAGTGGCTGATCAGCAGCCAGGTGTAGCAGCAGTTGAGGAAGAGGTATCCCTAGGAAAAAGACCTCTTCAGGCCTTTGAGTCTCTCACTTTCAAGAGAAAGGTTAGGAGAAGGCTAGTGAAAGATGGCCATCCTATCTGTCCTTCTTCGTCTTCCAGGCCTAACTCACCTGCCCCTCCTGTCATTAATCCTCCAGAAACCACTCCTGCAGCACCCTCATCCTCTGCTCCCTCCACCTCAATTCTTGAGGTATCCTCTCCAGATATGCCTTCCCCAAGCATCCCAGTAGATCCACACTTCAAAGATATCCAATTTTCTATCTACCCTTTGCAATACCAACCCAAGCCACTCAAGGAGGTAGCAATAACCCTGTCCACCCAACCTCCTTAGTTTTATTCATCTCTACCAACTATTCCCAAACCTGGCTCTCAGCAAACCCATTTACAAATCATTGGAATGGTTCCCAGTCTCCAATTACCAGCTTCCCGTGGTCCTAATTTGGGAGACAAAGCAGCTTTACTCCTTCCTCCATTTTGGTATGTCTTTGTCTACCATTCTTCGTAGTTCATGGCTCTATTCAAAGAATATCTTCAAATTAGAGCCTTTCTTGAAATCCACAACATGTCAGGTTTCACTTTTGAACACTGGCTTCCATCTCTGATCAACACTTCTCAGATTTCAATCTCTGAACTTCAGGTTGTTTCTCAGAAGAGCCACTGTCTGACTCCTCAAGAGTTTGTTGATCTTTACCCTGAAGAAGCCATGAGATTTCAAGAAGCCAAATCACGAAACCACCATCTCAAAATCTATACACATATCTCTCTCCGGTTTCATGACCTCTTTGCCACTCTTCTTAGAGAATCTCAGGCCAAATTTACTGCCATGAAAGCCTTCAATTTTGAGAGGTTCAAACTTCGTCTGCATGATGTCTCTAGAGGCCAATATGATATGCTCATCAGAGGTCAAAGGCCAGTGGTTCCCTCAATGACACCAGCATTATTACCTGATCTTCATCCACCCCTTGTAGGAGCAGTTCTCTATAGAGGTCCCTTTACTAATACCCTCTACAACAGATTCCTTCGGATCTCTACAAGGTTCAAGATCAAGTACAAGTCCAAGCTCAGCTTTCAGAGGTTCATCTTTCTTCACGTACCCACATTACAGAAGAACCTTCTTGATCTCCAACTAAGCTTCGCTGAATCCGAACGGTTCACTCCTGATCAATGGGAGAAAGTTATCCAGATCATCATGTTAAGTGCCAAAAAATGAAACTCACTCTGAATGAGTATCACTCCAAGAGCCTCCACGACCTGAGAAAGCACATAGGCCTTAATGGGCACACAGATATTTGTACTATTATCAGGCCAAGGATGCAGCTCTCTCATCTGGTCTTCACTGGAACATCACTCTACATGAGTTCTTATCACTGGCAGTCACTAAGAAGTTTACTCCCCTTCAAATCAAATATGTAATGGATCCAGAAAAGGCTAACCTCAAGCGCGCCTTTTACAGAAGACGCCACATCAAGTCTCTGAAGAAATTGCCTTTCACGGTCCTACCTACAATGTGGACCTTTCAAAGTTTGACCACATTTTCCCAACCAATGAGCTGAAGCTTTGGAATCTTATAGAGCCATTCTTGGCTAAAATTCCCCCAGCTCTCTATCTTCCTAGCTCTGGCAACAACTGAAAACATTGTATTGTTTTTCTTACTTATGAAAGTTGTATAATGCTTAACTCAAACACTTATCTTTTTGGTCAAAGCATTTACTATCTTCTCCTGTCTTTTGCATTGCCTACATTGATATCCTTTATGTTAATGCCACAAAGGGGGAGAAAAGACAAGGTAGCTACTTAGTTTCTTTTACAAAATTTGTATCAAACAATTTATATGATATTCAGGCTATCAGCTACCATTTAAAGATTTTTTTGTCATTAAAAAAAGAGGGAGAATTGTTGAGCAACTTTCTCTAAGTCTTCAGAAAATTAAGTATTTTGATAAGACAAATCTTTAAATGAATATTTTGCGTCTACCATGATAAATTCCCAAATATATATATCTTCCAAAAATATAGATATACTAGAAATTTCTAGACAACTTCAATATCCTGAAAGACCAAATTTTCTAAGTATACAACTTTATATTGTATTTGACTCATGACTTCGACTCATACAGTCGAAGTCTTTATACTGTATTCGACTCATGACTTCGACTCATACAGTCGAATGTCTTTATACTGTATTCGACTCATGACTTCGACTCTAACATACAGTCGAATGTCTTTATACTGTATTCGACTCATGACTTCGACTCATACAGTCGAATGTCTTTATACTATATTCGACTCATGACTTCGACTCATACAGTCAATGTCTTTATACTGTATTCGACTCATAACTTTACACCTCATTCGACTGTCGATTTCCTTCTTGAGTCGAATTACACTATTCTTCCTAAATCGAATCATACTTACTTCCTGAGTCGAATTACCTGTTCTACTGAATTCGACTACACTGTCAGCTGTAGTACCTCTGTCAGTTCTAATTGTCATTCCTGGTTGTAAATTCTTCTTAAGCATAAAATCTATGACAAATTTCATGTTGCTTAAGATCGTACAAGATTATTATTTTAATATATTATTTTTGACAAAAATTCAGTACATTCGCATATTTACATTCCTGTAAAAAAATTTCTCTGAAATATACTTCTAGTTCTTACAGTCTTGATGTCCATTGCCTCAATCTATTCCTTCTAAAAGACTCAAAGCATTTATGTAAAAATCAGGCGCATGGTATCTGACCATCTCACCAACCACTGACAGACCCATACCTCAACGTTTTGTCTGTCTGCCTTATTTTTCGAAAGGACTAAGAATACTAGGTTCCATACTATTTGTTGTACTCCACTGACTCACCTACCACAAAGGTATGGATATGCTTTTGTCTTTATCTTGTCCTTGCAAACAGGTATTTATTAGAGCGCATGTTTTAAGCATGGGTTGCTCAGCTCAAGTCTCAAGAGCTTATCTTCTAGCTGTGACAACGGCTCCTACCTTTAAAGACTTTGGGAAGAGGCAAAATTCAAGACCCTTTGGATATAAGTCCAAGATCCAAAGGATCCCCAAAACTCTCCTCAAACGGATAGTATGCAACAACCATCTTACTCCAACGGCTATCTTCCTCAATGGCTAGTTTTTGAAGATTATAAAGAGATGGAGAAAAGCTCATGAAGAACAACAATTCGAGTGTGCAAAAATTCCTTCAAGCCATTTCTCTAAAAGCTCATCTTGCAAGCTCTCTAAGTCTTCCTGTTCAGCCTCTGTGTGAGAGCGCATCTTTAGGAATTTCTGTTCTGAAGATCTGTCTGTTGGGTGGCAATTGTAATTGCTCCTTCTTTTGAAGTCCACCCAAGTAGCTTCAGCTAGGATTTAGACTGCACTTCTCTTCATTCAATTGCTGGAAAGTGTGTGTTCTGTGCTCATCCTTGAGGCAAACACACAAGGTTTCTTTCTCCTTTAATTGTTATTTCTGCAGAAGTTTTTCTGCTTTACCCCTCTTGTGAAGGGAAGGCCTTTGGTATAAGGCAATATTGTATACCCCTGTTTAGGTAAGACTTGCTGTGGAGCAAGTGGGTGTTGTAATTTCCTCTCAAGGGTGAGAGAAGGCCAAATTTGATTGGCAGTTTAGTGAAAAACTCAAGTGGTTGGCTTGAGGACTGGATGTAGGACTTCCATGTGGGAAGGGCCGAACCAGGATAAATCTCTTGTGCAATCTTCTGTGTGATTGTTTCCGCCAAGTTCTCACTTGAATCACACACATCACACCAAGCACTAACATATCTACTTAGTGTTGTGATTTTCAGAAGAATTTTGAAAAGCAAGAAAAGTCCTATTCACCCCCCCTCTAGGACTGTGTATCTGCCATTTCGATCCAACACTTGGACTCCCAACGTAACAGCTATAGAAGAAGCCAATGACTTGAAAAAGATGTCATTGGAAAGCTCATTGGGTCCGTCATGGCTCATGAGATAAACATGGAGAGATTAGGAGAATCATCCACTAGAAAGAAGCACACAAATGCCCTCAAAGCAATAGAAGGCAGCTCTGAGGATGAATCAGAAGATGAAGCCAGTAGTGAAGACAGTGAAGATGAAGAAGCAATGCTGTCTAGAAGACTACAGTGGATATGGCCAAGAAAAAGAAGTATCAATCTGGCAGACGATACTTCAAAAAGGGAAAGGATTTCAAGAAACCTAAAGCAAAGGACATAAAGAAGAATGAACCAATTTGTTATGAGTGCAAGAAGCCAGGACACATCAAGGCTGAGTGTCCAAGCTTAAAAAATCTGAATTCATAAAGGACAATTCAAGAAAGTTCAGAAGATATAAGAAGAAAGCCATGGCAGCAGCTTGGGACAACAGCATTGACTCGGATAGCGAGTCAAGCTCAAACAGTGAGGAAGAAGAAAAGACTAACCTAGCCTTCATGGCAGATATCGCAGAAAAGGTAACCTCTGACTCATCCTTTGATTCCTGTAATGATTCTGATTCAGATAACCTAGAAGATGCTTTTAATGAACTGTATGGTAAATATAGAGAAGTATCTAAATTATTAAAAGCTAGTAAGAAAAATGTTGCATGTCTGAAGAATACCAATTCTGATTTAAAATCAGAAAATGAACAACTAGAGAAGCAAGTTAGTGAACTTAAAAGAAGAAATGAGTTGCTATGAGAAAATCTAAAAGATAAAAATAAACAAATAACAAAATTAGAAAAATAAGAAATTCAGACGAACTAAAAATGAAATCAAAAGACTAATAGAAGAAAATGATAAACTATCAAGTATAATAGAAAAATTTACTAATGGTAAAATTCTTTAATACTAAGAGGAGCTAGAAGATCAGGTAAAGGGAAAATGGATTAGGTTACATTCCACCAGATAATGAAGATACAACAGTATACCCTAAAATATATCCAACTCCAAAATTCGTACCTGAACAAGATATACCATATGAATCAAACATTAAATATACTCCATATGAAAAAATAACTAGAACAACATGTTGCAGTCACTACAACAAGCTAGGACATACCAAAATAACCTGTCCAACTAAACACAAAATCTGGATAATTAAAAAGAAAGATGAGAATACTAACCAGCAAGGACCCAAAAGAACTTGGGTACCTAAAGCTTATTGTCCTTATTTTAGGGAGGCCTTCGAGCATCAAAATGGTACCTAGACAGCGGGTAATCAAGGCATATGTCAGGTAACAGAAAGTTGTTATCTCACCTCAAGGCTGAAGAAGGCACAGTCACCTATGGAGACAATGGAAAGGCGACCATGATAGGCAGTGGATCAGTGTGCAGTAGAGGGTCAACTATCATTGAAGATGTGTCGTGCGTCAAAGGACTGAAACACAATCTCATCAATATCAGCCAGCTATGTGATAAAGGACACCAGATCAGTTTTCAAGAGCCAAAGTGCAGCATTGTGAAAGATCGTGTAGTCATCTTTGAAGCCAACAGAGAGAAGAACCTATATGTACTTCATCTGGAAGAATTAAAAGATCAAGACATCTGCTTAGTAGCAAGCAAGGAGCAGTCAACTGAGCTGTGGCATAGAAGATTGGGCCACTGCATTTGGATGGCATAAGGAACCTGATTAAGAGAAGCCTAGTGGAAGGTCTACCTAAAATTGGTACAAGATTGGATGGCATCTGTGGGCCTTGTGCAAAAGGGAAGCATGTAAAATCCTCATTCAAGTCAAAGACTATGGTGACAACCTCTAAACCCTTAGAACTCTTACACATGGACTTATTTGGGCCAATGAGGACCACCAGTCTAGGAGGAAAGAAATATGGATTTGTTATTGTAGATGACTATTCGAGATTCACTTGGGTATCATTCCTAGAACACAAGGATGATACGTTTGACAATTTTGTGAGCTTCACAAAAAGGTTCAGAAAGATAAAAAGTATTGCATTATTGGAATCCGATCAGACCATGGAGGAGAATTCCATAATGAGAAATTTTTAAAGTTCTGTGATGACCAAGGAATTGAACACAATTTCTCAGCACCAAGGACACCACAGCAGAATGGAGTTGCTGAGAGAAAGAACAGGACTTTATTGGGCATGGCAAGAACAATGTTATCAGAATATGATCTGCCAAGATATTTTGGGCTGAAGCAGTCAACACAGCAAGCTACATCATAAATAGAGTAATGATCAGGCCGATTTGAAGAAGACTATGTATGAGTTGTTGAAAGGAAAGAAGCCTAAGATCAGTCACTTCAGGACATTGGATGTCCATGCTTCATCCACAACAACGGCAAAAGAGACATTGGTAAGTTAGATGCCAAATCAGATGAAGGCATCTTCATGGGGTATGCTTCTAAACCTAAAGGTTATAGAGTGTTAATAAGCGCACTTTATTAATTGAGCAGTCAGTACATGTTATCTTTGATGAAACTAACCCTTCCTTGAGAAAGGAAGAAGATAGTGATAATGATGATGCAGATGAATTGTCCAAGAAACTAAAGAACTCATCAATTGAGGACAAGGAGATCCACCTCTGGAAGATCTGCAACAAAAGGATATAGAACATGAAAATCTTCCAAAGGAATGGAGATATAAGAGAGATCACCCTCCTGAAAACATCATTGGTGATCCATCTGTAGGGGTAAGAACAAGAGGTAACATAATTCCATGTGATTATTTAGCTTTTGTTTCTCAAATAGAGCCTAGGACAGTCAATGAAGCTATCACTGATGAATCTTGGATTTTAGCCATGCAAGATGAACTGAATCAGTTCAAGAGAAACCAAGTTTGGTCACTTGTTCCTAGACCATCAGATCATCCAGTGATTGGCACCAAATGGGTGTTCAGAAATAAATTGGATGAAGCTGGTGTGATCATAAGAAACAAGGCCAGATTGGTAGCTCAAGGCTATTCCCAAGAGGAAGGCATAGATTTCGATGAAACCTATGCACCGTAGCTAGACTTGAGGCTATTAGAATTTACTTGCATATGCATCTGCACTAGATGTGAAATTATTTCAAATGGATGTAAAGTCTGCATTTCTAAATGGTTTTATTAAGGAGGAAGTCTATGTAGAACAACCTCCAGGCTTTGATGACACTGAATTTCCGAATCATGTTTTTAAACTACACAAAGCACTATATGGTTTAAAACAAGCACCTAGAGCCTGGTATGAAAGGCTTAGCTCATTTCTATTAGACCATGGTTTCATTAGAGGTCAAGTAGATAGTACACTATTTATCAAGTCCAAAGTCAAACATATATTGCTTGTTCAAATTTATGTTGATGACATAATATTTGGTTCCACTGATGAATCTCTTTGCAAGTACTTTGAGAAGCTTATGCAGGGAGAGTTCGAGATGAGCATGATGGGAGAGCTCAACTACTTCCTTGGATTGCAAATCAAACAAGGAAAGGAAGGGACTCACATCTGCCAAGCTAAGTACACCAAGGAACTCTTAAAGAAGTTCGGATTTGATAATGCCAAGCTGTCAACACCTATGAGCACATCAATAAGAATGGACAGTGACAAAGATGGTAAGAATGTAGATCAAAAAATCTACAGAGGTATGATAGGATCCTTACTATACTTAATGCTAGTAGACCTGATATTTTATTTAGTGTATGCATGTGTGCTAGGTATCAGGCAGATCCTAGAGAATCTCATCTAATTTCAGTAAAAAGAATTTTTAGATATTTAGCTAGAACTCATGACTTAGGTCTTTGGTATCCAAAATCATGTGAAATTAACTTAGTAGGATACTCTGATGCTGACTACGCTGGATGCAAAATAGATAGAAAAAGCACCAGTGGTTGTTGTCAATTCCTTGCAGGATGTCTGATATCATGGTCCTCCAAGAAACAGAATTCAGTAGCACTGTCAACAGCTGAAGCTGAGTACGTGGCTGCTGGAAGTTGTTGTACACAACTCCTATGGATCAAGCAACAACTTGAGGATTATGGGCTACATATCAAGACAATTCCACTGTTATGTGACAACACCAGTGCTATAAATTTGACCAAGAATCCAGTACAACACTCAAGGACTAAACACATTGAGGTTAGATATCATTTTATTCGTGATCATGTAGCAAATGGGAACATAGATATTCATTTATTGATACAATCAATCAGTTAGCAGACATCTTCACAAAGGCCTTACCTGAAGAGAGATTTACTTCTCTTAGAAGGGAATTAGGCATGTGTAAATTGTGAAAGATGTATCTGTTTAAAACTGAAATATTAATTTTCAGAATTTGAATTATTTTCCCTCCCAAAATTTGAGCAAAATTTAATTATTGCCAATTCTTTTAATTTTGTCATGACGATTCGTTATTTTATAAGAGTTTATTCCTATCGATCTAGTCAGTTTTGTCGTTTTCTGCATCATGGCGCCCCTAAATTCTAAAAGTCATTCTTTTAATGTTCCCGAAATCTGTGCGGCAACGATTCACATCTCTTCATCATCTTCTTCCTTCTACTGAGGTGATACCCTATCGACTCCGGCATCGACTCTCTCGGATTTCAAGCTTCCAACCAATTCCCGCCAAAAATTTCTTGAGGGCTTCTATTCCATTCCTCTTTCCAGCCCTCCAGAAACTCTCTTTGTTCTCATCCATGGCCTCTTTGGTAGTTTCGGCAGCGTCGGGGGCTACAGAGCCGAATTTCTTATCGACGAACAGCAAGTAAGGTTTACGTCTATGAAAGTCAAGCTATGCGGTCACAAAGCTGTGGATGTGGGAGATTTGCAGAAGAATGGAATGGGGAGCATCGTCGAAGCTTTGGACAGATTGAAGTGGACGAAGATGGCTACTATCTCTGAAGTAAGTTTTCCAGACCTGGTAAAAGCCTTCTATGTGTGTCTGAAGTCAGAGGCTGACAGGACCTTGACTTCCATGGTCAAGGGAACCCAAATTAGGGTCACACGAGACTTATTAGCATCTCTCTTTGGTGTGACTACCTCCGGACATAGTGGAGTTCACACTGTGAATATCCAAGAAAAGGGTCTAGGGATAGTTGGTCCCGAGTTCAGATTGAAAGATGACAAGGTGGATGTAAACCAGTTGAATGCATTCAATCGCATCCTGCACTTTGTAGTTTGTCAGATTGTGGTTCCCAGAAGTGCTACTTTTTCACCTGCACTAGGGCTGATTCAGATTTAATGTTTGGGCTATCAAGAATCAAGAAATCAACACTGCAGAGCTCATGATTGAAAGGATGAAGTTTGCAAGCTCTCAGGTATGGGATACTAAGAGCAAGTTGAATGTTTCTTTACCTTATGCCCATCTCCTGACGAAGATTTTTCAGCACTATAGCATAAGTGTAGTAGGAGATGTGTCTGAGAAGATGGGCCAAGCAATCGGTCCAGAAATTTAAGGGAAAAGCGATTTTTCAGTTGTCAATGGGTTTGGACAAAGACTTCTGTGGCTGAGGATGAAGCCATCATTGGCGAAGCCAAGAAGGTCAGGAAGCAGTTCAAGCAGCAGCAGAACCAGAGTAGTAGCAGCAACACCATCTGTTGAAGCAGAACCATCAGCAGCAGTAGAAGCTCAAATTGAAAGAGCTGAAGCAGCAGCAGTCGCAGTATCCAGCAGCATAATTGAGGATATCCCCTAGAGGTCATTGAGACTGTTGGCCATAGTTCAGAGGATCCTCCTCCATCTTCCCGAATAGCCACTATACTCAGGGATGTGCTGGACTCCATTCAAGGTACTCAGGAGGAGTCAGAAATTGGTGGTGATTCAGTGGCAGAAACTGTGGCTCCAGGCCACACTGAGGAAATCATTGTGGAGGAAGCTCCCATTCAGGGGGAGCAATCATCTGAGAAAGAAGGAGCACCTCAGGGGGAGCACAATGAAAATATTCCTATCAATGATCAATTCACTAAGGAACATGCTAATTTGTGGAGCCCATGTAAGGGCAAGCCAAAAGGGGAAACAAGTAGCTCATCGAAGGTCAAAGCGAAGCAGCTGAAAGTCAATTTGAAGCCTGTCATCAAAAGGTGATTGAGCAAGGCAAAGCCATCTCATCTATGCAATCATATATTAGTCCATCTCTATCAGCCAAACTTCTGTATCAAATGAACTTGTAACTTTGTCCACTGAAGTTCATAGCTTGAGAGATGACTTAGAATGTTCAAGCAGTTATGCAGATGGATGAAAGGTGAGTTTGATAGTGTCAAGAAGCTCATCTCCTTAATGTGTAGACCACCTCTGCCCCTCCAGATTTCTCTCATGATGACCAGTTAGTAATGCAGGGCCATCAGGGCCAAGGCCAGCAGAAGAAATGCAGGATCATCAGGGCAGTTCCAGAGGCATCAACAGGGCCATCCGGGCCACAAAATGATGAGAATATAATACCTGCAGTGGAATATTGTGGCGTTGAGAAGCTGGGGCCATCTGGGTCATCTGAAGTGTTGGGTCTCATGATTGGGAATGTTGGGTTACAACAAGTGCTTAAAGTTTGATGATGAGCAATACTAATTGATGTTATGTGAAATGTTCACAAATGGTATGTTTGTTTTGATGATGAACATTTCATGAACAAGAAAATTGTTGTGTTATGAATGTGTGAAACATGATGAGAATGACAATGGATGCAAATGAAACACATGTTTATATGTTCTTATATCTCACTAATTATGTCTTTTAATGTAGGAGATTCCATGCAAGACAAAGCCCAAATCCAAGTGCAAAAGAACAAGACAAGTTGCTGAAATAGTGCAACTGTCAACAGATGACAGTGCATCTATCAAAGATGAATAGTGCATCTGATGCATCTGTCGACAGATGATTTTCGCCTGTCGACAGATACACTCAGAATCTATTTCCAGAAAGCCCAGTCTTCCGGTTCTTGCAAACCTGTCAGCATCTGTCGACAGCAGCAAGTCGGCTGTCGACAGACGGAGTTTTGGGAAGATCTAGTGGCCAGGATATGATCTATATTTTGGTGTTCCTTTTAGCACGACTCTCTATGCTTGGACACCACTATATATGGATCATATGAGGCTATTTTCGCAGCAAGGAGCCACCATACCAAAACCCTAAGCAAAGGTCAAGATCAAGGCTTTCTTCCTGCTGCCATGCTTATCTCTCTGCCCAGACAAAGAAGAACCTTCGAAGCGGAGTTGAAGCCGGTTCATCCGTGGTTCAAGCTTCTCATCAAAGATACTGTCAAGACGAAGCTTGGAGTCTTTGGACGACCAACGAGAAGAGATCTACATCGGGATTTGATTCTTCATCTCAAACTCTTCTCCTTCACTACTTTCATAATCTGTGTGGTGTGCACTGATTTGAGATCAGTACTGGATGTTGTGGAAGTGTGGATTGTTGTTCTGATTGGTGTTTGCATCAGACAACGTGTGTGTGGTGTTTGGTCAGATCAAGGCTAGAGGGCTGATCTTTGGGGACTTGATCTAGCGTGTGTGTGTGTGGTTGAGCCGGTGTGCTCGTGTGTGTGTTGTACTCAGTCTTGAGTAGTGTGTCCTCACTGTGTGGGGGGTGGAGTAGGAGTCACGTGGTGTGATCTCCGAACACCTAAAAATTCCCTTGTGCACTATGGTTTGACTTGTGGTTACACTGTATTGCGCTAGATGCATGCATAGGGATTTCGTCTACACACTAACTGTTAGTTTGCTCACAACATTGCATCAGATCAAAGGGGTTTTAATTGAGTAGATCTTTAATCCGAAGTAATTTTCATATGCTAAGTTTCCGCTGCAAATCTATTCAACCACCCCTTCTAGCTTTGCCATCACCGAGTATCCGATCCTACTGAAGGTGGTTGGGCCACCAGGGCCATTGATCTCTGAAGGTGTGGATCCAAGTGTAGTTGAGTCTGCCATTGCTCCCAAAGCTCATGAGTCTTCATCTCTTGCAACACCAGACCCTCCTCACCACCTCTTCTTCCACAGCCCCTCTAGCTCCACTACCTTCAAACAACCTGCACCAAGAACCATCTCATCTCCAGCAACTTTTCCTTGAACCTTATCATCTCCTATCATGCCCACTACCCTCCACATCCATTTCTCCCTCTCCTCCCGTTGTTATTCAATCCTCCAGTTTCTTCATCAGCTGGAGCCTCTTCATCATCTGGTCCCTTATCAGCTGATCCATCACTATTCTTCTCCTAAATCATTCCTTCATCTCTATTCCACCTACATCTGTTACAATTCTCTAACTGACCACAACTGCGGGTTTTCAAAATAAATTTGAGGATGAGTTGGAACGAACCACACTCATCTCAATCCTAGCAGTTGCTTCACATGTTCACAGGACTGATTCTTCTAGTCCTATTCTAAAAAGAGGGAAATTTCAAAGACCTTTACTCTTCCTCTGAACCCATGTTCCTCCCTTTGGTTCCATCATGTTGAAATAGAAGGAGACCAATTTACTGTGAATATCTCCAAAAAATGGGTTCTCGCCAACCTTTTTGCCATTCCTTTCTCAATCTTACTGATCACCTTAACATTTATTCCCTACTGCCACCTTCAAAGCGACCAACTCAAAATCTTCCAATTAGCAGATGCAAGACTGAAAATCAATGGGCCAAAGGGCATAAGACTCTCTACAGCAAGTATCTTCTTGCCAGATCAGACAGCACCCCTCGACAGGATCATCCTCTCACCCTTCTGAATGGTTTGTATTTCATCACCAAGCACTTTGGGGCCCTTTCATTCTCAAAGAAATCAGAATCACCAGGTGCTTCCAGCTTTACATGATTTTCGTGATCTACAAAGCTACCCGAAGTTCAGTTTGGCCAATTCCATGGGGCTCTTGCTACTCTACGATCTGAAAGTCCCATTAATTGCCCCTTCCAGTGGACCTCACCACTCTGTAGATACTTGAAGTCGTTTATTTTTCCAAAGTTACACTCCTTGGGCTGGATTCCTCCGTTGGCTCTCATGCCTTTGAAAGATTTGCTAGAGTAATGGGGAGAATCTCAGCTCAGCAGGGTCGCCTTCCCTCCTTTCAAAGGTTTATTTTTCACGAATATCATCTAGGCCACATTTCGTCTGCAGTGCTTGCTCCTTTGATATCTGAATGTGAAAAGCTCTCTCCCACAGATTGGGAGAAGCACTACATCAATCAGCTCTCCAGTTGGAATCCTTGAACAACTCCTTGGTCCGAGCAGGCAAGCCAGCTCTCTCTACTGAAGCTTTCATGGATTTGAATTCCATCAATCCAGTTCTGGAACTGTTTGTGCAATGGGCTGCGCGCTACTCAGCTATATTTCCTTGCTCAAAGACCTGAAGGATCATCAGCTCTTCTATCATGTTAACATTGCTCACTTTCTTCAGCGTGCCAGTTTTGGGAAGTCTAGCCATTTCAGGTTCACCTTTGATAAGGATCAGTATGTGCGTTTCTTCGAAGATGAACGGCAGCTTACATTGAGCGCATGCATCCTGAGATGGGTGCTCCTTCACTATAGATTCTGGCATCTCCAACAACTTTTTGAAGAAAATGAGATTAAGGCTTGGGAACTTATTTCCCAGTATGCCTCTCTTCTTTCTCCCACTTTCTATCTCCATGTACCCCTTCAAGAGTATACACTCATTTATCCTTTCTCTTCATCTTTGTCTCAAGCGTTTGATCTTTTTGCTTAAATGACAAAAAGGGGAGAAACAATTGGCATTTCTGAATACATTATTTTAATTTTTATGTTATTTCCTCATTATGCTTAGACTTATTTCAGATCCTCTTTTCTAATTGTTTTTTTTTGAATGGATTGACGAGGAGCGAACTCCAATGTCGATATCGGGTTTTCAGATTTTATATATACCTGAAAGTAAGAAGTACAAAGAGAAGGGATGGAAGGGGGGGGGGGGGGGGGGGGTACATGATAACAGAACTAATCTAAGAACTCCCTACGCAGAGGGTCAAGAGTACACAGGGGGGGAACCAAAGTACATGGTACATCAGTCCGAGAACTCCTCATATTCCCCGTCTGACCATGTTGAGAACTGTCGTTCTGTGCGGGTCGCTACCCAGCTGTATGCATTGTTAGCAGGTCCACTTCCCCCGCCTCGATGCTAGGGGCACTTCTGATGTTGTGTATCATGTTAATTATGTAGCCACCGTGTTCTCACCCTGTTGGGGCTGGGATGGCAGGACCGTGCTTCTGTTGAGGAGGTGGCAGCAGTGAAGCATGGAGGAGGGGGTTTGTTTGCCATCATGCGGGTGTCTCCTTTCTTGGTCTTTTTGCAGAGGGCGTCGGCAAAAGACATTTGGGGTGCTGGCGGGGTCGATGAGGCTGCTATTTTAGGGAGGGAGGAGCTCTTTACCTCAAGTGAAGATGGCGTGCTTTAGGTGATGTAGCTTCCAGATACTTAGCGAACTTTTTCGGGTCATCAAAAGGGCAGGAGGGAGCCGACTCCAAGCAGGGGCAGCAGCATTTAGAGCGTGGGGGGTGTGAAGCTTTGACATGTTTTCCATCCCCCTCAGCAACCGCAGAGGTGGCAGTCATTTTCTGGTTCACCATGGGACTAGTTTGCAGACATTTCTGGTTCACATGCAGCTGTGTGTGGAGGCGACTCTACATCAAGGATGGCAGTCCCTACTGGATTACCAGTGGGAACCATGGCAGAATAGCATGGACACCCTCTGGACAGACAGGGTCTTGATCGCCCTCACAGGTAGCTCTGATGCTTAAAGAGGATGGACAGTAGTAGTTGTCACATGCTCCGGTTCAGATATCTGAACTGGCATTTCAGCGAACACTGGGTGTACATCGTCTTGTGCTGCTGTCTTGGCTGCTACTTAGACATTCTGAGCACCTGGATTATAGTGGTATCTCCACTAAACTGCTATCAATGTGGTGGGTAAGAGTGGAACAAAGCAGTGGTTTGTTTGCATTATCACTTGGTGGAGGATTGTTCTGCACACCAGGAGAAATTAACATCCTGCTCATCAGTGGGAGCACACAGTCTCTTGAGATTGTTGCCCATTCTTGAGGATGGGTCTCCATATTTATTTACCGGTCTGTCTCGGCACCATATCATCAGAATTTATGTCAGTTCTGTGAGCAATCAAATGTTCAGATTTTCCTTGGTCAGAACTGGTTGTTTGCTGGGTCATCTTGGCATGGGTCCTATTGCATTAAGCGTCGGTTGCCCAGCCGTTTGCATGAAGAACAGTAGAGCGAGGGTCAGAGTACACTATGAGCTGCCAGTAGCCCTTTGAACCCATGCCCACCCAGATACGATCGGGCATTTTCTGAGATACATCCATCTGGACATTACCTCGAGCGGAAGATGTGCATGTCATAGCAGTGGTGTTCCGGTCCACTTTCAAGACTGGGCCAACACTTCTAGCTATTTAACGTATCATGGTTTCATTGAAAAAATTAGCTGGAAGTGCCGGTAGTTCCATCCAAATTGGGATTACAGGTGAGTCCTCCTCAGGAGAAAAATCTATAGACCATCTAAAGAACCTGTATTTTTACCTTGGACATACATGGAGTCTTGAGGAGAACCTGAGAGGAAATCTTCCCTATTCTGGAATTTATGAACAGATGGGGCGTTTGGTCCAGCACACTGAGGAGGAATCTTCCTGGAACTTGAATCTCTACTGTAGTGGTGGTATCGGATTCCTGAAAAGGTGTTCTTCCTTGAGGTGTTCTTGCAATCACCGCCAGCTCCAAAGGTTTGCACGATATGTTGATCCTCCCGGGAGAAGAACACTGCTAGCTCCCCTACATCAGTGAAGGCTGGGGGGTGGATGGCAAGAGGAAGAGTGTGGGTGGGCACCTGGATCGCATCAAAGCCTGGACCAAAGATGCAGCCGGTGGAGATGGAATCGCTGGGCCGCTAGAAGGCCTCCATGGCCATCTGCGGGACCATGGTGGAGGGCGCAGCTGGAGCTGGGTCCCAGTGGGAAGGTGGCCCTTGGCAGTAGCTTTAGGCCCGCCTATGGCAGCTGGAGAAGAGGAGGCCCCAACGGAGGGAAGGCCCTTGACCAGGTCGCAGCTTTCTGCCAGGTTGGGGGGAACCAGTGCTTCTAGGGCAGCTGGAGAAGAAGAGAGACCAGCGGTGGGGGAGCCCTAAGCAAGGATGCAGCATCTGCCAGGTTGGGGGGGGGGGGATCACACCAGAGTGGGTTGGGGGAGGGGTCCCCCCCCCATGGCATCCATGGTCGGCTACACAGGAATTGAGAAGCGACCAAAAGACCAGAGCATCTCTCTCTAGGGGCAACCTAGAGAGAGTGCTCTTTGCTAATTGTTAAGTTTTGTCATCACCAAAAGGGGAAGATTGATGATCAGTTTATCCCATGTAATTTAAATAAATTACATATCTATTTTGGTGATTAACAAAACTATGATAAAGGTTACTAACATACCTTCTATGAAGTCTAATCACAGGAAATAAATCAAGGGAAAACAAGCAATCAAGTAAGTATTCATCACATTACAACAGCAAGAGTTCAAAGCATCAATATTTGTCTAAGTACACTCGATTTCCACTATAGGTCATAACGATTTCCTTAGCTTCATACCAATTTTATACTTACAAGGATTCTATGTGGTAAATCGTTAAGTGATTGCAACGATTTGCCCTCACAACATTCATTAATGATCGCAATGATTTCCCTCACAATGATCGTTAAGAGATCACAAAGACTTGCCCTCAAAACGATTCGTTAAGTGTTCGTAACGATTTGTTCTTGTAACGATTTCTTTAGCATCGTACCGATTTGCTCAGTAATGATTCTTCAATCATCGTAACAACTTGCTCTCGTAAAGATTTCTTTAGTCATCGTATGATTTGCTCTCGTAACGATTTCTTTAGTCATCGTAAGATTTGTTTCTTGTAACGATTTCTTTAGCATCGTAACGATTTGCTCTCGTAACAATTTCTTTAGTCATCATAACGATTTGCTCTCGTAACGATTCCTTTAGTCATCGTAACGATTTGCTCTCGTAACGATTTCTTTACTCATTGTAACACTTACATTCATAACGATTCATTATGTAATTCACAACAATTTGAATATCGATTTGCTCATAAAGTCATAACGATTTGTACATCGATTTGCTTATAACGTCACAACGATTTATACATCGATTTGTTCATAACGTCATACGATTTGTACATCGATTTGCTTATAACGTCACAACGATTTGTACATAGTTTTGCTTATATAGTATAACGAATTGTACATTGATTTGCTTATAAATTCACAACGTTTATACATCGATTTGTTTATGACTTCATAACGATTTGATTACTATCCATATAACGATCTGTGTATGCACTCTGTTTACTCATTTGCATAACGATTTCATACGTCATGCAATAACGATTTCATGGAAAACAACGATTCAATTTTCGAACTAATCCTTGAAACCGTGAAAAGTCAAGTCTTCAAGTATATTCCTTTTTGACAAGCCTGCATTTATTACGATAGTACGTATCACTGCATGCATGCGACAATATCTTCCATTGTTGTATCTTCTCTGTAAACATCTTTAGAACACAAAATGGCATTACTATTTTGATGAACATTCATTCTGACATTGACTGACAACAAGGATAGCTTAGCTGTCTACTGTTCAAGCTTTAAATATGTGCAGGTCTCTGATAGCATCCATCATACAATGTTGGACAAAATAGAAGTCAAAGAAGATTACAGAAGATCCTCTCTCTCTCTCTCTCTCTCTTTGCGTGCATGAAAGATAAGGACTGTTGGCTGGAAGTTTCCAAGTATCCAGCACCTAACGTACACTTATGCATAGAGACAACGGCACTTCAACATTCGAATTTCAAAAGATGAATATGAAGTTCCTAAAGTGTCAAGAACAAAGCAATCTTTTTTAACACAGCTATAACGCCTCAACTTCTGCAAGCTTTTCCTAGAGCCAAGCAAAAATTCCCATCAGTCTTAGCTCTTGCTCTCTGTGCTAAGTTCAGATCTGTGAGAGACCCTTTTTGTCTGAGAAGAGTCCTTGATTTAGATCTCTTCTTCTCAGTCCATGCTTCAGATCAAGCAGTGTTCTATAAGCTTGATCTTGGGGCATTATCTCCTTGATCACATTCCCTTGTGTTGTTCCCTTCTGTTGTGAAGGAAGACCTGGTGGGGAATCTAGGGTGTTGTTTCCTTCTGTTGTGAAGGAAGACCTGGTGGGGTATTCAAGGTGTTGTTCCCTTCGGTTGAAGGAAGACCAGCTGGGGTGCTGGGTGTTGTAGTGTCCTAAGGGGGACGTACCCTTGTTAGTGAAATCTTAGATATTGCTCAGGACTGGATGTAGTACTCCTAAGAGAGAGGATCCGAACCAGGATAATTCTCTGTGTCGTGAGATTACTTTTGTGTGTTTGATCTTTCGATTCATTAACACTAACAATCTGCAAAGTGTGTTTTGTATGACTATTTTGTGAACAGGTTTTGAGTCTTAAATAATTTTAAGATCCCATTCACCCCCCCCCCCCCTCTGGGCTTGCTAGCTGGGCACCAGTATGAGGCCAGGTTACCGAGCTTTCCAAGTAGCTCCCCATATTGTTGCAGATGAGTGCAGGAAGGCCAAGTTTGTGATGGGGTCTCAAACCATCACTCAGGTCAAGACTGGTGGCTTTTGACCATCGAACTTTGGACGAGGCCTCAGCGCTGTGTGCAGCAAGAGAGTCAGATGGACCAGTACACATAGAAGAGAAGAGGCTGCTTAGAAGAGATCAACCGCCACCTTACCAGAGGCAGAACAAGAAGAGGCAGTGGTATACCAGTTGTCGCAGCATCCAGTAGCAGCTCTGAGTCAGCAGGCAGTTGTACCCCAGACTCCTAGCTTCAGGCCCAACGACAAGAAGGCATTCCTCATTACGGAAGGGCACATGGAGGCAAAAGTGTTGGAGCTTGTAGGGAAGTTCCTGAATTGTGGCAGCACCGAGCACGAATCTAGATTGCCCCAGGCTTCATCAGTTTGCTCAGAGAGAGCGCCAGCCCCAGCAGCAGTAGCAGTAGTGGCACCAATAACAGAAAAACCAGTAAGGCCTCGGGCCCAAGCCCGAGTGTATGCACTACTCGTGAGGACACAGAGCAGGCCGAGAACATCATGAAAGGGACGATTTTAGTCATGGGTGTGCAGGCTCGAGTATTGTTTGATACGGGTGCTACACACTCGTTTATTTCTGAGCAGTTCGCTAAGCAGTTAGCAGAAGATCTGGAGTTAAGGCAGAAGTGTAAACGACCCTCTTCATACTGGTACGATTATACCAATCCACATCGATACAAAGGGTGCCGTCACAGTGGGACATTGACCCCCACTAACGAAAGTTTGATATGCACATGAATGCAAAGTACAGTGGAAATAAATAAACAATCTTATTCCATCATAATCATCATATCCACAGTCTAAATACAATAAAAGAATACTAAAGTCCACATTATTACAACTTCAAACAAATACATTGTCCACGTGAATTATACAATTCCACTGATTACATACTATGAAAAAGAAAAACACACTAATAGAGTCCACTATGAAGCTACTCCTCCCCCTCGAAGTCACTCTAACTATCTCCTCCTCAGAAGTGGAGACACCTGACACACCTGTACCCGAAGCATGATGAGTCTAAATAGACCCAGGAAGCAATCTAAGAACACAACCTTACTCATATCACAACACAATGCTAGTATTCTACACATTTAGTACATGCTTCATGTTACTTAACAACTAAATATAAACCTTTAGTATGCTTTCTACACCTTCTGTTCAACATGATTCATACTATCCCTAACAATAAGAAGAAACACATGGTCCATGCTTAATCATAAACAATATACATATTCATCGAACACATGCTTTCTGCATAACATGTAACATGACTTAAAGGTACAAATTTAATTTCATTCATTCCACTTATTATGCACAATTTAAGCATGTAACTAGGTACAAAATAAATAAGGCACCTAGCATGATATCTAATCATTTTCTCTCACGCATTCATTCTACTTATTTACACATTATGCTTGCTGACACATTAAGTGGGTGAGATTTCAACTGTGTTACTTGCTTTTAATGCTTGCATTTCAGCTTCTTCTATATCTGATGTTGGTTATGTTGGTTCTCATTTTACGTGGTCTAATAATAGAATTGGGATGGCTGTGGTTAAAGCTAGACTTGATCGGTTTTAATTAACAATCTCTGGGATACAAACTTTCCAGGTTTTCAAATCCAACATCTCCCGAGGGGTCCATCTGACAATGCTCCTCTTCTTGCTTCCTGTGTGCTATCTGCCAGAGGCCCACCAGATTCATATTCCAATCCATGTGGATTTCTCATGAACTTTTCTACATACTGTCTAGTCTGCCTGGAAGGAGGTGAATGCTGACCACCCCAACCATCTCATTACCCTCATCTAAAGTTGAAAGCAGTCAGGATGCACTTCGGATATGGAATAAGAAGTTTTTGGTGACGTTAATGATAATGTGCGAAAATGGGAAATGGAGGTTAATACTAAGCAAGAGGAGTTTGATAACAACCCTTCTGCGACAATCGTGCTACCTTGGGGCGGCTAATGCTCATCTTAAAAAAGCTATCCATTGTGTGGAGGTTTTTTGGGCCCAAAAAGCACAGATTGATTGGCTGGAGGACGGGGACAGAACACACCGCTTTTTATCATTCTGTCGTCCAGGGTAATAAAGGGGAATAAAATCCACACTCTAGGTGAACGATTTTGGTGTGAGACCAGGAAGTCTTGTCTAGGGAAGCGGTCAAGTATTTTGAGACTCTCCTTCAGACTAATACTCACAGCATTGAGAGTCGATTATAGTCTCATCCCCACTCTGATTTCTTCTGATCAGAATGATGCCCTGTGTGCCTCTCCTGATAAAGATGAGGTTAAAGTGGCGGTGTGGAGTCTCAAAGCCTCTAGCGCCCCTGGACCTGATGGTTTCAGTGGTTCTTTCTATACCTCATGTTGGGATATTGTGGGAGAATATGTCTTTGCTGCTGCTACAGATTTTTTCAGAGGTTTCCCTTTTCCTAGAGGGATTACTTCCACTACATCACCCTCATTCCTAAGAAGGACCACCCGATCTACTTCAATGATTATAGGCCTGTCAGTTTATGCAATTTTTACTATAAATTATTTCTAGAATTCTTTGTGGCAGGTTAACTACTATTCTGCCTATGATTATTTCTGAAGAGCAAGGTGCATTTGTTAAAAATAGATTTATCCTGGACAACCTTTCTATGGCTAGACAATTGGTTAAAGACATTGGGCGCAAGATTAAAGGCACAATGTAGTCTTCAAACTTGACATTAAAAAGGCTTATGACAGTGTTGAATGGGACTTTCCTTTTTACTGTAATGAATAAATTTGGCTTCTCCTCCAGGTTCGTCTCATATATTGGGATGATGAATCTCAAATTGCTGGTTCTCTGTCCTTTTCAAACGGCTCCCCAACTGGCTACTTCCATTCTTCCAGGGGTCTTCATCCGGGAGACCCCATTGCTCCTGTTTATTTATTATTATGGAAGAAGCCCTTAGCAGAGGTATAAGAGCCTCATTACCGTTGGGTATCTTCACCCCTTCTCGGGCCCTAGGGGATGTCCCCTCCCTCTCATCTCCTTTACGTGGATGACACGCTGATCTTTTCCAATGGAGGCTCTAGAAACGTTAGGAGGTTGATGAATTTTTTCTGTAATTATTCCCAGTCGTCTGGCCAACATATTATCCCCGAAAATCTGTTTCAATGCTTCCAGGGAAGGCCCCTGCTCACGCCGCCCACAACATAAACAGATCACTGGTTATCGAGGCAATTCGAAAAATTAATATTTGGGTGTCCCCTTTGAAACCCGTAGAATGGTCACCGAGGACTTCAAATCTTGATTGATAGAGTTAATGGCAAATTACGTGCTTGGAAATCAAAATTTTTGTCTCAAGCTGGTAGGCTTACGTTGATCAATTCTGTCATATCATCTCTCCCTATCTACCTGGCTGCTGCTTCTTATATCCCGAAGTCGATTATTTCTTATATTGAAAAAGCCACAGCCGCCTTTTTCTGGGATGGTTCCAACGGTGCCCATCATCGCCACTGGGTTGCTTGGTAAACAATTCAGAAGCCATTTCAAGAAGGCGGTCTTGGGGTTTCGTAGCTTATGGTATGTGCACTTATCCCTGGCACAAACAATTACGGAACATCAGACATAGTCGATCTCTCTCGGCTGACTATGCTAGGAACCGATACTCTCTTCATCACATGACTAGCCTTCCTGGGATGCCTAAGTTATTATAGGAAGCCAGAAAATTACTTATTGACAACACAAGATGGATTCATGGCAATGGTAAGAGTATCAATTTCTTCAGGACATACGGATTGGGGATAACTCTCTCTATGCTACCCTCCAGTTGGATAATGAAGATGCAGGAGCTTCTCTCAGTGAGGTGGTCTTGGATGTTGACCACCCTATCGGTCCAAGATCCCCTGAATAGTTATGGAGAATGTGGTTCTTAATGATGAAGAAGACAGATGCATGTGGATCACCTCCAATAATGGCTACTTCTCTACAAAATCTACCTACATTTGATTAGACCAAGGGGTTGCAACGGCCAGCTCTCACCAAAATTTGGCACAACTGTTTCCACCCGCCGAGCTTCTCTCTTTGCATGAAAATCCTCCACCGTGCTGTTCCTATTGATGGACTATTTCAGAAGCTCGAATCCCCTTAGTGTCCCGCTGCTCTTACTGTCAGGGCCCCCACTCTAAGGACCTGGATCATTTGTTCATACATGGTGAAATTGCAACCACCCTCTGGCGTTGGATCCCCTCGATGCTTCCTCCAAAGGCTACTCTCCATAGTCATATTACTAGTCGCCTGTGGAGTATTATCCAGAACGCTAACATCCAAACCCCTTCGGGCTTTGTCTCACTTTTCAGCTTCACTCTTATGTTGTGGGGAATCTGGAAGGGGAGATGACTGCGAAGGTTTGAGAATACTCAGGTTTCTATTGGGTCATCATTAGCAACATCAAATCTGCCACCCATCATATTCTATCTAACCTTCAGTTCAAGTCTGCGCCCACTATAAGGATTTGCAGATCCTTCATAATTTCGGCTTTGCTCCTAAATGCTCCGCTAAGTTGCTGCTCAAACTAATTTGCTGGATTCCCCCTATTCGTGATTTTAGCCTTAATGTTGATGGGGCGTGTAAAGGAAATTCCGGGAGTGTGGAGGTGGCGGTTGCATTCGTGATTCTCTGGGGTGAGTCCATGTTGCTTTCTCTCATTATTATGGGAGGGGACTAGTATGATTGCAGAAGTTAGACACTCTGTGATGATCTTCGGCTGGCTATTTCTTTGGGTTATTGTCTATTCCGACTCTCAGGTTCTTGTAAAGTCCATATGGAAGGATAAAGTTTTTTCTTGGCGCTCTTATAGATGGTGGAGAGAAGCTAAAGGTATTTTCCGCAGAGAGTCTATTCTTTTGAATCATGTCTATCGCGAAACAAATCAGCTTGCAGACTCCTTGGGGAATGTTGCCATCACAAAGCAATGTAATGATGTCTTTTGGGGGGCGGATAGTTTACCTCAAGCTTGTAAAGGGCCCATGGTCATTGATAAGTCGGGTCTCATGCATATTAGAACGTCTTAAGGGGTTTACCCAATGTATTTTGTACTTTTCCTTCAGCTATATATTCTTAGGCCCAGTCGCCCTCACTGGTGGAGTGAGAACATCCTCTCCCTCTAGGAGAGGGTGCACTCTCCTAGTTCGAGGCCCTGAGGACCTCTTTAATTTAAAAAAAAAAGACATGAATTAAACACAATTACACACAATATTACATTTGCACATGTTAACACTTTCATTTTACACTATCACATGCCCATTTTCACATTTACACATTTCACATGATCACATGCACATATTCACATCTTTACATTTAATTGCCGTGACACATAGTCCAAACCACCACTAGAAGGACACACATACACTTACACATATCCATCACCTAGGCAACACAGTGATAGACCTTGTTTAATTGCGTAGAATCGTGAGAAGCACTCTCCACCCTAACCAGTGGTACTTGTCCACCTCCAGGATTTCATCCTAGTGCCCATAGGATTTCACACACATGAACCTTCCCGTAGGAACTTTACTACGGTACAGTTCCACAGCCCTCTATGGTAGCAGTGTCACTAACGGCACATATTTATACAATTCACTCTATCACATTGTTTACACATTATACACATGCATTAATTAACACATTCATATGCACTTCTAGAATTTACACATGCTTCAGTTTATCTAGCACAAGGTTACTGTTCACAGTAATAAAATAACTCATATCACAGTCCTAGACATGCTGCTAATCATTGAATCATACAAGATTAAACTTAACATGTTCACGTGGCAAATTTCCATTGTTAAACAAGTAACAGCACCTACTGATATCAGAACTAAATGAAAATTTTATCACAAGTTCTAAACAGTAAACATATCACATGCTCAATTTTCCAGATTTTTTGGATGTGTACACTAATTATAACAATTAAAAGAATTTCAGGCCTATTTATCAACAAATCCATTTATGCATGGTACATAGTAGGATAGTCATGCCTAATAGTTTTAAAACCTACCAACAGTCCTTATAAGCACAGGAAAATTTTATAAAACCCGGATGTACAATAAACCTAATTATTCAGTAATTATTAGGATCATATCATGCTCACAGCCCATTTACAGAATTCTAATAAATAAAGTAATTTACAGAAATGTGCCACATTCTCTTGACATGACCTAATGATTGTACCTGACCCAACAAAATTTTCACAGCATATACTTATACTCAGAAGTCCGAAAATGCATCACAAAGATCAAACATCCATTCTGTAAATACCTGAAGAACTTGGCGGCACAATGGTTGCCCCCAATAGGAGTTAACGACACAATAGGTTGCCGCCAACCCTGGATCTTAATGGCAACAAGCTGGCCGTTAAGTTCCTGTCTGCAAAATGCAGACAGAATGCACAAAAACATGTTGAATGGGGTTCCAAGACACGAAATAATTCCGAAAAATTCCTAGGACCTAGCTGACATGAGTAGGGTTGACATCCATAGGTTACATGCCTCTGAAAAATTTCTAGATAGGATTATTTTTCTGAAGATGCTCTCCTCAGCCAAGCAAAGAAGCGCCCAAATCTCCCCTCGAACCAGCTTCTATGTTGATAAATGTAGCACGCCGGAGTCGGGGAAGCTTCACAGATGTTTAGAGTTCCTTCCAGTCGTAGAAGATCACCGGAAGAAGCTCCCAATCGCCATATCAAGCATCTCAAAGTTGGTTTTTTGCACAGAAGTTCTAGGTTTTTTCTCAAGAGCCAAAGGAACCTAATCTGGCCGAAAACGAGTGTTTTATAGGGCCTAAGGGGTCGGGGTATGCGTTGATAGGATTTCCTACCGTTGGGGTGAGGTTTCCAAAATCAGAACCGAAAGAATCGCGGTCGTTTCCGGATCTAAAACCACAAAATTTCTGGGAAATAGATGGCCACATTGCTGCCGTTTACTGGGAATCAACGTCCATCGATCTAGACGTCGACCCTCCCATAAACGTCCATGCATGTTGACGTTAACATGCCTCTCAGCCAGAACACAGAAGTGTCCAAACATACATACACTCTATACATATATACATGCAATGTAATGTATAGTTTAAACACCATATGTACAATTAATAAAAGCAACATGTACATTTTTTTTTTACAAAAGCAAGTGTAACAGGATCAGCAACCAGTCGAGTGCATTCCACCCCAGCAGGGTGAAATGAAACCACTCCCCCAGGTGATTAACCTGTGACACTGAAAATTTTATTCATGAAACGTAGATAGCTTAAAATAATGGCGGGGCATACTCCTGAACAGATATAAGGCCAATAAGTGCCATGGTAAAGGAGGGGAACAAACCCCATTCAGACAAGTCTAATATGCACCATGCCAGCTCTATCGAGAACAACCGCACCTTTACAAGAATGTGGGAGGCTATGGGCTCCCCAGAAGACCTAATTACAGCCAGTGTCTACAGCAAGATTAGCTAACTGGTCAGCCACCATGTTCACCTGACGGTATACGTGGGTGAGGGGGATGTGATTAGCATGCAACATGTTCCTGACCTCACGCCACCACTTGAGAGATAGACAGGATATACATCTGTCTTGATTCAGCGAGTTGATGAGGGAGAGAGAATCTGACTGGATGTGTGATAGCCGAACACCAAGGGATTCAGCAAACCGAAGTCCATCGCACAAAGCACGGGTCTTCGCCTGAAGGCTATTCCCTATTCCATAATAATGGGCAAAGGCAGCTATCACCTCACCAGCATTGTTCCTAATGCAGCCACCACCTCCACAAATTTCTGGGTTCCCTTTAGATGCCCCATCCACGTTTAAACAAAAACTCTCATCAGGGGGATCCAGCGAACTAACATTATTTGTTTTCACAAATATACATATGTACAACATTATTCAAATACAATTATGTACACAAATAATACATATATATATATATATACACATAACTATTTACACAAAGCATACACAAAGCATCTAACCTCTATAAGACAAAGTCTAAATAGAGAACAAAATTCAAAGGCCTTACAAGAAGAGTTAGAGGTTACCTTGTCTGTGCATACACCAGAAGGTACGGTAGTGACCAGGAAGTGCATTACATCTTTACCTGTGTGCATTGAGGAGCGAGGCTTGTTCGGGTACTTCTACTTGCTCAGGATGAAGGACTATGATGCTATACTTGGTCTGGATTGGCTTGAGGAGCACTATGCCTTGGTTGATTGTAGGGGAAAGAAGATTACTTCATATATTCTTGGAGAGGATGAGTTCTGACATCCGTTGCCAAGGAATCTAGCGGGAAGGTTTGTGATCTCCGCCATGAAGGCTATGAATATGGTGAACAAGGGTTATGATGCTTTTCTTGCAAGCGTGGTCTTAGTTCCTAAGGCTAATCAGTCACCTACCCTAGAGGAGATCGAGGTTGTGCAAGAATTTCTAGACGTGTTCCATGATGATTTGTCTGGATTGTCACCAGCAAGGGAGATAGAGTTTACTATAGAGTTGCTTCCAGGCACCTCACCTATCTCTAAGGCTCCCTACCGAACGGCACCTGCGGAGTTAGCCAAGCTGAGGAAGCAGTTGTAGGATTTTGATAAGGGGTTCATTCGCCCTAGTATGTCACCATGGGGCGCACCTGTGCTATTTGTGAAGAAGAAGGATGGTTCCCTTAGGCTGTGTATCTATTATAAGAAGCTTAATCAGGTGACAATGAAGAATAAGTACCCTTTCCGTGCATAGATGATTTGTTTGATCCGCTGCAGAATACATCCGTATTTTCCATGATAGATATGCGGTCCGGCTACCATCATTGTGGATCAAGGGAGAAGATGTGTCCAAGACTGCTTTCAGGACCCGCTATGGACACTATGAGTTTCTTGTGCTTCCATTTGGTCTGACTAACCCCCTCTGCAGCATTCATGGATCTCATGAATATGGTGTTTAGGCTATATTTGGATAGTTTTGTAGTGGTGTTCATAGACGATGTGTTAGTCTATTCCCGTGATGAGGCTATACACCGTGAGCATCTGATGATTGTTCTGGAGGTTCTCCGAGAGCACAAGCTATATGCTAAGTTCAGAAAGTGCAACTTCTGGATGTGCGAGGTTCACTTCCTTGGGCATGTTATCTCAGGCGTTGGAGTTGCTATTGACCCGGCGAATGTTCAAGTGGTGTTAGAGTGGGAGACTCCGCGGACACCATCCGAGATCAGAAGTTTTCTTGGGTTAACAGGCGATTCATTGAAGGCTTTGTCTCTATCTCAGCGCCTTTGACTAAGCTAACCAGGAAAGGGGTTAAGTATGTGTGGTTTGATGATTGTGAGAGCAGTTTCCATTGCTGAAGACAAGGCTGACATCAGCACCCGTATTGATCTTGCCTAGTGGTGCAGAGGGTTTTACTATTTATTCTTATGCTTCCCAGATAGGCCTTGGATGTGTGTTGATGCAGCATGGTAAGGTAGTTGCCTATACTTCTCGCCAATTAAAGGAGTATGAGTGCACTATTCGACCCATGATTTGGAGTTAGCGGGTGTGGTTCATGCACTGAAGATCTGGAGACACTATCTTTATGGTGTCATGATCGAGGTGTTTATCGACCACAAGAGTTTGAGGTACCTTTTCTTTCAGAAGGAGTTGAACCTGCAGCAGGGAAGGTGGATAGAGTTCCTTAAGGACTATGATTTCGAGCTTGAGTACCATCCAGGGAAGGCAAATGTCGTGGCAAATGCGCTTCGCAGGAAGAGGTCCTTACTTCGGCAAGATTGGAAGATGCTAGAGGATGCGGCATGTGCTATGACCGAGCTAGAGTTGCAGTTGTGTCAGGCTTTTGTGGCTCAGTTATCTATCCGATCGACAGTGTTGGACGAGGTGATCGAGCAGTAGGGAGCTGATCCTAGGCTTCAGGAGATGGTGGGCAAGGCAGGCATTGCTCGAGATGAGGATGGTGTCATTAAAATTTCAGCACCGAGTATGTGTACCCAATATAGTGGAAGTTCGTGAGCGAGTACTTGCAGAAGCTCACAGGTCGAGGTTCTCCATTCATCCAAGCAACACCAAGATGTACCAAGACTTGAAGAGATCCTTCTGGTGGTCAGGCATGAAGAAAGATGTGGCGGAGTTTGTATCCAGGTGTTTGGTGTGTCAACAAGTCAAGGACGAGCGTCAAAGACCATCATGCCTTATGCAGAAGATGGAGATACCTGTGTGGAAGTGGGAGGCAATCACCATGGATTTTGTGACGGGTTTGCTCAGATCAGCTGAGGGCAATGACTCGCCTTGGGTGGGGTGGTTGTAGACCATTTCTCCAAGACTGCGCACTTCTTGCCCATAAGGAAGAAACAGTCTGTGGAGAGTTTGGCTAGGCTGTATGTTGGCAGTATTGTGAGATTTCATGGTGTGCTGAAGTCTATTATCTCTTACAGAGACCCGCGGTTTACATCGAGGCTACGGCAGGGTCTTCAGGACGCTTTGGGTTCTTAGTTGAACCTTAGTTCAGCATTTCACCTTCAGACAGATGGCCAGTTCAAGAGGATGATTCAGATGCTTGAGGACATGTTGAGAGTGTGTGTGCTTGATTGGAAGGGTGATTAGAAACGTTATCTACCTGTTGTGGAGTTCGCTTACAACAACAATTTTCATGCGAGTGCCGGCACGGCTCCATTCGAGGCTTTGTATGGTCGACCCTGTAGATCTCCTTTGTGCTGGGAGGAGATAGGTGACAGACAGTTGGTTGGTCCTGAGTTGGTGCAAGAAACTTTGGATAAGATTCAGCTCATCAGGTAGAGGTTGGTTGCAGCACAAGATAAGCAGAAGAGCTACGCCGACAACAGAAGGAAGGACTTAGAGTTCGAGCTTGGCAAGCATTTTTTCCTCAAGATTTCACCTACTCCAGGCGTGGTCAGGTTTGGCAGGCATAGCAAGTTCAGTCCATGATTCATTGGCCCGTTTGATATTCTCAGGCAGATGGGCAGTGTGGCATATGAGCTAGCTTTACCCCCAGCGCTAGCTAGTGTGCACCTGGTCTTCCACGTGTCTATGCTCAGGAGATAAGTGCTAAGATCCGTCACATGTTATCAGTCACGATCCAGTGGAGATTCAGCCAAACTTGTCTTATGTAGAGCGACTAGTAGCTATCCTAGATCGGAAGGTTCAGCACCTTAGGAACAAGGCTATTACATCCGTGAAGGTGTTGTGGAGAAATTTCTCACGAGAGGAGGCTACATGGGAGCTTGAGGAGGCCATGAAGAAGCAATATCCACATTTATTTAGTTAGTATTTCTACTCTAACTTTGAGGACAAAGTTTTATTTTAGGGGGAGAGGGTGTAAGGCCCTCAATTTCTGTGCATATTATATCTGTTTTGATGTTTAATTGTTCTGCTGAAATCCCTGTTTAACGTCAACATCCCTTGACATTAAGAGGTTGTTGACGACAACTTTTGTGTCGTTGACTATGTGGCTAGAAGAGATAGACGTCAACATCGATTGACACCTATTTCTGGCTGACGGAAGCCATGTGGTCGTCTACTTCTCCGGTTGTGTTTTGGATTCTAGATCTGAACCGTCCCGTTTTCTCCAGAGTTGGATTTGGAAACATATCCCCTGAAGGATCGAAATGAATGTGTGGAAAAGATCTAGAAGGGGGGGGGGGTGAATAGATGTGAGGTCTTGGAGGGGAGGGGGAGTGGTCCCCCCTTTCCCCCCCTGCACCTTGTGTGCAGGGGCTCCGAAAAAAGGGCGCCTGGCCCATTTTCGGAAGGGGAAACCCCCCCCCCTTCTCCTTCCCTTCTCCTCCCCCTTCCGCAAGCCATCGCCCCACCTCCCTCTCTTCTCCTCCTGCCTCGCCATGCTACTGCCGCTGCTGCTGCTTCGCCGCGTCCTTGCCAGGAGGAAGGCCCAAGCAGTCGCCACCGGCCACCCGGAGCCGCGCACGGAGGACGCCGTGCGCGAATGTCGCCGCTGCTGTCGCCGCCGCCTGTGGGAGCGCCGCCGCCGACGTGCGTGACGCCGGCGGGTCCTACCGCCGAGGTAGGGACTCTCTCCCCTCTCCGGCGTCGGCCGGATCCCCCCCTCCCCTCTGTGTTGCTGTGGCTCCCCCCCCCCCCTCCGACCCTGCTCCCGTCCCCTCTCTCTCCCTTTCTCTCTCCTGGCCGGAGGCCAATGGTGGCCGAGGAGGGCCGACGGTGGCCGGTTCCCTCCCCCGCCACCGGCGGACCGCGCCGGCGACGGCCGGAGGCCGACCACCGCGGGCCGTCCCCTCTCCCTCCCTTCCTTCCCCACTGTCGCGGAACAGGGGTCGGGTTGGGGATGGGATGGCGCTGGCGCAGTGCGCCAGCCCACTGCCAGGCTGGCGCTTGCGCCAGCTGTGTCCTGCCCGGCGTAGTGCGCCGGCGCCAGGACAGCCCTGGGTTCGTGGCACATTGTGCCAGACAGGGTCTTGGGCCTTTTTGGGGCGTTCTGGAGTCCGTTTTTCGAGCCGTTTTCGGCGTTGTGGTCGTCCCGACTGCGCTAATGGGCCAACCCTGGGATGATGAACGCCGTACCAGGTTTCTCGTTTTCCGGGTCCGCCCGAGTCGGCTCCGACCGGCCAGTGGGGCCGTTTGACCGTTTGACCCGAACAGTCACGCTAGTGTTTCCGGCACCCTCAGGGTGGGTTTTGAGGGCCGCAGGCTGTCCGGGGCGGTAATATATGTCCTTCGAGTCGTTGTGCCGCGTTCCTCGATTTCTGGGCCTGCCTGGGTCGGCTCCGACTGGGCCGTTGAGGGCCGTTTGACCGTTTGACTCGAACAGTCGTGTTGGGGTTTCCGGCACCCGTGGGGTGAGTTTCGAGGGCCGACCGACTGTCTGGGTGGTAATTTTAGCCTTTCGTGGTTGACCGTCAGTCAGGTACTTTTTCAGATCCGTTTCCGCATCGAGTTTCCGTTCTGTACTCGTGACGCTTGTGCTGACTCCCTAGCACTGCGCCTTACTAGTCTTCGCCCGGTGTTGCGACACTTGAGGGCTTGTCCCAGCGCACGGTGCGCGTTTGGGTTGTTACCGTTCCCCGGGACCCCCATCCTCGTGGGCCCGTTGAGGGTCGTCTCCGAGCCACGAGTGCGTCCGTCGAGCGTTTCTCCGGACGAAGGGAAAACGGTGTTGAACAGCGGCGTTGAGTTGTTTGTTGAGCTCACTTAGTTGGTCCGGGTCCCGCGGAGTTTGGGGTGTCGCGGTGCGGGCCAGCTAGTCCGTTCTCACTGCCTCGCCTTACACGGTTCCGGAGCCGTGTCGGGAGGACAGGCGTGGGACCGTAGTCCGGCCAGACTACGGCTTGTGGTTGTGTTTGTCCACGCGTCTCACTCCGACGGGAGGGGAGACCTGGACTCGTGGTCGAGTGGTAAGACGCCAGTGGGCGCAGCTGACCACTGACTAGTAGAGGCTGGGTTGTGGCTAGTGTGTTTTGTTCAGACGAGGGTTTTACCGTCTGCTTGTGCTGGGTTGTGGCTTTGTCCAGACGAGGTTTTGCCGTCTGCTTGTGCTGGGTTGTGGCTAGTGTGTTATGTTCAGACGAGGGTTTTGCCGTCTGCTTGTGCTGGGTTGTGGCTAGTGTGTTTTGTTCAGACGAGGGTTTTACCGTCTGCTTGTGCTGGGTTGTGGCTTTGTCCAGACGAGGGTGCGTACCGTCTGTTTGTGTAGCTGTGTGGTGTGCCCGGGGCACGTTTACCGAGGTTGAGACGGTGTGCTGTTGTGCCGTGTGGCGATACTTGTGGACCTGTGTACTTTCCGTTTATTTATTTCAATACTTGCTCAGTTGTGTTATTATTTTATTATATCTCCTGCTTAGTTAGTAAACTTGTTGCTTGAGTTACCGCCGCCCTCCGCTTGGTGTAGTTAGATTGTTTATCTTAGTAGTACAGTTCTTCCTGCCTAGTTTAGTTGTGTCGTTCTTGTTTCCGCTGTCGAACCGGTGAGGGGTTGGGTTCCCTACTGGGCTTCGTTCGCGAAGCTCATTCCCCCCTTACTTCCTTCCAGGTTTGAGCTCGAGGGAGCTGATGTTCGTGTTCAGACGGTCTGCGTCGTGCCGCTTGTGATCAGCAACGTTAGCAATGGTTAGTATCTATTTTTCTTTCTTTGCACTTGAATTATTATCTGGGACTTTGTGTGTATTATTTGTATTCCGTTGTTGTATTTCTTTAATTGTTTAGCCATTGTGACTTGTTGTATATCTCACTAGACATATTTCTAACCCTTCCGGGTCTTCGGATCTGTGGGTGGCGGTCCAAGGGTCGGGTACTCGGAGAGTTCTGGGTATCGGATTCTTAGGTCGTTACAGTTGGTATCAGAGCAAATGTCTTCTGAGATTTACAATGGGTTAATGGCTATGGCTATCCCAGAAAGTAGTTCAAGTGCGTTGCTGGCACCGTTCGTGGTGTGTTAGTGTTAGGCTTGTGTCTTGATCATGTTTCACAGGTAGGTTGTGGTTCAACAAGATTCTAGTGGGGGTCGTAGAAGGGTTGCTGTCGTTGCAGTGTTGCGCGCATGGTGCGTGATCGCTAGTTGGTTCGTGCCGTTGGTGCTGTTGATGATGGAGTTGCCGGTGGAGGTCTTCCTTGTGAGGAGGATTGTTGCAAACAGGTCCGGTGCAGTGCTCTTGGTCGTCGTTGGCTGTGCTTTCGGCTGCATGTGTTCTGTGGTGGCCGAGAGAGTCTGTTTGTGGTGTGGCTTCCACTGGTGCAGATTTGTTGTCTGCGGGTCCAGTGGAAGGTGCCTTATTTTTTTTCCTACTTTTGTTTGCTCTTGGCTTTGTTGTGCTTTGGTTGCTTGGGCATGTTGCCTCACCTGTTAGGTGAGTTGTGGGTGCCCTGTGTTCTGCTAGGTTGGCATTGCTGCTCGGACTTAGCAGTTGCTCTGTGTGTGCTTGTGATGTTGCTGGTTGCGTGTTATGTCACTTGTTGTGTTTGCTTGGTGGCCTTGTGCTAATTGGTTGTGAGTTCTGGTGAGGTGTTCCCAGAGCTCTTGCTTGTTCTGGTGGAGGGTTCTCCCAGAACTTCTTCATGCTCGTTTCTGTTTGTTGCCCTCGGGGTTGAGGTGCGTTGTTGGTTGGCTTTGTGTTCTGGTGAGGTCCCCCAGAACTGTTTGTTGTTGTCTTGGTGAGGGTTTCTCCCAGGACTGCTCCGTGCTTGTTTCTAGTTGTTGTCGTGTTGCCTCAAGGTTGAGTGTACTGTTGGTTGGCTGGAGCATTCTGGTGGGCTCTCCTAGAACGGTGTCTTGGTCGTTCTGGTGGAGGTTTCTCCCAGAACTGTCTTGTATTGTTTATGCTTGCTGTTGTGCTCTCTTTGAAGATCTGTGTGGATCGGTTGTTTGGGGTGTTTGTTCTGGTGGAGCTCTCCTTGGACGACTCTCTGTCGTTCTTGGTAGAGGTCCTTTCCAGGACTGCCTAGTGTTTGATTTGCTTGTTGCTGCTCTCTCTGTAGAGATGAGCTGTCATTGTTTCCAGTTGGACTGTATGTGTTACAGTCTATCTGAGCATTGTTGGTCAAGGTGTGGTACCTTTGACCATGTGTCTGGCTGCTGTGTTGGTTAGTTGCCTTATTGCTCATTTTGATTTCTTGGCCGCGTTGGTGGACTGCGGGTGTCCCCGTGACTCAAATGGTTCTGTTTCGTTTTCCTGTACCCAACGTTCTCTCGCAGTTGGTAATGTGGTGTGTGCCGTGGCCATGTGGCTAGCTGTATTTCTTGTGGAGGTGCTGGATTTATGTTTCGATCCCCTCTCTTACGTGCGGAAGTGGCCTGCTGTGCATTTTGTCCTCTTTTTGTGGGTTGCTCGGAGTAGTGGTGCTTCGCTTTTGTGCCTTGGTGCTGTGGTGCGTGCTGTTGTGGCCTTCTTGGTGAAGGCTTTTTACCTCGAGTTGTCTTATGGTTGAGCGGGTTGCTCCCCTTGTGTTATCGTTTCCGTTTGGCGCTGTAGGTTGGTGATCCTACTGGTCTACTGTGTTTTGTTGTGAGGGCTTGTGTGTTGCCTGACTGGTCGATGTGGGACAGTGTGTTTCCACTTGATCAGCTCTGGGTTGCCCCGATTCTCTCGCCTAGCTTGCTCGTGTCGGGGTTATGTTCCCATATGCTCTGCTTTGTGCCTCTTTCTGCTCTCGGAGGCTTTTGTCGCCTCTCAGTGTGTGGCCCTTACTACTTGTTGTGGTAGGGCCGATGCCTGGTGTGGTGCGCTTCTAAGGAACCAGCATGTTGTTGTGCTCTTCGAAGCTCGTGACCTTCCGTGTGTTTTCTCTTCTTGGTGGGTCTCTGGTAGGGAGTCCCTTTGGTTGGCCCCGTGCCGTTTTGGGGCTGTTGGTGCCACCATGTGCACCACACCTGGTGGTTCTGGTGCTTGTGGTTGCGCCGTGTGCTTGTGCCCGTGTGCGCTGACCTCGAGTTTGTGCGTTGATTTGCGATTTGTGAGGTGCTCAAGGCGTTGAGTGTTCTGCCTTTAATTTGGGGCGCGTGTGGTGGCCTATCCCTTATGGTCGTACCTTACCGCAGTGTGGTAGCTACCTTATTGTTTTGTAGCCCTGGTGGTGGTGTGCCGGATTTTGGTTGTGGCCCACGTCTGGTGTACCATCGCTGTGCGTGTTGGGTTTTGCTACCTTGTGTTGGTTGAGTTCTACTTGGGTTAGCGTGCTGCTCTCGGCTCTTGCGGTTGCCTAGTTTTCTATTGGTTGAGTGTTTTCTGCGGTTGGTTAATTTTTGGCACTCGCTCTTGGCATTGCACATTTCGTGGTGGGTGCATTGCCAACCTTTGTGTGTTCGTTCGTGTGCCAGGTGGTGAGTCTGGAAGCCGATAGCGGGACTCCTGTCTGTGTCCGTGGTGGCAGTGAGGCCTATCGGCTTGCTGGTGCTTGACCGCGTGAGTCGCTGACGTCTTGGGTTGCTGGGTTCTGACCAAACCTTAGACGTCTTTTCGACCCTTGTCGTTGTGTGTTGTGCTTGTGCAGCGTGTTCTGCCTTTGGTTTTCCTTGTGACTCCACATTCATTTAGTGTTCTTGTCGGACCACGAGGAAGGTCTGGGTGAGACCGAGTGGTGTTGTGGATGTCGTTCCACGTGTTGAGGGGTTTTCCACGTCTCTGTTCCGCTTAAACTCTGGTTTTCCTTTACGAGACATCCATTTGGCTGTGTGGCCGATACTAGCTGTCTCTAGCTGCGTGAGCCATTCCTCTGAGCCATGTGGTTGACTCGTAGGTCTTTTTCCGAGTTGTCACTAGTCACTGTGGTTTCTGTCAGGTTCTGCTGGTGGCAGAGTGGGTTGCTGACCGGATTGGTTTTAGCGGCAAGGTCTGTTGAGGACTTCATCCACGTGGTTTTCGGCTAATGGTTCATTTCTTCTTCGGTTGGTTGGTGTGTGCCACGCTCGTGGAGTTGTCAGCATTTGATCGAGTGCTCCATCCCTGTCTAGGGTGTGCTGCGTGGGCTATCGGTTGCCTAGTTGAGCACTCCACGCATGGTTGTGTCGCTGTTGTGGCCATCGGGAAGTCTTGGTGAGACTTAGTGGCCTTTTTCGCGCCGGCTGTTTCTTGTCGTGTTCTTTTCCCTCGAGTTGTCGGATTAATTCAAGTGAGTTGTTTCTGCCCTTACCTTACTTCCGTACTTTGGTTTTCTTTTTGTAATTTCGAGGGCGAAATTGTTCTAAGTGGGGTAGGATGTGAGGTCTTGGAGGGGAGGGGGAGTGGTCCCCCCTTTCCCCCCCTGCACCTTGTGTGCAGGGGCTCCGAAAAAGGGCGCCTGGCCCATTTTCGGAAGGGGAAACCCCCCCCCTTCTCCTTCCCTTCTCCTCCCCCTTCCGCAAGCCATCGCCCCACCTCCCTCTCTTCTCCTCCTGCCTCGCCATGCTACTGCCGCTGCTGCTGCTTCGCCGCGTCCTTGCCAGGAGAAGGCCCAAGCAGTCGCCACCGCCACCTGGAGCCGCGCACGGAGGACGCCGTGCGCGGATGTCGCCGCTGCTGTCGCCGCCGCCTGTGGGAGCGCCGCCGCCGACGTGCGTGACGCCGGCGGGTCCTACCGCCGAGGTAGGGACTCTCTCCCCTCTCCGGCGTCGGCCGGATCCCCCCCCCCCTCTGTGTTGCTGTGGCTCCCCCCCCCCCTCCGACCCTGCTCCCGTCCCCTCTCTCTCCCTTTCTCTCTCCTGGCCGGAGGCCAATGGTGGCCGGGGAGGGCCGACGGTGGCCGGTTCCCTCCCCCGCCACCGGCGGACCGCGCCGGCGGCGGCCGGAGGCCGACCACCGGCGGGCCGTCCCCTCTCCCTCCCTTCCTTCCCCACTGTCGCGGAACAGGGGGTCGGGTTGGGGATGGGATGGCGCTGGCGCAGTGCGCCAGCCCACTGCCAGGCTGGCGCTTGCGCCAGCTGTGTCCTGCCCGGCGCAGTGCGCCGGCGCCAGCACAGCCCTGGGTCCGTGGCACATTGTGCCAGACAGGGTCTTGGGCCTTTTTGGGGCGTTCTGGAGTCCGTTTTTCGAGCCGTTTTCGGCGTTGTGGTCGTCCCGACTGCGCTAATGGGCCAACCTTGGGATGATGAACGCCGTACCAGGTTTCTCGTTTTCGGGTCCGCCCGAGTCGGCTCCGACCGGGCCAGTGGGGCCGTTTGACCGTTTGACCCGAACAGTCACGCTAGTGTTTCCGGCACCCTCAGGTTGGGTTTTGAGGGCCGGCAGGCTGTCCGGGGCGGTAATATATGTCCTTCGAGTCGTTGTGCCGCGTTCCTCGATTTCTGGGCCTGCCTGGGTCGGCTCCGACTGGGCCGTTGAGGGCCGTTTGACCGTTTGACTCGAACAGTCGTGTTGTTTCCGGCACCCGTGGGGTGAGTTTCGAGGGCCGACCGACTGTCTGGGTGGTAATTTTAGCCTTTCGTGGTTGACCGTCAGTCAGGTACTTTTTCAGATCCGTTTCCGCATCGAGTTTCCGTTCTGTACTCGTGACGCTTGTGCTGACTCCCTAGCACTGCGCCTTACTAGTCTTCGCCCGGTGTTGCGACACTTGAGGGCTTGTCCCAGCGCACGGTGCGCGTTTGGGTTGTTACCGTTCCCCGGGACCCCCATCCTCATGGGCCCGTTGAGGGTGGTCTGCGAGCCACGAGTGCGTCCGTCGAGCGTTTCTTCCGGACGAAGGGGAAAACGGTGTTGGACAGCGGCGTTGAGTTGTTTGTTGAGCTCACTTAGTTGGTCCGGGTCCCGCGGAGTTTGGGGTGTCGCGGTGCGGGCCAGCTAGTCCGTTCTCACTGCCTCGCCTTACACGGTTCCGGAGCCGTGTCGGGAGGACAGGCGTGGACCGTAGTCCGGCCAGACTACGGCTTGTGGTTGTGTTTGTCCACGCGTCTCACTCCGACGGGAGGGGAGACCTGGACTCGTGGTCGAGTGGTAAGACGCCGGTGGGCGCAGCTGACCACTGACTAGTAGAGGCTGGGTTGTGGCTAGTGTGTTTTGTTCAGACGAGGGTTTTACCGTCTGCTTGTGCTGGGTTGTGGCTTTGTCCAGACGAGGGTTTTGCCGTCTGCTTGTGCTGGGTTGTGGCTAGTGTGTTATGTTCAGACGAGGGTTTTGCCGTCTGCTTGTGCTGGGTTGTGGCTAGTGTGTTTTGTTCAGACGAGGGTTTTACCGTCTGCTTGTGCTGGGTTGTGGCTTTGTCCAGACGAGGGTGCGTACCGTCTGTTTGTGTAGCTGTGTGGTGTGCCCGGGGCACGTTTACCGAGGTTGAGATGGTGTGCTGTTGTGCCGTGTGGCGATACTTGTGGACCTGTGTACTTTCCGTTTATTTATTTCAATACTTGCTCAGTTGTGTTATTATTTTATTATTCTCCTGCTTAGTTAGTAACTTGTTGCTTGAGTTACCGCCGCCCTTCCGCTTGGTGTAGTTAGATTGTTTATCTTAGTAGTACAGTTCTTCCTGCCTAGTTTAGTTGTGTCGTTCTTGTTTCCGCTGTCGAACCGGTGAGGGGTTGGGTTCCCTACTGGGCTTCGTTCGCGAAGCTCATTCCCCCCTTACTTCCTTCCAGGTTTGAGCTCGAGGGAGCTGATGTTCGTGTTCAGACGGTCTGCGTCGTGCCGCTTGTGATCAGCAACGTTAGCAATGGTTAGTATCTATTTTTCTTTCTTTGCACTTGAATTATTATCTGGGACTTTGTGTGTATTATTTGTATTCCGTTGTTGTATTTCTTTAATTGTTTAGCCATTGTGACTTGTTTATATCTCACTAGACATATTTCTAACCCTTCCGGGTCTTCGGATCTGTGGGTGGCGGTCCAAGGGTCGGGTACTCGGAGGGTTCTGGGTATCGGATTCTTGGGTCGTTACAATAGATCTTAGCCACTTTTGCGGAAGCTTAAGCAATTTGAAAACTATTTTGAATCAGAGGCAATGTTATCAGTGAAAAACTACAGATCTGATTAGATTTGAGTGAGTTGAAAAACTTAGATGTGAAGCAAGTTGATTAAGTGAATTAAAAACAGATCCTATGCAAGCATCTAGCGGATGAATCAATCAAACCACAGAAGACAAATGCACAAGGATTTTTTAGGTGGTTCGGAAATCACCCAAGTGATTCCTACATCCACCCCTCACAACCCGTGAGGCTTCACTAACACAACTGGGCTACACACCCAAAGGAGCCTAACAACTCCAACACTTCAGAGCATACAACTCACACAACCTCTAGAGCAAGACTACTCTAGAAACACAGAGCAAGACTGCTCAAACCAACCCTGAGCTTACAACTCAAACTGAGCTTGACGGCTCACAACACCCTGAGCACAATGCTCACACTGAAACTGCTAGACACCAACTTAAGACTAAGATCCTCTAGCAACAGATCTAGTCGAAGTTTGAGAACTCTAAAGAGAGTTATGCAGAAGCACTTGCATAATCTCAAAAGATATCTCAGAAGAACAGAAGAAAAGGTAAGTTGAATTGAGATGCTTCGTTCTTCAGTGTACTCCCTTGTAGAAGCTTGAATTGGAAGGAACTTGTGAAGCTTGAAGTCCAAGTCGATGCTCTGCAATCTGAGAAGTTGGATCTTCCTAGAATTCTTCACCCAAGAAGTCTTCTACAGGATCTGCCTCCTTGGAATGCTTCAGAGAAGTCTTCAGGAATCAAATTCCAATTCCCACACCTTGAATTGGTGGGAATTGGTCTTCTGGAAGCACTTGGAGAGCAGGGGAAGGAGACACGAGCTCTTCTTGGCCGCCAGAGCTTCTTGGAGGCTCTGAGAGAGTTGGGTCCTTCTCACTTGTGAAGGCTGGCCGAAAAGACACTTTATATCCTTAGGATTCCAAAGATACCCTTTTGGGGTACAAGGGCACGCTTTCCTAGGAAGATTCTGATCGCCCTAGAGGGACACGTGGCAGCCATCAACTTTTAGGATGAAAAGTTTCCGTAGTGTGTCGACTTGCCCTGGTGGTAATGTCGACACACTGTCCAGAATATGTAGAAGGTTGTTCTGGGAAGAGGGTCCCGTGTCGACCTGCTCTGAGAGTGTGTCGACCTGCTATCCCAAATCTGCAAACTGGCTATTCTGGGAACTGGGTCTAGTGTCGACCTGCTCTGAGAGTGTGTCGACCTGCTGACCCAATTCTTCAAACTGGCTGTTCTGGAAACGGGATCTAGTGTCGACCTGCTCTGAGAGTGTGTCGACCTGGGTAGGCTTGATTTCTGAAAAACTGCCACTCGTGTCGACACACTCTTGACATGTGTCGACACAGTCTCAACATTTTTACACATTTTGCCTTTGAATATGTGTTGATGTGTCGACACCATTGATGGGTGTGTCGACTCATCTTTTGCATAAAAATGTTTGTACCTGAAAATGAACACATATATCATTAGTTAAATCATTTGTCATGACCATAAATGATAAATGTGGTTTGAAAATACTTTTTGAACATGAATTTCAGGTATGATGTTTTTGACATGTTTCAATTAAATTACTTTAAGAACACTTCTTGTCATCATCAAAATAGGAGAGAAATGATATGAATTTGCATTCAACCCAACATCCCCAACGGTCGGGACTTCTAATACCTAGGTTTACCCTGACTCTATTGCCAATATAACCTAGACATCTCGGTTAGGAGAGGCCCTTTGGTTTAGAAAGAGGTTTTCTAGGTTTCGGAGTTAGAAAAAGGGAGACTTTGGGAGACTTGATCCAGATATTGGGAGGCTTCACCGTTGATCTACTACGACTGGAAGACTCATCTGGAGGTGAAGGAGCTCTCTTAACTCCGGGAGATCGTTTGCTCGAGCGTGGAGATCGGATTAAGGCAAAAGGCATCACCTCTTTGACTTGGCCGAGGAGTGCTTCATCGAAAAAATTAGATCTTCAAATATTTTTAAGGAGGCAAGTAACTTAGGGGTTTCATCCCTAGACTAATCACCTAGAGTTTAGGTATTTTTATGGATTTTTAGATTGTGTCCTGAACCCCCAAATTCTGTGTTTTCTTAAGTTCGGTTTGCATTGTCTGTAGTCAGGAGGTTGACGGCAACCTTGTTGCCACCAAGTTCATGAGTTAACGGCAATCGATCGTGCCATTAATCCACCCTGATGGTAAGACCCTTGCCGCCAAGATCATCTAACTCTTATAGAATAATGTGTTTAGTTTCTATGATGTAATTTTGGGATTTCTAGTTGTCTGCACATGATATAAATTCATGGATGTTCAGGTATGATGTTACGTTAGACCCCGAATTTCTGATAATTTTGTGAAAATAATTGTGAATTATAGAATTTCTGTTATGGAAAAATATGCATGTCTTGACAGAGTTAAATTCGGAATAAATAGAATTGATGCATGATATTGTTATAGAAAATTTTCATGAACTTAGGGATATTGTTTACAGGTTTTGAAACTATGAGATCCGACTGTTTACTGTCTTTCATGTTTAAAGTGAAATATCTTGCTAAATTGCATGAGATCTATGTTAAATGTTAAAAATAGTTATACTATCATGAAAATGCTGAATAATTAGCCATATGATATGTTACATGTGTAGGGTTTATGGTTAAAATTTGGGACTGTTTTGATATCTATAGGTATTATTTGCAATTATAAGGCTATTAAAAGTCATATTATGCATGATTATTCAAGAAATGGTAATTTCTAATGATTAGTATCATGTTTAGGTACTGTTATGCATGATTTAATACTATTGATAGGTTCTGTAAACTAAAGCATATGCGTTTGAATGGTATGCATGTGAATGGACCAAATAGTGTATGTAAAATGATGTAAATCATGTGAATAATTGAAATAATGTGTGTAAGTGAAATGTGTGCTGAAATTGGCACTGCTTCCATAGTAGGCTGTGGAGCCGTACTTTAGTAAAGTCCCTATAGAAAGGCTCAATGTGTATGTGATATCCTGTGAGCATCAGGATGAAATCCTGGAGGTGGACAAGTACCACTGGTTAGGGTGGAGAGGGATTCTTCCGGTTCTGCACAGTTTCCAAGATTCGTCACTATAATGCCTAGGTGACGGGTATGTTTTATGTGATGTGTGTGTCATTCTTTATGGTGGTTCGGACTATGTGTCACGGCAAAAGAAAGATAATGTGTAAAAATGTGAAATATGTGTAAATGTGCAAAGTGTTCATGTGGAAGTGATGTGCTAATGTGTTACAATGTGAATCAATGTGAAACCATGTAATTATGATTTATTTATGTTAAAACAGCAAGAAAAAAATGTGATTATGTGTTATAAAAGTATGTGAAAAATGATAGATATCATGCTAGGTTTGTTAGTAACCATGTGTTAACATCATGATCAAGTTAATGTTGTGAATGAGTTGTATTTGATATCATGTTTAAAGCTAAAACCATGTGTAAAAACCATGCTATAGGTTATTCATGTGTACTTGTTTATTATGACATGAACCATGTGCAAAAACTTCTCTTGTTGTTTAAAAGAATAGCATAAATGTGATATGTGTAAGGATATGCCAATGGGTTACCTGTTGAGTCTTTGTGAAGACTCAAACTTGCTTTAACATATAGGTGAGACAGGTGTCCCCGTGCTTAAGGAGGACATTGTGAGGAGCGACTCCGAGCGAGAGGAGTAGAGATATTATGGAGGACTATTACATAGATTGTACTTTCTTTTACTAGTATGTGGACAATGATGTTATGTCATGGACTTGTATAATTATGGACTTCGTTTATTTTCATTGCTAGTATATAGACTGTGGAATGTGTGAGTGATGATGGAATAAAATTATCTTTCATTTTTGTTGTGCTTTCTTTTGTTATTTATGTACATTTCTACCTACTGTGTTGTGTTGGGTACATATCCCACTGTGACGGCACCCTTTATATCGATGTGGATTGGTATAATCATACCAATATAAAGAGGGTCGTTACAAAGATTGGTATTTGAGCAACAGGTTGTGATTGTACATAAATAAGCCATCATCTACACAATATTTGAAAGTCATTATAGAATTAGTGCATACATGTGGAAAATACTTAATAATGGACTAAAGATAATTAAGAAAATGGTTGTGCAGTGGTTGCTTGGGCATGTTGCCTCACCTGTCGATGAGTTGTGGGTGCCCTATGTTCCACTAAGTTGGCATTGTTGCTTGAACTCAGCAAATGCTTTGTGCACACTTGTGATGTCTCTGGTTGTGTGTTATGTAACTTGTTGTGCTTGCTTGGTAGCTTTGTGCTGGTTAGTTGCGAGTTCTGGTGAGGTTTTCTAGAACCGTTTGTTGTTGTCTTAGTGAGGGTTTCTCCCAGGACTGTTCCGTGCTTATTTCTGTTGTGTTGCCCTCAGGGTTGAGGCGCGTGGCTGATTGGCTTTGTGTTCTAGTGAGGTTTCCTAGAACCGTTTGTTGCGTCTTGGTGAGGGTTTCTCCCAAGACTGTTTTGTACTCGTTTCTGTTGTGTTTCCCTTAAGGTTGAGGTGCGTGGCTGATTGGCTTTCTGTTCTGGTGAGGTTTCCAATAACGGTTTGTTGTTGTCTTGGTGAGGGTTTCTCCTAGGACTGTTCTGTGCTTGTTTCTGGCTGCTACCATGCTACCTCAAGGTTGAGGTATGCTGTTGGTTGGCTGGTGTGTTCTTGCGGGTATTCCCAGAATGGTGCCTTAGTTGTTCTGGTGGAGGTTTCTCTCATGACTGTCTTGCATTGCTTCTGCTTACTATTGTGTTCTCTCTAAAGGTCTGTGTTGTTTAATTGTTTGGGTTGTGCATTCTGATGACCGTTTTCTCAGGATCACCCTCTGTCTTTCCTGGTGGTGGTTTTCTCAAGATTGTTTTGTTCGTTTCGGACCATTGTTGCATTGCCCTTATGGTTTGAAGTGTGTCGCTTGGTTTGGTTGTCTGCTCTAGTGAAGTTCTCCTAGGATGACTCTCTATCGTTCTTGGTGGAGGTCCTTCCCATGGCTGCCTAGTGTTTGTTTTGGTTGTTGCTGCTCTATCTGTGTAGAGATGAGCTGTCATTATTTCCGGTTGGACTATCTGTGTTACAGTCTACTTGGGCATTGTCAGTCAAGGTGTGGTGCCTTTGACCATGTGTTTGGCTACTGCGTTGGCCAACTTGCCTTGTTGATTCGTTTCCAATTTTCTCGATTGCGTTGTGTGTTCCTGTGGCTCGCACAGTTCTACTTTGTTTGTGCTGAATGGGCTCTCGCATATGGTGGTCTGGTGAGTGCAATGGGTGTCTTACTGGCTGTGCTTCTTGTGGAAGGGTCAACATTAGCTTTATTCTTTTGTGTCTGGCGTGCTCTCGCAGTTGGAGATGTGGTGTGTGCACCGTGGCCATGTGGCTAGCGGTACTTCTTGCAGAGGTGCTAGTTTTGCACTTTGGTCCCCTCTCTTGCATGCGGAAGAGATCTGTTGTGTGTCTCCATCCTCTGCATTTTGTGGGTTGCTCGGGGGGGTGGTGCTCCACTGTTATGCTTTGGCACTGTGGTGCATGCTGTTGTGGCCTTCTTAGTGAAGGTCTTTTACCTTGAGTTGTTTTAGGGTTGAGCAGGTTGCTCCCCTCGTGTCATCGTTTCCGTTTGGCGATATAGTTTGGTGGACCTACTTGTTTGTTGTGTTTTGATGTATGGGTTTTTGTGTTGTCTAACTGGTCGATGTGGGACAATATGCTTCCATGTGATCAGCTCTGGGTAGCCCCAGTTCTCTCGCCTAGCTTGCTCGTATTGGCGTTGTATTCGTGTGTGCTCTTCTTTGTGCGTCTTTCTATTCTTGGAGGCCTTTGTCACCTTTTAGTGTGTGACCCTCACTACCTGTCATGGTAGGACCGATGCTTTGTGTGGTGTGCTTCTAGGAGCCAGCATGTTTGTTGCGCTCTTCGAAGCTCGTAGGCTTTCGTGCACTTTTCTTTTTAGTGGGTTTTGATGCTTGTGGTAGCACCGTGTGCTTGTGCTCGTGTGTGCTGACCTTGAGCCTTGTGCGTTGTTTTGCAGTTTGCAAGGTGCTTGAGGCGTTGAGTTGTTCCACCTCTGGGACGTGTGTGGTGGCAGGTCCCTTGTGACCATACCGTACCATAGTGTGGTACCTACCTTGTTGTTTTGTAGCTCTGTGGTGGTGCATGCGGTCTTGACTGTGGCCCATGTCTATGTCTTCTATTAGGGTTTGCTGGCGACAGAGTAAACTATTGACCGGTTGGTCTCAATGGTGATGTCTGTTGATGACTTTAGCCACGTAGTTTTTGGCTAGTGGTTTTATTCGTCCTCGGTTGGTTGGTGTGCTCCATGCTTATGGAGTTGGTGGCATCCGATTAAGTGCTCAATGCCCGTCGGGAGTGTGCTGCATGAACTGTTGGTTGTTTGGTTGAGCACTCCACGTGTGGCTGTGTTGCGGTTGTCACCATGGGGAAGTCGAGGTATGACTTAGTGGCCTCTTCATTCCTGTTACTTTTTCGCGATTGGGTTTCCTTCTTAATTTCGAGGATGATAGGATGTGAGACCCACGGGGAGGGTGAACCACCCCTTCCCCCCTCCTCTCTCCTCTTCCACTTCCCCATGCTCCACTGTTTTTATTGACTTTCTTGCCCCTCCTTTCTCTTTTCCCCGCGCAGGCCCCTACCTCTTTCGCCTCCTTTTCTTCTCTTCCTCTACGTCGTGCTACTGACGCCACTACTGCTTTGCCACTGCGTCTCTAGGAGGAAGGGCCTAAGCCTGTCATGCCATCGCCTTCTTCCTCCCCTACTCCATCTCGTCATCGCTTGGGGTCGCCACTGGTGGATCCTATCGCCAAGGTAGGGACCCTCCCCCCCTCTCTGACGTCGGCCAGAGCCCTCTCCCCCTCTGTAGTACTGCCGCGTTCCACCCCCCCACCTTCTCTCTCTGCTCCCGCTCTCTCTCTCTATCTCCCTTTCTCTCTCTTGGCGGTGGCAATGGCCGGGGAGGGGCCGGTGGCGACCGGTGCGCCTCCCCCGGTGTCGACGAGCCGCTCTGATGGTGGCGGGCGGGCCACATCGACGGTGGCCGGCGGCCCTCCCCTTCCCCTCCCCTCCTCCTCCTCCCCTGTCACAGAATAGGGGATCAGAGGGAGGATGGGATGGGAGGGCCGGCGCACTGCGCCAGCCCCTGCTCGCCCGCGCAGTGCATCGGGGCCTGGGCAGCCCAAGCCTGCGGTGCATTGCTCCAGGCAGGGCTCCTTGGCCCCTTTTTGGGCTTTCCGGACTTAATTTTTCTCGCCATTTTCGGCGTTGGGGTCGTGCCAGCTACATCAGTTGGCCAGCGCGGGGTTGACGAGCGCCATGCCGAATTCCTGCATTTCTGGGACCACCCTGGTCAGCTCTGACCGGGCCGACAAGGCCGTTTGGCTGGTTGACCAGGACAGTCGTGCTGGGGTTTCTGGCACCCAAGAGGTGAGTTTCGAGGGCCAACCGACTATCCAGAGTGGTAATATATGTCTTTTGAATCATCGCATCGGGTTCCTCAGTTTCTGGACCCACCCAGGTTAGCTCCGACTCGCCGATAGAGCTTGTTGACTGGTCAACAGAGGTCAATCGTGCTGGGGTTTCTGGCACCCGTTGGGGGTGTTTCGAGGGCCAGCCGACTCTCTTCTTATGCCGTGTGGGCGTTTTGAGTTGACCAGTTGTTGTGCCCTTAGCAGGTCCATTTTCGCATTGAGTTTTCGTACCGTACTCATGATGCTTGTGCTGACTCCCTAGCACTACGCCTTACTAGTCTTCGCCTGGTGCTTTGGCACTTGAGTGCTTGTCCCAGCACATTGTGTGCTTCTGGGGTTGTTACTGTTTCTCGGAACCCCGATCCTCATGGGCCCATTGAGGGTGGTCTCCGAGCCATGAGTGCCTTTGTCGAGCATTTCTCTAGACGAAGAGAAAAATGGTGTTGGACAGCGGCATTGAGTCAATTGCAGAGCTCTCTTAGTTGGTCCGGATCCCTCGGAGTTTGGAGGGTCACGGTGTGGTCTAGCTAGTCTGTTCTCATTGCCTCGCCTCGTACGGTTCAAAAGCTATGTTGGGAGGACAGGCGTGGGACTGTAGTCCAGCCAGACTACGGCTTCTGGTTGTGTTTGTCCATGATTCTCACTTCGATGGGAGCGGAGACCTAGACTCGTGGTCGAGCAGTAAGATGCCGGTGGGCACACCTGTCCACTAACTAGTAGAGGCTGGGTTGTGTCTAGTGTGTGTCATCCAGACGAGGGCTTGTCCATCTGTTTGTGCAGTGTAGTGGCGTGCTCGGAGTACGCTTACCCAGTTTGAGACTGTGGGTGTTGCATTGAGTTGGCAGTACTTGTAGACCCACGTACTTCTCGTTTACTTACTTAAGTACCTGCACAATTATTATTTTATGATTTTCCTGCTCAGTTGGTAGTTGTATTTACTGGAGTTATTGCCACCTTTCCGCTTGGTGTAGTTAGCTTAGTTGATTTAGTATTGTTGTTCTTCCTGCTTAGTTAGTTGCATTGTTCTTGTCCCCACTATTCAAACCGATGAGGGGTTGGGTTCCCTATTGGGCTTCGTTCGCAAAGCTCATTCCCCTTACTTCCTTCCAAGTTTGAGTTCGCAGGAGCTGGTGCTTGTGTTCAGATGGTCAGCATTGTGTCGTTTGTTGTCAGCAGCATTAGAAATGGTTAGTATTTCCTTTTGCTCTTGAATTATTATCTATGATATTGTGTATATTTTCTTTTCCATTGTTGCTTTTTCTTTAATTGATTAGCTATTGTAACTTGTTGTACATCTCACTAGACTTATTTCTTAACCCTTCCGAGTCTTCGGACTCATGGGTGGCGTTCCAAGGGTCGGGTACTTGAAGGGTTCCGGGTATCGGATTCATGGGTCATTACAGTAACTTATTGAATCTAAGATTCCTAGCGAAAATAGGTTCCTCTTTAGATTTGGTACATGTTGGACCTCTGTTACTGTAAGCACTGTCCATCAAACATGCAAACCCGCACTGATCCAACTTCGGCAACTGAGGACTGCATGTCATTTGCCAATCAGATCGAGCCACCATCACAAGTCTGATATGTGCTAAGCTACTCCCTATCCAAACGCACATGAATGAACAACCAGAATCTAATAGCCAACTTATATTTCCATCACTGACATATGTCGTGCACAAGACCAACTCATCCACACTGTCTTCTCCAACTGCCCCCATTGCAGATGTCACTTCCTTCTCATTTCCTTTTTCTTTTTGCAGCCTAGCATCCTCCTTCCGCACTAGACAATCCCTCTTCATATGGCCTTCCTTGTCACAATCGTAACACGTTCAGGAGGCACGTGATTGTAGACATGCGAAAAATGACACCACCGTGGACAAATTTCAAATTACGACATGATGCCACAAATGGCCCTCTTTTGCCTTGCAAGAATATTTTTTCCATTATTTATGGATTTTCCCCAATTCTTTCAGTGCTTCCTCTTTATTTCCAAGGCTTGCCTAGAGTGTGGACAAAGATTGAAAATCGCGACGAACTAGGTGGTCGTGTTTCTTAAGAGAACTGAAACACGTCGGGTTGAGCTGTCACGATTCAACATCAATTGCTTGGGGTCATAATCCATCATTCTTAAACGTGTCCACCATATACGTCGCGATTCTGAGCTTCCATATTTTTAAACAGTTTCCTTATTTCATTTACGGAAACATCGATTGCCTTTTTTGAAACGCGTCGGGCAACTCCGTCGCGATTCTAATTTCCATATTTAACATTTGGCAAGTTTCCACAAACAAAATACGGAAATTCATAAATGCGACATATTGTGCCGTCGCTATAAAGAGTCGTACCACTGTCAGAAATACAATTTCAAATACACAACCAACAAGGTCATCACTATTCGACTCTAAACGCGACCACTGCCTCGGTCGCGATTTGCAACTGTTGTCTACCTCGAACATTGAGCCTATCCCCTATATATATACACTTGGCTTCATTGTTCCCAAGGTTAGAGACCCTTTCGAGATTCCGAGCACATCATGTACAGCGAGTTGGAGAGGAGAGTTTCAAGGCGAAGCCCTGCCGGACTACCACCTCAAGCTTCAATGTCGCCATCCCCAACTCACAGCTGAACCAAGAGCAGCACTTCCTCCTCTTCTACAAGCTCCCAAGCAAGCCTTCTGCGCCATTCAATCATTGGGAAAGCATATCCCTTTTCCTCTTTTGTTCATATCAATCTCCTCCAAGCCCCAACATGGCTATCACCTCCTTGTTTATATTCTTTTATTCTTCTTTTTAATCATCACACATGCATGTATACACACACACACCCATTTTCCTAGGGGTTTAAAAGCCACCACAAGGTGCGTTCATCTCCATGCTCTTCATGTTCTTCAATTTCTTTGAGAATTGATACTACACCATTTGGCTAATCCTCTCTCTTTTGTGTGTTCTTTTTCAGGGTAATCAATTGAAGAAGCCTTCTACCATGGCCGGCCGTGCTCGTAGAAGAAAAAGCGAACCCCGATCTCTTTCGCGCAATCTCCCCGCTAAAGGTATTCTCGTGATCACTCTTTTCTCTTTATTTGCACTTGTTGCACCTCCTTCGACACCCATGTGTGTCTGGCGATCACGTACACCTTAACGAGTTGTGCTCCATATCCCATCTTTTCCATCTTTCTATTTATTTTTCTTCATATTCTCTTTGTGGACGCTTGTAGTTCTCCAAAGAATGAAAAGTGGAATCTACAAATTGGCGATCACGGTGGGACTTATTTCCGCCTTTTCTTTTGATTACCCATTCCACCGTACCCCACGTGGCATCCTCCTTCGGCACCCTCACGTGCTCCTCTTTCTTTTCCTCCTCTTTCATCCCAAGTGATTAGCCAATTGTGGGTTGCAAAGAAAATTTGAGAAAAAAAAATGATGATGAGTTGATCCATGCATATTTGAGATTGTGTCTTGTTCTCCTTGCTTCATACCCAGATGCATGCTACATGTTGTGTGTGCTTCATTTCTTGTACATACGTCCTTGCTTTCTGTGTTTTTTTTAAGTTTTTGGGTTGCCTTATGAATCATGGCCGACACAGTGGTCGCGATTCAGGCTTATAGATGCAACCGTTTATACGGTCACGATTATCTCCGTTATACGATGGCTTAGGGCGTCACATTTCTTACTACAGTCCGTCCACAGGGACCCACCATGACTCTGAAATCCTTTTGGGCTCTTAGATCGGCGACCAGGTGACTAGACACGATTTACTTTAAGTCGCAACGTCTGTGTCCGTCGCGATTCGAACTATGGACAAAGCGCGCCTGCTGGGCTATCTAGAACATCTTTGCTATATCTTGTGCATATAGGGCATTCTCTTTTGGTCGAGGGACCTCCTTCCCTCATATCCTAGGCTCCACACACCTTCTTTGTAAGGGCGACCTCTCTTTTGAGCATTCTATCTCATTGGACTAGGGGACCTTTACCAAGACCTCTGTAAGTCTCTGTACCCCATGGATTCTCTCACGATGGACCGAGCAGGATGTACCTTACGTTGACCCAGGTTAGACATCCCATTGCGTGGTGAAGGTGATTTTTAGTTGTACCCGAAGTATCCATACTCAACCTAACTACGATCTCACCTGGAATGATACAAAAATTTCTTCAATCCATTAATTAATCGTGAAACTCCTAAAACAAGTGTTAAGCATTACAACTTGTCTAAACTACATTGATTGATTCATATTCTTGTTCAACTTGTGTGTTTGCTTGCTTTGTTAAAAATGGACCAATACCATCATGTCAAATTTAATTATGTGGACTATGAGGATAGTTTAGATGGTCAATTTGTCCAATCCCATGTCCGTCCATATCACTACCATGAGGGGCAAACTTCAACTTTCTATGGTCATGTGCGCACCCCGCGCACTAACTAACTTGATATTCCCTCACATATAACTCCAATCAAAACCAGGCGAGAGCCTTCATCCCATCAAGACCCCAATGTCCAAAATGTTCTAAATGCCATAGATCAACTCACCCCTCAACAACTTAATCTCATTCAATCTTTGGTTGAGAGTGTGACTCCTTCTCCTTCTCCCAGGCACCCACCTATGTATATTCCAGTAACTTTGCCACCTCCTCCTGCACATCCTTCACCTCGGCCCCTTGGCTACTTGAGCTCTCGCGCTCTAGTCTGTATGAACCAACCCTTGGGAAGGCCCATTAATTCACAGCCACCCCATGTACTCCCTCACAGGCCCGGCGGCAACCCACTTCCATTCAACATGCTCTTCTCCACAAATTAAACAAAATGGAGAATCAAATCAACGAACTCTTAAATTCCACAGGTGACCCCGTTGCCGTCATGCCGGCTCTCCCTCAAATTTAAATACATCCTTTGAAGATGTCGTCGTATCGACTATACAATGGCACGGGTAATCCCTACATTCATGTTAAAGAATTCCTTTATGAGTCCTCACGTTGGCAACATAACCCCATTACTTTACCATATCTATTTAGATAGTCTCTTGATGTCCTTGCACTTGAATGGTTCTACTCCTTAGAACCAATAGAGGCAGGAGATTTCCGCATTCTGCACAAGAAATTCCTTCAGAGATACAAAGACCGCGTCAGCCCATATCTCTCCATCATGGATCTAGCATCCGAGAAGATGAGGCTTGATGAGGAATTTGTCCAATTTGCTGACCGTTGGAAGTCGATGGCCACTTGACTACCACATGTGCTCTCGGAGTCAAAACAAGTCAAAATCATTATTTCCAACTCTACTCCTATGTTCTGGCACATCTTGGCTATGAACAGAATCAATACAATGGAAGAGATCTATGAGCGGGGACGTTACATTCAGGCACATCTAATGGACTCCCCAATCGTGAGCTTATTCAATCAGGCTGGTTCGAGGCACAATGGATCAGTGGATGCCATCAACCATCCACCTCGCTACCATACAACATCCACCTCATATACACCCATTTACCACAACGTGCCTCCACCTAGGCGTCTAGTAATTCATCCTCCTTGGACTCAACAACCTCCAATAGGGCCATATAATGCCCCCATGCATGAAGAAGCTCTCGTGCCCAACATTGCACATGCTCGGCATCCATGCTTGCCCCCATATCTATTCCAACACAATAGCATTCACCTCCATCACAGCCTATTGCTCGGGCTGATGTTGCCAATAACCAACACCCATTCATGAAGCCATTTGGTGTTATGACGATGAACCTTCTGAGGTCATGTTCGTACGTCATTTACCTACCCCTCCTACATTACCATCCGTTATCATCAAACCCCCCATCATTAAGCCTCCACCAACCATTAAACCAATCATTGGACCCCCCACTACCCCAACACCACTGGAAACTCAACCTGAGCAAAACCTCCCTACCATACCTATTACACCTCCACCAACCATACCACCTTCCACTCCATCCACATCCACCCCCATCCGATGGAGCGCATGCAAACATTTGAAGAGTAATAAGCAAAGTCAGCAGAAGAAGGAAGCCCCGGGACCAGGCATGCTATTCAAAATCCAAGATCATATCCCTCGTATATCGATCATTGTCAGCACACCAGGCACATTCACCGAGCGGAAGTCCTCCCCTCCATCCATGGCCGTCAAGAGGCCCTTTAAAGACATGCCAATCATCACCGTTGCGAACCGTGTTCAACTCAATATACTCATAGGGAATATCTCCCTCCAAGCTCTCATGACCCTCACATAGTTGTTGTGAACCTTCCCATTCTAGTGAAGGGGTCAACCATTCAACTTGTGCTCACACACTCCAAAGCTAAATCCTTAGCACATTTAATTGCCCAAGGACACGTGCCCCTTTCCGTAGCAAACGCTATACAATCTTTGGGCACGGTCCCCTCATTGTTGCTTCCAACTCCCCCAATAGAACTCCCCACCATTTCATTGAATTATATTCCAAGAGAGTTGCCACCATTATTTGAAACTCCGACAGAAGTCAACAACAATCCATTATTCTATGAGAGTCGTTCATTCTATGTGAAAAGAGAAAGACCATCTGCCCGTTGGGCATGCTATGTGAGGAGATACCTGAGGGTCAAGATGTTGATTCCAAAGTGCAAGCATAAACGCCAGACAAGGCAAAAGACCAGGAAACCTCCACCTTCTTCTTCATCATCCTCTTTTGTGCTTCTTAGCACCTTCCCGTGGGATCTCCACCTTCCCTCCCCATGGGAGGCCTTTTATTTCCATCTTTTTTATGATCCATTCTCTTGTACTGGGCATTGCACCCCTTTTTGTAATCTGTATCCTTCGCCTTGTGCCCCTTGCGGCACATCGTTATGTCTTTGCAATTCTCCCCTTCGTGCCCCACGTGGCATACCCCATTGTTTCCACTCTCCTCTCCGTGCCCCACGTGGCACATCTCTATTATATGCCCCACGCGGCACGTCTCCATCTTGTGCCCCACGCGGCACGTCTCCACCCCGTGCCCCACATGACACATCTCCACCCCGTGCCCCACATGGCACATCTCCATCTCGTGCCCCACGTGGCACACCCTCCTTTTCGGCCCCTCGTAGCCCTCTTTTCCTTTCTTCTCCTTCGGGTTATCCAGATTCTTTCCTTTTTACTAAGCATTGCGCCCCTCTTCTTCCACTCCTTCCGGAACCACCGGAGTCTCCAAAGTCTTTCCGCCATTCCCTCCTTTCCATGTTCAATTAGGTCATCCGACCTTTCTCTCACTATTTTCAAGGTTTTAGTCCTCACTTATTCTTTTAATTTTAGAGTAATTTTGTACATTCTTCAAAGCCTTTGAGTCTTACACCAACACAGGACATTCGTCCTCCTTTTACCATCTGAACTCTTATTTTGAAAAGCTATTATATTGCTTATCAGTGTCAAAAAATCATAAAAAGATGATTGTTCAATATTGTCATGCTATCGCAGTGCTTCCGTTATGCGAACTCCGCGGCAGGAGTCCAAAGTTCCTCCTTTTCATTAAAGTTAGCCCTTGGCATAGGCACCTTTCACACACTTTACGGCACCCTAAGCCGATTGTTTTAGAAGACACTATCACTATCACAGTCATGCCTGAGGGCAAGAAAGTCTATTTCTTTTCTCACTCGGCCGAAATATGGGGAGTAGAGGTAGTATGGGCAAGGCAACCAACCTGAAGCACTCCCTGATCAGAAGATGTCTAAAAGGGGCGATCAATCAATATAACAGGGCATGACAAAGAGTGGCTAAGTCTCTGCAGGATTCAAAATGAACTTGGTCATATGCATGCAAAATCAAATCAATCAATTAATATAACAGGGTATGGCAAAGAGTGGCAAAGTCCCCGCGGGTTTCAAAATGAACTCGGTCGTACGCATGTCCCTACAAATAAATAGTCCATCAATCAATTCCAAAAGCTCCAATACTTAATGAGACTGAATCTTCTGACAGTTGTGCCAAGGAAGGAAGTCAAACCTAACTCTTCAACACCCATATCAAGCTTATCTCTGAATTCTCTTCCCTTCTCCCTGCCAGACTTGGTCGCCTTTTTAGGTATGACTTTGGTAGTGACACCGTTAACCAAGTGCAATTGGTCGTGGGGCACCACTTTAAATGCACGCCCTACTCTGGGAACCCTTTAATGAAACGGGAGGTAACAAGGACCCCTCGCCAGTCAGTTTTCATAATTTTAATGCTGCCATGGCATGGTAATATTTTCAAAAAACCATAAAAAGATGAATATTTCCAAAATCAACAAAAATAAAAGATGAATATTTCCAAAATCAACAAAAGAAAAAGATGAATATTTCTAAAATCAACAATAAAAAAGATGAATACTCTTGAAAATCCAATAAAATTCAAATACTCTTCAAAATCCCATAAAAATTCAAATACTTTTCAAAATAAAAAAAAAATCAAATATTTTCAAAATCCCATAAAGCAATTTGAATATCTTCAAAATCCAAAAAAAAATTATGATGGTATTGCACAAGGCAAGCACATTGCACCTCTCATTGTGTCAGATCAACTCAATTCTTCCAATCATTGAATTATCCTGCCATTGAACTCCAATCCTAATTGGCCAAGTCTACTTATCCCTCGGGGTTTAAACAAATAACTGAATGAGCTATGTCTATTACTGAATGCTTTATCCATGCTCCATGCTATGAATGATCCCGTGATATTTGTTATCTCTTGGCTAATATGTTTTGAGTGCAGGTTCGAGTTACCTCATCTGGCGCTATAACGGGCAATCAAGCTGCAATTGCTGCCCATACCATCAGTTATCTGTATTTTACTATATGGTATAACCATAGAGCATATCAAGGACCTTGTGGCTCTGGGGAATCTGGGATTTGAGTTCCCCTTTATCAAAAATGATAATTATTCTAGAGGATCCTTAGCCGCACGGATAGGCCGTTACGATTTGCAAGGAGAATGACGAACCCATGCTTTGAAAATTCTGGTGTCCTGACTCAACTCAGCATCGCAACAATAGTATCCTTGATTATTTCTACTCCGATTTTATCCTTATTTTCTTTTAGCCCAACATACATGCATATTTAAAATCACTGTGAAAAAACCAGTAACGCCCGTCTTAAACCCAGTACAGTTATGCCAACTCACATTGGATCTAATAGAGGTATTACAGTGGAACATATCTAACAATAAACGGTACAGATTGAGACATACATAAATGACAATTTAATTCCAACAATATGCAAATGAATATGGAACCAAATACTTTGGAATCAACATCATATTCAAAATGTTAAGTCTAAAGCATAAAAGAAGATAACAATAGTCCAAAATTATTACAATCCATAATTCCAAATGCATAAATCAAAGATACATAATTTTCTCACATACATAGTCACTCTAGTACTCTCAAGAAAAACACTAAACCTCCACGTCCTCACGCTCCGAGTTAGTGTGTACTAACTCTTGGTTATCCTCTGTGTCTCCTAAAATGTTAAGCAAGTATGAGTCTACAAGACCCAGCAAGTCACATGAAAGACAGTTCAAGATACTATGTATATAATAGATTTAAAACATGGTAACATATATATCATTCACATCCTTGATATTGTATAACTTTTACTACTAACATGGTTCTAAGTCATTTGGCAATCAATCTTTACATAGCATGTCTAATTATCTTGGAAATAAAACATTTCATGCAATGCATATAAGTCATATCTTATATTCTAACAATTAAACTAACATGTATCTATACATAGCATGCAATCAAATTTTCATGGTAATGCTTATTATCATGTAACATGTAAACACTTTCAAGTAAATCTTTAATTTTCATTCTGCCATATGCAACTAGTTTTCATGTAGCAAGTAATCATTTAAATATGTAGTAATTATTTCATATAACAAGTGTCATGTAGTTCATGTATCATGTAAACAAATGACATGTGGATCATGTAGCATGTAACATGTAGACATTTATCACATAATCATGTGGTCAATTATCATGTAGTTTGCCAAGACATAGCCCGCACTATTATACAGATCATGTAGTCATATAGTCATATAGTCATTCACTTATCACCTAGGAAAAGCTGTGATGAAGTCATGGTCATTGCGCAATACCGGTGAAAGCCCTTCCCACCTTCACCAGTAGAACTTGTCTACCTCTAGGATTTCAATCCGTTGCCCATGGATTCAGTAGGTCATTTCATATGGTTGAACCATTACCATAGGGGCATTCTATGGTGTAGTTCCTTGTAGGAAATCTCTATCATAGCAATGTCTTACTGGCCAATTTATTACAAATTATGCATTCACATGTATGCAATCATACAATTTACATTTTCATATAATTCTATCGTGCTCTTTCATGCCTTAAACATAATTTATCAAGTTATTAATACAATATCATGCAATCAATTTTTCCTCAGTTTCTGAAATCAACCATACTGTGCAACAGTAACCTATCATTGTACTACTTGATCACATTCATTCACGTTCATATATTCTCATGAAATAATAAATTCTGTGTGTATTTTCCCTTCAAAAATTCATAACCATATGTACAAAAGTCTAAGAATCCCAAAATTTTGACAGTAGTTCCGTTTCAGATCATATCACGCACATACAAAATTTCATAATTTTCTGATCTCTATAATTATGTTTCATGAACATTCTTTGAAATTCTGAATTATTTAACATGATAAAATAGTGATCAAATCATGCAAATTTACACACAAGGATTAAATACAGTGGATCTACAATACTAATTAATAGTGGTACAGTTTCTAACTTCAATATTTTAACATGGATTACGTATGTATTTGTTTCAATAACTTTTCTACATCACATGTAATTCCAAAAGAATACATTAAACATGATTTGCATATCATTGCAATGACCTGTCCACATTGTAACAGCACTGAAATATTCAAAACACAGCCTGACCGAAATCCCATACATGTATGAATCGCAGACAAATAAGTAAAAATCAGATTTCTAAAATTCACAGTACTGACAAACTTAATGGCAATATATGTGGTGTTTACCTGAAGTAGACGTCCACATATCCTGTTGTTAAGAATCAGTAGACGGCGGCACATAGCGCCGTTAACATATAGTAGATGTCGGAAAAATACATGTCGTTTACTTGAAATAGACGGCAGTCGATGGTGTCATTTATAAAAACACAACGGCAAGAGATATGGACGTTAAGTTCATACGTCCAGAAAACACAGAAACTCCACATAAAATGATAGAACTTCTACCCTTTCCCGTACGTTATTTTCATGGTTCAAAAATCTGTAAAAATGTTAAATCTACAGTCTAAACTATCCTAAACCAATCCCCCATGTCACTTGCCTCTATCCCTCCTTCTGGAGTGACGAATCAAGGCCCGATGAAGCCCGCCTTGACAGTAAGTTAGTCCTCCTCCACAACTTCAATTGCGCCAAATCTGCTTCTATCGCAGCTCTCCCGCTTGGAGAAGTTTCAGATCTCGATGATGAATGTTCCACCTTGGTCCAAGAACCTTCAGATCACACAAATAGCACTGCAAAAACCCTTCTCTCGGCCCTCCTTTCTCTCTTCTTAAACCAGTGCGAAAATCCTCTCCAATGGTCAAAACCGGGTCTTAATAGGATTCCCACGCCAAGCCAAGACTTAATCCTAGCCCTAGGATCAGAAACACAGCAGATCTACCCATTAAATGCTTTGAAATGCCCGATTTATTCACCCCCATAACGATAACATCAAAAACAAGCAAGTCAAGTTAACGCCAACCTCAGTAGCCGTCAGCCACGATGTAGACATCCATCGATCATGTCGTCTACATACTTGCCCAAAAAATTAAATATTTTAGAAAATAATAAACAACACAATAGGCTATCGTAACAAGGAATAAACGGCATATGATCATGCCGCTAACAGTTGTCAACGCCAGCAGATGTTGCCGTCAAGTTCAACACAGAACAACACACAAATACATGCAGAAATAAACATACAATTGCAATATAAATTTCAAGAAAAATTTTAGGGCACTACATCCTCTCCCCCTTAAGCTAATCTTCATCCTCGAAGATTGAGTTAGAATACTCACCAAACAAGGATGGATAAAGCATCTTCATCCGCTCTTCAAGCTCCCACATCGCTTCTTCACACGAGAAATTCCTCCACAAGAGTCAATCTCTGTAACGCCCCTCTTAGACCCAGTACAGTTATTCCAACTCACATTGGATCTAATAGAGGTATTACAGTGGAACATATCCAACAATAGATGGTACAATTGAGACGTACATAAATGACAATTTATTTCCAACAATATGCAACGGAATATGGAACCAAATACTTTGGAATCAACATCATATTCAAAATGTTAAGTCTAAAGCATAAAAGAAGATAACAATAGTCCAAAATTATTACAATCCATAATTCCAAATGCATAAATCAAAGATACATAATTTCCTCACATACATAGTCACTCTAGTACTCTCAAGCAAAACACTAAACCTCCACAAGACTTTCACGAAAGGGATCGACTTTGATCTAAATTCTTGCACCTTCCGATCCAGAATCTCCACAGGTTGCTCCACATATGACAAATCTGGCTGAAACTGCACTGGCTCATAACTAATCACATGAGCCGGATCTCTAACATATCTCCTCAACATGGATATATGGAAAACTGGGTGCACTGCTGCCAAAGATGGTGGCAAAGCTAGCTGGTATGCCACATTCCCTATCTTCTTGAATATCTCAAAGGGACCAATAAATCTCGGGTTTAGTTTGCCTCTCTTTCCAAATCTCACTACACCCCTGGTTGGCGATACCTTGAGAAAAACATGGTCTCCTACCTCAAAAGCCAAGTCCTTCCTTCTCGTATCTGCATAACTCTTTTGGCGATCTTGAGCTGCCTTTAATCTCTACACAATCAACTGGATCTTTGCTGAGGTTTCCTATACCACTTCTGGTCCAACCAGATGTCGATCTCCTGCTTCTTCCCAACACAACAGGGATCTACAAGGTCTCCCGTACAAAACCTCAAAAGGTGCCATACCTATGCTCGAATGGAAACTATTGTTATATGTAAATTCCACAAGAGATAGGTGGCGTTCCCAATCTCCTTTCCACTCCAGAACACAAGCCCTAAGCATATCCTCCAATGTCTGAATAGTCCTCTCAGACTGTCCATCCGTTTGTGGATGAAATGCCGAACTCAACTTCAATTGACTGTCAAAAGCTTGCTGCAAGCTCTGCCAAAATCTAGAAGTAAATATCGGATCACGATCTGAGATAATCGACTTCAGAATTCCATGCAGCTTCACAATGCCATCAATATACAATCTAGCCAAACTCTCTATGGACTGCTTCTTCTTCATAGCAAGGAAATGAGCACTCTTTGAGAATCTATCCACAATCACCCAAATGGAATCATTCCCTCTAGCTGATCTAGGCAATCCAGTCACAATATCCATGGTCACTTGGTCCCACTTCCACTGAGGAATATCTAGCTTCTGCATCAAACCTGAAGGTCGCTAACGTTCTGCCTTCACCTGTTGACAAATAAAGCATTCTGCCACAACATCTGCAACATCCCGCTTCATGCCAGACCACCAGAATGAACACTTCAGATCCTTATACATCTTCCCACTACCTGGGTGAATAGAGAACTGTGATCTGTGTGCTTCCTCCAAAATCTCCTTCCGCAAGTCCGCATCATTAGGGACACACACCCTATGATTCAGACGAATCACACCATCTTCATCTCTAATAATGCTAGCCTTTCCAACCAACTCCTGCAATAGAGGGTCATCTTTTTGCAGAGTAATAACCAGATCATGAATAGAAGATCTCAGTGACAACTGAGCCATGAACATGCTGCACAACTGTGGCTCCAAAACAGCCAAAGATCCTGAAGCGTCTTCCAACATCTTCCAATCCAGCCGCATCATTTGCCTCTTCCTGCTCAAAGCATCTGCCACAACATTGGCTTTCCCTAGGTGGTAAGAAAGCTCAAAATCATCATCCTTTAGGAATTCTATCCACCTCCGCTGCCTCAAATTCAACTCTTTTTGGGAGAACAAATATTTGAGACTCTTGTGGTCTGAGAAGAGCTCAAATCTGACTCCATACAGATAGTGCCTCCAGATCTTCAAAGCAAAGACTATCGCCGCCAGTTCCAAGTCATGAGTTGGGTAATTGTGCTCATGCTCCTTGAGTTGTCTAGAAGCATACGCCACAACTCTACCTCCCTGCATAAGAACACAGTCGAGCCCAATCTTCGAAGCATCTGTGTAGATAGAGAAAGAATCCACACCATTGGGCAAAACAAGCACTGGCGCTGAGGTCAAGCGAGTCTTCAATTCCTGGAAACTCTTTTCAAAAGCCTCTGACCATTCAAACTTCACTCCCTTCCTTGTCAGCCCTGTCAAAGTAGCCGCAATAGAAGAGAAACCCTCGATGAATCTTCTATAATAGCCAGCCAAGCCAAGAAAACTCCTGATGTCAGCAGATGATCTCGGTGTCTCCCAATCAAGGACAGCTTCCACCGTAGCTGGGTCCACAGATACACCTTCTCACGAAATAACATGCCCCAAGAAATGGACTTCCTTTGTAATACCCCAGAAATTTTATTAATTAAAATATATATATATATATTATAGATAAATGAAAATTTTGCCCATTAATAAAAATCAAACTAGTTAAAAGATACACATCATTATTGCATGAGTAGAAACTCATATAAAAATTCTATGAAAATAATAGTTATACCTTAAAAATTATTATCTAATGACCCATTAAGAAATTTGGGCATAGAAAAATAATTCGGACCATGATTTAGAATTTATGTGACTTATTATTGTAAATAAGGAATAAATTGGAAAATCCATTATTTCATGAGTCAAGTGGATTAACAATTGAAATAAAAATTATGGGTAGACTCCAAACAATATGTGGGGATAGTCCATAAAAGGAATTGGATCAATGGACAACTTATGACCCATGAACAAATTCAAGTATGAAAATAGTAAATAAATAATTTACGTATTATCGAAATGATAGAACTTACGTACCACTATCGTACGTGAGAAAACAAATTAGAAAATTCTGTAAAAATTATAAATCAACCTCAAACATTATTCTTAAGAGTTTCATGAAGAGATTCGAGCAACGACAAATCCGATTGGCCAAGTGTACGTTACACGTGACCAAGTTAACCGAATTAGGGAACTAAGTCAGAAAATTGTTAACACGGAAAAATAACCCAACCATAAATTAAATAAATAGGTTGGAGAGACTTATAACATTATGTATTAGTGACCCATTAATGAAAATGGGCCAATGTATCACTTTTAGCCAAATAATAAAATTGGAACATAAAAATACTCAGAAATTCGTACCTGTAAATATGCATTAATTGTGAAGGGCACATTAGGGTTTAAATTAGGGTAATTAGTCATGCAAGGTAAGTTAAAACCTTACCCAACTCTAAGAGGTGGTTTCCTAAACCATTGCTACCTCCTTTGGGTGAGAGAATCTCATATTTTGGAAACTAGAATGCAGAAATTCGCAGCCCTCTTTCCTAGTCCCATTAGGACATGAAGTAGCACCCTAAAACTATAAGAACTCTTCACAAAACGTTTGGGGAAGGTTGGACATCAAGTTGGGGTCGTGTGCAGCAACTTTGGGGCGCTGGAGGAGAGGAGAAGGCTGGGGAAAAACGTGGTCTTCTTCCACCTCGCCCTGTAGCGAACCAGGAACCTGCAGGGAGTTCTTTGCGTTCAAAGGTAGGCATTCTTGGGTCAAGATTAAAGAAAAATAATACCATCTTGTAGAGCTTCGAGTCTAGCTTCATTTGCTTCTGGTTTTACTAATTTTCATGGAGTATCCTTTGTGTATTAGTCGTTCTCCCTAAGTCGCGCACAGTTAGGGCTTTTCCCGTTCTTCTTATTATTCATACGATTTGAGACCTAATTAGACTAAATCATCAACATAAAAGTTCTTCCACTTGTAGTCACGATCATCTTTCATGTTGAAAGTTTTGTCTAAAAACCTTTAGTTAGAGAGCTATGAATCCCGTAAGAGAGTCATGCATAATACTGTGTTTTCGGGTTTGCAGATAGACTTAAGTTCTTCCTGTTTTGCACAAGCTTAAAGGCCGAAGTAGGTCAAGCCTCCAACATAAAAGTTCTTTATCTAGTTGTCATGGTCATCTTTTATGTTAAGTGTTTCGTTTAAATATCATTATTTAGAGAGTTATAAACTTCGTAATAGAGTCATGCAGGATACTGCGTTTTCAGGTTGCATTTAACTTTAAGTTCTTCATGTTTTTCACAAGGTTTAAGACCGAATTAGGTTAAAACCCCAACATCAAAGTTATTCCACTAGTTGTCCTGGTCATTTTTATGTTAAACGTTTTGTCCAAATATCCGTAGATCTCATGTTACAAGCCTAACATGTAAGTCGCAACGAAGTCATGCATGTTTAGGGCTTTTTTTACGTTCTTCCTGTATTGCATGCAATTAGAGACGGATTCAGACCCAGCCCACAACACAAAAGTTATTCCAATAGATGTCCTTGACATTTTCTATGTTGAGAGTTTTGTCTAAAGGTCAGCATATAGAGAGATATAGACGTTTCATGAATATCGCCCCTAAGTCAAAACATGGTAAGTCTGAACCAAGAGCATGTCAGATCCCGGTCGGACTCAGGCGCAGACCCTGTGAACGCGACGGCCCGATATGTCGTGTTCTGAGGTCGGGTCGCGACAGTACCTTGTCGCGTTCTGGTCGCGACAGTACCCCTGTCGCGTTCTGCCTGCCTGATCTGACGACCCCGTCGCGATCCTTGCAAGACCACGTCGCGATCTCAGTTTTGGGCCTGAAAATCAGTCTTTTGCAAGTCTTGTTGTACCACCATAATTCCCATATCATGTTGACGATCTTAACTACATAAAAACAAAGTTGTAAGTATTGATTGTATTTTAATCTAATAAAAGTCAATCACTTGATCTTTCATATCCTTGATTTTATGACACATACACACACGTTGAACCATCCTAACATGGCTTAAATTGTATGAAAATGACACATAACATATCTGGTAATTATTGTAATTAATTACCTTACTTTAACAAGTACTCGTTTACGATTGTGCGATGTTTTAGAACACCGATCTTGACGCTCCACTGTTCTAGAATTCCTCTAGAACGTCGAGCACTTATTTCTATATTTACACACTTTCTTGACTTGGACGAACTCTCCGTCGGATACTCCTTCCGCCGGACTAGTGAATCCTTGTGCAAGGCCTCCGTAAGTCTCCTCTGATCATGGATTCCCACATGGTCGACGAGCCGGTTGTACCCTAATACCTATGATACACTCTAGGGATCAGTAAGATCCAAACGGCCTTAGATTGTTCTCTCGCTCTTATCTTGAATCACGCCGGACCTCTGGACCTGTGCATAATGAGGCCAGCGGAAAGATCGTGAGTTCCACCTGACTGCCAATACCTTACGCGCGTGTTGTGCAACTGTTACTATCGCTCGTTACTCGACGTTTCATGTGCAATGACCATAAGATCTCATCTATACTCTACTCGCTTGTCTACTCATGTCCACATTCACTCTACTATCCCGTCTCTCTCGTCTATTCATCTAGCACTCTCTTGTTACCCTTTGAGCTGTGTGGCTCCTATCGTTTGTGCTATTTCGTGACTGTCTAGCGCTATAATATGGGTCTTGTGACTCTACTGTATCAAATGCATACTGTGCAGGGCACGGAGAGTGTCCGAGGGGCTCCAATCTAGTCCTGGGGGCAGAGAGCCACCCGAAAATACCTGCAGGGGCTATTGACGGTGTTCTGCATTGCACCGGTTCTGACTATACTATCTTGGCTAGACATTTGACTGTTATACATTAGTCTGAGGAGTTCAGACGTACTGTGATATTACTGTGCTATCACAAACTGTTATACATTAGTCTGAGGAGTTCAGACGTGATGTACTATCGTGAAACGGCTACTGTCCCAAAGTGACTATTGTCGTACTCTACCAGTGCACCGTTGTGCAACCATACACGCTATCTTGTTACATGCTATCTCGTTACACGCTATCTCATCATACGCTCTACTTGCTCTACTTGATACTCGCTATCTTGAGTCACTATGTGCTATCGCGACTTGATCACATTCAAAGTGCAATTTCCTCTTTACATGACCATCTACTATCATCTCTTCTTGCTATACATATTGCTTGCTATTCTTGACAATATCGTTACTTGCTATTGTTGTTATCGTTTTCTATCGTGACTTGACTTTAGTCATCGTGCTATACTTGATTCATCTGCTATTTGAACCATGTTACTTGTGCTGTTACTTTCTCGACTTTACATGACTCGCTCTATCATTAGTTACTCTGCCTTTAATGCATTAATTACTTAAAGCATGCTTGACTCATGAGATTTAAGTCCTACTGGGCGTTATCGCTCACCCTTCGTTATTTGTTATTGTGTCTCAGGTAAGTCGGACAATGACGTTATACGTACCAATGGGACAAGACCAGAGTGATGAGTGACCCGGAGTCAAATAGCGAAGTTACCCTAGCACAATTGGAGTCTAGTAGTTGTTGCTTTAGATTTCTTTTCAATGTAATAATGTCATTGAGCCCTATGTATTGGCTCCGAATTAGTGGTTGTAATAATCTTAGTGATTTCATAATGAAACGAAGAATTATTTCAACTATTGTTCATTAGATGCTCTGATGTTTGCGAAAGTATGCGCAATTGTCGTTACCATACTCGTTGTTCGCGTCTCCCTCCGATTTATTCCGCTGCTAAATTAGAGGGGCGTGACATCCTTCATCCAAAGTTGCACTTACTGAATTTAGTGTACAGCTTGTGCTCCCTCAAGATTTCCAGAACAATCCTCAAATGCTCTCGATGAGTCTCTTCATTAGGAGAGTAAATCAGCACATCATCAATGAAGACTACTACAAAATAATCCAGATACTACCTAAATACCCTGTTCATCAAGTCCATGAAAACTGCTGGAGCATTGGTCAAACCAAAGGGCAAGACTAGGAATTCATAATGACCATATCTCGTCCTAAAAGCCATCTTAACAGAATCTTCCAGCTTAATTCGGAGTTGATGATAGCCAGAACGAAGATTGATCTTAGAAAACATCGAAGCTCCATGCAACTGGTCAAGCAAATCATCAATACGAGGTAAATGGTACTTGTTCTTGATAGTCACCTGGTTAAGCTTGCAGTAATCAATACACAGCCTCATCGACACGTCCTTTTTCTTTACAAAGAGTATAGGTGCTCCCTATGGTGAAACACTCGACCAGATAAAACCCATATCAAGCAATTCTTGCAGTTGCTTTCGCAATTCTACCAATTCTGCTAGTGCCATACGATAAGGAGCAATAGAAATAGGTGTTGTGCCAGGAACTAACTCAATTCCAAACTCAATCTCCCTTACACGGGGCAAACTAGACAAATCCTCGGGAAAGACATCGCTGAAATCTCGTATAATGTCAATATCCTCCACAAACAAAGCCTTCTTCAAATCTTTGGACACAACCACACTAGCAAGAAAACCATCACAACCCTTGCTCAACATCCGAGCTGCCTTTAGAGCAGAAATCACAAATTTGCCCAACATGTTCTTGGGTAAAGGATGAACAAATTCATCCTTACCAGGGATCCAGAAAATAATAATCTTCCTCCTGCAATCCATAAGAGCATAGTGCTCATCTAGCCAGTCTAAGCCCAATATAGCATCATAATCCTTCATCTTCAGCAAATAGAAACTACCAAGCAAAACCCGCTCCTCAATGCTCACATGAAGAGAAGAAAAACACTGCCCAGTCCTTATAGTCCCGACTGGAGTATCAACGGACAAGGGAATCTCCAACTCTCCTGGAACCAGACCATTCTCCTTCATCAAAACCTTTGCAAACCTCTCAGAAATAAAGCTATGCGTAGCACCAGTATCGAACAAAACTCGAGCATGCATTCCCATAATCAAAACCATACCTTCTGTGACGTGCTCTGCCAACTCTGCCTCGTCTCTCGCCAAAGCGAACACTCGAGCCTGAGCCCTCGGTCTCCCTACTGCTCTCGGTGCTAGTCTACCTGCTACTGGTACTGCTACCGCTGTAGTCTGCTGTGCCATCTTCGGACAATCTCTGATCATGTGGTTCTTATCACCACACCTCAAGCACCTCCTAGAAGTCACCCAACAGACCTCTCCTCCATGACGCTTTCCACACTGAGTACATAAGGGCTTTTCTGCAACTTTGTCTCCGCCTGGTGTCGGTGCTGCCACTCTCGCTGGTACCACTACTCTCTGCTGAAAAGCTGGGGCCTTCTTCTTTCTGTCCTGCCACTGGAATGCTGATCCTGGCCTCTTCAAAGAAGCCCTCTTTTCCTCTAGGTACACCTCCATCTCTGCCTCCTACATGCAAGCTGCTGACAAAGCCTCCTCCATGGATTGATGACGTAAAGCCACCAGTCTAGTCCTCAAGGACGGCTTCAACCCCATAATGAACTTCTTTACTTTCCTCACCTCATCTGCCACAATGTGGGATGCATACTTGGACTGCTCCACAAATCTAGCCTTGTACTCAAGCACACTCATTGACCCCTAGGTCAATGTCAGAAACTCCTACTCCATGCGATCCTGCACATGCTCCGGAATGTACTTCGCCCTGAACAAACGGACGAACTCAGCCCAAGCAACCTCCATAGTTCCATCTCAAAACTGTGTGCGTAGCACTAACGACCACCACACATCGGCACGCTCCTACAAAGAAGGTAATTACCTCTAAGGGTGCACCACAAATAACAAACATGAACCTTCTTAAACCATTCTTTACCTGTAGCATATATGTAGCTAAAGTCACCCTCTCCTGTTCCGTGCATCGGATGACACGAAAGATCTTCTCCGTCTCCCAAAGTCAACTCTCTGCCAAGAAGGGAACACTCTCCCCCTTAAAGAAAGGTGGGGTCATCCTCCTGAACCTCTCCATCATAGACACTCCTCCAAAGCCTGCCTCATGAGCAGGTGCCTGCGCCTACATCCAAGTCAAGCTCTTAGATGAAATCTTCCATTTTACACCTTGAATAACACTTCTTATCTACCAACCTGAACTTGCACTTGCGCCTGCAAAGCCGCTGTCGTCTGAGCCGGAGTTTGCATCGCGTGCACCAATCCTTGCATTAATGCTCCATAATCCACAGGTGGTGGTGGGGGTGGCAAAGGTATGCCTGTCTGGTCCTGTGCCTGCTGAACTGGAGCCTGAGAACCTCCTGCTGACTCATCACCCTGGGTCGGACCAGCTCCTCTACGTCCATAAGTCGCCATAGTCTGCAAAGCAAGCATCAATTATAATAACCTATTATTCTACATAAATCTTGGACTAATTCTTTATACAGACTTAAAATATGAACACAATGTTGATATTTCATTTATGTACATGCTCAACTTGGAACGCACTGATACCAATCTCTGTAACGCCCCTCTTAAACCCAGTACAGTTATTCCAACTCACATTGGATCTAATAGAGGTATTATAGTGGAACATATCCAACAATAGACGGTACAGATTGAGACATACATAAATGACAATTTAATTCCAACAATATGCAACGAAATATGGAACCAAATACTTTGGAATCAACATCATATTCAAAATGTTAAGTCTAAAGCATAAAAGAAGATAACAATAGTCCAAAATTATTACAATCCATAATTCCAAATGCATAAATCAAAGATACATAATTTCCTCACATACATAGTCACTCTAGTACTCTCAAGCAAAACACTAAACCTCCATGTCCTCACGTTCCGAGTCAGTGTGCACTAACTCTTTGTTATCCTCTGTGTCTCCGTAAATGTTAAGCAAGTATGAGTCTACAAGACCCAGCAAGTCACATGAAAGACAGTTCAAGATACTATGTATATAATAGAATGGCAATCAATCTTTACATAGCATGTCTAATTATCATGGAAATAAAACATTTCATGCAATGCATATAAGTCATATCCTATATTCTAACAATTAAACTAACATGTACCTATGCATAGCATGGAATCAAATTTTCATTGTAATGCTTATTATCATGCAAAATGAAAACACTTTCAAGTAAATCTTTAATTTTCATTCTGCCATATGCAACTAGTTTTCATGTAGCAAATAATCATTTAAACATGTAGTAATTATTTCATATAGCAAGTGTCATGTAGTTCATGGAGCATGTAAACAAATGACATGTGGATCATGTAGCATGTAACATGTAGACATTTATCACGTAATCATGTAGTCAATTATCATGTAGTTTGTCAAGAGATAGCCCGCACTATTATAGAGATCATGTAGTCATATAGTCATATAGTCATTCACTTATCACCTAGGCAAAGCAGTGATGAAGTCATGATCATTGCGCAATACCGGTGAAAGCCCTTCCCACCATAACTAGTAGAACTTGTCTACCTCTAGGATTTCAATCCATTGCCCACGGATTCAATAGGTCATTTCATATAGTTGAACCATTACCATAGGGGCATTCTATGGTGTAGTTCCTTGTAGGAAATCTCTATCATAGCAATGTCTTATTGGCTAATTTATTTCAAATTATTCATTCACATGTATGCAATCATACAATTTACATTTTCATATAATTCTATCATGCTCTTTCATGCCTTAAACATAATTTATCAAGTTATTAATACAATATCATGCAATCAATTTTTCCTCAGTTTCTGAAATCAACCATACTATGCAACAGTAACCTATCATGGTACTACTTGATCACATTCATTCATGTACATATATTCTCATGAAATAATAAATTATGTGTGCATTTTCCCTTCAGAAATTAATAACCATATGTACAGAAGTCTAAAAATCCTACAATTTTGACAGTAGTTCCGTTTCAGATCATATCATGCACATACAAAATTTAATAATTTTTTGATTCTGTAATTTTTTTTCATGAACATTCTTTGAAATTTTGAATTATTTAACATGATAAAATAGTGATCAAATCATGCAACTTTACACACAAGGATTAAATACAGTGGATCTACAGTACTAATTAACATTGGTACAGTTTCTAACTTCAATATTTTAACATGGATTATGCATGCATTTGTTTCAATAACATTTCTACATCACATGTAATTCCAAAAGAATATATTAAACATGATTTGCACATCATTGCAATGACCTGTCCACATTATTATAGCACTAAAATATTCAAAACATAGCTTGACCGAAATCCCATACATGTATGAATCGCAGAAAGTAAAAATCAGATTTTTGAAATTCACAGTACTGATAAACTTAACGGCAATATATGTGGCATTTACCTGAAGTAGATGTCCACATATCCTATCGTTAAGAATCAGTAGACGGCGGCACATAGCGTTGTTAAGATATAGTAGATGTCGGAAAAATACATGTCGTTTACTTGAAATAGATGGCAGTCGATGGTGTCGTTTATAAAAACTCAACGGAAAGAGATATGGACGTCATGTTCATACGTCCAGAAAACACAGAAACTCCACATAAAATGATAGAACTTCTACCCTTTCCCGTACGTTATTTTCATGGTTCAAAAATCTATAAAAATGTGAAATCTACAGTCTAAACTATCCTAAACCAATCCCCCATGTCACTTGCCTCTATCCCTCCTTCTGGAGTGACGAATCAAGGCCCGAAGAAGCCCTCCTTGACAATAAGGCAGTCCTCCTCCACAACTTCAATTGCTCCAAATCTGCTTCTATCGCAGCTCTCCCGCTTGGAGAAGCTTCAGATCTCGATGATGAATGTTCCACCTTGCTCCAAGAACCTTCAGATTGCACGAACAGCACTGCAAAACCCTTCTCTCGGCCCTCCTTTCTCTCTCCTGAAACCAGTGCGAAAATCCTCTCCAATGGCCAAAACCGGGTCTTAAAAGGATTCCCACGCCTAGCCAAGACTTATCCTAGTCCTAGGATCAGAAATGCACCAAATCTACCCATTAAATGCTTGGAAATGCGTGATTTATTCTCCCCCGGAATGGTAACATCAAAAATAGGCAAGTCAGGTTAACGTCAACCTCAATATCCGTCAGCCACTATGTAGACGTCCATCGATCATGTCGTCTACATCCTTGCCCGAAAAATTAAATATTTCAGAAAATAATGAACGACACAATATGTTGTCATTAACAAGAAATAAATGGCAGACGATCATGCTGCTAACAGTTGTCAACGCCAGCAGATGTTGACGTCAAGTTCAACACAGAAGAGCACACAAATGCATGCAGAAATAAACATACAATTACAACATAAATTTCAAGAAAAATTCTAGGGCACTACAAAACCACTCTTCCAACGCAATTGAGAGCCATTCTCGCTTCAATTCTAAATCAATTTTAAATATTCCATTCCAAGTCTAGTACCTAATTCCCTTTGTTGTCGCCACTTGGCTGATTTCCTTAATACTCCTTCATTTGGATTCATCCCTCTACATTCGTCTTTGCCTCCTACAGATCCACCTTAGCAGTGGTAGACCCCCCCAATGGTGGAACCTAATGGATTGTGTCCTTAGGTACTTCCCCTACGTAGAAAGTTGATCTCTCCTTTGTGTACTGCATATACACCTCCTTTTGTGCCCTTCGCGCACACATTCCTCTTTCTTCCATCCAATCATTTGTGTTTTACGGTCTTCTTCCCCGAAGATGATTTCCTTGGGTTTTGGTGAAAGACTCTCATTAGGTGGTGTTCACCACAAAGTTACGCATGTCTATTTTTCACCTTGGCATCTACTTATCAGTCCGCCCCACTTTTCTATGCTTCATTCATTTTCATTTCATTACACTCCATTACACTCCACTTTGCATCCCTTCTCTTCGCTCCCCTGCAAAGCAGACGCCAAGGCGTGGCAGCTATAGACACACAAAAAATGACACCACCGCGGACAAATTTCAAATTACGCCATGATGCAACAAATGGCCCTCTTTTGCCTTGCAAGAATATTTTTCTCCATTATTTATGGATTTCCCCCAATTCTTCTGGTACTTCCCCTTCATTTCCAAGGCGTGCCTAGAGTGTGGACAAAGATTGAAAATCGCGACGGACCAGGTAGTCGTGTTTCTTAAGAGAACTGAAACGCGTCGGGTTGAGCTGTCGCAATTCCACATCGATTGCCTGGGGTCATAATCGATCATTCTTAATCGCGTCGACCATGTACGTCGTGATTCTGAGCTTCCATATTTTTCAATAGTTTCCTTATTTCATTTATGGAAACATCGATTACCTTTTTTGAAATGCGTCGGGTAACTCTGTCGCGATTCTAACTTCCATTTTTAACATTTGGCAAGTTTCCATAAACAAAATATGGAAATTCATAAATGCGATATATCGTGCCGTCACGATAAAGAGTCGAACCTCAGTCAGAAATAGAATTTCAAAAACACGACCAACAAGGTCGTCGCGATTTGACTCTAAACGCGACCACTGCCTCGATCGCGATTTGTAACTACTGTCTACCTCGAACTTTGAGCCTATCCCCTATATATATATACTTAGCTTCATCGTTCCCAAGGTTGGAGACCCCTTTGGAGATTCCAAGTGTAACGACCCTCTTTATATCGGTACGGTTCCACCAACCCACGTCGATATAGAAAGCGTCGCCACAGTGGGACATTTACCCAACACTAGTACAATAGGCTGAAACATACACAAATATGATATATCTCATGACAGCGGAATTTAAAGAACTGAAAAGAAATCTTATTTCATCATCCACATTCTATTCACAGTCCGTATAGAAGAAAAGAGAACTAACTTTTCATAATTGAAATAAAATAAATACATTGTCCACATGAGACTACGCAGAGTCTTTATTACATACTATGAAGTAAGGAAAAGTACAATGCTAAATCCACAACAATCTCTCCTACTCTCACTCCGAGTCGCTCCTAACGATCTCCTCGGAAGACGTAGAAACGTCTGCACCTGTACGCCGAAGTAAGAATGAGTTCAAAAGAACTCAACAAGTAACACCAAGCACACTAAACATACATGCATCAAGTAATCTCCATATCCTTATGCTACATCATTTACACATAATGCATGAAAGTGACAGTTTTTCAAATAGAAGCCTATGCATGATTTCCACACACTTTACACATGGGATTTAGTTTTATACACAATAACCTAATCCTATCACATGCTTTCTACACTTTTCAATATGCTAAATCGATTTCATTCAATCATTCATATGCCACATGTTGATAATTTTACACATAAATTTACACATTTCATAACAACTAAATTAACATGAATTCTAAGATAATTTTTCACGTAATTAACACTTTTATATTAGTGAAAAGCTCGTTGTTTTACTACTATCATGTCACATTCACAAGGAACTTATCATTTTTGCATGTTTTCATAAGAATTTCATGAACACATATTCACTTACATAGGTTCACAATTTACACATTTTCTTTCACTTAAACACATTTTCACTTTTCCTTAATGTCGTGACACATAGCCCAAACCACTTTAGAAGGACACACACTAATCACATCACATATCAATCACCTAGGCATTCCAGTGATTAATCTTAGTTACTGCGCAGAACCGGGAAAAGCACTCTCCACCCTAACCAGCGATACTTGTTCGCCTCCAGGATTTAATCCCAATGCCCATGGGACATCGCACACTTTGAACTTTCCCGTGGGGACTTTACCACAGTACAGTTCCACAGCAGTGTCACCCATTGGCACATTAATACATTTTCTCAATTTCAACACACTTCTAAATACAAAATATTTACGCATTCATCTCATGTTCGTACATTTACATTCTTCAGTATTACCTAGCATGGTACTACTGTTTTCAGTATTAATCAAGTTTTTACAACAATTCTAATCATGCTGAAATTTTGCAGAATTAAACTAATCATATTAGCATGCATTAATTAATAATATCTAACATAAAACAATTTTATATAGCTATTTTCATCAGTTCAGTACAGAAATTTAACCAAAAATTCATCACAGTTCTGAATTACACCTGAAAATTCATGAATTACACATAACTGACATAAAAATGTTCAAAATTATTTCATGATTTATACTAATAGTACAAATTTTATCTCAATTTATAGGAAATTAACTAGTTTCGCATGAATTCTTAACTTTTCTACATTGAGTAGACATATTAACTATTTTCCGGTTCAGAAAATTTAATAAACTATATAGATATTATAAATTTCTCAAATTTTTATATCATGCATCAGATCTCATAACCAGTGTACAGAAATTTCATGGTAGTCAAATTCTATACATATTTCATAAACGATATTTTTCAAGATTAAAAATTCTGTCGGTAGCACATTCAAAGAATTCTAATAATCAGGGAAAAATTTCCAAAAATGCACAATAACTCACAGTACACCCAGCATGTATATTTACATATTATATGAAATTTTACTGTATATCCTCATGCGGAAAAACTCGAAAGTTAGCTTATAGAAGGGCAAACTTGCAAACTGTTGTAGTCTGAAGAACTTGACGGCATGGGGTAGCCGTCTATAGGTTAACGGAAGTATATGATGCCGCCAACACATGATATTAGCGGCAAGTGATCTTGCCGTTAATATCCTGTCTGCACAAACACAGACTGAACGCCAACAAATCACTTGAAAGGGGGGTTCCAGGACACGAGGAAAATCCGGAAAATTTCTGGGACATACTAGACACATGTAGGGTTGATGTGAGTGGGGTACTTGCCTCTTGTAAAATCCACAAATGACGATTCAAGCCGGAGAAGCCCTCCTCGGCTTGTGCCAAAGAGTCTTCAAATCCCTCCTTCTTCGGGTTCTTTGTTGATCTTCACTGCACACCAGCGTGGGGAGTCGTTCCCGGATGTTCAGAGTTGACACCAGTCGATGCAGATCACCGGATGAAGCCTCTCGAAATCAGATCTCTCAGGTTCAAGTTGGGTTTTTCGCATAGAAGAGCTAGGTTTTTGACCCAAGAGTCAAAAGGGATGGATCTGGCCGAAAACTGGGTATTATAAAGGGTTGGGGGTCGGATATGCTAAAGGGGTAGGTCTCAGAGCCGTTGGGAAGGGTTTCTAAAACAAAAGGCTAAATTTCCGGAGGCGTTTCCGGATCTGGAAACGTAACTGGTCTGGGATATTGGCGTCCATATCTATGGTCACCTATCCAAAGTGGGCGTCCATCGATATTGCCGCCTAATCCTAGTAAACGTCAGCCGATGTTGACGCCGACTGGCCGACAAAATTTCACTTAAAATATGCAGAATTATAACACCACACACACACATATATATATATATATATATATATATATATATATACATATACTTGTATACAATATGTACATTACAATAATACTAATTCATACAATTTGTATAAATAAATACTTATGCACAATAATCTATACATCAATAGTATACACTTATACGCATACATATATACTTAAGCAAGTAAGATGAAAATCAAGGGCCTTACACCAAGCACCTCACGTCCAGCGAGTTGGAAAGGAGAATTCCAAGGCGAAGCCCTGCCAGACTGCTGCCTCAATCTTCAACGTCGCCATCTCCAACTCACAGCCGAACCAGGAGCAGCGCTTCCTCCTCTTCTACAAGCTCCAACAGCAAGCCTTCTATGCCATTCAATCATTGGGGAAGCGTCTCCCTTTTCCTCTTTTGTTCATATCAATCTCCTCCAAGCCCCAACGTGGCTATCCCTTCCTTGTTTATATTCTTTTATTCTTCTTTTTAATCATCACACATGCATGCATACACACACACACCCATTTTCCTAGGGGTTTAAAAGCCACCACAAGGTGTGTTCATCTCCATGCTCTTCATGTTATTTGTTTGTGAATTGATACTACACCATTTGTCTAATCCTCTCTCCTTCGTGTGTTCTTTTTCAGGGTAATCAATTGAAGAAGCCTTCTATCACGGCCGGCCGTGCTCGTAGAAGAAGAAGAGGACCCCAATCTCTTCCGCACAATCTCCCTGCTAACGGTATTATCGCGATCACTCTTTTCTTTTTATTTGCACTTGTTGCACCTCCTTCGACACCCACGTGTGTCTGGCGATCATGTACACCTTAAGGAGTTGTGCTCCATCTCCCATCTTTTCCATCTTTCTATTTATTTTTCTTCATATTCTCTTTGTGGACGCTCTTAGTTCTCCAAAGAACGAAAAGCGGAATCTACAGTGACTTGGAACGCCCCTTTCTCTTTCTAGACCCTTGCCTCTCATTAGATCTCTCTCGACCTCCACCTACAACAAAAAGATCACATGATTCTCGATCGTTGTTGCCCTTCTGTCGTGTCACCTTCATGAGAAATGAAGCGATTGCATCATCTAGCTTGAGAGTATCTTCCCCGAACAGCAGTGCAGTCACAATATGATCGTATGATACAGAAAACAAAGCCAACAAGAGAAGTGCCTTGTCCTCTTCATTGATCTTCACGTCTCGGGCAAGCAACTCTGTCAGTATCTTATGGCACTCGTTTAGATGAGCCTCCAGTCTTCCTCTTTCCTCCATCTTTAGGCCATATAGTCTCTTTTTCAGAAATAGCTAGTTTGTCAATGACTTGGACTTATACCTACTCTCCAACTTCTTCTAGACTTCCGTCGGATCTTCCAAGCCGATCACTTCCCGGAACATGTTTTCTACTAGGAACAACTGAATCGTACTGTTTGCCAAGTCTCGCATCTCGTGCCACGCCTTAGTTGATAGCTTATCTGATTTCTCCATCTTGTCGTTGAGAGCCTTCACTAGTCCTCGCATTAGGATGTTCTTCACGCATTGTTGCCATAGTGTAAAATGATTGTAGCCGTTGAAAGGTTCTACGGAGAAGCTTGCGACCTTCACTACTACCTTATGACCTGTGCTCTCGGTGTTTTCCATCAACACTCCCAATCAAACCAATCACCATGATCCTTGTCGATCTCCATACTCTCCTGCACAAATCTCCCAATCAGTGCAGAATTAGCCCGATCCACACCGTCCAACACGTCTAGAGCATTGAAAAACCTTGGGATGGACTCCTGGATCACCCAATTCTACTTCCAGTTGCCTTTGATCTAATCAAAATAATTCTAGTCGTCAGATCGCCCACCTATCAAACCAGTGAAATGGATCTCCTAAATGAGTACATATGGACCCATTTCCAGATCCAAGCTCCACCTAGATCAAGATACCCAACAAGTGTTCTTGGATCCAACAACACTTTAGATCCAATAGCTAGGTACAAACCAGACCCAAATCAGATCTAATAACTAGGATCCGATTAACTTGAGAGAAATCTTTTATTATTTCTCTCTTTCTACCTTCCTTCCTTCTTCCTCCCGATGGAACTCTAGAAAGAAAAAAAATCCTACCACTGCTGCTGCTAGCCTCCCTACCAGTAGCCACAGCTGTCACCACCGCCGGCCTCCCTGTCAGCGAACACTGCCACTGCACGCCCTACTGTCGTGCTGCTGTTGCAGCAGCGCCCTGTTGCCGCCGCGGCAGGCTCTACCACTACCCCGCAGCTTGCTGCCGTTGCAACCGCTCCTTGCTGTCATCGCAGAAGGCTCTTCCACTGTCGCCCTACCACCACGGCGGCCTACCTGCTGCCAAGTTGTTTCGGCTGCCACTGCAGCCTCTCCCTATTATTGCTGTGGTAGACTCTGCCACTGCCCCATGGCCTGCTATCGTTGGGGATGCCGCCGCACCTAGCTGGTGCCGCTCTTGCGACCTACGCCCGGGGATGCCGCCACACCTAGCTCGTTGCCGCTCCTGCAACCTCTGCCTGGGATTACCGCCACACTCTGTTGCTGCACCGTTGCATCGTGTTGTGTTGCCGCCATTCTATCGCCGCCAAGGCTTTCCTACTGCTTCCTATGTTGGCCTCGTCACTAGCAATCGCCACTGTCGGTGCTCACCAGTAGCCTTGCTGCTACGCCGTTCAAGTGCCGCCCGACGTTTCTTGCTGGTGTTGACAGATGCGGCCACTGCCACTGCTCTACCTACGGCGTAATCCGAGGCAACCCCTACAGCCACAATGTCATAGATGCTAGCAACAGTTGCTGCCTTTAACGCCGAGCTCCGCAAACGTAACCTCCAGTCAAAGCCCCATGGTGGGCGCCATATGTTGGGAATTTCGACCTGAAAAACAACATTCACACACAAACAACACAAAAAGACTGAAGAAAACACTTCTTTTCATTAACCATGAAGAAGCACACCTTTCTCCCCGGGTGGTGATCAAGCACACGACCGAAACACCCGACTATCTCAGTCACGTCCCAAGTGTTTTGCATCACCACCCTTTGAAGTACAACTGGTATTTATAGAAGACCCCCCAACAGTCTCTTAATCCCATTAGGACTGCCTCCTAATATCTATCCCAGAGTCTAACTTAAAGTCTAACTCTCGATACTAATCTCCAACCCAAAGTCCCAATCAGACCCGACTCAGAATCAAAGTCTGACTCCAACATTGTGGATCTAGCCACGCCACAACAAGTTTGAAGATGGCTACCCTCTAGCTTGATTGAATAACTAGAAGCATCTTCCCATGTGAATGGACCTTCAAATTCTTGACTTTTTCTGTTGGCAATAGTGGTGTGATGGACCACTTGATCAAACACTCACTGGTGTGAAATGCTTAAACCGTCGGCGGTCAAACTATTGCCGACGATCTAAGCTGTTGGCCAATATGTCGCGACGGTCACACCGTCGGACATTTAGCGTCGGCGTTGCAACCGTAGGCTAAAGTTTGGACGACAGGTTTAAACCGTTGGCTGTAGCCAACCGTCGGGCAAAGTTTGAAATACGCTGACGCTTCACCGTCGGTGAAATACGTCAAATATTATGGGTGACGGTTACATAGTCTTAGGAGTGTCGGTTGAAACCATTGGGAAAAGTTCAAACTTTTACACGGTGGAAAGGAGGCGACGCCCAAACATTATGGTCGACGGTTGAAACCGTCGGCGATAGTTCAATGTTAAAAAAAAAACCTATTTGGAGCAAAAATGAAAACAACTTTGACTGACGGTTCAAACCGTTGGCTATTTTTCAAAGTTCAAAAAAAAGGGTCTAAAAGTAAATAAAAACATTGTAAAAAATGGTGAAAAAATGCAACACATGATTCGAAGTAGATAACTAGCACATGTAAATCTTCTTTTGAACTTTGATCACTTATATTCTCCCATGGAACTCCTGCGTTACTGCTCCTGAGTACTTGAAAAGCTTGGATATCCTTGTAGCACAAGTATTAAATTTCTTACTGTTGCAGCTTCCCTCTACTTCTATTAATTATGGCACCTTCAAAATAGAACTATGAGACTTTTTTGTTCCGGTAAGTAAGGTGTTTAATTATAGAATCAAAGAACGTACAGAAGAGATGCTAGCTACTGACTACACACATTAAAAGAGGAACACACTTTAAAAAACAAAGATATATAAGACTATGTGACAAGTGATATACAAATTTATGAGAATCCAGAATGTGCTACATAGGACTATATATGAGAATCCTCTGCAAGTGAACTCCATGATTCTAGTGTCTTGGAGCTTCTAATATTATCTGCTGGCCAAAGACAAGCTGGAGCGTGTTCTCTCATAGGACAGGAATACTAAGTTCTTCCATGCCTATGCTTTATCTGAACGTTTGCACGTTCAGATATGGCACAAAATAAAGAAACAAGGATCAGAAGAGAGAACTTTTAGAAACATCATTCTTGAAGGAAAAATGGGATATCCAATCAAGCTCAGAAACTCTCTCTGCCAAGAAAATTTAAGTAACCAATAAAAAGGAGAAAACAACAGACATAGGATCAATTCAATTAGCTGACATGTAGGCCACATAGGTTGTCCTTATTTCGACTTGGGGCTAAACTGGGATTTCTCACCCAATTTAGGTAATTCGGTATTGACTGCTGAGGATCTGGCAAGTATATGATTTGATCATACCCACATGTAGACTGGGAATACATAATAATTACAAGTCATTCCTATGTCAAAAACATTTATCCAAAGTAAAAGATATGAACACAGCATAACCCTCTACCAAGTCTTTCCTTATTGTTTCTTCCTCTACTACCAATTCCATTCTTCCTTTTCCACAGCCAATTACTATCCAACCTAATCCTTTCTTCTGCATCATCGTGTTGCTGTCATGGAAAAAACCTAACTTACTCAAGGCCAGCTCCACTCATCCTAGCCTTCTCATATGCTTCTACCTCATTTCTGTACAAAGGGAATTCAAAATGAAAAGTAGATTGTCCAAGTTTCAGGAGGAATCAGCTGTTTAGAGAAACATATTCTTCGAGGCTAAGAATATAATTAAGATTCATTGATCCCTAATCAAAAGCTTAGGGATCCAGCACCCCATGTGTTGAGCTTTAGAGAAAGGGTTTTCGTTTATGCACACACATGGGTTTCTGACACCTCAAAATGGATATCATTCGGTAATTCTGAGCATCTCAGTTTTGACATGATAACAGAGCAGTATCGAAGGGCAATTTGGAAGTGGAAGTCAAAAATAGTTCAAGGCAGTGAATGTCCCACATTGGTTATGTATGGGTGAGTTATGGAGTTTTACAAAAGTAGGTGCTACCCCTTGTAGCCAATTGGTTTAGAACCAGATTATCTAACATGTTCTCGTATCCAGCCTATCCTCAACATCAAGTTCCTATCTCCTATTCATGTTCTGCCGTTCACTGTGTCTTTCATGTGCCAGGTCCTCTGTGATTTATCCTAGAACAAAAGGCAGAAGTTAACTCCCTCATTGGTGGTATATGGCTCAATCATTAGCCTGTAAGAAAGAAGGCCTCTCCACTCATAGCCAACTGGCTTTGAGTTGGTGCACCAGTAATGGTTCTTAGAAGAATTATGGATCCCAACCACTTGCTTAGAGCCATGTATAACTTTTACATAGAACATAAACTGAATTCCTTTGATTGGTGGTAGGAGCATCATTGATTTCGTCATTTTTGCATGACTTGCAGGTTTAATTGTCACAGAAAAATGTCATGCATTTACCAACAAATTGTTGGACAATCATCATGGACCTCTTACCCTATTCATGCAAGTCTCATCCAAATAAGAGACAAGTAGTTCAAAGAAATATATTTTATTCATTTTAGTAAGTTCTGGACAACTACTGACAGGCTGTGGCCCACTTCATGGGGATAGAGGGCTTAGGAAGAGAGCTACTGGTTTCAAAACTGGGTGGGCTGAGCTTTCTGGGTTTTCTATTAGCTCTCTCTTCCAGTGAGGCAGAGGCCTTCCATAAAAGTTGTGAAGAATCAACACTATTGGCACACAATTAGGCCACAAGAATATTTAATTTGTAGGTTCATATGCAAATAACAGATCACCAGACTAACAAAATGACATGTTCATTTTCATCTGAAGCTCTGATGAAAAAAAATAGAGAGTTATAATTTTTCATTAAACAAATCAACTGGCAGACAGCAGACTTTCATTGTTTAGCTGAGGTCCTGAGCAATTTTTCATCAAAATAAAACACGCATGGTTTTGTTGTTCATCTAAGCATGTGCCTCCATAAGAACTAAGCATGTGCCTCCATAAGAAAGTATGATCATATCTAAACCATATTTATGACATACTGCCATTGGCACCAAATCCAATAGCTAAAGAGAATTGTCTGACGTCTCTAAATAGATTCTTGTGTTAGAAAAGCTTGCCATCAAATGTAGTTCTTTATTGGACATTCAAATACCACAATGATCATCATTAATAATATACTGAAGTTAAGCACGTTCATTTTCAGAACTGTGAAGAGCACCTACAGTGAGTATTGAACTACATGATCATCTTCTACTAATTTAGAAGGAACAATTCCAGGCATCAATGCATTGCAATCAACTGCATACATTGGCCAGGTTCCACTAAGCCTGAATCTATCCTTTCTCCTCAAAGTAAACAAGTATTTGGCTCACCTTTTTTTTTTCCCCCATGACTGCTCTATCTATACCAGTCACAGTTATGCAGGCTTTTCACATAATTTTGGCTAATTCTCTAGACATTCAAACAAGTACATTTTCATGAAAGGTGAAAATCTTTACACATTTATCTGATTCTATTGTGCTGTCTGAGATGAATAAATGATAAAATTTTGTGGGCCATAAAAGATGACAAGTTTTTTTTTGACACATTTATCCATACTTCTCCTTCTGTCTTACATAAATATATGTTGTCATTTTCATGTGTGGATGATGTCGTCATCCAGGCATACTTCCTAGTCCAGACCATATTACAAGATCTTACTCAGATTAATGATCTTACTCAGGATATAACATCTACAACCAAAGGCAGCAACACTTCCACTAATGTCCACTAGACTGGCATGATATCCAACAACATGGTTACCTTTAAAAGAGGCTACCAGATCACACTGCATCCCGGTGGAATGTACATGGGATGCCCAAGTGATATTGCAAATGTTGTCTCCTGGTTGCAGCCCTTCCATCTCGAGTTCTGCTGGATGGAATCTCCAGACAAAAGATAGAGATAATCATAGTTAAAGGGGCACAAGCTCCTTGAATCATAGTTAATGGGGCACAAGCAACCGTGTACAAATTCATGATAAACAAATAGATGAATGTCTTTCTTATACCTTTTTGGTTTCTGGGCATTCTCCATTATGAATATTTGCATCTGTAGCCAATACTGCTGTAAGAAAACAAAGATATATAAGACTATGCGACAAGTGATATACAAATTTAAGAAACTCTAGAATCTGCTACATAGGACAGAATGAAGAAACAGAAGAAATTAAAAAAAAAAACATTCTGAGGATGTTCCTCTGCAAATGAACTCCATGATTCTAGTGTCTTAGAGCTTCTAATATATGTATCCACTCTTGTGGGGCAAATTCTTATAGTAACTTGGTGTAACTTTACATGTATGTGCAAACCCACCATAATCTTGTATTTCCATAAAGAGCTAAAAAATAGAGTGTTACTATAAGAAACCAGAAATTGTAGATGCAGCGCAAATTACCGCAAATTTAAATAAGTGCCAAAATAAGTCCTCGTATTCTATTCACATGGACAATGCAAGCAGATTGCGATTGCATATATCAACACTTTCATCCTTAAAAATATAGAAAGCCACATTGGAATTGAAAGGAGAGCCATAGGATTGAGCTACCAAATGATCTGTTAGGAAATAGCCATACCAGTGAAGAGTGATGTTAGCATTATATAGCTCTGTTGTCGACATCGACGATCACCGTATCACCTCTGTATGTGTGGATCTTTGGCCATGGGTATCAAGGAAACTATCTAGATGAAACAGAAATAAAAATAGAAACCAAACAAATTCATTCGCTATATTGAAAATCAGCCAATTCATTCTCTAAATTTATCCTTTGCAACCAGGTTCAACGAAAGGAACAACTCACCATAAGATTGTCCGGAGTTCAGAAATTTCTCTTCAACATAGCTTGCGCAATACATGGATATTAACATCTGAAAAGTCAGTCAGAAACTTGCATGTCTTGTTTGTGCAGACATCCATTGAAAGATTTATTTTTGATAGTTTGAGTGGAGAATCAATAACTTCATCTTCAGAGGATCAATTTCATAATTCAGAACTAATCAATAACTTGACACTTCATTCTCAAGAAGAAAGTTGCCAAAGCCACATTGGGCATACATCAACAAATTCAAAGGTTAAATAGCATTTTACTCAGACCTCAGGAAAAAAAAACATACTCACACATTTTGCTCATACTATGGACTGCAACACAATCATGATATATGCCAAAATAAGTCTACTGCCATAAATTGTTCATAAGCATATCAATAAGACCAGCATCTATAAATATTCATGTCTACTTAAACTATATTGATGTTTACATTCAAAAGTCTAAAAAAAATATTGTTGCTCCATGCTTTCTTCTTCCTTCATGACCGTTGTTGTAGTGTCCATCAATTTGGGGGTTGGGAGGGTGGTAATCCTTTGTCGAGTCCAAATTCCCAGCCTATGAATGTAAGAAAGTGATTTAAAATCATATATTCAATAAAGAGATCCCTAGATTCACGAAACTTAATGTGTTTAAGAAAGAAAATTAAAAACTTACTATGCCACTATGTAAATGTGCATTTAACAAAGCTTCCATCCTTTCCATACGTGCTTGTGTCCCTCCATCTCGAGTACGCAAAGCCTCTATCATTGCTTTTGAGCTCTCTATCTCTGGCTTTGCATTTTGAAGCTGAAGTGTTAAATTCTTAACAGTTTCATTTGAGGTATCAGTTTGCATATTGTTGCACCAGATTGCTCTAGAGCATCCCAAACCACGTCCTCTTTCATATCCTCCATGATGGCCTTTGTAAACTTCATCCAGAATATGAGACAACACACTTGGTTTAGAACTATTCATCAACTCTCTTTGGGCACATGCTTCTTCTACCTTCTCGTGGATAAAAAATTAAATCTATGTTTCAATGAAAGTTGCTTTCAAAAGTTCTAACAATTTCATAACATTTACTTACACACATAGCATGAGTATATTCATCTGGGTATCCTCCACTCTTTGTTTGATGGGCCTTGAGATATGCCCCAAATGTTGTATAATTGCCTCCCAATTTCTCACGCTATATTCAAAGAAAAATAGTGAACATAAACTTTTCAGAGCATGTATTTTGCTTACAACAAGCATGTTCAAAAATAGGAAAAATACATGTATTCACCTCATCTTGATTATGTCGAGCTATAGATTTTGCCCCAAGTGTATGTGTTGGTCTTTCCTTACCATGATTCCTTTTATTTCTTTCAGCCTCAGAGACCTTATTGCCTATTTCCCAAACTTTAAAAGTAACTCCAATTCTCTTGAGTTACTCTTTTATCAGGAGATTTCATAAGCACTTCCTCAGGAATTCCTTCAATATAGTAGTGAGCTTTCAACCAACAACGCCAATCCCTTAATTTCCTTTGCAAGGATTCTTTACAAAAGTGAGTGACAATATTCACATTAGCTGGCAGACCCTCATCATCAACAAAATCATAATCTCTCTGCAAATAAAATGAACAACACATGTTTAGGAATGTAAATTAAAAAATGAACATACACACTTTAAAAGATTGTGTCATACCATTATGTCTTTCATAACATCGTTGAAGCTGTGAGGGGATTGCTCCTTCCATTCTTTATAAGGAAGAAAATATCCATCCAAGCGTGCATATAGTCCAAGAACTATTGCAAGCTTTGAGGCAGCCTTTCCAACATGTTGTCTATCAATAAGCAAACACTTCCATTTCTCTCCTTTTTGAGGGGTGACTGTTGATTCTTGAGTTGAGCCTCTCGTCTTCCTCAATATAGTTTGAGATGCCATGGTACTTGATGCACTATTCGGTTCACTCCCATTCAGCTCCTCATAGTATGCTTCAAGTACCTCCTCTGATAAATGAACTTGGCGCTCAACCTCACTGTTATGATCTGCTTGAGTGGACGCCAATACTTCCTCAGCTCTAGCAATAGATGTTGTAACTCTACTAGAATGCTCAGTACAATGTTCTCTTATTTATAACATCTAAAAATTAGACACAAATTAACATAACATGGTAATTTGATATAACCATTTAATGATAGGACTATTAGTTAAGCAAATATTTTTGGCGGCAGTTCTATGGCATTTCTCTTCATCTTGGAGTTAAATTCTCTATTTTTGTAATGGAAAATTGCTGCCCTGTTAAAAAAACTATGCTTTTGCAATAGCACAAAAATTTGAGAACCATACAACATCCCAAAGGTAATGCCATAATAGGTTTGGAAGAAAGACAAATCCCATTCATGTGGAAGCTCTCTGTTATCTACATGTTAGTTTAATTACATTCTAATTGCTAAAGGATAAGATGTAGAAAACTTCTGTCAATTCCTGACATTGCTTTATGGCATCCCTATATATATTAGTATTCTTTCTATTGGACCAGCTTATACTAAAGTTTCTTCTGTGGTTAATAGTTACTATACCTTGGATCTACAATTGAAACATCATTGCTATCATCATTATCATGTTCTACCTCATTTATCTGTATAACTTTCCGTATAAATAAATGCAGTCAAATTTGCATCCTTGCAAGGGATGCAGGCTCAGCACATATGGATCAGAATCAGTGGGGGCCAATTCCTGTAAATCAATCTGCATTGATCCCTATCAAACAATTTTGCTAGTTTTCTTGAGAAAAAATGTCACAGCAGTTTGGGACACATCTGAAAACTCATCAAGGGTCTTTGGGACTTCAGTGCTCTCAGTAGGGTGCATGAAAATTTGAGTAAACCATTTCTATTGTTTACTATACTTATGACTCAACTTACAGACATAGGGAATTAAAAAAATAGTCTCATTTGACAGGGTAACTATCGATATCAAGAGATTTAATATCTGCAAGATAGATGAAGGATATGTTGAACCATGCATGCTATTAAATGTTAATATTCCATATGCTCTCTCTTACAGTTAATGGAATGTACATAATTAGCACTACAATTTTCTAAGACAACTCTCCCTTATATATCATGGAAAAAAATAGAGATTCAGGAACAATAGAAATTAACAAGAATAGGTATCAGTGCTAGGATATTTAGAGGTACTCCCTTGTGCATGACCATTGGAACCAACTTGCATCAGGGATGATCTTGCCTCCCTGTTATGATCTACTTGAGTGGACTCCAATACTTCCTCAGCTCTGGCAACAATGTTGTAACTCTACTAGAATGCTCAGTACAATGTCTTCTCTTACTTATAACATCTAAAAATTAGACAACAAATTAACATAGCATATGTTAAACATAAACATTATAAAATTGTAAATTAAAGTGATATACACTACAAACCTGACACTATTATCAGTATTTGATGGTCAATCTGATTAGATCTTGTCTAACTTTTGTTTTGAATAACTTTCAAAGCCAAAGCTTGTTTCAGTCATTTTTTATTTGAGACTTTTATGTGTAACACCTTAATTTATGTACTTAACATTTGTAACTATTTTTTATTAGATCTTAAATCTATGTAACAACAATGATGGTTTACTGCTCATCCATCTTGATTTCCTTCTGTTATTTTTGACAAGTCATGATAAAAAAATAACAAGATGGCAATTTTTGTAGAATGAGAAATCAAGGTTTTAGAATGCAAAGTGCTAAATGGATGACAAGATTGGAACACTTCAAATATGAACCAATTCATATTCACCTATCTTAATATGTTATTTAAGTTAGTTATCAAACAACTCTTTTTTCAAGGCTTAATATGTTTAAGTACCTTTTAAATTTAAGATTTAGAGATTAGATGATAAATTATACTTTAGACATTTTAAATAAGTGTTATCAAACTCCACCTAACTTAAACACTTGAATCTCTATTTTTTTGTAGGTGGACTCATTTTCAGGCCTTAAAATTATTTAATAAATTCTTCTCTGTAAGCCTTCCCTACTATCTTAATTTTAATATGTACCATATTGATCCACCTTGTAACAGCTACCATCGGGTGGAAATAATCAACATCAACGATCTATATGCTCTTTCTTACAGTGAATGGAAAGTACATAACTAAAACTATAATTTTTTAAGACAACTCTCCCTTATATATTATGGGAAAAATGGAGCTTCAAGAACAATGGAAATTAACAAGAATAGGTATCAGTGTTAGGATATTTATAGATACTTCCTTGTGCATGACCTTTGGAACCAACTTGCATCAGGGATGATATTGCCTTCATCTTGTTTCTTGGTGGCATTTTCTGCAAAAAAAAAACATGAATAATGAAAGCCTTGTATTGTAGATAGAATTATATGTGTAAAAGAAACATAAGAAGAAAATAAATACCTATGTGATCTGTTTCATCTTTTTTTTCCGAGCATCTTGCATTTCTGATTCATTTATTTGTATACCTAATCCAAGTTCTCTTTTCACCCAAAACACATCATTATTGCTTGTCGGTAAATCTTGTTCTAAAATTGTAGGCTCCATATTTCTTATTATCACCTCATCATCAGTTTCACTATCCTCAATTTGATTAATTGGCACCTCATAAGTGTCTCTTGGCTTCCATCGACAAACCACATTCCAATCTGTCTTCAAAGGATCTTTAGAGTAAAAGACTTGTCTTGCTTGTGATGGGAAGATAAAAGGCTCATCTCCAAAACTTGTTTGAGTGATGTTAATAGAGGTGAAATTGTATTCATCAACCATAATTCCAGATCTCTCATTCATATCATACCAAGTACATTGGAAAAGATATATAGGCTGCAAACTTCCAAAGTTAACTGCTACAATATTTTTCAGAAGACCATAATAGATATTATCAAGATCACCAATAGTTGCAATGCCACTATTCTGGGTAACACGCGATCTACTAGTTGAATGCGTTTCAAATTTGTATCCATTTATGAAAAAACCTTGATATGACACAATGTTGTACTTTGGACCTCGAGCAAGACACATAATTTCCTCGAATAATATCATTTGACTCCTTAAGTGATCAATCTAAAAAAAACAATGTATATATAAGGGCAAAAATCACTGCTTATTATAAGTTCAACTTACAATAATAATAATAATAAACTTACATGATCCCTAAACCATCCAACAAATCTTTTATGCTGCTCTAATTGGATTTGCTCTTCACTCCAATTAGGATGTAGAGATTTCATAAGATCTTTATGTTTCCTACACATAGCCATTAAAAGTTTTGCATTAAGCATAGTAAAACACATAATAATTTAATAGAATATGTGCTATATATTTTAAAGAAAAAACTTACAGCAAATAGGGTTGGATTGATGACGTATTAAATAGTAGAAATCGATGAGCTCAAAAAGCATCCTCCACAAATAAGGAATATGCCTGCCCTACTCCAATTGGGCCTTCCTCAAATCACACTGGCCTATTCAACTTAGTCTCCACATCATGTAGATAGCGAGCACAAAATGTTGTGACCTCTTCCATAAGGTACCCTTCAGCAATAGAACCCTTTGGTTTGCTTCTATTACGTATGTAGTTCTTAAGTGTCAGCAAATATCTCTCTATTGGGTACATCCATCGATATTGCGCACTGGTCCAGAAAGTTTAGCCTCTGTTGCAAGGTGAATAGTCAAGTGAACCATCACATCAAAAAATGAAGGGGGGAATATCCTCTCCATTTTACATAATATTAGCGAAATTGATTTCTCCAATTTCTCTAATGTTTGAACATCAATCACTTTAGCGCACAATTCTCTACAAAAAGTACAATACTCATTCAATACTAAGCCAACAGATTTTGGAAGTGTGGATCTCATGGCTAAGGGCAAAAGTTGCTGCATTAACACATGACAATCATGACTCTTCAACCCTACAATTTTTCTCTCCTGAACTTGTATATGTTGAGAGATATTTGAGGAGAATCTATCTGGCAATTTCAATTCTCTCAACACTTTTAGGAACCTTGTCTTTTCTTCATTAATCAAACTATAAGACGCGTGAGGTAAAATAAACTTTCTTGCATGCTTCTTTGAAGGCTTTAGATGCAAGGGTCTTCTTATTTTCATTTTCTACATATCAAGACGAGCTTTGATGTTGTCCTTACTTTTTTCATCTTTTTGCAAAATTGTATTTAAGATGTTGTCACACACATTTTTCTCAATATGCATAACATCAAAATTATGGCGCACCAATAATGTTTTCCAATAGGGTAATTCAAAGAAAATACCCTTTTTTTCCAACCCTCAGGTGATTGCCTCTCTTGATAAGCTACATTTTTAACAGTTTTGCCAAATATGACATTGTCATGACCTTCCCAACATTTTAACACACCCTCACCAGACAGTGGAATGGGTGCTTTCTCATTCTCAACTTTGCCATCAAATGTCTTCTCGTCATTTCTCCAAGGATGGTTAAGTGGCAAGAAACGACGGTGCCTCATATATACACATTTGCGACTAAAAGGAAGATAAACAGAGCCATGATGAATGTGGCAAATAGGGCATGCCCTGTATCCTTTTGTACTCCAACCTGATAGCATACCATATGTAGGAAAATTATTAATAGTCCATAAAACAGCAGCACGCATTTGAAAATTTTCCTTTTTGTCTGCATCATATGTCTGTACACCATGTTCCCACAAATATTCAATTCGTCAATAAGTGGTCGAAGATAAACAACAATATCATTGCCAGGTGATTTGGGCCCATCAATAAGAAGAGACATTATAAAGAATGATTGTTTCATTGCCAACCAAGGTGGCAAGTTGTAAACAACTAAGACAACAGGCCATGTGCTTCGACTGCTACCTAATGATATCTTGAAAGGGCTGAAGCTATCACTGGCAAGTGCAAGCCTAACATTGCGAGGCTCTCTTCTAAATAATGGATGTTTATTATCAAAATCCTTCCAAGCTACAGAATCTATAGGATGACACAGTTTTCCATCTTCATCTCTTATAGCACTATGATGCCATTTCATAAAGCTTGCAGTTTGACTTGACATAAATAGCCTTTGAAGTCTTGGAATTAAAGGAAAGTGGCGAACAACTTTCATAGGAACATTTTTCCTTCCTTTACAATTCTCTCCTCTCTCCTTCCATCTTGAAGCATTACACCTCGGACATTTACTGAGATTCTCAAATTCCTTTCGAAATAAAATGCAGTCATTTTGACTTGCATGTATATTTTTACAATCTAACCCTAGTTCAGACATCATCTTTCTACACTCATACCAACTGCTTGGAAGGATATTGTCATCAGGTAATGCATCTTTAAAAAGTGCAAGTACCGCAGAGAATGATTTCTTGCTCCATCTATGTAAACATTTGAGTTGGAATAAATGCACTATGAAGGAGAGCTTTGAATATTTATTACAACCAACATAAAGTGGTCTCTTGGCATCCTCTATGAGAAGCTCAAATTTTTTTGCTTCTTCATTCCTTTCTTCCCCTTTTAAATCATTAGTAGGATGGAACATGAAAGCATCACTTAACATTTCTATCATGTCATCTGCTGAGTTGACATGTTCATTGATTTCCTCTCGAGATCATTTTCGAGATTCGCCATGAAAGTTCCAAAGTGTGTATCTTGGTTTAAATCCTTCCCTAATAATGTGGAAGTGAACAACATCCTTCTCTTGATGAAACTTATTTTCACATTTTGAACATGGACATTTTATTGTTCCTTCATTGGTAATAGTTCTCATTGCAAAGTCCATAAAGTACTGTACTCCAGCTAAAAACTCAGGTCTAACTCGTTCATGCTTAGTCTTATACTTATACATCCAACTCTTATCATTAATGTATGTATGATCCATCCTTCAAAAAAAAAAAAACTCAAAAAATGGTTAAAAAGAAAAAGAAACATTCAAGCAAGTTGACTATGAGTTTATTTATCATAAAGTAGTGCACAATTTTAAGATAGGAAAATTATGATCTTCCAATGGGTGCTTTGAGGTTTCATCAACCCTTAAATGAGAAAATTTAAGATTGCAGAATATGAATAAAATAAAAGAGAAAATCTAAAGACTATGTCAAAGAAGTGAACCTTCCAATGAAGAGGAGTCACTTTGATGGTTCTCGTTGATGTAGAAGTCGACCTGTCGATGCCGGCAAACAGTGTGAGGACAGGAAAGTTAATCTCTGTGATCCAGAAGCCGTCGACCCCAAGCTGAAGAAGATGGGCGTAGGAGGAGTTGTATCAATATAATATGTTATTTACACAACTTTTGAAAAATAAGCATCATGAAAATTGTTCTGCTCACCCTTCCACAGATCACTAAGTTGAATTCTAAGTCAATATAGTTTGCATTAGCTTACAAAGAACCAGAGAGGCCCTTCTTCTTGTGGAAAGGATGAAAGCTTGATAACTCAAACACATCATGACATGAATCAAGCCTCTATACCATTTATTCAAGAATTTGATATTAGTTCAAACATCATGTTTGAATGTAAATATCTCCCCCAGTTTAATCCCATCTAGTAACCTTTTCTCGATCAAGTCTATTTTTCTGCTAGGGTCCTGAATATTGATATGAGTAATGCATCACTATTAAGATAGAAGAGTAATTTAAAAAAAAAAAAGATTTTTGTGGATGAAAAAGATAAGCTACTTTGAATTGTGAGTCGAGGGAGTGTTCAGACAGTGTTCAGCTAGTTATTCAGGATCCAAACAGTACCACACCAGTACTTTTAGGAACATAAGCAGAGAAATAATGTACTATTTATTCAACCCAACCACGAAAAAACTACAGATCAAAGTTTTCCAGTGTCATGTTTTATGGGCTGTTCTTTTTTTTATTATTAAAGAGTCCAGTAGGATCAGCGACCGGTCGAGTGCATCCCACCCCAGCAGGGTGAAATGTTCTCACTCCTCCAGGTGATTTCCCTACTGCACCAAAATTTTATTTATAATAATAAACCTGTTACAAGTTCTGCGGGGCATACCCCTAAAAAAACAAAAGGAGTTAAACAACTCGAAAACTCCCCAGTCCCAGGCGATCTCCAACAAGAGCAAGGAAACAAGATTTGGGGAGGTGGGAAGTAGAATTAAAAACCCCATTATAGTTAGATTCACAAGCAAAATTAGCCAAAGCATCAGCAACCTGATTTGCTTCCCTATACACTTGAGAGATCCGGACTTCATGCTGTTGCACATAGTCAAAAACAATTCGCCACCACCTGTAACACTCCCAAGAAGGGGCAACTCCAGATCGAAGGGAACTCACAAGCACCAAAGAATCAGAGGAGATTTCTGCCACATAAATCCCACGTTCCATGGCTAATTCAACACCATCACACATAGCTCGAGCTTCAGCAGTAAGACTGGTCCCAGGACCATAAAAGTGGGAAAAAGCAAAGACCACAGAACCAAAATTGTTACGGAGAAGACCCCCACCCCCACAAGGACCCGGGTTACCTTTAGATGCTCCATCCACATTAAGAAGAAGACCTTGTAATGGCGGAATCCATCTGACCATTTTACAAGTGCGGACTGCAAACTGAAAAAGGAAGCCAAACTCCATAATCGCTGTCAACTGCTGGGTTGTTGCAGAATCCTTGCAAACCATATTCTCCAAAGCAATATTTACCTGTGTATAAATATTATGGCGCACCAAAGCACTAGAATAGCCAACTTGTTCAAACCTCATCTTACATCTAATTTTCCAGACTTCCCAAATAATAAGCATTGAAGAGTAAATAGTAATGAAACCATGAGGATTGCTGGTACTACTGGAACTGATGATTTCCCAAAGGCGAATAGACATGTTCATGTGAACTCCCAGGCCCGGTTGGAGAAAAGGAGAAATCCATAACCACAGATCCTTAGCCAAATCACTTTGCACGAACAGATGATTTAAATCTTCCACTTGAGGGGACCCGCAACAACAACAACGGGAAGCAATGGGAATGCCACACTCTGCAATGTGGTAATCAACAGGAACCGCTCTGTGTAAAAGAAGCCACGAAAGGATAGAAGCCCTCCTGCTAAAATGATGGTGCCATAGACGAATCAGGGGAGATCTTTTAACACCATGGATGCGGACCTGATCATAAGCACTTTTAGTGGTAAAGTTCCCTTTAGTAGTCGATGCCCAGACACACAAATCTTCATGAGAAGTTAGCTGCAAATTCTGGAACTCCTGCAGAATAAGATAACGCAAAGCATGATTCTGATCAGAGAGAACCTCCCTAACTGAAGGCGAGAATTCCTGTAAATGTGGGGCATTTTCCCGAAGTGGCTTCATACCATACCAGACATCATCTAAAAATCTGATTGTGATCCCATTTCCCAACACCCATCTAGTATTCTTCTGAACAACATCATATGCATAAAAAAATAGCTTCTTAGCAATCCCATGAGGGTGAGAGACAAGGCGACCATCAAGGAAATATCTGTCATTAGCATAAGAGGTCCATAAAGAAGAACCATGAATAATGTTCCAAACTAGTTTAATAACCATTGACAGCTGAACATGCCACATACTTTTTACACCAAGGCCACCTTTGAAGATGGGTTTTTGAATAATTTTCCAGGAAACCCAGTGTCTACGGCTGTCCCCACCTGCTCCGCCCCAGAAAAAAGTGACACACAAGCGTTCAATGTAGTGAAGAACGGTTTTGGGAACCCCAGAAGCAGTAGCAAGGTATATAGGCATAGAAGAAAGGACCGAGTTGATCAAAGTCAATCTTCCTGCCTTAGATAAAAACCTGGCCTTCCAAGAGCCGATTTGCCCATTAATTCTATCCATCAAGAACTTGTAGTCTGCAATCACTGTTCTGCCCTGCTTAATAAGCACACCAAAATAAGTAATAGCGCCCCTCTGAGTAAGAAAACCAGTTAGCTGCTTCAACTTAGCAATGAGCTAAATGGAAGCATTCTTAGCCACGAGAAAGCTGCTCTTCCCATGATTAATTTTCTGACCTGATGAAATCTCATAAGTCTTCAGAAAAGCCATGATTCTCTTGATGTTGGAAGCTTGACCATTAAGGAAAAGGAGAGCATCATCAGCATAAAGCAGGTGAGACATAACTCTGCAACCCCTAGGTCCCAAGAAAGCTTTGAGAATACCCTTATCAAGTAACATACGCAGCCCCCTACTCAGCGTTTCCTCCATAATAATGAAAAGAGCAGGGGCAAGGGGATCACCTTGACGTAACCCTCGTGAAGATTTGAAGTATCCACTAAGAGCCCCATTAAAGAGAACAGAAAACCAGCAATTAGAGAGGAGCATTCCAACATAAGAAGTGAATCTAGAAGAAAAACCAAATTTATGAAGAACCGCTAGCAGAAAGTCCATTTAACCCTATCATAAGCTTTCATCATATCGAGCTTGAAAATAACATTATGCCCTCAAATTTTTCTTCCCAGGTCAGCAGCCAATTGTCTAGCCAAAAGAACGTTGTCCATGATGCTCCTACCTTGGGTGAAAGCACCTTGCTCCACTGAGATAATGGAAGGCAATATGGAAGACAATCTATTTGCAATAACGACAAAGACAATTTTATAGCAGAAATTGCAAAGGCTAATGGGGCGATAATCAGAGAAAGAACTTGGCCTATCCACTTTAGGAATAAGAGCAATGATGGAGGATGAGACACCTCTAGGAAGTGGATAGCCAGAAAAAAAAACCCCTGACCGCCTCAACCACGTCCTTTCCAATAATGTCCCAGCACGAAGTATAGAAAATACCAGTGAAACCATCAGGGCCTGGAGCGCTATCCCCCTTCAATTTCCAAACAGAGAGCTTAATTTCCTCCTCAGTAGGAACATCAGTCAACAATTGATTATCCTCATTAGAGATAAGATGGGGAATGGAACTAAGCAATCCATTATCAATCTGATGATCCTCCGAAGACAACAAAGAAGCAAAATAATGTTCAGCCACCGATTTGAGAGAATGCTGATCATCACACCAAACTCCATCAACCCTCAATCTGTAAATATAGTTCCTGCTTCGCCGACTCTTAACTGCCGCATGATAGAAAGCAGTGTTCCTATCACCCTCCTGAAGCCACTGAATCATGGATTTTTGGCACCAAAACATTTCCTGACAGTGAAGGGACCGCCTAAGCTTTGCATTCGCCTCGTTTAAGAGGGATCTATTTTGAGCAGTAGGGGAATCATCAAAAAGTTTTTCGCACACAACAATTTGCTCTTCAGCCATCTTAATATTATGCTCGATGTGACTAAAAACATTTTTGTTCCACAGACGCAATGCCACCTTGACTTCTTTAAGTTTATGTTGCAACTTACAAAAGGGAGAAGGGTACCACAAATTCTCCACTGCCCAGGCATTTTTAACACAGTCCATAAATGTCTCATCCTGGATCCACATATTTTGAAAGATAAAACGAGCTGGTTGAGAATAAACATTCTGAAGCTGAATAAAAAGCGGGGCATGATTAGAAGGGCCACGAGACAAATGTTGAACATTGCACCCAGGGAAAGCCTCGGCACACCTGTTGTCCACAAGCAACCTATCCAACCTGGCCTTGATAGCATGACTACCCATTCTTTTATTAGTCCAAGTGCACGGAGAGCCCTTAAAACCAACATCCAAAAACCAGCAGCAGAAATAAAGGTATTGAAATCAATCATAGAAGTAGTATTAGGCAGCAAACCACCTTTCTTTTCACTGGTCTGAGCAACACAGTTGAAATCACCCCCAACAATCCAAGGGATCATAACAGAATCAACAAGAGTGAGAACTTCATCAAATAAAATCCATCTGTCATTAACTTCACAGCTAGCATAAATTGAAGTGACCATGAGCAGAGGAGTTTCCTCCTTCATGACGATACCAGAAATTTGCTGGGAGGAGTACGAGATCATTTCGAAGGAAAACGGCTGATTATAAAAAATCCAGATCTTAGATGTCGTCTGAATACCATCAACAAAGAAGTCCATATGAAGATACTTACACACCCTCGAGGCCTTGGAGTAAGTCATTTTTGGTTCAAAAATCGCTAACAATTGAATATTATGTTTTTTAACCAACAGCTTGAGTGACCTTTTCAAAGCCAAATTTGACAGGCCTCTAATATTCCAGAACATAATATTATTAATCATGATGAAACATACCCTCCATGAACCACAGTGGCCTTGGCCTTTGATCTAATGCACGTATACCATTTCTTAAGATAGAATCGCGTTGAAAGAAGCATGAACCGGAGGCATAAGAAGATTTTCTGTGGTTGCCTTTAAAGAGACGTGGGAGACTCCCTAGGTAGGAAGGTGGGCAGCAGTACTGCCACACAAGGGCATACTACCTAAAGATGGGGACTTACCGTGTTCTAAACTTCCGTCAAGGTTGGGATCCTGCATGGCTAACGGTGAGAAGGATTCCTGCAATGACACCTTAGCGATTGGACTGCTACACAGATCTACGTACAGATCCACTCCTGTGACACCCATGCAACCGCCATAGGGTGTTAAACCGGCATGCAAACGTGACTGATCACCATCATTAAGTTGTTGTTTCTTCTGAATACTTATATGTGTTTTCATGCATAAAAAGTGCACATGCTGGAGTGAAGGAGAAATATAAAATTGTTGGTCTTCTGCCATGGAAATTAAGATAGGAAAATTATGATCTTCGAATGGGTGCTTTGAGGTTTCATCAACCCTTAAATGAGAAAAATTAAAGATTGCATAATATGAATAAGCTAAAAGAGAAAAGCTAAGGACTATGTCAAAGAAGTGAACCTTCCAATGAAAAAGAGTCACTTTGATGGTTCTCGTTGATGTAGATGTCGACCGTTGATGTCGGCAAACAATGTGAGGATAGAATAGTTAATCTCTGTGATCCAAAAGCCTGAAGAAGATGGGCGTAGGAGTTGGCTTGAGATAATGAGGAAAAGAGAAACCGGCTGTTGGTCTACATATATGCAAAAGAGCATTTAGAAAGAACATTTAAGATGAGAAGCAGGTAGGGCTGCAGGAAACAGGGGAACCACAAACAAACCTCTAGCCGGTGAACGAACGCGAACAGCCTCCTTCCGTGCACAGGAGGATGGCGAAACAGGGGAACCGCAAACAAACCTCCAGCCGGTGAACGAACGCGAATAGCCTCCTTCCGTGCAGCATAGACGAAGGACATGAACGATGAACCCTAAATAGCTCTACGATCTCATGGTGCGGACGAACGCTGAAGGCAGGGTCCGAGTCCAACCGGAAGGAGGACTCTGCTTCGTGCACGTTTTGGGTGCGGCAGTTACATAGAACGCGGGAATAGAAAAAAAAATGGGGGCGCAGGAGGAGTCTAGTAAATCGATGGTCATTCCGTCACCTTTTCAGTGGGTTAACACATAGGTTGGACCGACGGTCCAATTCCATCGTCCAAGTAGAAGACCGCCGATGGTTCCACCCATCAGCGTAGGCGCTTCTCCGATTTCCACTAGTGACTGAGCATATTCTAATCATACAGCTACATATGTGCTAAGAATGAATATATGAGAGACATAATTTAATCTGAGGTCGGATGTTGTGAAAATAAACATGTACTTTTAAACAAAACATGTTCCTCTTCTCTACAGTATCTCTTGGACACGTTAAAATTTCAAAACCCTAAAAAAGGATAATACCTCTTGAGGAGCATCCCCCATATGAAGTAGGGGTGTCAATTGGGCCGGGCCGGCCCAGAGGTCCGCAAGCCCGGCCCGGTTTTAACCGGGCTTGGGCCAGGAAAATAAGCCCGTTAAAGTTTTTTTGGCCCGGCCCGGCCCAACCCGGAAAAAAATAGGGCCGGGCTTGGGCTTTGTGAGGCCCGGCCCAGTCGGCCCGCCGGCCCAAAAATATAAATATAATTTATATTAAGTATGAATTTTATATTTAGAAAGAGAAATTATATGTATTTTTTCTACAATAAATGTACTAAAAAATAATCTTTTACAAGTTAAATGTTAATATAGATATAAGTAAAATTTATATTATTTTTTATAGATATATTATAGTAGATATATTAAAATTATATATTATATAAATAAAAATAATATTTTTTCGAGCTTTCGAGCCGGGCCGGGCTTTTCTGGGCTTTTTTTTGGCCGGGCCGGGCCACCCATACTGAGCCTAACCCCGGGCCTGGATCGGCTTTTAAAAAACCGGGCCTGGGCCGGGCCTAGCAAGGCCCGGTCCAGGCCCAGCCCATTGACACCCCTAATATTAAGAGCAGCGACTGAAGTCCTTTTGTGCTCCTTTGCTTAACCGGCTCATACCACCTCTCAAAGAGCTTTCCAGCAAGTGTAGCTTACCGAGAGAAAAGTTATTTTAATTAATGTTAATTTCATGGTAGAAATTGACTCCTATAGGCTGATATGTACGTGGGCCTCATCACCTGTAGACGCACGTGTCTTCTACTGGTCCATCTATGTTGTGTTACCACACGTCGCAGTTGCATTGTTCGTGCACGCTATAATGTTACGGCGTCACGATTAAGTTCTACTCGACTGTCGCTGATCTGGTAAATTAAGGAGCGGAGGCACAGCTGTGGCCACGAGGGTTCCGGGTAATGCATGTGAATGTATATAAGGCATATCGTTGTGATCCGATCCCCTTCCGAAAACAAACAAAACGATCCATCCGTGCGAAACTTTTCCGAGCCCCCGCCTCCTCCTGAAAGGGAGAACTCGACTGGTGCATGTGGCACCCCGACCCCATCAACAGCAAACAACGGCACGAAGCTGTTGACCCAACAAAAGCTAATCTCTCGGCCCCTGCCCGCCTGCACGGCGCCGCCCCCACGTCCGTGTTCCCGTGCATCTGCTAAACGCAAATGGCCGGGGAATGGCTGGCGTCATGGGCGTTTCCACACAGTGTTCCCGATGTTAATTGCACGGCGTATTGGGAGGTCCCGGCCCCTTGTGCAGTTGCACTTTTTATTTCGTCGTTCCCACGCGCCCGCCCATACGCAAATTATATCTGCTCCCCAACTGCTAGCGAGTAGAGGTTTCCGGAGAGAGGTGGGGTCGCTCGTACAGTAGTAGAGCCGGGGGAGCAGTGCCGATCGAATGGGGTAGCATCGGGGAGCAGTAGCTGCCAGCTGCGGCCGCCTTGCATGCAGTCTCAACACAGTGCATGGAATCAGCTGCATGCGTTGCAAAGGTCATGAAGAGAGGACACTAATTTCTCACGTCTCTCTACACCCCCTTACGGACAGGGTCGGAGACTGCTGCCTCCAGGAAAGGAATACGATGGGAGGTTATGTGGAGTTTATGTATACGATGGACATCTCATAAAAGGAAACCTAGCTAATTAAGGAGATCAGAAGAGAAGAGTAATACTATGTATAACGCACCCCCTCCTCTATTCATTAGATACCGTATCTGGATGCTGTCGACGAACTTTGGGTATAATAGAGCTTTACTGCAAACCGCCACTCTTCCATATCCAGTTACGCACCGAAGAGGGACAAGTTTATTTGAGTTTACGACACTGATCATCGTTAGAAAATATTGTCACAGAAACATATATCATGTGAGTTCTTAAAGGAATCCAATTAAATTGCCATCCTAATTAACTATTAAGAAAAACATCGGATATCTGCCAAGCCGCGAACTCCATGGTGATTAGATTACTGTGGCCAGAAAGCTGAACTGAATGGAGATGAAGATATATGCTAGAGAAAGTGGCTAGAATATTATGGGAAAGAAGATGTCGCTTGGACTCGTGCATGTGAATTGGAATATGGATGGGACTGGAGCGATCGAGGACAGGATCCCTCGTCTTTTTGGCACGTACAGGTGCTGGTACTCATCACGCATCACTTTCTTCCATGTAGGACCGTGTCCAGCCCAAGATTTTACGACATTGCCATGTTCACAAGATCAAGCGAGCATGATCCCATGGCTTTGTTTGGATGGCTTGTTTGTAGGGGTGTCAATGGGTGGTTTGGGCTGACCCAATTCAAACCCAGTTCAACTCAACACTAGAATAACCCAACCCAAGTCCAATTCAAATTTAATAGATCAAAGTAAAACAAATCTATGCTACCCATTGGGACCCGTTTCAGCCCATCAAACTAATATGTAAATAGATTCACTATTTTAATTTAAGCATGTTTTAATTTAGAGAGAACTATTGGTGTGGTGGAAACCGGTTTTTTTATTTAAGCATATTTTTAATGCATGTGTAGGTATGGTGGTTATTGATAGGTACGGTGGTTATTGATGTCTCTTAGTCCAATGGGCTAACCCGAGTCCAACCCATCAAGTGATGGGTTTGACAAATAGGCTTCAAAAGAGATCCATGGGTTAACCCGAGTCCAACCCAAATTGAGTCTGGAGTGGACTGCCCATTGAACTTCAAACTAACCCAACCCATTGACACCCCTACTTGTTTGGTCACACGAATGTGCGAAGCTACTGCAAGAGGTTGGACTCCTAATTAATGATCCTCACACCTTAATCGATAGATAGCCAATAACTTTTTTTCCTTTCCCTAAACAATTAATGCATTAGCTATTATACTCCAGTAGTCACATGCGAGGGCCAGTTCCTAGTATTTAGGGCTTGACATGCACGCATACACTATGTAATGATATGTGGATATTCCGACTTCTTCTCACTTTTTATCACTGCGCGTTGGCTTCCCGTCCAGCTTAATTACAATTTGCACCAGCGAGCTAACAATTAACAGTCCTTTTTCCTTCGTTCTTCTGTGGTTTTGGTTCATAATTACGGGCAACTAGCTTTTCAAGAGGTACACAAACACCTAGAATAAGAACTCCATTGATGATAGCTTATAGCCCGGTTTTCCCGGAGCAAAAGGAAGAAGGGAACATCAGCGCCCAACATTTCACCGGCAGCACACCGGGGATTCATCTCCCACCTTCAGCTCCTTGGCCAACTTCTCCTGATCTTCCCATGATCTTCTTCAAGGGGCACTATAAGAAAATCTGGCTTTGTTTACGTCCAAACACCATAAGTAGAGAACCGAAAATCATAAGCATAACCTTCGCTTACGGTGTTACCCTACGATCAAGTTTCGTCGGCTAAGGTCCGACGGCAAATTTCTAAGGCTACAGTATTTTAAACTCCGTAAGTATAAAACTATAGTGACGGTATTGGTAGCCGTAAGTAACACCATAAGGATATCCTTTTTTTGCTACGGTGATGTTAACCATAGTCATATTTTTTGTAAGGATATACTCTGTTACGGCAAAGGCCTAAGGCTACGACATTGTAAACCGTAAGCATGTGTCACTACCCTACGACCACGTACACCATAAGTAAGTATGTTCGGTTACATACACCATAAGCAGTTTTGTTTCAGCAAAAAAAAATAGTAATATATTCAAATGGATCCACATTCACCTACATTTAGAGATCTACATTCACAAACAATTGGATCAACACATACACATCCACATTTAGATCCATAATCCACATTTAGATCAACACATACACATCCACATTTAGATCCACACGCACATTCACACCCACTCATTCACAATGCACAACACATTAATAATATAAAACACATTAAAGTTTAACAAACAATAATGTTAATGAAAGATTACATCAAACATCATTGTTCACATTCACATACTGGTGATAAAGTTTGTTCAGAAGAGGAAGTTAATTGTTAGTAAATGAAATTGTTCACATGTGGTGGGAGGAGATTTGTGATTTCTCCAAATGAACTTGCTTTCTCCTTGGACCAATACAGGTTGCGGCAGACAAACTGCAAGAGCAACAATATGTGGTCAATAAGTACTGTGTGAGAATATGTATAACAAAAAAAACAATATGCTTAATAAACAGTAATGCAGGGAAATATGTCATCAAACTGTTACACAGTATCAAATAACTAAGGGGGTATACTGTTAGGTACCATGGACGATCCTGATCAACTCAAAAATAGAGGAAAACGACCGGGAAAGTCTGTGTTAGATGACTGGGTTACTTCAGATGTGAAGTGATCTGTATACATTTATAGGACACAAGTTAATTCAGATGTGAAGTGACTGGGTTACTTCAAATGGGTTACTTCAAATGGTTTAGATGACTAGGTTACTTCAGATGTGAAGTGACTGGGTTACTTCAAATGGTTCATGACTCAATGGTACCCCTTCTTTCTTTTCTGAGAAGGATATAACTAGTTGTAACCGCTCAATTTTTTTTTCATATTTCCTTAAGATGCAAAATGATGAACATCTAAGGGTTTTGTTTTCTGGTGGAGATGACTGTTGGAAAAATAACAGGGTTAATTTCCTTGTAGTTCTAAGACCAACAATGTAAAGTTCAGACCAAGAATGTAAAGCTGAATTTAAATATCAATACAGAGTACCATCATGAACTGGATGTTCCATGTCTGTGACATGCTTGTCCGTTATGTCTCTTTTAATTCAGTGTTTTAAGAATGACAAGCTAGTATACAATGGGAATCAGAAAAAAAAAAAGACTTAAGCATAATATCTCATGAATAGCGAGCCATAAAACCAAAAAATAGAAATCAGAAAAAAAAATAGAAAACCAGAAAGAAATCACCACAAATCATAATATCAAAACTTATAACTATTTAAGTTATTGATTTTCATCATCTTCTAGTCTAAAAATAAGCAAAGTAATGATGTTTCATAGAGCCACCAAAAAATCTACAAGTTTATCATTGCTTGGAACTAAGAAATCATAACAAAACCATTAAATCACATCTGATCCCCATGGATCTGAATTTTGAATCCCATCATGATCATGTGCATTGCAACTTCAAGGCACATATATTTAATTGATGTCTGTCGAAAAAATGCTTTGTACTCTGATATCTATGATTTTGCATCTTATGTGCCTTGAATCCTGCATTGACTGCTCTTGTTAAGTATGCTCAGGCTCATTGGTCTACCATGATGTGGCTAGATGCTTTTCACTGGGTCATTAAGCTCCTCTTATCTATGATAAAGGGCTCACTGGGTCAAACACTTCTCTTCATGTAGGGGTAAAGTATTTGCACTCCACTGGGATCAAAAGCACATCTGGGATGTGGATGTCAAAAGTGACAACAGATCACACTAAAATAATTATATGAATTAATAGGACATTGAAAAATAATCAATCCAACCAAAAAAATAACAGGTCTCAATATCAAACTGAAATCAATTTTCATCATTGGCATGGACAAGGGGGAGAAAAAGTTTTGTGATTGAATGGTAGCATCCACTAAAACCTTCATATAACTGGCAATTTCTATTAGAACTACCATTCATTTCTAGAGGAAGGTAGTTTCTCAAAAGTTCAGTGATATGCACTTGCTGTGTTTTTTATTAAAGTGGCATGAAACACTTAAAACCAAAGGGCTCTCCAGGATCTTTTTTCTTACAATCCAAGGACCAGACCGGATATTCCCTTCCTTTCCCAAGCCACATAAGCATCTTCTAAGTAAAATAGATATGGTGATTGAAAGAATAAGCCAAAATTACAAAAAAATGTAAACAAGTTAAGAATATGATCTAGTGCAACTCAGATCCAGTGCAACTCATATGTTAAAAAAGTTGGATACTTACCAAAAAGGGTGGAGGTGAAGATCAATTATCCTCAAGCTCAACCTGTTACATGTAAAAATATAAATAACATCAGAGTTGGCAATTAGCAACATATAAATAAGAATGAGATAAATATAAATAGACTTACATATTCTATGAACCATATTATGTGACTCCCAACCGCATCGTTCATATTTTTTCTATTTGCATCTCTAATAAACAAAGATGCAGTTGAGTCATGGGCTATGAGTATAGAAACCTCATAGTACTCACCACCTAACTTCTTCCCCATGACCACATTATCATTAACATTAGACATTAGAATGCCGCTGGCAACTACTTGTCCAGAGAAATTTAAGATCCTCACCCTCCTCCGCGCCAATGAATCCTGTTAAAAATTTTGGATATAGATGTCAGATATACATGCATTCCAACATATTAAATCAGTTAGATTTCGTTTACCTTTTTCCTTTGAGCATGACAAACACTTGCAGATCTTTGCACAAGTATATGTAGATTGTCAACATTAAGCAATTTTAATATTGAAGTATGTCAACATAATCTCATTACCTTATTATTGCCACGAGACTCAAATTTTTCATTCTTTCTTTGAGAGCATCAATTTGTTGTTTTAGGCTTCCATTGTCCTGACGCAGCTTTTGTTCACTTCTTGAACCCCACAAGCTCTTTGGGTTAGGACCCATGCCTATATGCCACGAACTCTTCCAGTTCTGTCCCGTCCCATAACTTGCTCATAAGTATCCCCCACGCTTGCAATTGAGCTTGATGTACTTGATTGCTGTATCAGCTTAATGTCTCAAATTTTATCCTACAATTTGAATGAAAAAACACTCATTGTATAGCCATTTGGAACTTTCACACTTTTCAAAACCTTGCAAATTGTATCCTTCTCCATTTTGCTCAAAGTGAACATGGTAAGTGGCAATAGTAATCTGTTAGAATCCAAAATTCGAGGTTGAAGAATGACTCTTATACCCAAATGTTAGAGATCATGTCAAGCTTTCTTTTTTTTTATCAAAATCGGTCCTCAGGCCTCTTTAGCTAGGAGAGTGCACCCTCCCTCAGAGGGGGAGAATGTTCTCACTCCACCAGCAAGAGGACTGGGCCTGAATATTAATATAAAAATGGAGAGTATACAACCAACAATCGGGCAAGCCCTTACAATTTGAAATGAAAAGAAAACCCATGACAACCAGTTACAGAAGTCTAACATGAGGCAAACCGATTTTATCCAGTAATAAAGGACCTTTACACTTGGGAGGCATTCTACTTGGACCCTAGTAAGTAATGTTTTCTTTTGACACACAACATCTTTTGTTTTAGCATCAACATCTAACAAAGTTCCAATAATACTATTACAAACATTCTTCTCGATATGCATGACATCGAGATTATGTCTCAATAGTAAAGACTTCCATTATGGTAAGTAAAAAAAAATGATTTTCTTCTTCCAATTGGTATGACACTCAAGAGTGGATGATGATGTTGCAGCTTCCTTTTGTTTTCTTCTCACCCCCACTTTAAATTTGGAAACTTTTCCAAAAGTAAATTTAAGTGGATGCAACTGCTTAAGTATATCAACCCCAGATAACACACTTGGTCTGGCTCTCATTTCTTCTTTTCCATCAAACCTTCGTTTCATAGAACGAAACTTATGACCCACACCTAACCCTCGACGATGATTAGTGTAACAAAATTTTCTACTACATTTTAACCATAATGATGATGTATCTTCATTACATGTAGGGCAAGCTAATCAGCCCTTAGTGCTCCAACCAGACAGATAACCATATGCAAGAAAATTGTTAATTGTCCAAAGTAGTGCAGCACGTATAGAAAATATTTCACCCTTATGAGCATCAAATGTTTCAACTCCATGCCAAAGGATTCGTAATTCTTCAATAAGTGACTGAAGGTAGACATCAATATCATTTCTCGGACCTTTAGGACCCAGAATGAGTGACGACAAAAAAACACTTTGTGGCTTTATACACAACCATGGAGGTAAGTTGTATGGTGTCAACAACACAGGCCATGTATTATGACTTGTACTCATTACCCTAAAGGGGTTGAAACCATCACTTGCCAAGCCTAGGCGCACATTACGAGGTTCTAAACCAAAACCATCAATTGCATCTAACACCTTCCAACAAGGGGAATCAGCTGGGTGCCTTAGAATGCCGTCTTCTTGGCGTTCATCACTATGCCAACACATGGTTGCAGATGATTTACTGCATGTGTATAATCTTTGCAGTCTTGCAATCAATGGAAAATGCCGAAGAACTTTCTTTGCAACCTTAATCTTCTTGTTATGATCACTTCTATCAATTCCTTTCGTCCATCTACATTCTCCACATTTAGGACAATGATCATAAGACTCATACTATTTCCGGTACAAAATACAATCATTAGAACATGCATCAATCTTGTGATAATCATATCCCACTTTACTAATGATTTTTTTCAATTCATAGAACATAGCTGGCAACACATCACCTTCTGGAAGAGCCTCTTTCAATAGCTTTAGAAGCATGTCAAAAGATTTGTTGCTCGTTTTGCCTCTGCATTTTATGTTGAACAATCTGACTATAAATGAAAGCTTATTGAATGTCTTGCAACCAAGGTACAAAGGCCGTTCAACATCTGCCAACAACTGTTGAAATTCACCATACTCTCCTTTATTATCATCCATTGATTTCACTTTTGCATGTTTCGAATTTTCATCACCAATAACATCCTCCAACATCAAATGCAGACCAACATCCTTCAGAAGTGTTGTGCGTGTAAAATCCATAGACATGTGCCTGGAAGAAGAACTACTCCTATGGAACTTCCAAAATTATTTGTCTTTAATGACTCCATATTGAAACAAATGTTGTCTTACTACTTCCTTTTCATATTTCAAGAGGCATACACACTCCAAACAAGGACACTTAATCTTTGTTGATGGAGCAAAGTGAGTAGAAGCAACTTGAATGTATGAGTCAACTCCATCTATATATTCACTTATATTCTTCAATTTATCCATCCAACTCCAATCCATAACGTCTTACTACAAAAAAAAAAAACATTTACATTATATTCAGCATACTATAAATGTTGCAAGATTTCCAATGAATTGTCTAACGACATGACAAGTTAGAGTACGTGGGGCTTCATCATGCCCCATCAAGGATTAAAAGGGGAAAAAATAAATTAAGCAACCAGAACCAAAAAAAAAAAAGACCAGTCTGTGTACGGTCATCCCCTCCATCCCCCCCAATGCCTAGTCTGGCGACCCCATTCCCCCTAATACAAGAAGAAAAAATATGTGGGAAATTATTTCAGTGGCAGCACAAATTTTAATTCACCATGAGCCAACGATGTCAGATTATACCACTGCCTAGTTGACGATCACTGCAACATGGGACGTCAACAAATTTTCATTGCCTCTTCCCCTCCTTGTTCTTGCCAAAGAACTGGTCGGAGAAAACGAAGCTATAGCTGGTTACTTCCAACGTAACACATGCTCCATGAGAACACATGCACAATATTATAGAGCAGGTGAGCACTGCTCTAGCCCCACCCATCAAATCAAGAGCGGCATGTTCTCACCTCGGACTTGCTTAAAAATCAGCAAAAAGAGAATCCATAATCCCCCGGAGGAGATCCAACAGAGAAAATAATAGACATATATATACACACAAGGAGCAAGCTAGTTTGGAATGAAGAGGAAAACCTGACCAAGACAACTGTGAAAAACCCTAGTATGATGGGGTTGTTGTCCTTCCCATCCAACCAAAATGCCTGATTTTGAAGAAACGTCAAACCTATCTTCTCATAACCCCTTTTTATGAATTAATAAAAGGAAAAGAAAATTCTGCCTCTAGCTAATTTCTTTTCAGAGACAAATGAACATCAAGAGGGAGGGAGGGAAGAACCAATTACCCCACCAAGGAGCAAAGAGAATAGCAGCAGGACGTCCTTTAAAATTGCACACACCATCAACATCTCTCTGAGTCTAATTAATGACCCTCACGCTAACACCCCAACATCTCTCAGAAACAACGAACAAACCACACCAACCCCAACATCCCCAACCAGCAAACAAAGCATCCCAACAACGAGAATGCCATAATCAAGCACCAACAAAACGAAAAAGGACGACAAACAAGGAACGAGCACCAGTCCATGAAATGTACCAATTAGCATCAGTCCGGATCCTCGTCGATTGTTCTCGCATCTATGCTTCCACGATAGAGGAGATTCAAAAGAAGCAATGGATAAGGGTTTTGCAACAGAGCAGGGTGGTGGGAAAGGTTGGTGCTATGCATAGACGCAAAGAAAACGGACAAGACTCACCTTCGGCGCGATAGACTCACCTTCAGCGATCAGTCAGCCCTCAACTCCGTAAAAAGCAGACCACGGCGGCACAGCCTCCACGAGAACGGGCGGCGGGGGACCGTGCCACGGGAGAGGCCAATCGCTCGCTCCAAAGCGAAGGAGGAAGAAGGCGATAGGGTCGGCAGGAGATGCCCGACGGCGTAGAGGACACGTGAAGGGATTGGGGGAGAAGGAGGGGGTGGCCGGAGTGTCGTTCCCCTGCCGTCGCCGCAAGTTCGCTGCCTGCTTCCACTACAAATGTCAGGCATGGGCCGTTGCTTGCCCTAAACCACCGACGACGACGCCTGCTACAGCCGTCCTAAGTTCCGCCACGAGTCTTCTCCAGTGCAGACGCTACCTGCCGTCGCCGCGAGTCTTCTACGGGTACGTTGCCTGCCGACGACGCCGCCTGCTGCCGCTGCAAATCTCCTATGGGCCGCTGCTTGCTTGCCCTTTCGCCGCTGCCAGCAGGAGGAGAGTGGAGGTAAGGGGAAGGAGGCAGTTTTTTCCCTTCAATCGCTGCGCGGGAGGCCTTAATTCAATGGGCGTCCAATGTTAAAAATAGTATTTTATTATATATTTACTGTATCAAACTCCGTAGGTATATGATAACGTTATATGCTTACAATATCACATCGGGATAGACATATCTTAAAAGTTTAAGAACAAAGTTTGTCTGATATACTTACGACACGTACAGTCCGTAAGTAAAGATATGTCTACCCATACGAATAGCTTACGAATATACTGAATCGTAAGTAACTTTCGTAGGCAGAGCTAAGATTTCTTGTAGTGGGAGAAAGATATGTGGGCAACTAGCATCAGTACTCTTTATCGCATGCAGACACCAATCTCTTCACCCGCTACTCTGTGCTAGACTATATCATCTCCCTTCACAGTGCCTCCAGAGGCTTCCACCTGGTTGTCGTCATCTGTTGAGGGCGGGCAGAGAGTACTGTTGCTTTGTGCTCAACGACCTGGACCTAATCCACCTTCACTCATAGCGATCGTAGAGATCACATTAATATAAGTGTTGTCGTCACCCGCAAGGAAGGGGGCACGCGGACAGGCATCTCTGCTGCCCTCTCATTTTACTGGAATGAGAGAGGGAGAGAAGCAGCCTATTCTTCAACGCTCCAAGACAAAGGGTAACGCAACAACGCCTACACAACAAGTGGCTTCCCTCCCACCTGACTTGGGGACTTCTAGTGTGGAAGACTACACAAGAAACGCGCTAAACCTCCGGTCCCATGCACGATCCAGCTGATCTGATACTAATCAAAACTTCTCCAACTTGTCATTTAGATCATAATAGATATATATACCCCGGTGGCAATCGGAGTCAGTGCCGATGCCTTAATTCTATCCGTGGCTTTGGCGCTCCTTGTGTGTGTTAGCCTTTCACAGATTAATTTTGAGTGTCGATGACCCCATGAGAGCGGCCTTCTTCGTGCACTGCACGAGAAGCCATGTATTGAACCTTCAGACTAACGAGAAAGGGAGAAAAGTAGAGGAGGGGGAGGGGAGATCCGTAGGGACATGGGCCAACCTGTCTTCTTCTCTGTCTCTGTCATAATAAAAACCTGAGAAATCAGCGCATCTCGCTCGGCGGTGACTAGGTCAGGTTGTTTTCCTCCTGACAATACAGCTGCAGTCGCTGTGCTCGTTCGTGGAGAGGAGACCCTGATGGGAAAAATATGCCACAGGGATGTAGTCGATATGGGCCTGTTTTTGTAACCTAAAAAAGGACGAGAAATATTCCGACGCGTTTATTGCAAGTGCAAGGTCATTCTTATTCTTAATATAACATGGAGGGATTGCAAGGAGAAGAGAGACAGAGGTCCTGCTGTCAAGCCCCAAACCAAGTAATAGGATGGTTCTCTTGCAATGCACATCATATTTTTTATAAGAGTGGTTAAACAATAAGTATAATTTCTCAAAAAATTTACTCTTTTTTTTCCCTTTCGGTAGATAATTAAGTTGAACCTTTTCTTAACCATGGAAATCTAGTACAGTGATTTTAGAATCCAAAGCATTTAAGAGACTTGATTTCAAATTCATGGCATCTTTCCCTAAGGCTCATAAACATCAAACTCACATCGCTCAAAGATTGAATGTGAGATAGAAGCTGGAAATATTATTGCTTGACGCAATGCATCAAATTAAGAGTACTCAAGAGACATGGGGCCGGCTATATTTGTATACTATACTAAGTCCTCCAACTGCAAACTAAAGTTGGTATATGTTAATCAGCCTTTGCCCCGGAGTCGTTTATCCATCTCTTTTTCAAGAAGGTTAATTTGATTCTTTCCTCGATCTCCTAATCCTTCCTGGGAAACAGGATATACTACACTTGACAAACGGTTTCTTGCAAGGTGGAAAGCTGATTTTATTAACGTAGTTAACTTCGACGTTCTGTAGTTTGCCTACATATATCGACTTTAATTTGTTGGCTCTAGTGTGCCGTAAGCTAGTACAAGCAACATTTTCATAAAGGCGAGAGCGAACAGGAGTGTGGTACGCTCCCTCTTCTAGTAGGGCACCTTGACATTTGCTTCGAGTGCCTTTCGGCTGGTCTAATTATCGCACTCGGTGATCACCTCAATCATGAAGCAACAAGGATGCAGACTAACAACCAACTAAAAAGTCACGGATCAGTGACCACATATTCTCTAGATTAACGTACCCTTCAAGAGCTCTGAGAAAGAGCACAACAGCGCATATATAGGGGCCTCTAAACACATCAACATCCGCTGTCTACCATGCACATCTTATCTCTTTGGACCGGTTCACCCAATTCAATTCTCTGCCTTAGGCGATTCACGGGGGTCGGCCGATATGTCGCTCGATTTCTACTATATAGATGTCAAGTGGGAGGATGTCAACAATCATCATGTATCCCCAATGGGTAGTGCTACTGCTACATATAGATTCAAAGAGTGAGGTAGACGATCGACTAACGACGAGTGGGAAAGCACACACGATGGGCACCGAAACTCCCCAGCATAATCAAATGGAGAGGTGGTGGATGGCTACTCAGTATTCTGGGCGCCGGCCTCAATCAGGGCTTCCAAACAAACCAGAAAGCGTTAAGCAGGCCGCGTTGGACGACAGTACGCTCGGCCTCGAGTTCTCGATGATCCAACACCGCGGGTGTACGTGTGTGTGTGGAGACTAGCTAGCTAGCCTCCACCAATTACCACGCAGCGTTTTGCTGTTTTCATAGCTTGACAACCATCAGTTATATACACCGTCTTCGAGCTGCCATTTTCTTAACTTGCTAGCCATGCGTATATGGACTCAGGATCCTTCGATGCTCTGTGGCTATCCGTTGTCGGGGAGGAGACAGGAGTTTCAGGGGACACTTTCACCTTTTCCTGTACGTGTCAAAAAATATATACTTTGGGGATACGTCCCCTCGCTGATGTGGACGAGTACGTAATGGGATGGTTAGCTGAGATGTCTAGATGTTGTAGTCATTTACTAACACCAAGAAGCGTTCTTGCGTGGTTCTGTCAGAGCAAAACGCCAAATGGCAAGGGATATAAGTAGTCTCACATCAAGAAGGCCTCGTCTTGTCAACCGCGGTTCCTCTTTTTCGAAACTCTTGCCCGAGTGCTCTTATAAGAGGGATTGTTTTTAATTTAATTTGCTCGTCTTTTTCACCTCTTTCAAAGTAGTTAATTAAGTTTATTCATTAATTTAGTGCTCTGTAAAAAGCCTAGAAGGCTAGGGGCAGATGTTATAATGTTGATCCCAATCGATAAAAGGGCTTTACAGAAAGATTAATACCACTCTTCGTCCCGAAAACACAACTAGCTAGCTAGTTAATTAATCCACAGCATCTTCAATTCCTGTAGAATGCGTCTTGCCAATCCACTTTGTAACTTCTTCCAGTAGAGATTACGTACAACACCTTCATTATCAAGAATACATTAATAGAGTATGAGCAACATCTTCTCTTCGGATAAAAAAAGAAAAGAAACGAAAAGAAACGTACAATATATATAGTTCGACCATAACATCACGAAGGGATCTCCTATAAGACATGGTCCCATGTTGCCACAGTACTTTTTCCTGTGGAAGCAGCTGATCAGTAGCTATTACATCTTGCCAACCATATATATCTGAACCCAACTCGTAAACGCCTAGCCTGTTTGATCCACGCATTTCAATTTAACTTCATAAGGCAGATCAAAGTGCTAGATCAGCGTAAGTTTAGAAGGTTCAATTCGTGTGGGTCTTTCTCTGCTGTCCCACATAATTGACACCTCCCGCAAGGTCTTGTCGATAACATTAACTGGTACATAATTGCACGACCAGCTGCAACATGATATTGATATGTTTCAGTGGAAAAGTGCTCATCCTTCATCAGTTGTTTGGCTGATCCCTATGTTTCTACACCAAGAACAACATTCCAAAGAAATCTTCAACGCAACTTGATGGCTTGTGTAAATTAACAAACCATTATTCCCTTATGTTCTTCATATTCGTTTATGGTTGTTTGGCACTCTGCTACCTACTTGTTAATGTTTCAATATCGGATGTTAGATTCATTAAGAAATATAATATTTGTCTATGTGGAGGCTATTATTAGCTTCCTAGGTCCATAGGTCCACCATGACCCAGTATAATAATAGAGCGACAGCTATCCAGCCATGTATTCTCGAAAATGGCTAAAATCTTCCAAATATGTCTCAGTCATCACATGCCCATAGGTCTCAAGAAGTCTGATTTCCGGACACTTCTGAACCTATCCGAATAGGGTAGAATCACTAAGCACTCCTACTCGGAAGAAGACCCTGAACCTCACAGAATAGGCCTTTGGGCTCATGCTCAGACCCTCCATGGTTCTGGCGTCAGGTCACCAAACAGTGGGCAGCCGCACCGAGTAGGTTCGTAGGCTCCTGTTTGGTACCTCTATAGTCTACAACGCTATGCGGCTCTTCACTTCCCCATAACAGTTAATGGGATGGCATAGCACGTCTACCCACTATCTAGGGCAGCACAAGCGTGAAGTCCCAAGGGATGTCTCAAATAGACATCCCCCCTCTTGGGAATTCAACTGTCGCATCCCTCCACTCATAATTGGAGAAAGATGCATCTGGACCCTTCCGATCCCCTGCCTATATAAGGAACAAATAACTTTCATGCAAGGGTACGGGGAATCACCTCCACATAATCACCTACGCGCGAGACCACACAACCAAAGGAACCTTCTCTTTCAAGCCAACAATGGTCATCATTGACTTCGACATCGGAGGATTCTCCCAGTTATTCAATCGGGTTCCCCTAACGCTTTCTAGTCTTGCAGGTTCCCTTCGGCACCGGCGACCGTTCGCTCTCTCTTCCTCAATCATGAAGTGGGAACCTGTTCGGTCCAGCACCGAACATCGAAAACTCTCTCCCACATTTTGGTGCGGTCTGTGGGAGCGACGATTGCCATGGCTCATAGACGATCCTCTCACCAGAACCACGGGAGCTGGGCGACACGATCCCGCCAGTCGTAGGAAGACTCACGTGACCAAGCCCCTCCCATCAATGTCAACACTGTCCCCACCGGGACAACCACCAACCGACCTGCAGTCGAAACTCCAATCCACAAAGTAGCAGAACTTCGAGGGTAGCTTCGGCAAATGATGGGGGTCTACCAAGGCCTTCAGGCCCAGTTCGCGAGACAACCTGCCCCATCAGTTCCCCGGGCACCGAAGCAACAGGCGGAGTCATCCACGCGACAGCCACCAACCCCGTCAGCATGACAGCTTCCAGAGCATCGTGAGGAGTCGGCCCGTCGTTCGCGACACACCCCATCAGCCCGTCGGACACCGGAGCACCAGGACGAGCCTCCTCGAAGGTCTGCTACAGTCCTACCTCCTCCGAGGTCCATTGTCGGCACCAACTCCCAGGGCTCCCACCGAGAGGGCTCCACGCACTTCGATCCAGAGCTGGCGAGGAGGCTCAGGCACGTCGTCAACTTGGAGTGACGAATGGAGGACCGCACCCACCAAATGGACGCTATGGTCCATAGGGCAGAGGGCAGAATTCCAATGGATGATCTAGACTTCCAATCCCCCTTTGCGGTGAACATCTTGGAAGCTCAAGTGTCTACAAAGATCTCACTGCCATCCATTGCACCCTACGACAGCACTACCAACCCAGTGGACCATATCCATGGGTTCGAGTCGTACATGGTGTTCCACGGAGCATCAAATGCAGCAAAGTGTCGGGCCTTTCCAGCCACTCTCAAGGAGATCTTGAGGGCCTGGTTTGAGACCCTCCCAGAGGGCTCCATCACATTCTTCCACTAGCTGAAGAAGTCTTTTCGAGACAACTTCCTGGGTGGAAGATCACAGCCTCTCACGGAAGCCTCTCTACTGGTTGTGCGGCAGAAGAAGGGCGAAGCCCTCTAGGATTACGTCAAAAAGTTCCACAGTGAAGCCCTCCGCATCCCACGTCTAGACGTCCCACTCACCACTAGTGCCCTCATTCAAGGCACACGCGGCGGATTCCTTCAATGGATGCTAGGGGTGCAATAGCCAGCAACCCTGGCAAAACTCTTATCAACCGCCCAATGCCATGCTATGTGCGAAGAGAGTCTCGCGGCCAGCCGAGCCGACAAGGGTGACCAGGCAAAGAAGAAGCAGCCTTCTGACAATTGTTCCGACTGAGAATGGAAGAAAAGAAGGCACAACGGAGATTCACCGCGCCGACCATGCTCCTTCACTGAATGTACCCCCCTTGTAGCAGTTCCCGAATAGATCTTGGTCGAGATCCGGGATGAACAATATGTTCGGTGGCCTCCCAAGATGCGCTCTGTTCCCCACATACACAACCAAGATAAGTATTGTCACTTCCACCGCGTCCACGACCATGACACCTCTGAATGCCACCAACTCAAGGACGAGATCGAGTTTTTGATCAAGCGTAGCTACCTCGGACTATACGTGCGCCAAAATGAAGACTGCCCAAGACGACGATAAAGGACCCCCGAGCAGCCCATCGACAATGAGTTGAATGGACAGGAGATCAATGTGATTGCGGAAGGTCCAGGTGCAGGCAGAGAAACTAGCCAGAATCGACAGAATTATGCTCGGAGGGTCCAGCACGTGCACAGTTCGAGGAGGCCATCATCTTCTTAGACCATGATCTTGTAAGAGTTACGACTCCACACACCGATGCATTGGTCATTTTGGCTACCATCAATCATTGTAATGTGCGGCGTATACTTGTGGATAATGGAACCACACCTGATGTATTGTCTTATGATTGCTTCCTTTTGATGGGCTTAAAAGCCGAGCAGTTATCTCCAATTGAAATGCCTCTATTTGGCTTCTCTAGAGTTTCGATATATCCAATGGGTCAGATCCATCTACCCATCACTCTAGGAACAGTGCTGAAAAGCGTGACCAAAATGGTACAATTCCTAGTGATCAGGAGCATGCCAGGGTACAACGCCATCCTCGGTAGAGGATTAATGATCGGCTTTATCAAGGCCGTATCTTCATCTCTACACCAGAAGATGATGTTCCCTACCCCTCATGGCGTAGGTGAGGTGCTCGAAAGCCAGTGCGAGTCTCGGCGGTGTTATGTTCTCTCCTTAAGAGACAAACATCCCACAATAAAAGACCCAGTGGTTCCACTCACACCTACTGAAGAGGCTTCAACCAGTCGTGGAACGCCTGCCGAAGACCTGTTGCCGATCCAAGTGGACGACGACCCTGAGCACGTCCTCTACATTAGCTCATTGCTGCCAGAAGCTGAGCAACAATGCTACAAGACTTTCCTGCTCACCAACTTGGATGCATTCACATGGTCGAATGACGAGCTGCCCAGCATCCCTCTGGAAGTGATAACACATCATCTAAATCTGGATCAAAGGGTGTCATTAGTACAGCAAAGGTGATGTCCCGTCAACTGAGAATGGTAGACCGTGATCCATGGTCACATCATCAAAAGCCGATCAGCTGGTCTGTTTCTAGTAGCCCAATATCCGAGGTCGATCTCTAATGTACTCCTCATCTGCAAGGCCAACGGAAATGGCAGGTGTGCGTGGATTACAAAGATCTCAACAAAGCAATGCCAAACGATAATTTTCCTTTGCCACGCATCAACCAGTTGGTAGATGCGATGTCTGGGCATGAGCTCCTCAGCTTTCTAGATGCCAACTCTAGTTATCACCAAATCAACATGCATCACCCAGACCAAGACGCCACGACGTTTATGACTGACCTTGGCCTCTACTGCTTCACCAGGATGCCGTTCGGGCCGAAAAACAAGGGCGTAACATACCAACGGCTGGTCAACAAGATGTTCGAGCAGTAGACCGGGCACAACATGGAAGTCTATGTCGACGACATGCTGGTCAAGACACGCCCAAGCACCGATCACCTAGCTGATCTAAAAGAAACCTTCGCGACTCTATAAAGGTACAACATGGAGCCCAATCTAGCTAAGTGCGCCTTCGGAGTCCACTCGGGAAAGTTCCTTGGCTTCCTAGTGTCAAACAGAGGGATTGGGGAAAATCCTGAAAAGATCTAGGCAATTTTGGAGATGAGTAGTCTAAAGATGGTTCGCGACGTCCAGCGGCTCACTGGACGCCTCGCAGTGCTCAGCCGGTTCATGTCTCGAGCAGCGGAAAGAAGCTTCCTTTTCTTCAAATTGATGCGAGTCCCCAAAGGTGCCTCACCGCAAGGGGGGCAGGTACTATGGACCCAGGATTGTGATGCAGCCTTCACCGAGCTGAAGAAATACCTTGCTGCTCCACCAATTCTCTCAAATCTGGTTCTTGGAGAACAATTGTTCGTGTACTTATCAGTCACCGAACACACCATCAACATGGTACTGATCAGAGAAGAAGCGGCAGTTCAACACTCAGTCTACTATGTCAACAAAGTACTACAGGAGTCCGAAAGGATGTACCCCCGAGCAGAGAAGCTCACGTTGGCGCTCATCACAGCTACGCAGAAGCTTAGACCGTACTTCCAGGCCATCCAATCACGGTGTTAATTGACCAGCCGTTGAAGCTCATTCTACAGCGCCCAGAGACTTTCGGAAGGCTTATCAAATGAGCCATCGAGCTCGGAGAGTTCAAAATGTTGCCCAGCTAGCTAGCCCAGAGGGGGGGTGAATGGGTTATTAAAACTTCGATCTCTGATTAAAACCTGTTTACTGAAAGGATTGCACAATTTAATAACAAGGTTAGAGTTAGAGCAAACAAGACAACAATCACACAAAACACATCCACAAGACACAAGGATTTTTATCCTGGTTCGGAACTCCTCTCCACAGGAGACCTACGTCCAGTCCCTGAGCAATACCTCAGGATTTTACTACCAAGGGTACAATCCCCCTTAAGGATCCTTACACCCAGCCTCAACTGGTCTTCCTTCAGCCTGAAGGGAACAACAACCACCCTGGATACCACCAGGTCTTCCTTCGTCCAGAAGGGAACACAACCACCCTGGATACCACCAGGTCTTCCTTCGTCCAGAAGGGAACACAACCTAATAAGAAAAAGGGTGTGAAAACAGGCTTCAGACTCTAGCTTGACCAGCTACACACTGAAGCTCCTAAGCCCCCGAGAGAGAAAGAGATTTAACAAGGTTTTTCTCTCCAAGGACCACACAGGCTCTTACAAATGAGAAGATTCCTTTTGAGCACAGAGAGCTAAGAGCTTAGAACAAGGTTGGAGTGGAAGCTTCGCTCTTCTTCAAAGTTCTAAAGACTCTAAGAGATGGATTTCTTTCTTCTTCTAAAATCAAGCGTTGTTGCACACTTTTCCGTCTTGAGTCTTCTATTTAAACTGCTGATTCAAATTCGAACGTTGAAGTGTCCGTTGTCTCTTATCCTTGTGTACGTTAGACTGGTCACCAAGGAAGCTTCTGATCGTCAGTCTTTTATCCTTGTGTACACGCCAAAGAGATGTCATAGAACTTTGTATCTTGTGTCCAATGTTGTCCAGATGAGTCTTGTCAGATATCTGTAAGCATATCATCAATAAATAGAAGACAGCTAAGACTGCTGTCTATTGTTAGTTGAGATGGAACAGATATTGCAGTATATAGCAAAGCTCCTTTCTGTCTAAAAAAGTACGTAGACAGAGTAGCATAGAAATGGAAGATATTGTCTGCATGCATGGGAGATACGATCAGAGAGCATTTAATGCATAGCAGTCAACGGACAAGATATGACTTTGACTTTTCAACGCTATTAAAAGCATTATACTGATGCATCAAGAAATTCGATAAAAAGAATCTTGCTGACTTATGAAATCGTTATGAATTATAGCAAGTTGTTATGAACTGTAAGGAAATCGATGTGATAACTTATGAAGTCGTTACAACAAGCAGGTCGTTGTGAGTTCTGAAGAAATCGTTACAAGAAATCGTTATGACTATCGAGTTGTAAGGAAATCGTTACACGAAATCGTTATGACTGTCAAGTTGTAAGGAAATCGTTATACGAAATCGTTATACAAAGCAAGGCGTTATGATCAGTGAAGAAATCGTTATGAACTCTAAAGAAATCGTTATGAAGTCTAAAGAAATCGTTATGACTATAGAGTCGTTGCGAATTCTAAAGAAATCGTTACGAGGTCTAAAGAAATCGTTATGACTATAGAGTCGTTGCGAATTCTAAAGAAATCGTTACGAGGTCTAAAGAAATCGTTATGACTATAGAGTCGTTGCGAATTCTAAAGAAATCGTTACGAGGTCTAAAGAAATCGTTACGGCTAGAGAGTCGTTGCGAGTTCTAAAGAAATCGTTACGAGGTCTAAAGAAATCGTTACGGCTAGAGAGTCGTTGCGAGTTCTAAAGAAATCGTTACGAGGTCTAAAGAAATCGTTACGGCTAGAGAGTCGTTGCGAGTTCTAAAGAAATCGTTACGAGGTCTAAAGAAATCGTTACGGCTAGAGAGTCGTTGCGAGTTCTAAAGAAATCGTTACGATATCGATTTGTTTTGAGTTTTCCGGTCAAAGAGGAAATCGTTCTGCTTATCAAAGAAGTCGATACAAAGACTTGGATAGAAGTGATGAGACTTACCAGATTGTCTTGAACTTTCATTTTTCTTTTATTTCCTGTACTTAAGGCTCAAGTAATCCATTAGTGTTATTTTGTTAATCATCAAAATTAATATATAAATAAATGGAAATATTTATTATGGGGACAGTTTGGTCATCAATCTCCCCCTTTTTGATGATGACAAAATATACTAAACATCATACAAAAAATGAAATGTTTTTCAGATTTACGTTAGTTGTCTCCCCCATTTTGTCATTAAGCAAAAAGATAAGCGGTGAGACAAAGAAGAGAGAAAGATTTATATTAGGATGGAGAAAGATAATACAGAGGAGATAACAAGGAGGCATGCTGTGAGACAACAGCCCATGCCTTGATCTCAAGATCCTCAAAAATTTGCAGAAAAACGCCAGAGGCAACTGAGAAGGAGGGTCCCATGGAAGGGATGTTCCTCTGAATGTAGAGTTGCCTTTGCTGCTCTAAGAATTCTCCATACTGAGTTTTGTCCAAAATGAATCTGAAGTAAGTACTCTTACCAAAACTGGCCCTATGGAGAAATCTGTCCAAGGAAATTGGATAGTGAATTTGTTGATTTAACAAATCCTGCTTTAAGGCATAGAAAGCAGAATATCTAGATGCCCATACAGCATAGATCTCTGGTATGGGTGCGATGGAGTTTAGATCCATAAAAGCTTCTGCAGAAAGAGCAGGCTTCCTCTGACTAACAAGATCTTGATTGATGGCTTCCAATTGCTGATAAGAGGCCTGATAGAGAAGCTTCCATTCTGATGAGGTGAGTCTTTCACACTCAGAAATGAGTGGAGCTAAGGTCTGAGAAGACATGCGGCCAGAGTGATATTCTCTGAAGATGAACCGCAAAAAGGAAGGAGATCTGCCCTGCTTGGCTGACATCCTGCCCATCTGTCTTGCAAACATATCTAGAGCATGAGACCCAGCATCTGAATCAAACACTAAAGAGTGCAGCTTCGGCAGAAGAACTGGAAAATCAACCTTGAAAGAGACAAAGTCTACTTTAAGAGGAAGGTTGAGAGGGGTTTCTGATTTCAGCACAGTAATCTGCGAATGGAACTGGCAAAACTGAACTTCTGGAATTTTGTTCAAGTAACAGAAGTCACTGTACAGCTGAAAGGCTCTGGCAATGCGAATTTCCTTCAAAATGAAGGATCCCCAAGAGTTCTTGTGCTGGATGATAAACCACTCAGAGAAGGTGAGTGGGTGAGCTCTGTGAGTGAGGGATTCGGCCCTTGCAGTCAGGTATTTTGCATACTGAGCCTTATTTCCTTTGATAGCTGCCCACTGATCTTCAGTCTTGAACTCAGTGCCCTCAAGGATTTTGGATTTGAAAGCTTGAGATATCTGAGTAAAAGGAAGAACAATGTCCAGGTGTTCGGATAGGTTGAGAAAAGGAATACCATAAATGGTAGAAAGAATGCATTTCTGGAGGTATTCTTTGTAGATAGGTCTTCTCTTAGGATCAAGGGTAAGAGAGTACCATAAAGGAGGGTATAGAGGAACAGAAGGAGTGCTTAGAGATGAGGAGGTTTTTCTCTTTTTCAAGGCAGGACTGGGAGGGTCAGTCCTGTGAATGTGAGAGGCTGTGGAAAGAATGGTGAGGAGGGTGTTCCTTTCAAAATTGTCTGGAACATTGGTGTCAAAGACACCAAGAGGCAGAGGTTTATCTGGAGGAAAGATAACAGAATTAGGAGGAGTAGGAGGATAGAAAAAATGTTTAGGATTAAAGGAAGAGGTTGGTTGAAGAGGAGATGTTTGAATTTTAATAGGTGAAGGTTTAGGAGTTAATGAGGATGGAGCTGAGATGTGAGCTGGAGTAGGAGAGAAGGAGGGTTGAGATGAAGTAGAGGATGAGGAAGGTTGGGTGCGAGGCATGGGATGTTTTATGGTTGGTGGAGCAGGAGGTGCAGTAGAAGGAGATGAAGGTGTGGAGAGGGTTGGAGTGGCAAGAGATGAAGTATCAGGGGCCTTGGAGACTGACACTGGCTCTTTCCCTTTGGCCTGACTCTCTCTGACTGCTGGAGAGGGTCCTGAAGACCCTGAGGCTGCCACTGGTCCGGGTAACCTCACGACTGATGGCCCTGATGGCCCTGACCCTTGAACTGGTGGCCCTGTTGGCCGAGAGACTTCTGCTGGAGGCCCTGGTGGCCTAGGAACTTCAGCTGGACTGCTCTGAGTGGGTGCAGGAGGGACACCACTAGACCTTGAAAGATTAGCCAGCAAATTCTTCATATCAGACATCTCTTTATTGAAATACCTCATTGCATTTCTTATTGAAGATACGTCTGAGGAAGTTGAAGCTTGATTAGAAACAATGCCTTGTATGCTAGACTGGACTGATGCCAAGATCACTCCTTGGGCCTTTAACATAGCCATAACAGGCTTCAAGTTCACTTTTCTAGGGCCCTTCCTTGACCTTCTGTGAACAATTCTCTTCTGCTTACCTTGATGAGTGACAGGCTCCTCAAGATTTATAGTTGTACTTGGGCCTTCACTAACATCAACCATGGCTGGAGCTGGAATTTCCTGAGTAGGTGCAGCTTTCTCAGGAAAAGCTTCATTCTCTGGCTTTTCAATCTCAGCTTGCTCCCCCTGAATGGGAGCAGGGACTTCAATACTTTCTTGCTCCCCCTGAGCAGGAGCTTCTTCCACGACAACTTTCTCCAAGTGGCCTTCTGCCACTGATTCAGATACTTCAGGATCAACTCTACTTTGCTCCCCTTGGTTAGGAGCTTCTTCCATGACCACATCTTGTTGAGTACCTGCTTGTACCTCAACATCTGCAACCGATTCAGACTGAACTTCAGTATGGCCTGCTGCCATAACTTCTTCATCAGGTCCACCTGCCTTAGAAGAGACTGAGATGGAGGGAATGGAATCCAATACCTCTCTTAAAATAGAGGCGACTAAGGTGGTGGGCAAGGAATCTGCCACACCAGCTGCACCCTCTTCCAATTGAGCTTCGGATTGGCATCCCACAGCTGACTCTACTGGTTCTTGCTCTGCTTGATTTGCTGCTGCTTGCTCTGCTGGATCTGCAATTGCTTGCTCTGCTGGATCTGCTGCTGCTTGCTCTGCTGGATCTGCTGCTGCTTGCTCTGCTGGATCTGCAATGATTGCCTCTCCCTCAGCCACAGAAGTCTTTGACCACATTCCATCTACCACTGAGAATCCACTTTTCTTCAGATTTCTGGACCTTATAGACTGGCCCATCTTTTCAGCTACTGCACCTGACAAATCTACTCCAAAGTGCTTGAAAATCTTGGTCAGTAGATGAGCATACGGAAGGGAAACATTCAACTTGCTCTTTGTTTCCCATAACTGAGCATGTGCAAACATCATTCGCTCAATCATCACTGCGGCCAGGTTTATCTCTTTGTTCTGGATTGCCCAGAACATTATGTCCGAATCTGCCCTAGTGCATGAAGAAAAGGTAGCACTACGAGGTACTAAGATTTGGCAGACTATAAAGTGAAGCAATCTATTGAATGCGGACATCTGATTAATATCAAGCTTCCCATCCTTTAACTTAAATCCTGGACCGATAATCCCGAGACCTTTGACTTCATCATTCACAGAGTGAATGCCACTAAATCCAGAGGTCTTCACTCCAAACAAATCACGCAAAAGCTCATGGGTTATTCTGATTTGGATGCCCTTGACAGAGGAAACAAGGGACCCATCTGCTTCTGACTTCAGACAAATGTAGAAGGCTTTTACCAAGTCCGGGTAGCTTACCTCACTGAAGGTGACCACATCCATCCACTGCAATCTTCTTAGAGTATCAACTAGCCTGGCCATGCCATTCTTCTCAAGATTCTGAACATCCACTGCCTTATTTCCGCAAATCTTCGTCTTCACAAACGTAAATCTTTCTTGCTCCCTTGGGGATAAATACTCAGCACTGTAGCCCCCAACACTTCCGGAGATCAACGGAGCGGCCATGGGTGCAGAGAAGAAAAGATTCTGGAAGGGAGGATGATGGAAGGGACGGAAGTTCTCGAAGGAATTCTTCGCGGGAAGAGAAGAAGGCTTCGAAAGTTGCAGAGAGTCGATCCCAAAATCGTTAGGGCATCGGCTTTGGGTGAACAGATAGAGGATAAAAAGGGTAAAGGTAGAAGACGAGTCGATCTCAAAGCGATTTGGATAAAATAATATTACTTTATTGAACGGAGGAGCGCCAAAGGCGGTAAAGATAGAAAGCGACAAAAAGATTTGACAAGTCAAACAACTTTCCACACAGAAGCGGTCAAAGCATATAGATAACTGAGTTTTGCTTAACTTTAACGGAGAGAGAACTTTCATTTAATCTGAAAAATTTATATGTCAATAAAATCACAGAAATTCTTTCACAAATTGCACATCCCTAGTTCCCTTCTAAGAGATGTAAATCTCTCTTCAGGTAGGGCTTTTGTGAAGATATCTGCCAATTGACCATTTGTATCTATAAACGAAATTTCTAAATTACCACTAGCTACATGGTCTCGAATAAAATGATATCTTACCTCAATGTGCTTCGTCCTTGAGTGTTGAACTGGATTTTTGGTGAGGTTGATGGCACTTGTATTATCACACAATAGAGGAATTGATTTGATGTGAATGCCGAAATCTTCAAGTTGTTGCTTTATCCAAAGAAGTTGTGTACAGCAACTTCCAGCAGCAACATATTCCGCCTCAGCTGTTGATAGAGCTACTGAATTTTGTTTCTTGGATGTCCATGATATTAGGCATCCTGCAAGAAACTGACAACATCCACTGGTGCTCTTTCTATCTACTTTGCAACCAGCATAATCAGCATCTGAATATCCTATTAGATTTATCTCACAAGATCTAGGATACCAGAGACCTAAGTCATGAGTTCTAGCTAAATATCTAAATATTCTTTTTACAGAAATTAAGTGAGACTCTCTAGGGTCTGCCTGATATCTAGCACACATGCATACACTGAACAAAATGTCTGGTCTACTGGCAGTTAAGTAAAGTAATGATCCTATCATACCTCGATAATTCTTTTGATCTACCCTTTTACCTTTTTGATCACTGTCCATTCTGGTTGATGTGCTCATTGGAGTTGATAATGGCTTTGCATCTTCAAATCCAAATTTCTTCAACAGCTCTTTGGTGTACTTTGCTTGACAGATATGAGTGCCATCCTTCCCTTGCTTGATTTGCAATCCAAGGAAGTAGCTTAACTCCCCCATCAAGCTCATTTCGAATTCTCCCTGCATAAGCTTTTCAAAGTACTTGCAAAGAGATTCATCAGTAGATCCAAAAATAATATCATCTACATAGATTTGTACAAGAAGTATATGTTTAACCTTAGATTTTATAAATAATGTACTATCTACTTTACCTCTAGTGAAACCATGATTTAATAAGAAAGTACTGAGCCTTTCATACCAGGCTCTAGGAGCTTGCTTTAAACCATATAAAGCCTTATGTAGTTTAAATACATGATTTGGAAATTCAGTGTCGTCAAAACCTGGAGGTTGTTCAACATAAACTTCCTCCTTGATGAAACCATTTAAAAAGGCTGATTTGACATCCATTTGAAAAAGTTTTAAATCAAGTGCAGATGCATAAGCAAGTAAAATCCTAATGGCCTCAAGTCTAGCTACAGGTGCATAAGTTTCATCGAAATCTATGCCTTCCTCTTGGGAGTAGCCTTGAGCCACCAATCTGGCTTTGTTCCTTAAGATTATTCCAGACTCATCCAGTTTATTTCTGAACACCCACTTGGTGCCAATAACTGAATGATTGGATGGTCTAGGAACAAGTGACCATACTTGGTTTCTCTTGAACTGATTTAGTTCATCTTGCATGGCTAATATCCAAGATTCATCAGATAAAGCTTCATTGACTGTCTTAGGCTCTACTTGAGAAACAAATGCTAAATAGTCGCATGGAATTACATTACCTCTAGTTCTTACCCCTACAGATGGATCACCAATGATGTTTTCAGGAGGGTGATCTTTCTGATATCTCCATTCCTTTGGAAGATCTTCATGTTGGATTTCTGTTTGCTGCAGTTCTTCCAGAGTTGGATCCTCTTTGTCCTTAATTGAAGTATTCTTTAATTTTTCGGACAAGTCATCTGCATCATCAATGTCACTAATTTCTTCCTTTTTCAAGGAAGGGTTAGATTCATCAAAAATAACATGTACTGATTGTTCAATCAATAAGGAACGTTTATTGAAAACTCTATAACCTTTGGGTTTAGAAGAGTACCCCATGAAGATGCCTTCATCTGATTTGGCATCCAACTTACCAATGTCCCTTTTTCCATTGTTATGGATGAAGCAAGGACATCCAAATATTCTGAAATGGCTAATCTTTGGCTTCTTTTCTTTGTAGAGTTCATAAGACGTCTTTTTCAGAATTGGCCTGATCATCACTCTATTTATGATATAACATGCAGTGTTGATAGCTTCGGCCCAGAAATATCTTGGCAGATCATATTCTGACAACATGGTTCTTGCCATATCCAAAAGAGTTCTGTTTTTCCTCTCAGCAATTCCATTCTGTTGAGGTGTCCTTGGAGCTGAGAAGTTGTGCTCAATTCCTTGATCATCACAGAACTTCGTAAACTTTTCATTCTGAAACTCACCACCATGATCTGATCGAATAGAGACAATTGAGAATTTCTGATCTTTCTGAACTTTCTTACTGAAGCTGACAAAATTTTCAAATGTGTCATCTTTGTGCTCTAAAAAGGATACCCAAGTGAATCTTGAATAATCATCAACTATTACAAATCCAAAATTCTTTCCTCCCAAACTGGTAGTTCTCATTGGCCCAAATAAATCCATGTGAAGTAGTTCTAAGGGCTTTGAGGAGGTTACTACAGTCTTTGATTTGAAGGAGCTCTTGGTGTGCTTTCCTCTTGCACAAGGTCTGCAAATGCTATCCAATCTGAAATTTACCTTTGGCAGTCCTTCAACTAGTTTTCTCTTTCTGAGCTTGTTCAACCCATCCAAGCTGCAGTGGCCCAATCTTCTGTGCCACAACTCAGTTGATTGATCTTTACTAGCTGCCAAACACACATCTTGATCCTTGAGTTTCTCGAGATATAGAACATACAAATTTCTTTCTCTGTAGGCTTCAAATATGACTGCACCATCCTTTAAGATACTGCATTTTGATTCTTGAAACTGAATTTGATGGCCTTTGTCACACAACTGGCTGATGCTGATGAGATTGTGCTTTAACCCTTTGACCAGCATTACATCTTCTATAACTGATTTTCCTTTGATGTTCACAGACCCGCTTCCTATCACAGTCCCTTTTCCATTATCTCCATAGGTGACTGTACCTTCTTCAGCTTGGAGATCAACAAATATCTTCTTGTTGCCTGACATATGCCTTGAGCACCCACTATCCAAATACCATTTGGATGCTCGAGGGTTAACCTGAAATGAGAACATCAAGCTTTAGGTACCCAAATTCTTTTGGGTCCTGATTGGTTAGTATCATCAACTTTACCTTTTAATATCCATTTTTTATGTCTTGTTGGGCATGTAATTTTAATATGTCCTAACTTGTTGCAGTGACTGCAGCAGGATAACTTAGTCACTTTTTCTATATATTTGAAATCAGCTTTGTATGCTATATCTTGTTCGGGTACAAATTTTGGTGTTGGATATGTTTTAGGGTATATTATGGTTTCTTCATTGTCTGGGGGTGTATATCCTAATCCATTTTTCTTTTTACCCGATCTCCTAGCACCTTTTAATATTAAAGAGTTTTTACCATTGGTGAATTTCTCTAGTGTACTTGATAGATTATCATTTTCTTTATTTAGTCTTTCTATTTCTATTTTAAATTCACCTAAGTCTTCTTGTTTTTCTAGAAGATTTATTTTCTTATTTTTCTCTTTTAAATCTTCACATAATAATTCATTTCTTCTTTTATGTTCAGTAATTTGTTTTTCAAGTTCTTCATTTTCTGTTCTTAGGTCTGAATTTGTATTTTCTAGACAGATTATATTTTTCTTACTAGTTTTAAGTAATTTGCATACTTCTTTGTATTTTTCATAAAGTTCATTAAAAGCATTTTCCAAATTGTCAGAATCTGAATCATTGCATGAATCAAAAGAAGAGTCAGAAGTTACTTGTCCTCGGTGTTGGCCATTAGAGCCAAGTTGGCTTCTTCACCTTCACTGCTCGAGCTTGACTCACTGTCTGAGTCACTGCTGTTTCCCAAGCAGCTGCCATTGCTTTCTTTTTGTACTTCTTAAATCTTCTGAAGTTGTCCTTCTTCTTGTGATCACTCTTTTTGATCATGGGACAATCTGCCTTGATGTGTCCAGGCTTTTGCATTCATAACAGATCACTTCTCCTTTCTTTTGATCCTTTACTTCTGGTTTTCTGAAGTCTTTGTTTTTCTTAAAAAATTTTCTTCCTGACTGATACTTCTTTTTCTTTGCTAGAATCCTTTGAAGCCTTCGAGACAGCATCGCTTCTTCATCATCACTGTCTTTACTACTCTCACTATTATCCAAAGATTCTTCCGAATTATCTTCACTTGCTTTGAGAGCATTTGATTGTTTCCTTCTGCTGGAGGATTCTCCTAATCTCTCCATGTTTATCTCGTGAGCCATGAGAGATCCTATTAGCTTTTCCAATGACATTAATTTTAAATCATTGGCTTCTTCAATGGCTGTTACCTTCGGAGTCCAAGAAGATGGTAAAGATCTGAGGACTTTTCTAACCATATCTGGTGCATTATAGACCTTTCCCAAACCGGCTAATCCATTTGTGATGTCAGTGAATCTGCTGAACATTTGAGTTATTGATTCACCTGTCTGCATCTGAAATCTTTCATATTGAGCTACTAGAATATCAATTCTTGTCTCCTTTACCTTGTCTGTCCCTTCATAGGTAATTTTGAGCTTTTCCCACATCTCCATTGCGGACTTGCAGGCTGAGACTCTATTGAACTCTTTCTTGCTTAGGGCACAGCATAATATGCTCTTGGCTTTGCAGTTTAAGGATATTCTTTTCCTATCATCATCTGTCCACTGAGCCTTAGCGTTTGTGACCAAAAGATCACCTTCTTCTACAATGGACCAGATTGTGTAATCATGACCTTGTAGAAAATATTCCATTCTAGTCTTCCAGTATGTGTAATCTTCTCCATCGAACAAGGGAGGCCTGTTGACTGACTGACCTTCGAAGTTACTTTGGGCTGCCATTGATCTTTGCTCTTCAGATCGTTGGATCTTCTTCTTTGTCGAAGAGACGAGCTCTGATACCACTTGTTGCCCAGCTAGCTAGCCCAGAGGGGGGGTGAATGGGTTATTAAAACTTCGATCTCTGATTAAAACCTGTTTACTGAAAGGATTGCACAACTTAATAACAAGGTTAGAGTTAGAGCAAACAAGACAACAATCACACAAAACACATCCACAAGACACAAGGATTTTATCCTGGTTCGGAACTCCTCTCCACAGGAGACCTACGTCCAGTCCCTGAGCAATACCTCAGGATTTTACTACCAAGGGTACAATCCCCCTTAAGGATCCTTACACCCAGCCTCAACTGGTCTTCCTTCAGCCTGAAGGGAACAACAACCACCCTGGATACCACCAGGTCTTCCTTCGTCCAGAAGGGAACAACCACCCTGGATACCACCAGGTCTTCCTTCGTCCAGAAGGGAACACAACCTAATAAGAAAAAGGGTGTGAAAACAGGCTTCAGACTCTAGCTTGACCAGCTACACACTGAAGCTCCTAAGCCCCCGAGAGAGAAAGAGATTTAACAAGGTTTTTCTCTCCAAGGACCACACAGGCTCTTACAAATGAGAAGATTCCTTTTGAGCACAGAGAGCTAAGAGCTTAGAACAAGGTTGGAGTGGAAGCTTCGCTCTTCTTCAAAGTTCTAAAGACTCTAAGAGATGGATTTCTTTCTTCTTCTAAAATCAAGCGTTGTTGCACCACTTTTCCGTCTTGAGTCTTCTATTTAAACTGCTGATTCAAATTCGAACGTTGAAGTGTCCGTTGTCTCTTATCCTTGTGTACGTTAGACTGGTCACTGAGGAAGCTTCTGATCGTCAGTCTTTTATCCTTGTGTACACGCCAAAGAGATGTCATAGAACTTTGTATCTTGTGTCCAATGTTGTCCAGATGAGTCTTGTCAGATATCTGTAAGCATATCATCAATAAATAGAAGACAGCTAAGACTGCTGTCTATTGTTAGTTGAGATGGAACAGATATTGCAGTATATAGCAAAGCTCCTTTCTGTCTAAAAAAGTACGTAGACAGAGTAGCATAGAAATGGAAGATATTGTCTGCATGCATGGGAGATACGATCAGAGAGCATTTAATGCATAGCAGTCAACGGACAAGATATGACTTTGACTTTTCAACGCTATTAAAAGGCATTATACTGATGCATCAAGAAATTCGATAAAAAGAATCTTGCTGACTTATGAAATCGTTATGAATTATAGCAAGTTGTTATGAACTGTAAGGAAATCGATGTGATAACTTATGAAGTCGTTACAACAAGCAGGTCGTTGTGAGTTCTGAAGAAATCGTTACAAGAAATCGTTATGACTATCGAGTTGTAAGGAAATCGTTACACGAAATCGTTATGACTGTCAAGTTGTAAGGAAATCGTTATACGAAATCGTTATACAAAGCAAGGCGTTATGATCAGTGAAGAAATCGTTATGAACTCTAAAGAAATTGTTATGAAGTCTAAAGAAATTGTTATGACTATAGAGTTGTTGCGAATACTAAAGAAATCGTTACGAGGTCTAAAGAAATCGTTATGACTATAGAGTCGTTGCGAATTCTAAAGAAATCGTTACGAGGTCTAAAGAAATCGTTATGACTAGAGAGTCGTTGCGAGTTCTAAAGAAATCGTTACGAGGTCTAAAGAAATCGTTACGGCTAGAGAGTCGTTGCGAGGTCTAAAGAAATCGTTACGAGGTCTAAAGAAATCGTTACGGCTAGAGAGTCGTTGCGAGTTCTAAAGAAATCGTTACGAGGTCTAAAGAAATCGTTACGGCTAGAGAGTCGTTGCGAGTTCTAAAGAAATCGTTACGAGGTCTAAAGAAATCGTTACGGCTAGAGAGTCGTTGCGAGTTCTAAAGAAATCGTTACGATATCGATTTGTTTTGAGTTTTCCGGTCAAAGAGGAAATCGTTCTGCTTATCAAAGAAGTCGATACAAAGACTTGGATAGAAGTGATGAGACTTACCAGATTGTCTTGAACTTTCATTTTCTTTTATTTCCTGTACTTAAGGCTCAAGTAATCCATTAGTGTTATTTTGTTAATCATCAAAATTAATATATAAATAAATGGAAATATTTATTATGGGGACAGTTTGGTCATCACAAATTGATTACCGCCTAAGGACTACTATCAAAGCTCAGGCATTAGTAGACTTTGTGGCAGAGTGCAAGCTCCTGACCGAGAAGGACCCGCCACTGGCATATGAACCACCATGGGATCTCTACGTGGACGGATCTCCTGCATCACAGGGAGCGAAGTGGGACTGGTCCTCAGCTCCCCTGAAGGGCTGGAATTTCAGTACGCCCTTAGATTCTATTTTTTCGCCTCCAATAACATGGCCGAATACAAAGCACTACTGTCTGAAATCAGGATGGCTAGGCATCTCAGAGTGATTCGGCTTTGAGCCTTCAGTAATTCCCAGCTTGTCGCCAGCCAGGTCAATGGAAAATTCGAAGCAAGGGAGCCCCGCATAATGCAATACCTCCAACAAGTAAAGCGTCAGGAAGAAAGCTTCCTCTACTTCGAGGTAGTGCACGTCCTGCGAGAGTAGAACACGCAAGCAGATGCACTCTCCAGACTAGTGTCTTCAAGTGATATCACTCATTCTCGCTCCATCTTCATTGAAGACATAGATATCGCAGTCATAAGGACTGCCCAACCAGCCCCAACCTATCCTAGCCTATCTTCTCCGAGGAGAACTTCCTCCCGACTAGGCCGAAGCCCGTCAAGTTCGATTTCGCAGCAAGAGATTCACCGTCGCCGAAGGTCAGTTATATAGGTACTCCCTCTTCAGACCTCTCTTGAAGTGCCTAAGTCCTTCCGAAGTGACACTAGCAATTGAAGAGGTGCATGAAGGCCTGTGCGGAAGCCATCTGGGCGGAAGGACCCTAGTGCGTAACATCCTCCGAGCAGGGTTTTTGTAGTACCCCGAAAAAATCCATTAATTAAAAATTATGGATAAATTGAAATTTTATCAATTAAAAATTCAACCAATTAAAGAGGTACGCATTATTATCACATGCGTATAAACCCATATAAAAATTCCGTAAAAATAATAGTTATACTTTAAAATACTCTCTAATGACTCATCATTGAATTGGAACATAGAAAAATCATTTGGACTAAGTTTAAGAATTATGCGACTTATTATTATTATTAAGGAATAAGTCGGAGAACCCATTATTTTATGAGCCAGAGTGGGTTATAAAATAAAATAACCATATGGGTAGACTTTAAATAATATGGGTTGATAGCCCATTATGATATTTGGACCAATGGACAATCTTGGCCCATGAATAAATTCACTAACGAAAGGATAATTAACCCATTAAGTAAATTAAGTATATTAGTTGTACAATTAAGTTATACATAAGTTACTTGGCCAAAAGCAAGATGCCAAATGATGGATGAAGGTTATCAATATTGGGATAAGTAATATTAAATTGAATTAAAATAAGAAATCAATTGAATGAATATGATAAATGGATTTAAATTAGAATACATGGTGAATAATTCGAAGTACTTAAAAAGCCATTAAGAAAAAATTAAATATGGGTTGTATAAGTGGTCCAAGCATGGAATTGTGGACCCAATGTGGAGAGTCCAATTTGGATGGGAGATTAATTAAGCCTAAATTCGTACCTAAAAATACTAATAAATAAAAAGGGGTAAGATAATAACTATTTTAACTCCTAAATTATCTTAAAAAGAGTCCTAACCCTAGCCTAACTCAATAGGACTCTATCCTAATCTAAAAAGGGAATTTAGATGAGAGGAAATATGGATAAAAATAGAAGACCTATATTAAATAGTGAAATTCGTAATTATATTATCTCTTAATTTAAAAGGGATCACTAAAGCACCAATATGACCTCTATTTATCTTAAAAAGAATCCTAGACATAGCCAAATCTATTAGTCCCGAAATTTAAGTTCACCCCAAGCCAAATAGGTGGAATAATGATAGTAAAGGGGGAGATAAATAAGGAATTCGGAGTTAATTAATAAATAAATTAAATAAGGGTAAGATAAATACTAAAATAGGATGTAAATATCTTAAAAAAGAGTCCTAAGCCTATCCTAACCCATGACCCACGAAATTGGACCTCTCCCTATCTTATTAGGTGGATAAATGCAAGAGAATAGGGAGATAAATGTAAAAAATCGGAGTTTGAAAGGAAAGGAAGAGTTTTAAGTCATTAGGACTCTTAATCAACCTAATAGACCTCTAATTAGTGTCTACCAAACCTCATTTTTGTTCCTGGAACTCTGGAGAATGAGGAGAAGGGCTGGAGACAAAGGAGCAAGGAGGAGGAGGCTTGAACAAGGAGGATTTTCTGATTTTCATCATCCAAACTAGGGTTTTCTTACTCCACGAAAAAGGTAGGCAATCTCTCAAGAAAAAATCGTAAAATAATTACCCTAGGTAGCCTTCATGTACGTGCAGGGGATTAGAGAAAACATGAGATTCGAGTTCATGGTAACAACAGGCTTTCATGAATTAAATTCGCCCAAATGGATGAGCGGAATACAATGAAGCCATGGGGCTTTTGAAGAGGTACATGAAGGCTACCTAGGGTAATTATTTTACGATTTTAGCTTGAGAGATTGTCTACCTTTCTCGTGGAGTAAGAAAACCCTAAGTTGGATGACGAAAATCAGAAAATCCTCCTTGTTCAAGCCTCCTCCTCCTTGCTCCTTTGTCTCCAGCCCTTCTCCTCATTCTCCAGAGTTCCAGGAACGAAAATGAGGTTTGGTAGACACTAGTTAGAGGTCTATTAGGTTGATTAAGAGTCCTAATGACTTAAAACTCTTCCTTTCCTTTCAAAGTCCGAATTTTTACATTTATCTCCCTATTCTCTTGCATTTATCCACCTAATAAGATAGGGAGAGGTCCAATTTCGTGGGTCATGGGTTAGGATAGGCTTAGGACTCTTTTTTAAGATATTACATCCTATTTTAGTATTTATCTTACCCTTATTTAATTTATTTATTAATTAACTCCGAATTCCTTATTTATCTCCCCCTTTACTATCATTATTCCACCTATTTGGCTTGGGGAGAACTTAAATTTCGGGACTAATAGATTTGGCTATGTCTAGGATTCTTTTTAAGATAAATAGAGGTCATATTGGTGTTTTAGTGATCCCTTTTAAATTAAGAGATAATATAATTACGAATTTCACTATTTAATATAGGTCTTCTATTTTTATCCATATTTCCTCTCATCTAAATTCCCTTTTTAGATTAGGATAGAGTCCTATTGAGTTAGGCTAGGGTAAGGACTCTTTTTAAGATAATTTAGGAGTTAAAATAGTTATTATCTTACCCTTTTTATTTATTAGTATTTTTAGGTACGAATTTAGGCTTAATTAATCTCCTATCCAAATTGGGCTCTCCACATTTGGGTCCATCATTCCATGCTTAGACCACTTATACAACCCATACTTAATTTTGTCTTAATGGCTTTTTAAGTACTTCGAATTATTCACCATGTATTCTAATTTAAATCCATTTATCATATTCATTCAATTGATTTCTTATTTTAATTCAATTTAATATTACTTATCCCAATATTGATAACCTTCATCCATCATTTGGCATCTTACTTTTGGCCAAGTAACTTATGTATAACTTAATTGTACAACCAATATACTTAATTTACTTAATGGGTTAATTATCCTTTCGTTAGTGAATTTATTCATGGGCCAAGATTGTCCATTGGTCCAAATATCATAATGGGCTATCAACCCATATTATTTAAAGTCTACCCACATGGTTATTTTAGTTTATAACCCACTCTGACTCATAAAATAATGGGTTCTCCGACTTATTCCTTAATTATAATAATAAGTCGCATAAATTCTTAAACATAGTCCAAATGATTTTTCTATATTGTAATTCAATGATGAGTCATTAGAGAGTATTATTTAAAGTATACTATTATTTTTACGGAATTTTTATATGGGTTTATACGCATGTGATAATAATGCGTACCTCTTTAATTGACTGAATTTATTAATTGATAAAATTTTAATTTATCCATAATTTTTAATTAATGGATTTTTCGGGGTACTACATCCTGCCCCACTTAAATAGAATTTGGTCCCCAAATTCACATGATATTATACGACAACCCATTTTATTCTATATATTTATTCCATCATCTCCCCCACTTAGGGTTTTGCTATCGAGAAAATAACATGAAATTAAACTAGGGGTTTAGTGATGGTACCTTGTCTACCTTTATTGGCATGATTTGTATCCACAAGAACTTGTAACCATCTTTGGTGTGAAGTTTGGTTCTTCTTTGTCGGGCAATCGATGACTCGGTGGTGTTGGCTTCCACAACGCAAACATCTACCCAATTTCTTCCAACAATTATCAATTCGATGCCCTGGCTTTTTACAAAATTTACAAAATTCCTTCCGCTTCACTTCCCCTTTCATTCTCTTATCATCGTTTGGTTGATTCTCTATTATCATAGAGCTGAGATCCTTGGTGTTAGTGTGTGGTTCCTTTAGAAGATGGCAGTCTTGTATCTGATGCTCCAAACTACCACATCACAAACATGCACCTACTTTCCGCCAGCATTCCTTAGTCGCATGAACTGGCTTACTACAATGAAGGCAGGTGATCTTGCTATGCTTCTTTCGTGTGTTCGCCTTCTTGTCTTGGTTGTGTCTTTTCTTCTCATTCTTTTTAGCCGCTTTTCCAATCTTCTTAGTCGTCCTCAAAGCTCCTTTCAGCAGTTGGGCAACTTTCTGACATGCCCGGACTAACTTTTGAGTTGACCCCATTTCGCCTTGCAGGGGCATACGTTTGGCTCCATTAAGAGTTCCTTCAAGATTAGGATTGGCATTAGGGTGCTAAAGTAATATTTAAGTTGATACATATATATAGATAAATGTATTCAGATCTTAACCATGTTTCTACCCAATCCTCACATAGGTATGATAGTTGACTTAGACACATGTCAGGGCAGTTCACCTAGAACATCCTAAGACCAAAAATATCCTAATAAGGACATCTTAGGCTCTGATACCAACTGTCATGCCCCGCCAATTTAGCAGCGGAATAAATTGGGGAGGCATGAACAATGTGTATGGTAATGTAAATTGCGCATACATTCGTAAATATCAGAGCAACCAATGAACATTAATTGTAATAAACTCTTTATTTATTGATAAATCACCTAACTATTACAACCACTAATTCTGAGCCGAAACATAGGGCTAAATAACACCATTACATCTGGAAAAGATAATTAAGCAAACATCTAACTATACTCTAAGGTACTAAGGACACTCCATCACTATGACTCCGGGTCGCTCATCACTCCAGTCCATTCCCATTGGTATGCGTAGGGTCATCACTTGACTTACCTGAAACACATACAACAAAAGTGCAGGGTGAGCTATAACGCTCAGTAGGACTTAATATCTCGTGTAAACAAGCATACTTTAAGTGATTAATGTCTTGTAACGCAGGTTAACTAGAGAGAACGATCATGTATAGTCAAGAGAGTAATAGAACATGATGGCAAAAGAATGATAAAACTTTCAACAGGAATATTGTAAAACTAGAATGATAAATGATTGGCCATGTAACGAAATAGTGTAAATGGTTGCACCACGGTGCACTAGTAGAGATAGCACCTCTGGTCGAGCATCTTGTCAACCCAGAGAACGATAGCATAGTGATTGATATATTGATTGTCATAAATTAATCTAGATAGTAAACTGGCGCTGGATGCATGCCGTACACATCCGGATCATGTAACCCTTGCAAGGAACTAGCACTCTTCGGGAGCTCCTCCCAGGACCAGACCGGGCCCTATTGCTTTGGCATATAGTACTTGCTTGTTTAATTTAGACAATCAATTGTATAGTCAACAGAGTACCAAGAAATGGATGAGAGTAGTAGAGAGAAGGTGAACAGATGAGAGTAAAGAGACTATAGATGAGAGGGGTACAATCGTAAAATGACGATAAACACGATAGTAACAATTGCACAGCACCAGGTCAGGTACTGGCAGTCTGGTAGAAGTCACATCCGCCCCTTAGCCGTGCTATGTACACGAGTCAGATAGTCCGGTATGAACCCAAGATAAGAAGGAATACACTAAGGCATGGATCGTACTGATCCCTAAGGTGCAATGGGATTTGGGGTACAACTAGCTCGTTGACTAAGGACGTGCGCCAAAGCCAAAAAGACTTACGGAGGTCTTGACAAGGAGTCTCTGGTCCAGTCGAGAGTATTCCCGGTGGACAGGTGGTCCAAGTCAGGGGAAAAGTGTGTAGAAAACGGGTTCGTCGTGCCTCGAGTGCTCGAAGGCCGAGGGAAACGATAACGGTAGATAAAATGCGCGAGTAAAAACAGAAACAATTGTATTTAACAAAATAGGATAATTTAATCATTTATTTCGATAATTTACCGAATACATTATTGCATAATTTATCAGGGTCAAATGGCATTTAATAATGTTGTGTGTGTGTAAGTGTAAAGAAATCTTGAAGATATGACCAGTCGTGCAAATGTCATTTTAAATAATTAAATGTATATCATTAATGCCATTTATTAATTTACCAAGTCGAATTAACTATAACATGAGTTAATCATGGCTAATTAAAGGGTATATAACTTAAACAACAGGGCATATGCACAATTTTCAATTTTGGCCGATTTCTTGAAAACGCGGCAGACTCACCCGTCGCGGTTCAAGTCGCGACGGGGCGGTCGGGCGCGACACGGGACCTGGCTGGTCTGGCCCAGTTCGGGGTGAATCACGGCGGCTCGTGCCGCCGCGTTCTTGACGCGACGTCAATGGCCGGCGCGACCCCATTGTTATCGCGGCAGGTCGCGCCGTCGCGATAACAGGTGGGTTTGCTCTTTTTCCCTTTTTCCCAGGGCGAGCCCTCTGTGATACATGGGCGTTCTAAATTACATATAAAATAGCACAGTAATCCAAAAAGTACAAAACTAGTTTTAAACGAAAGTAGACATGTACATCTATCAACATGCACGATTAATTTTAAAATAGACAAGGTTTAGATATGCATTGATCAGGTTACTTTTCTGTGACCTAAATAGGCACAGTTACGGTTCAATGAATTAATTAGAGATGTATACATGATGAAAAATTACGAAACTAGGGGCGTTTAAAAGCTAACAAGAATTAGTATTTATGATAATTTTCTCATGATCTGAAATCAAGAATAAATGTGGTTCACAAGAAATCATGAAGGGTCGGGTGCATGTATCTGACAGAGCTTCAAAGAATTAATTCTCCCTCATGGGAAATTGAAATAGAACGAAACTAAGGGCGTTTGAAAGCTATTTTAATGTAGTATCAATGAGAATTTTCTCATAGCATGGGAACAAGTACGTGCAGGGGATTAGAGAAAACATGAGATTCGAGTTCATGGTAACAGCAAACCTTCATGAATTAAATTTGCCCAAATGGATGAGCAGAATACAATGAAGCCACAGGGATTTTGAAGAGGTACATGATAGCTACCTAGGGTAATTATTTTACGATTTTTGCTTGAGAGATTGTCTATCTTTTTCGTGGAGTAAAAAAACCCTAGTTTGGATGACGAAAATCAGAAAATCCTCCTTGTTCAAGCCTCCTCCTCCTTGCTCCTTTGTCTCCAGCCCTTCTCCTCATTCTCCAGAGTTCCAGGAATGAAAATGAGGTTTGGTAGACACTAATTAGAGGTCTATTAGGTTGATTAAGAGTCCTAATGACTTAAAACTCTTCATTTCCTTTCAAACTCCGAATTTTTACATTTATCTCCCTATTCTCTTGCATTTATCTACCTAATAAGATAGGGAGAGGTCTAATTTCGTGGGTCATGGGTTAGGATAGGCTTAGGACTCTTTTTTAAGATATTTACATCCTATTTTAGTATTTATCTTACCCTTATTTAATTTATTTATTAATTAACTCCGAATTTCTTATTTATCTCCCCCTTTACTATCATTATTCCACTTATTTGGCTTGGGGAGAACTTAAATTTCGGGACTAATAGATTTGGCTATGTCTAGGATTCTTTTTAAGATAAATAGAGGTCATATTGGTGCTTTAGTGATCCCTTTTAAATTAAGAGATAATATAATTACGAATTTCACTATTTAATATAGGTCTTCTATTTTTATCCATATTTCCTCTCATCTAAATTCCCTTTTTAGATTAGGATAGAGTCCTATTGAGTTAGGCTAGGGTTAGGACTCTTTTTAAGATAATTTAGGAGTTAAAATAGTTATTATCTTACCCCTTTTTATTTATTAGTATTTTTAGGTACGAATTTAGGCTTAATTAATCTCCCATCCAAATTGGGCTCTCCACATTTGGGTCCATCATTCCATGCTTGGACCACTTATACAACCCATACTTAATTTTGTCTTAATGGCTTTTAAGTACTTCGAATTATTCACCATGTATTCTAATTTAAATCCATTTATCATATTCATTCAATTGATTTCTTATTTTAATTCAATTTAATATTACTTATCCCAATATTGATAACCTTCATCCATCATTTGGCATCTTGCTTTTGCCAAGTAACTTATGTATAACTTAATTGTACAACCAATATACTTAATTTACTTAATGGGTTAATTATCCTTTCGTTAGTGAATTTATTCATGGGCCAAGATTGTCCATTGGTCCAATATCATAATGGGCTATCAACTCATATTATTTAAAGTCTACCCACATTGTTATTTTAGTTTATAACCCACTCTGGCTCATAAAATAATGGGTTCTCCGACTTATTCCTTAATTATAATAATAAGTCGCATAAATTCTTAAACTTAGTCCAAATGATTTTTCTATGTTCCAATTCAATGATGAGTCATGAGAGAGTATTATTTAAAGTATAACTATTATTTTTACGGAATTTTTATATGGGTTTATACGCATGTGATAATAATGCGTACCTCTTTAATTGGTTGAATTTATTAATTGATAAAATTTTCAATTTATCCATAATTTTTAATTAATGGATTTTTTCGGGGTACTACAGTTTTGGTGGCCAACTTTGTAAAAGGACTATCTGTCCTATGCAAAGAAGTGCCTGGAATATCAGAAGCTTGGTCAGCTCATCCAACAGCCTATCGAACAACTACATTCCCTTTTTGAACTACGACCCTTCGCTCAGTGGGGAATTGACATCATGGGACCATTCCCAGAGACTCAAGGCAGAAAGATGTTCCTCCTGGTTGCCATAGACTACTTCACCAAGTGGATCGAGGCAGAACCGGTTGCCACCATCACCGATCAAGCAACGTGGAAGTTCGTACGAAAGAATATCCTATGCCGATTTGGTATCCTGAAGGTGTTCATGACCGACAACGGGAAATAGTTTGATAGCACATTCTTCAAACAGAAGTGCTCAGAACTGGGCATCTACAATCACTTCACCTCGGTAGCATATCCCCAGGCAAACGATTTGGTAGAAAATGTCAACCGAACACTGCTGCACGGGATACGCACGAGAGTAGAGGCAGTAGAAGGTTCATGGATGGAAGAGCTTCCCAATGTACTCTGGTGCCACCGAACAACTACACGGGTAGCCACCGGAGAGACCCCTTTCAGTTAGCCTACGACACAGAAGCTGTGGTGCCTTTGGAAGTAGCTCTATCTACCCTCCGAACAAGTCACTTCGACGAAGCAACCAACAATCGCGCACTTAGGAAAAACCTGGATATGCTCAGCGAACATCAAAATGACACCAGCATAAGGTTGGTCTCCTATCAATAGCGACTAGCGCAATATTACAACTACAGAGTTTGTAAGCGACACTTCTTCAAATGTGGTCTGGTGCTACGCTGTTGCTCTGCTTCGGACCCCCGAAGAGAAATAGGCAAGCTCGCCCCAAAATGGGAAGGACCTTATAAGGTCATCTAGGTTCTCGAAAAAGGTTCCTACAAGCTGTCTACCCTCAATGGCGAAACCATATCGATTACCTGGCATGTTTCGAATCTAAAGGCTTATTATTTGTAAGAAGGGCCTCTTGTATCTCTTATTAGAAAAGTTATCTCCCTACTTTTCCATTCCTTTTCTGTCAGCTTTTGATGGGAGAAGGGTGTTCAGTACAACCCCTTGCTGGAGCTCTTCAACTCGGAAGACTTGCGTGGTACCTAAAAACCCTAAAAAGACTCCAATGAACTCCGATTTGGCAAAAACCAGACACGAAAAGGGAGAGGATTGAAAAAGGGTAACACTTTCTTTTTTCATTCATAAACAAAAACTTGTACATAGCCCAAAAAGGCAAATTACATACCAAAAATAAAAAATTACAAGCCCTAAGGAGCTTGGTCAGAGGGACCAAAAGGGTGTTCCTCGATGTCGGAAGGCATCCGTCAGGACCAAAAGCTGGCAAAGAGGATTTTGTCCAGGCGACGGTCCCACGTCTATCGGCAGCACTTCTGAAGAGCGGCAACAAAAGCCTTGTGAGGACTGGGAGGGGAGGGGGAGTGGTCCACCTTCCCCATGCACGTTGTGTGCAGAGGACCCCGGGAAAAGGCCGCCTGGCCATTTCCAGTAATGGGGCAGACCCCTCTGCCTTGCCCTCTCCCTCTCCCGACCCTCTTCCTTCTCCTCTCTCCCTTGCCACTGTCTCTATCTTCCACTCTCTCCTGCGCGTTCGCCCTCTCCCTCCCCGAGCTCTCCCCCGTGTTTCCCTCGCTGCTCTATCTCTCGTTCGTTGTGGTGCGGCCGCGGCGCCATGGCGCCGCTGCTCTACTCGCCACTGGAGGAGGCTCTGCCGCTCCCCCCTCGCTGTGCCGTCGCCGCCTGGAGCCCGCGCACGGAGGATGCTATGCGCAGGGTGCAGCAGCGCGCCACCATCGTCGTCGAGCTCGTCGTCGCCGCCTAGGATCTCCGCCGGCGGGTCCTACCGCCGTTGGTAGGGACCCCCCTCTCCCTCTCCGGCGTCGATCGGACTCCCCCTCCCCCGTGTACCACCGTGAAACCCCCCCTCCTCTCCCTGCTCCCGTTCTCTCTCTCCTCCTCTTTCTCTCTCTTCTGTGCGGGTTTCCAGCCGGCAAAGGATCGCCGACGGCGATTGCGACGTCCGACGACCCTTCCGCCGCCGGCGTCGGCCCCAGCCGCCGGCCTGGCCACCCCCACCCCTTCCTCACCTCCCTATGTTGCAGAGGAGGTGTCGGGAAGAAGGGGGAAACCCCTTGGCGCAGCGTGCCCAGATCTGCTTGGGATCTGGGCGGCGCATTGCGCCCCGTGCCCCGTGTGCACTATGCCGGGCGCTGACCTGGGTTCCTCTGTGGCGCATTGCGCCGGCAGACTCCTCCTTGGGCCCATTTGAGCTCCGTTTTCGCGCCGTTTTCCGTGTGTTGTTGCTCGGCTTTGCCGGTGGGCTGGCCTGGGGTTGGTGGCCGTTTGGTCGAGCCACGTGGTGGTCGGGCCCACCCAGGTCGGCTCCGACCGGTCCGGTAGTGCCTGTTGACCGGTCAACTGGGGACAGTCGTGTAGGGTTTCCGGCACACACAGGGTGGGTTCCGAGGGCTGACAGACTATTCGGAGTGGTAATTTATGCCGTTCAAGTCGTTGTGTTGGGTTCCTCGATTTCTGGGCCCGCCCGGGTCAGCTCCGATCGGGCCGTTGGGGGCCATTTGACCGTTTGACCCAGACAGTCGTGCTGGGATTTCCGGCACCCGTGGGGTGAGTTCCGAGGGCCGATCGACTGTCCGAGTGGTATTATTAGCTTTCCGTGTTGACCGTCAATCAGGTACTTTAGCGGATCTGTTTCCGCATCGAGTTTCGGTTCCGTACTCGTGACGCTTGTGCTAACTTCCTAGCACTGCACCTTACTAGTCTTCGCCCGGTGTTGCGACACTTGAGGGCTTGTCCCAGCACACGGTGCGCGTTTGGATTGTTACCGATCCCCGGGACCCCCATCCTCGTGGGCCCGTTGAGGGTGGTCTCCGAGCCACGAGTGCGTCCATCGAGCGTTTCTCTGGGCGAGGGGAAAACGGTGTTGGACAGCGGCGTTGAGTCATTTTTTGAGCTCACTTAGTTGGTCCAGGTCCCCGGAGTTTGGAGTGTCGCAGTGCGGGCCAGCTAGTCCATTCTCACTACCTCGCCTTACATGGTTCCGGAGCCGTGTCAGGAGGACAGGTGTGGGACCATAGTCCGGCCCTGACTAAGGCTTGTGGTTGTGTTTGTCCACGCGTCTCACTCCGACGGGAGGGGAGACCTGGACTCGTGGTCGAGCGGTAAGACGTCGGTGGGCGTAGCTGACCACTGACTAGTAGAGGCTGGGTTGTGGCTAGTGTGTGTTGTCCAGACAAGGGTTTTACCGTCTGCTTGTGCTAGGTTGTGGCTTTGTCCAAACGAGGGTTTTACCGTCTACTTGTGCAGTTGTGTGGCGCACTCGAAGCACGTTCACCGAGGTTGAGACTGTGCACTGTTGTGCCGTGTTGGCGATACTCATGGACTTGAGCACTTTCTGTTTATTTATTTTAGTACTTGCTCTGTTGTGTTGTTATTTTATTATATCACCTGCTTAGTTAGTAGACTTGTTGCTTGAGTTACCACCGCCCTTCCGCTTGGTGTAGTTAGCTCGTTTACTTTAGTGGCACTGCTCTTCCTGCCTAGTTTAGTTGTGTTGTTCTTGTTTCCACTGTCGAACCGGTGAGGGGTTGGGTTCCCTACTGGGCTTCGTTCGTGAAGCTCATTCCCCCCTTACTTCCTTCCAGGTTTGAGCTCGAGGGAGCCGGTGCTCGTTTTCGGACGGTCTGCGTTGTGCCGCTTGTGGTCAGCAGCGTTGGTAGTAGTTAGTATGTATTTTCTTTTTGCACTTGAATTATTATCTAGGACATTGTGTGTATTATTTCTTCCGCTGTTGTATTTCTTTATATTGTTTAGCCATTGTAACTTGTTGTATATCTTACTAGACATATTTCTAACCCTTCCGGGTCTTCGGACCGTGGGTGGCGGTCCAAGGGTCAGGTACTTGGAGGGTTCCAGGTATCGGATTCTTGGGTCGTTACAGTTGGTATCAGAGCAATGTCTTCTGAGATTTACAATAGGTTAATGGCTATAGCAATCCTAGAAAATAGTTCAATTGCGTTGTTGGCACCGTTCGTAGTCTGTTAGCGTTAGGCTTGTGCCTTGATCCTATTTTGCAGGTAGGTTGTGGTTCAACAAGATTCTCGTGGGAGTTGTAGAAGGGTTGCTGTTGTTGCAGTGTTGCGTGCATGGTGTGTGGTTTCTGATTGGCTAGTGCTGTTGGAGGTCTTCCTTGTGTGGAGGACAGTTGTAGATAAGTCTAGTGCGATGCTCTTGGTCATCGTCGGCTGCGCTTTTGACTGCATGTGTTTTCGCTGTGGCTGAGAGAGTCTGTTGTGGTGTGGCTTTCACTGGTGTAGGCCTGTTGTCTGCGGGTCCGGTGGAAGGTGCCCTTATTTTTCCTACTTGTGTTTGCTCTTGGCTTTGTTGTGCTATGGTTGCTTGGGCGTGTTGCCTCATCTCTTAGGTGAGTTGTGGGTGCCCTGTGTTCCGCTGAGTCGGCATTGTTGCTCAGACTTAGCAGGTGCTCTGTGTGTGCTTGTGATGGCATTGGTTGTGTGTTGTGTTACTTGTTGTGTTTGCTTGGTGGCTCTGTGCTGTTTGGTCGTGAGTTCTGGTGAGGTGTTCCCAGAGCTCTTCCTTGCTTGTTCTGGAAGTGGTTTATCCAAGAACTTCTTCGTGCTCATTTCTGTTTTGTTGCCCTCAAGGTTGAGGTGTGTTGTTGGTTGGCTGGTGCGTTCTGGTGGGTTCCCCCAGAACGGTGCCTTGGTCGTTCTGGTGGAGGTTTCTCCCAGAACTGTCTTGTATTGCTTCTGCTTGTTGTTGTGCTCTCTCTGAAGGTCTGTGTTGATTGATTGTTTGGGTTGTTTGTTCCGGTGGAGTTCTCCTTGGACGACTCTCTATCGTTCTTGGTGGAGGTCCTTTCCATGGTTGCTTAGTGTTTGATTTGGTTGTTGTTGCTCTCTCTGTGTGGAGATGAGCTGTCTTTGTTGCCGGTTGGACTGTCTGTGTTACGGTCTGTTTGGGCATTGTCGGTCAGGGAGTGGTGTCTTTGATCGTGTGTTTGGTTGCTGTGTCGGCTAGCTTGCCTTGTTATTTGTTTCCAATTTTCTCAGCTGCATTGGTGGGACTGCGTGTGTCCCCATGGCTCATATGGTTCTGCTTCGTTTTCCTGTGCCCAACTTGCTCTCGCAGTTGGTGATGTGGTATGTGTCGTGGCCATGTGGCTAGCTGTACTTCTTGTGGAGGTGTTGGTTTTGTGTTTTGATCACCTCTCTTGCATGTGGGAGAGGCCTGTTGTGCTTTTTCGTCCTCTATTTTGTGGGTTGCTCGGGGTGGTGGTGCTCCCCTTTTGTGCATTGGCGCTGTGGTGCATGCTGTTGTGGCCTTCTTGGTGAAGGCGTTTTACCTCTAGTTGTTTTAGGGTTGAGTGGGTTGCTCCCCTTGTGTTGTCATTTCTGTTTGGCGTTGTAGGTTGGTGAACCTACTGGTCTGCTGCGTTTTGTTGTGAGGGTTTTTGTGTTGCCTGACTGGTCAATGTGGGACAATGTGTTTCCATGTGATCAGTGCTAGGTAGCCCTGGTTCTCTCGCCTAGCTTGCTCGTGTTGGGGTTATGTTCGCATGTGCTCTGCTTTGTGCCTCTTTTTGCTCTTGGAGGCCTTTGTCACCTTTTAGTGTGTGGTCCTCACCACTGGTTGTGGAAGGGCCGATGTTTTAAGTGGTGTGCTTCTAAGAGCCATCGTGTTAGTTGCGCTCTTCGAAGCTTGTAGGCTTTCGTGCACGTTTCTTCTTGGTGGGTCCCTGGTGAGGAGTTCCTTCTGCTAGCCCCGTGACATTTGGGGGCTGTTGGTGCGGCTGTGTGCACTACACCTGGTGGTTTTTGGTGCTTGTGGCTACACCGTATGCTTGTGCCCGTATGTGCTGACCTTGAGTTTGTGCGTTGTTTCGCGTTTTGCGGGGTGCTCGGGGTGTTGAGTTGTTCTGCCCCTATGACGTGTGTGGTGGCCTATTACTTGTGGTCGTGCCGTACCACAGTGTGGTAGCTACCTTGTTGCTTTGTGGCCCTAGTGGTGGTGCGCTCGGTTTTGGTTGTGGCTCGCGTCTGGTGTTCCCATGCTGTGCGTGTTGGGTTGTGATACCTTGTGTTGGTTTGAGTCCTACTCAAGTCAGCGTGCTATTTTCGGCCTCTATGGTTGCCTCGTTTTCTGGCAGTTGAGTGCTTTTCTGTGGTTGGTTTTGTGGCACCTGCACTTGGTGTTGCGCAGCTTGTGGTGGGTGCCTTACCAACCATTGTGAATTTTCTTTTTTTGATCATGTGCCGGGTGGTGAGTCTGGAAGCTGATAGCGGGACCTCCCGTCTGTGTTCTTGGTGGCAGTGAGGCCTATCGGTTTACCAGTGCTTAACCACGAGTGTTGCTGACATCTTGGGTTGCTTGGTTCTGAGCAAACCTTAAACGTCTTTTCGGCCTTTGTCGCTGCTGTAGACACCCATTTCTAACCTATAAGTCGAGCAAAATCCCTTGTCGCATCATTGACGCCCCACGTTGGCTCATCATCGTCAAGCTGGCTTTCTCTGATCATGACATCATTCTGATTAATTCACCGCCCTGGAGGATTCTTCTGGTCAAGTCAAACAAATATCTCACTATTTCTCTGAACATAAAGTCCGACATTTCATCTGAAGGCTGTGCATAGAGTTTCGGATGCATTACATGCCAAAATCCAGAAAAGTCCAGAAGGCGACAGGCCCTGTGTCGCGTTCCTGAAAACGACAGCCCCTATGTCGCATTCATAAATCCGTTTTTTTAAATCCCTCAAAAATTGCAAAATGACTTAAGTCAGCCTTCCATATGAGGAAGGCGACGTATCGAGCCGTTGCCTTCAGGAAAACGACAATGTGGCTGTCGCCTTTTGGACTTTAAACAGGAAACTCAATCCGAGCATGATTTGGACCCATGCTATTGATGGTAATTGCTTCTTTTGGACGTCCAAATCGAGTCTAAATCCTCTTAAATTCGGAGGAGATCTTCCTAACATACTCCTTTCCGAGTTCCAATGGCCCTTGCACAGCCATACTTGCCCATAGTCGGACTCTTGCCCATTATTCCTCTCAGACCCGAGTTGGGAATAATCACCCATAAAAACCTTATTTCTCCATCTTTTTGGGCAAGGCCGGAGCCATTAGTTCGGGAATCCAGAGAGCTTCATCTTCCAGGAAGAGCGTCTTCTCTCCAGACGACTCAGAAGAGCCCCCCAGGGCGTTTTCCCAGCGGCTATCCAATCTCCTCTCCCTTCTTCTCTTTATTTCGTCAATTTCATGCATGCATAGTTCGTTTTTTATTCTAGTATAGCATTAGAACATGACACACACACCCATCCTTAACACCCCCAGGGGTTAAAAGCCCCAATCCTATGAGTTCCCCCCATAATAGTTCATGTACACGCACTTTTCATTGAATAGATCTATTGCACACGAATTCTAATGGGTTTTCTTTGTGTTTGAATCATCTTGGCAGGTGTTTGAAGGCTAGAACGAAGTGAGGCTCCTGTCCCTTGGCCGGATGAGGAGCAGGAAGACGAGAATCCACAACTCTGTCCCTCTGAAGAGAAGGCGACAAGGCCACTGTCGCGTTCAAGAAGGCGCCTTAGCCTCTGTCGCGTTCAGAAGTAAGGAAGGCGACACTGCATCTGTCGCTTTACCAGGTACGCCTTCCCTTCACCTTTTCTTTTCCAAGGTAGTCAGCCCTCCACGTCTACATCTCTGAGGCGATTACTCTGGTGGTGATCACGGTCAGTTCCTAATCCCTACACCTTCACTATCTAATTCAAAAGGGGATACCAATCCTGTGATTACAGCTGCGTGTGGTGCTTGTGGAGCGTGTTCTGTTTTTGGTTTTCCTCTGACTCCGCATTCGTTTGGTGTCCTTGTCAGACCACGATGAAGGTCTGGGTGAGATCGAGTGGTGTCGTGGATGTCATTCCACGTCTCTGTTTCCGCTTGGACTCTGGTTTTCCTTTGCGAGGCTTCCCTTAGCTGTGCGGCCGATAGTAGTTGTGGCTAGCTGCGTGAGGGCCATTCCTCTGAGCCCTGCGGTTGACTCGTAGGTCTTTTTCCGAGTTGTCGCCAGTCGCTATGGTCTCTGCCGGATTTTTCTGGTGACAGAGTGGGTTACTGACCGGATTGATTTCAGCGGCAAGGTCTGTTGACGACTTCAGCCATGTGGTTTTCGGCTAGTGGTTCCGTTCATCTTCGGTTGGTTGGTGTGTGCCACGCTTGTGGAGTTGCGGCATCCGATTGAGTGCTTCGTGCCCATCTGAGGTGTGCCGTGTGGGCTATCGGTTTCCTGGTTGAGCGATCCACACGTGGCTGTGTCGTTGTTGTGGCCACCAGGAAGTCGTGATGAGACTTAGTGGCCTTTTTCGCGCTGGTTGTTTCTTGTCGTGTTTGTTCCCGTAGGTTGTCAGATCAATTCGAGCGAGTTGTTCCTACCCCCGCTTTACTTCCGTGCTTCGGCTTTATTTTTGTAATTTCGAGGGCGAAATTGTTTTAAGTGGGGTAGGATGTGAGGACTGTGAGGGGAGGGGGAGTGGTCCCCCTTCCCCATGCACGTTGTGTGCAGAGGACCCCGGGAAAAGGCCACTTGGCCATTTCTGGTAATGGGGCGGACCCCTCTACCTTGCCCTCTCCCTCTCTCGACCCTCTTCCTTCTCCTCTCTCCCTCGCCACTCTCTCTGTCTTCCTCTCTCTCCCACGCGTTCGCCCTCTCCCTCCCCGAGCTCTCCCTCATGTTTCCCTCACTGCTCTCTCTCTCGTTCGTCCCCCCCCTCGCCGCGCCGTCGCCGTCTGGAGCCCGTGCACGGAGGACGTCGTGCGCGGGGTGTAACAGCACGCCGCCGTCGTCGTCGAGCTCGTCGTCGCTTCCTGGGATCTCCGCCGACGGGTCCTACCGCCGTTGGTACAGACCCCCTCTACCTTTCCGGCGTTGACTGGACTCCCCCTTCCCCCGTGTACTGCCGTGAAACCCCCCCTCCTCTCCCTGCTCTTGTTCTCTCTCTCCTCCTCTTTCTCTCTCTTATGTGCGGGTTTCTAGCTGGAGAAGGATCGCCGGCAGCGACTGCGACGTTCGGCGACCCTTCCGCCACTGGCGTCGGCGCCGGCCCCAGCCGCCGGCCTGCCCCCCCCCCCCCCCCCCCTTCCTCACCTCCCTGCGTTGCAGAGGAGGTGTCAGGAGGAAGGGGGAGACCCATTGGCACAGCGCGCCTAGATCCGCTTGGGATCTGGGCGGCCCATTGCGCCCCGCGCCCCCGGTGCACTACGTCGGGCGCTAGCCTAGGTTCCTCTGCGGCGCATTGCGCCGGCAGACTCCTCCTTGGGCCCATTTGAGCTCCATTTTGGGCCATTTTTACGCCGTTTTCCGTGTGTTGTTGCTCCGGCTATGCCTGTGGGCTTGCCCAGGGTTGGTGGCCATTTGGTCGAGCCACGTGGTGGTCGGGCCCACCCGGGTCGGCTCCGATCGGGCCGGTAGTGCCTATGGACTGGTCAACTGTGGACAGTCGTGTAGGGTTTTCGGCACCCACAGGGTGGGTTCCGAGGGCTGACAGACTGTCCAGAGTGGTAATTTATGCCCTTCGAGTCGTTGTGCTGGGTTACTCGATTTCTGGGTCCACCTGGGTCAGCTCCGACCGGGCCGTTGGGGGCCATTTGACCATTTGACCCGGACAGTCGTGCTGGGGTTTCCGGCACCCATAGGGTGAGTTCCGAGGGCCGACCGACTGTCTGGGTGGTATTATTAGCTTTCCATGTTGACCGTCAATCAGGTACTTTTGCGGATCCGTTTCCGCATCGAGTTTCCGTTCCGTACTCGTGACGCTTGTGCTAACTTCTTAGCACTGCACCTTACTAGTCTTCGCCCGGTGTTGCAACACTTGAGGGCTTGTCCCAGCGCACTGTGCGCGTTTGGGTTGTTACCGTTCCCCAGGACCCCCATCCTCGTGGGTCTGTTGAGGGTGGTCTCCGAGCCACGAGTGCGTCCGTCGAGCGTTTCTCCAGACGGAGGGGAAAACGGTGTTGGACAGTGGCGTTGAGTCTTTTGTTGAGCTCACTTAGTTGGTCTGGGTCCCGCGGAGTTTGGAGTGTCGCGGTGCGGGCCAGCTAGTCCGTTCTCACTGTCTCGCCTTACATGGTTCCAGAGCCGTGTCGGGAGGACAGGCGTGGGACCATAGTCTGGTCAGACTACGGCTTGTGGTTGTGTTTGTCCACGCGTCTCACTCCGACGGGAGGGGAGACCTGGACTCGTGGTCGAGCGGTAAGATGCCGGTGAGCGCAACTGACCACTGACTAGTAGAGGCTAGGTTGTGGCTAGTGTGTGTTGTCTAGACGAGGGTTTTACCGTCTACTTGTGCAGTTGTGTGGCGCGCTCGGAGCACGTTCACCAAGGTTGAGACGGTGCGCTGTTGTGCCGTGTTGGCGATACTCGTGGACTTCAGCACTTTCCGTTTATTTATGTCAGTACTTGCTCAGTTGTGTTATTATTTTATTATATCACCTGCTTAGTTAGTAGACTTGTTGCTTGAGTTACCACCGCCATTCCGCTTTGTGTAGTTAGCTCATTTACTTTAGTAGCACTGCTCTTCCTGCCTAGTTTAGTTGTGTTGTTCTTGTTTTCGCTGTCGAACTAGTGAGGGGTTGGGTTCCCTGCTGGGCTTCGTTCGCGAAGCTCATTCCCCCCTTACTTCCTTCCAGGTTTGAGCTCGAGGGAGCCGGTGCTCGTTTTCGGATGGTCTGCGTTGTGCCGCTTGTGGTCAGCAGCGTTGGCAGTGGTTAGTATGTATTTTCTTTTTGCACTTGAATTATTATCTGGGACATTATGTGTATTATTTCTTCCGCTGTTGTATTTCTTTATATTGTTTAGCCATTGTAACTTGTTGTATGTCTCACTAGACATATTTCTAACCCTTCTGAGTCTTTGGATCCGTGGGTGGCGGTCCAAGGGTCGGGTACTTGGAGGGTTTCGGGTATCCGATTCTTGGGTCGTTACAAGCCTCATGGGCGTACTCCACTGTAGCATGAAGATGCCCTTGTCGGTCTCCAACCTCAAGGCCAACCTTGTAATAGGTAGCGCCGTATTGCTCCAAATCCTTTTGGAACTCCGGGCTGGCCTTGTACTCGATGGCACCCCGAGCCTCAGCCTCGTGGAGCACTGCGGCAATGGCAGTCTTCTCAGCCTCGGTGATGGTGAGCTTCAGCTCGGATGCCTTCAACACACATCTCGGAGGTCTTTAATTTCCCTTTGCTGCTTAGCTTCGCGTCATCGGCTCTGCTCTTCTCGCTCCGCTGAAGTCATGACTTCGGCATTTGAGAGAGCTTGCTGAAACTATGCCCACGAATTCAACTTCTAGAGGGCCTCCACCGAGTGCAAAATGTCGCATGCAAGATTATCGACGTCGACCTCAAGGCCTTCTCCTTCCAAGCAGAATCTCTCTTCCACCCTTGGCGTAGTGTCCTCCGAGACTCCCTCTTGGCACCTCATGAGCACCTCCAGCTGTGAGGCTGTAGGGCAGGGAGGCAAGACTCTGGCAAAGGGACCTACTCGGAGGTGCTCCAGAGCCACCTCCAGGATGACCTCCGAAGGTCAAATGGGAGTCTTTTCCACAAACACCCTCATCAGGGGTGCACGATCCTTGTCAAACTCCGTCCTAGCACCGACTGTCCTGATGGTCTGCTCGGAAGGAGTGACTGGCTCTTCATCTACCTTGTTAGTGACCACGTTCACCGCCATGGCCTCTGGGTCCTCGGAATCCCCCACAAGCACCCCCTGTGGGATCATCGCCTCATCTTGGTCCATCGACCGCTCGGAAAAGACCACAGACGTCTACTGCGCTGTAGACCCCGCCATCACCGTCTCTGTAGTCAGTGTGGAAATCGACGTCTCCTCTACGGTCGGTGGGGAAACCGGTGCTTGCTCCACTGCAAACGCCCTCGCCACCATGGCCGCAGTCAATGCAGGAACCGACGTTCCATCTGCAAATGCCTCCGGTGCCCCCTCCTCAATTGTCACCGCCGCCTCTGCGGTCGTTGTTGCTCCGCTTCCACTGGCGGGTGCCAAGGGCTCCAACGCCCCAGGAAGCTCCTTCAAGGGCTCCAACGCCCCAGGAAACACCCCTTCTATGGTAGGCGGCTCCGCCACACCCGATGTTGGTCTCGGCTCCTTCTTCTTCTCCTCCTGTTCGGCCACCTTCACCAGCTTCCTCTTTTTACGAAGCTGGAGTTAGGGCGTAGCGTCCTCCTCCTCCTCGGCCTCCCTCCTTAGGATCATTGCCTCCCTCCTCGGAGCCTCGGCTTCCCTCCATAGGCTGATCTTCAAGGCCTTCAGCCCAAAAAATTTCCCAGTAGCGGAACGGACGTCTTCCACCATCGACGTTGGTGCATCCTCACCGATTGTAACGCCCCGACACAGAATATCGGAGCGGGATTACAGTTATTAAATAGTACAGAGCGAGAAAATAATGCAAACTATTGCACAATTGGATAATACCAAATAAACTCCAATTTCATTAATAATCCAACAATCTCCATTACATTCACTAATAACTCATCATCTTCATAAACTAACTAATACATCAATGTATCAGAGCCGAAACTAGGGCCCAAAGTACTTTATTGAAAATCAACTATTACATAATGACTAACTGACTCATTCTATACTAATTGACTACTAGACAGTACTGGTGGCTAAATGGTCACTCTTGAGCCTCCTCATCGGTCCCATCCTCGTGAGTGTGGTCATGATCAGACTCACTTTAAACACATTAAATAAATACACAGGATGAGCGAATAACGCCAGTAGGACTTAATATCTCATGAACACAAGCATGCTTTAAATAGTTAATGTTTTAAAGGCAGGTTAACTAGAGAGTAAAGTCATGTAGAGCATGTCAAGATAACGAGAGAACAATTGCATCTGGCACAGGGAAAATAGTACAACGAGAACGATAATAGAATGGCCATGTAACGATATAACATGTAAATTGCACAACGGTGCACTAGTAACGATCACGCTTGCACTTGTAGAGATAGCACTTTGATTGTCATAGATTAATCTAGATAGTAAACTAGTGCTGGATGCATGCCGTAACACATCCTATGATCATTTTAACTCCCATGGGCACTGGCACTTTTCGGGATGCTCCCCCCAGGACCTGATCGGGCCCTATTGCGCTGGCATTAGTCATTTCTTTTATCTTAGACAATCACACGAATGGCCAATAGAGTACCAAGAAGAGATAACGGAGTACTAGACGAGATAGATGAGAGTGTAGAGAGAACGTGAACAGATGAGAGAATATAGAGAGTAGATGAGACAGGGACAATTTCGTAAAACAACGAGAAATTTTGATAGTAACGGTTGCACAGCACCAAGTCGGGTGCCGGTAGTCTGGTAGAAGTCACAACCACCCACTTAGTCACGTCGTGAACACGGCCAAATGGTTCGGAAGGATCCCGAGACGAGAAGGAAAAACACTAAGGCATGGATCGTACTGATCCCTAATGTGTATCGGGATTTGGGGTACAACCAGCTCGTTGACTAAGGACGTGCGCCAAAGCTAAGAAGACTTACGGAGGTCTTGACAAGGAGTCCCTGGTCCAGTCGAGAGTATTCTCGGTGGAGAGGTGGTCCAAGTCAAGAGAAAGTGTGTAGAAAATGGGTCCGTCGTACCTCGAGTGCTCGAAGGCCGAGGGAAAACGGTAATGATGTACAATCACGCGAATAAAGCGAAGACATGTGTCATTTAATTAATAGGGAAAATTAGGTAATTAATTTCACTTAATTACCAGACACATTATTGAGAAATTTAATAGGGTCAAATGGAAATAAATAATGTTTAGTGTGCAAGTGTAAAGAAATCATAAGAATAGAATAAGTCGTGCTCACGGCTTTTAAATTAATAAGAATTATTTAAATATTATTAAATAAAAATATTCAGGCCATTTATTAAGCTTAACAGTGAATGGTTTAACTTATACAAGGGTTAAATGGCATATAAAGCAGGGATATAAGCGCAATTTTAAGTTCTGGCAGAAAAGTTTAAATCGCGGCGGGGGTCACGGACGCGATTATTGTCGCGATCGCCGTCCCGGGCGCGACAACGGTTTGCGCTGGAATCGCGGTGGCGCAGGCCGTCGCGTTCTGAACGCGTCACCTTCGCCGGCCGTGACATCCCGGTATCGCGGCGGGTCACGCCGCCGCGATAACAGGGATGTCCGGCCTTTTCCCTTTTTCTCTGGGTGGACCCTTCTTGACATAGGGTCATTCTAAATTCGGTATAAAATTACACGGTGCTCCAAAATCACGAAACTAATTTTAAATGAAAGTAGACATATAGATCTATCAACATGCATGATTAATTTGAAAATAGACAAGGTTTAGACATGCTGTGATCAAGTTACATTTTAATGACCTAACCTGGCACAGTCAAGGTTCAATGAATTAATTAGAGATGGATACATGATGAAAAATTCCAAAACAAGGGGCGTTCAAAAGCTAACGAGATGTAGTATTTAAGATAATTTTATCATGGTATGAAGTTAAGCATGAACGAGGTTAATAAACCAACAAGAAGGGTCGGGTGCATGGATCTGATAGGGATTCAAAGAATTAATTCTCGCTCATGGGAGATCGAAATAGCATGAAAATAGGGGCGTTTGAAAGCTATTGCATGGTAATATCAATGAGAATTTTCTCATAGCATGGGAACAAGTATGTGCAGGGGATTTGAGAAAACATGAGATTTTAGGTTCATGGTAACAACAGGATTTCACGAATTAAATTCACCCAAATGGATGAGCAGAATACAACAAAACCACAGGGCTTTTGAAGAGGTACATGAAGGATACCTAGGGTAATTATTTCACGATTTTAGCTTGAGAGATTGCCTACCTTTTGGTGCTGACAAGAAAAGCTAGGGTTCGGTGACGAAGAAAGGAAGAGAAAAACCCTTGCTCCAGCCTTCTCCTCCGAGCTCCCACGTCCAAGACTCCTCCACTTCGTCCCCCTGAGTTCCAGCCACGAGCTATGGGGTGCTAGGGTCAAATGGGGGGTGTTTTGATGATTTGTAGAGTTCTAAATCACCTAAAACTCTTTCCTCCTCCTTAAATTACGAATTTCCATAATTATCACCTATTATTCTTGCTATTATCCATCTAATAAGATAGGGAGGGGCCTAATTTCGTGGCCAATGGCGTTAGGATGGGTTAGGGACTCTTATTTGAGATAAACATGACTTATTTAATAATTATTTAAACCCTTTCCTAATTATCACTTTTTTTATTCCGAATTTGGCTTAATAATTTCTCATCCCATGATGGGCTAACCCTATTTGGGCCCAATCTATTAGGTTTGGGTTATTAGTGTAACCCATTAATAATTTAGCTTAATGGGTATTGCTTTAATTTCTTTTTTTCATGTATTCTCCCTTTATTCTAATTAAATCAATTTATCTCATTTATTAAATAATATAATTTTATTTTTCTTGATTTTTTTAAAAAATAAGGGTGCTACATCCTCCCCCTCTTAAAAAGAATTTGGTCTCCAAATTCAAATAATCGTAAGAGGAAGAATGTCTTACTGAATAAATTCGGATAATTTCGTCGCATGGTTGCTTCGGGCTCCCATGTTGCCTCTTCAACTTCGTGATTCCTCCATAGAATCTTGACCACAGGTATGGATCGATTCCGAAGCTGTTGCATCTTCTTGTCTAAGATCTTCACTGGCCTTTCTTCATAGGTCATATACTTGTTCAGAGTAATGTCATTATAGCTGATTACGTGCGATGGATCGTACACGTACTTTCTCAGCATTGACACATGGAACACGTTATGTATGGTAGAGAACTGGGGAGGTTGTGCTAGTCGGTACGCCACCTCGCCAACTCTATCTAATACTTCAAATAGACCTATGAATCTCGGTCTCAGCTTGCCTTTCATCCTAAACCTCTGAAATCCTCAGGTCGGGGATACTTTGAGCATCACATGATCTCCAGCTTGAAATTCTAAGTCCCTTCTTCTTTTATCAGCATAGCTCTTTTGCCTAGACTGAGCTACCTTAATTATGTCTCTGATAATCTGGATATCTCTACTGGTATTCTGCACCATGTTTGGTCCCAGCCATTGTTGCTCATCTACTTCATTCCAGCATACTGGCGATCTGCAACTTCTGCCGTATAATGCTTCAAATGGTGCCATCTTGATGCTGGCTTGATAACTGTTATTGTAGGCGAATTCTATCAGTGACAATTGTTCATTCCAATACCCCTCAAAGTCTATAGCACAAGCTCGTAGCATGTCTTCCACTATCTGATTTGTTCTTTCAGTCTTTCCATCCGTCTGTGGGTGGAAAGATGTGCTAAAGTTGTGTTTTGTGCCTAGGGTAGCCTGGAGTCCCTTCCAAAATCTAGAAGTGAATCTGGGGTCACGATCTGAGACAATGGATACTGGAACTCCATGTAGTCTGACTATCTCTTTCACATACAAAGCTGCAAGCACATCAACACTCCAGGTGCTTCGAATTGCTAGAAAGTGTGCAGACTTGGTTAAACGGTCCACAATAACCCAGATAGCATCAATTCCACCACGAGTTCGGGGTAAACCCATGATGAAGTCCATTCCGATGCTTTCCCAATTCCATTCAGGTATGTCCAAGGGCCTGAGTACACCCGCAGGACGACGGTGTTCTGCTTTTACCTGCTGACAAGTGAGGCAGTGCGCGGCATGCTCAGCTACCTCACGCTTCATGTTTGGCCACCAAAATGACCTTTTCATGTCTTGGTACATCTTGTTTGCACCTGGGTGAATTGTGTACTTGGTCTTGTGGGCTTCATCCATCAGTTTCCTTTTCAGCTCTTCATTGTCAGGCACACATGTCCTGGCTTGGAATAATATTCTTCCATCTTCAGTGATGGAGAAGTCTGGCTTGTCAGCTATGGTCTCCCTTACTCTGATTAGAAATGGATCATTAGCCTGTTGCTCTCTGATCTCGACAAAAATGTCAGGTTGAGCTCTAAGATTAGCCACGATCATCTTATCACTCCTCTTTTCAATGTTCAGGTTCAGGTTAGCGAATTGTTCTAACAATTGCATCTCGCCCATGACTAGACAAGATATCGAAGCTACTGGCTTTCTGCTAAGTGCATCGGCTATTGCATTACCTTTGCCTGGGTGGTATTAGATGTTGAAATCAAAATTCTTCAAGTACTCCAGCCATCTCCGTTGTCGCATATTGAGCTCCTTTTGAGAAAATAAGTATTTCAAACTCTTGTGGTCGGAGTAGACAATAAATTGTTCTCCATACAGGTAATGCCTCAAGATTTTGAGTGCAAATACCACAACAGCTAGCTCTAAGTCATGGATAGGATAATTGACTTCATGTGGCTTCAACTGCCTTAAAGAATAAGCTCACTTTCTCATTCTGCATTAATACGCAGCCTAGACCGATTCCAGATGCATCAGTGTAGACTGAGAATCCTGCTCCTTCGACTGGTAATGCGAGGACAGGTGTAGACGTCAACAACTACTTCAGTGTCTGGAAGCTCTTCTCGCACTCCTTGCTCTAGACATAGGGATTCTCTTTCCGCGTAAGATGCGTAAGAGGAACAACTATCTTGGAGAAGTCTTTTATAAACCGTCTGTAATATCCAGCCAGTCCAAAAAAGCTTCTGATCTCGGTGACATTGGTCGGCCTTTCCCAGTTGAGTACGGCTTCTACCTTGGAAGGGTCGACAGCGATACCGTCCTTGGAAATAACATGACCTAGGAACGACACCTCCTCGAGCCAGAATTCACACTTGCTCAATTTGGCATAGAGTTGGTTGTCCCGCAAGATTTGTAGAGCGATCCTTAAATGCTCCTCATGCTCTTCTTTGGTCTTGGAGTATATGAGAATATCATCAATGAATACCACGACGAACTTGTCAAGGTAGGGTCGGTGGATGCTGTTCATTAACTGCATAAAAGCTGCAGGAGCATTGGTTAGTCCAAAAGACATGACTACAAATTCATAATGACTGTACCTGCTCCTGAAAGTTGTCTTATAGATATCTGCATCTTGAATCCTCATCTAATGATATCCCGATCTAAGGTCAATCTTAGAAAAATATTTTGCTCCCGATATCTGATCAAACAACTCATCGACACACGGCAGAGGGTACTTGTTCTTGATAGTGAGATTGTTCAACTGCCTGTAATCGATGCATAATCTCATGGATCCATCCTTCTTCTTGATGAACAAGACTGGTGCTCCCCAAGGAGAAGTACTTGGCCTAATGAAACCCTTTTCTAGAAGTTCCATCAGTTGCTCTTTCAACTCTTTTAATTCAGCAGGGGACATCCTGTAGGGTTGCCGTGAAACCGGTGCAGCTCCAGGTACGAGGTCAATTGAGAAATTCACATCTCTCTCAGGTGGAATGCCTAGTAGCTCATCGGGAAACACATCAGGGTATTCTTGCACTATGTGAATATCTGATATCTTGGTTGCTTTCTTCTCAACTACAATTGCGGCAAGGAATGCCACACAGCCCTTTCTTATCATGTTTTGTGCCTTTATGGTGGAGACGAGAGACAAGTGTCTCTTGTGTCTACGTCCTGTGAAGATCAGCTTAGGGAATTCACTAAAAGTAATCTTCCCTCTTCGACAATCAACACAAGCCCCATACGTGGATAGCCAATCGGCTCCGAGAATGACATCGTAGCCCTCCATGGGCATACAGATCAGGTCAGCTCTAAGGTTAAGTTCACCAACCTTAACATTAGCTAAAGGAAAGTATTTGTTGAGTTGAGCCTTTTCTCCCAATGGTGTAGTAACAGGTAATTCAAATTGCATAGATGCATATTTTTCATTTAATGTATCAGTAAATGCTTGTGATATGAACGAATGTGTTGCGCCAGTATCAAACAAAACAAATGCTGATTGAGAAAAGACTGGTAGTGTACCTTCCACCACGCCACCTTCCTCGGTGGTGTCCACTTCTTGCAGAGCCTGCAGTCGGCCTGGCTTCTTCTGTCCCGTAGAACGCTTTTCATTTTCTTTCAATAGGGGACATTCTTCTATGCGGTGATCACGACTTCCACAGCGAAGGCAAGCACCTGCTTTCCTCCAGCATTCATCTGTCGTGTGACCAAGCTTGTCACAATGCTTGCATCTTGGTTTGTTGTTCACAGCAGTAGTGGTGGGGACTTTGGGCTTCCGCTCTTGGCTTGGCCCATCAGTGATAGTCAACGGCCTTTTCTTGCCGTAAGCAGGCTTAATTGGTGCTCCAGAAGTCAGCTCCTTCTTTACTATTCTGCCCTTGATGCGATCCGTGAACTCGGTCGCATCCTCCAGTAACTGTGCTCTCCTGACCATTTCCGGATAAGTCTGAATATCCATAGATGCCAGCTATGTGATATATGCGGGCCTGAGCCCATTAAGGAAATGCTTGGCCTTCATTCTTTCAGTGCCAACCAGATGATTGGCATAACGAGCCAACCGTGAGAACTGTGCTTCGTATTCAGCAACTGTGAGGTTCCTCTGCTTAAGCGCAGCAAACTCAGAGGCCTTCCTCTCTTGGACTCTTTCAGAGAAGTACTTGGAGTTAAAGTTCTCCTTGAACTCCTCCCATGTGAACTGTGCATTTACTCGAGTAGCCTCAACGGACTCCCACTACGCACGGGCGTCCCTTTCTAGCTGGAATGTTGCTAACAGTAGCTTATCACCATCCGCGCATTGCATAACGCAGAAGATACGCTCAATCTCCTTGAGCTAGTTCTCGGCCTCATCAGGGTCTGTGGTACCACTGAATCAAGGTGGATTCAGGTTGCGGAAATTTCTATGTAAATCACCAGCTGCTCGGTTGTTGTTATTATTGTTGTTGGCTCTAGTAGCCTGAAGTAAAGCTTGGGTAAGCTGTTGGATAGTCTGCTGCATGTCACGGAGTTGAGCACGCTCCGCTGCCATTGATTAAGTTCCTTCAAAAGAGAATTTAAATGTAAGTTGTGGAGTTTGCACTAGGTTTGTGCGTGTGTGAGTTTATTTTATCTCATTACCCACGGTTCTACCCATCTCACATAAGTATAGAATTAGACTCTAAGTCAAGTCAGGTCAAACCTCGATCATCCTATACTTAAGAATAACCTAGGCTCTGATACCACAAAATTGTAACGCCCCGACGTGGAATATCAGAGTGGGATTACAGTTATTAAATAGTACAGAGCGAGAAAATAATGCAAACTATTGCACAATTGGATAATACCAAATAAACTCAAATTTCATTAATAATCCAACAATCTCCATTATATTCACTAATAACTCATCATCTTCATAAACTAACTAATACATCAACGTATCAGAGCCGAAACTAGGGCCCATAGTACTTTATTGAAAATCAACTATTACATAATGACTAACTAACTCATTCTATACTAACTGACTACTAGACAGTACTGGTGGCTGAATGGTCACTCTTGAGCCTCCTCATCGGTCCCATCCTCGTGAGTGTGGTCATGATCCGACTCACCTGAAACACATTAAATAAATACGTAGGATGAGCGAATAATGCCCAGTAGGACTTAATATCTCATGAACACAAGCATGCTTTAAATAGTTAATATTTTAATGGTAGGTTAACTAGAGAGTAAAGTCATGTAGAGCATGTCACGATAACGAGAGAACAATTGCATCTGGCACAGGGAAAATAGTACAACGAGAACGATAATAGAATGGCCATGTAACGATATAACATGTAAATTGCACAACGGTGCACTAGTAACGATCACGCTTGCACTTGTAGAGATAGCACTTGGATTGTCATAGATTAATCTAGATAGTAAACTGGCGCTGGATGCATGCCGTAACACATCCTATGATCATTTTAACTCCCATGGGCACTGGCACTTTTCGGGATGCTCCCCCAAGACCTGATCGGGCCCTATTGCGCTGGCATTAGTCATTTCTTTTATCTTAGACAATCACACGAATGGCCAATAGAGTACCAAGAAGAGATAAGGGAGTACTAGACGAGATAGATGAGAGTGTAGAGAGAACGTGAACAGATGAGAGAATAAAGAGAGTAGATGAGACAGGGACAATTTAGTAAAACAACGAGAAATTTCGATAGTAACGGTTGCACAGCACCAAGTCGGGTACCGATAGTCTGGTAGAAGTCACAACCACCCACTTAGTCGCATCGTGAACACGGCCAAATGGTTCGGAAGGATCCCGAGATGAGAAGGAAAAACACTAAGGCATGGATCGTACTGATCCCTAATGTGTATCGGGATTTGGGGTACAACTAGCTCGTTGACTAAGGACGTGCGCCAAAGCCAAGAAGACTTACGGAGGTCTTGACAAGGAGTCCCTGGTCCAGTCGAGAGTATTCCCGGTGGAGAGGTGGTCCAAGTCAAGAGAAAGTGTGTAGAAAATGGGTCCGTCATGCCTCGAGTGCTCGAAGGCCGAGGGAAAACGGTAACGATGTACAATCACGCGAATAAAGCGAAGACATGTGTCATTTAATTAATAGGGAAAATTAGGTAATTAATTTCACTTAATTACCAGATACATTATTGAGAAATTTAATAGGGTCAAATGGCAATAAATAATGTTTAGTGTGCAAGTGTAAAGAAATCATGAGAATAGAATAAGTCGTGCTCACAGCTTTTAAATTAATAAGAATTATTTAAATATTATTAAATAAAAATATCCAGGCCATTTATTAAGCTTAACAGTGCATGGTTTAACTTATACAAGGGTTAAATGGCATATAAAGTAGGGATATAAGCGCAATTTTAAGTTATGGCAGAAAAGTTTACATCGCGGCGGGGGTCACGGACGTGATTATTGTCGCGGTCGCCGTCCCAGGCGCGACAACGGTTTGCGCTGGAATCGCAGTGGCACAGGCTGTCGCGTTCTGAACGCGTCACCTTCGCCGGCCGTGACCTCCCGGTATCGCGGCGGGTCGCGCCGCCGCGATAACAGGGATGTCCGGCCTTTTCCCTTTTATCTGGGTGGACCCTTCTTGACACAGGGTCATTCTAAATTCAGTATAAAATCGCACGGTGCTTCAAAAATCACGAAACTAGTTTTAAACGAAAGTAGACATATAGATCTATCAATTATGATTAATGTGAAAATAGACAAGGTTTAGACATGCTGTGATCAAGTTACATTTCGATGACCTAACCAGGCGTAGTCAAGGTTCAACGAATTAATTAGAGATGGATACATGATGAAAAATTCCGGAACTAGGGGCATTATAAAGCTAACAAGATGTAGTATTTAAGATAATTTTATCATGCTATGAAGTTAAGCATGAACAAGGTTAATAAACCAACAAGAAGGGTCGGGTGCATGGACCTGATAGGGATTCAAAGAATTAATTCTCCCTCATGGGAGATCGAAATAGCACGAAACTAGGGGCGTTTGAAAGCTATTGCAGGGTAGTATCAATGAGAATTTTCTCATATCATGGGAACAAGTAAGTGCAGGGGATTTGAGAAAACATGAGATTTCGGGTTCATTGTAACAGCAGGATTTCATGAATTAAATTCGCCCAAATGGATGAGCGGAATACAACGAAATGATAGGGCTTTTGAAGAGGTACATGAAGGATACCTAGGGTAATTATTTCATGATTTTAGCTTGAGAGATTGCCTACCTTTTGGTGCTGACAAGAAAAGCTAGGGTTCAGTGACGAAGAAAGGAAGAGAAAAACCCTTGCTCCAGCCTTCTCCTCCGAGCTCCCATGCCCAATCTATTAGGTTTGGGTTATAGAGTAACCCATTAATAACTTAGCTTAATGGGTATTGCTTTAATTCCCTGTTTTTTTTCATGTATTCTCCCTTTATTCTAATTAAATCAATTTATCTCATTTATTAAATAATATAATTTTATTTTTCTTGATTTTAAAAAAAATCAAGGGTGCTACACCGATGTATGTCAAGTATAAATTAATAGGGATCTGCTCGCCATGCAGGGCCTGGTCTTTCTGGTTCCGACCAGTGGCCACCTCTGCGGCATCTGCGAAAAAAAGCAAACAATCATATGGGATTCGTTCAATCAAATGGAAGGCAAGAAAAGAAGAGGGAGACTTACCCCATGCTTTGCTCAGCTTGTATTTAACAAGCTTATACTTTGTTAGCAGTAGCTTGACTTTCTCCACGAGTAGCTTCGATAGCGCCATGGACACCTTGGCCACGTCCTGAATGAGGAAGGGTGCGACGTCCGCCTACATCAGTGGCTCATTTACCCAAACAAGGAATCCCCACTCGAGAGAGCCACGGCCCTTCTTCCATCCAAGGAAGAAGAGTCATCCATTCCACCCTTATTGTTTGAGAGAAGAGGATCCGCTTCCTGTTAGTCTGGTGCTTGGTATACATGATACCGTGCCCGGACTACGACAACGATGCCAGGCTGAAGTGTTTTGCGAAACAGGTTTGCCGTCACTTGGACCCCTCGCTTCTGGCACATGATATAGAAGATGAAGATCGTCCTCCAGGAGTTCGGCGTCAACTGGATCGATGCAATTTTCCAAGCGTTGAGCAAGTCTATGGCAATCTTCGGCACCAGCAACCGGAACCCAGCCTCCATGAGATCTAGGGAGAGCATGAAGCATCTTCGTTTGTCCGACAAGTAGGTCTGGTCCTTGCGCATTAGGATGATCTTGTACTCCTCTCTGATTCAGAATCACTCACGTAGGCCTTCAAAGCTTCGGTACTTCATGTCCTTCATCGTCACCAGCGATCTCCCACTTGCCTCTAAGACAGCGACGAACTTTCCTTCCCTCTGCCCCATTGGAGGTGGAGCCGGAGACAAAGAAGACGAATGAGAAGATGCGAAGAGAATGAAGGAGCAAGCAGAGAAAGTGGATGAAGGATTTTCGAAGCGGGAAAGCGTGAAGTGTTCCCTTCTCTTCTCTTCTATATAAAGAAGAAGAGGTGCAAGATTCAATGATCAATAACGGCAGTCCGCTCGCTCGAACAGTCTGTTCAAACAGCTGTTTCAGATCTCCAGTCACTTCATGTCTCTTCTGTCATCATCAAATGGGAATACCTAGGAAGCTCCAACGGCATCGCCAATGGCCTTACACACCACTACGGCTAGCATAAAATTTAATGCGAGGAGGGCGACGCCAAATAGTCATCTCCCCTCTCAAGTGCTCGTGGTCACATCCGAGCAGGCTTGAGAGGGTGGGGGGCAAGTGTGGAGGCTATTCCAAGCCTCCTAGGCTCGTAGGTCCATCATGACCCAGTATGGTAGTAGAGTGACAGCTATCTAGCCACATGTCCTCGGAAATGGCTAAAAGCATCCGAACACGTCTCAGTCCCACATGCCCAAGGGTCCTAAGAAGTCTGATCTCCGGACACCTCCGAACCTATCCGAATAGGGTAGAGCCACTAAGCACTCCTACTTGGAAGAAGACCCAGAACCTCACAGAATAGGCCTCTGAGCTCATGCTCCGACCCTCCATGGTTCCAGCGTCAGGTCACCGAATAGCAGGCAGCCGCATCGAGCATGTATGTAGGCTCTTGTTTGGTACCTTTATAGTCTACAATGCTGTGTAGCTCTTCGCTTCCCCATAGCAGTCAATGGGATAGTGCAGCACGCTTCCCCATAATCTAGGGCAGCACAAGCGTGAAGTCCCAGGGACGTCTCAAATAGACACCCCCCATCTTGGGAATTCAACCGTCGCATGCCTCTAGTCATCATTGGAGAAAGATGCATCCGGACCCTTCAGGTCTTCTGTCTATATAAGGAACAGGTAATCTTCATGCAAAAGTATGTAGAATCACCCTCACACAATCTGTCACGCCCCGATATTTAGCAGCGGAATAAATACCGGGGGACGTGAACGATACAAACAAACGTATCACAGTTGAATAGCGCAGAGTCACAATTGAATATACTAACACTTTTCAAATCATAATAATATCCTCAAAGTTACTCTTTATTTCATTTCATTCAACTAGATACAACCTTACAAGAAAGAATTAACCAAATGGTCCATTATTCAAATAACTTCCAGAAAAGTTTCACTATTACATAGACTACTAAATTTCTATTTCTAAACTGTCATCTATTCTAGGACGGGTGCTCGTCACTCTTGCCCGGTCCCATCTGACTCCACGGGTTCTTCATCACTTCCTGAAAAAGGGTAGGATGATAGGGTGAGCGAACTAGCTCAGTAGGATTTACATCTCAATAACGTGCGGGCACTAGTATACATGATTAACATTTTTACATAGGCAGATATGCACATGAATATGACGACAATGCATGCTTTTCTAACAGATTGAACAGAGGAATAGAACGGAGGACAGATCAATCAAATATCGAACTGCATATACAATGGACAGATATTTCAAGAGTAGAATCATATCAAAAGAGATTGGCCATATTCACAGATATCACGTATTCACGTGAACAGACGTATCATATCAAATCTTATCATATCAGATCAAATCAAACTTATCATATCAAACGAAGGCACATTCCCACAAATCTTGCTTATCGTATCAGTGCCATGCCACGCACCACAAGTCCATACTCCCGCGGTAATAAGTACGTTGGGGTGCTCCTCCCCAAGACCAGACAGGGCCCTTATTGCACAGGCATTGGTCAAATGGACCGAGGTCCCACGTTGTGCCAAACAAACATATTCACATTATGGCCACAGAGTTTCAATGATAAGCTCATAGTAAAAGGACATGATCATTCATAGAGTCAAGGAATGACAAACAGCTCAAAAGAACAAGGCAGGATAATGGCATATCTTATGTTTCATAGTTCATTAATGTCTTGACACGAGGGTGTTTCTAAAGACACATCATATGTAGAACATGTAATTTCCTAGCATGTATGCATATGACAATAATCAATTAAACACCGGAAAACATGAAACCATGAAACTTATATGCAAATCATAACATTTACACCACTAATATGTCCATACTAATCATGTATTCATCCCCACATTCATATCATATTATTATCTTATCAATTGACAATAAGCAAGATCACAAGATAATCCAAGGATCATAAGAACAATCAAAATTTTCACATTAGAATCATATTCATATCATTACCATTTCCTTTAATGGTTTGATTTATTTTAAGTCCATGCATACCTTATAACACCATGTACATGCTTGAAGACATCATGAAATGATTAGACCCAAATTATACAAAAATCTTGTAAGGGTAGTGTCGACACTAGATCAGGTGGTGTCGACACCATGCTCCAAACACAAGACAAAAACAGGCAAAACTGGTCAGATAGTGTCGACACTAGTGCAGGTGGTGTCGACACAGTGCATCAAATACAAGGCAAAAAGGTCAAGTAGTGTCGACACGAGGTCAAGTAGTGTCGACACTAGAGACAGCTTCCAGAAAACCCCTTAACTAATATGGGACAGTGTGTCGACACTAGCATAGGTGGTGTCGACACTAGATCAGCTTCCCAGCACTTTCTGGGTCAAACTGGGGGAGTGTGTCGACACGGGATGGGGTTGTGTCGACACTAGAGGGCTTCCCAGAACACTTTCTGGGCTGTTTTGGGACAGCAGGTCGACACGAGTTCAGGTCAGGTCGACACGGGTTCAGGTCAGGTCGACACGAGTGCCTCTTCCAGACAAAAACACATGACTGCAGTGCAGCAATCCACTTCCACCTCTTATAACTCTCTAACGAGTGACATTTAGACAAAACGTTCAACATGAAAGATGAAGAGGACAACTAGTAGAAGAACTTTGATGTTTAGAGTTTGATCTAATTCGGTCTCGAATCCCACGAAAACATATGAGGAACAAAGAGTTAAATGTAGCCCGAAATCGCAGTATTCTGCAGAGACTCTCTTATCATGCTCCTAACTCTCTAACGAAGGATCTTTGGACAAAACGTCCAACATAGAAGATGATCGTGATGTCAATTGGAAGAACTTTCATGAAGAAAGTTTAGTCAAATTCAGTCTCTAATCGTGTGCATAACTAGAAGAACAAGAAAAAGCCCTAACTGTGCAAGACTTCAGAAAACCGACAAATACACAACGTATACTCCATGAAATTGAGTCAAACCAAATGCAAATGATCCTAGACTCAGAGAATTACATGATGGTGTTGGTTTTCTTTAATCTTGGCCCGAGAACACCTACCTTTAGGAAGATCTAAAACCCGTTGATGTTCTGGATTGCAACAGAAGATGCAGGGGATGAAGCTACGGACTCCCAGCCTTTCTCCTGCTCCTCAGAAGTTCTTGCTTGCCTCCAAACGACTCCAACTTCGTTGTTAAACTTCCCCAAGAGTTTAGGGACGAGTTCTTATAGTTTTAGGATGTTGTTAAGAGTCCTAATGATACTAGGAAAGGGGCTACGAGCTCTGTTTCCTAGTTTCCAGGAAATCTGGGATTCCCTTACCCAAAAGAGGTAGCAAAGGTTTAGGAAACCACCAATTGGGATTGAGTTCGGTTTTGGCTTACCTTACATGACTAATCAACCATCTTTTAACTCTAAATTGCCCTTTCTAATTTTGGCATAATTACCTACACGAATTTCTGGGTAATTCCCTGTCCAGTTCATTCATATCCTTGGGCCAAATGTGTTCTATAGGCCCATTCTTGTTGATGGTTCTAATTACATGGTGTTGGAAGTCTCCAATACGATTATTTATTTTTATCCCTCTATATTTCCAAATTTTTAAATTGCTAAATTTCTGGGGTGTTACATCCTCCCCCACTTAAGAAATTTGGTCCCCAATTTACGCATAATGGTGTGGTTCGTACCTGAGAATAGCTCCGGGTGGTTTTTCTTCATTCTATCCTCTGTTTCCCAGGTAGCATTAGTAACTCCGTCTCGACTCCATTGAACCTTCACCATAGGTATGGTACGATTCCTGAGTCGCTGAATCTTCCGATCCAACAGTTTGATCGGCTTCTCTTCATAAGTCAGGTCCTCCCGAATCTCCAAGTCCTCGTGATCAATTACATGGTCGGCATTGAATAAGTACTTCCGCAGCATGGATATGTGGAACACATTATGCACGTTTGCTAGCTGCGGAGGTAGTGCAAGTCTATACGCCACCTGACCAATTCTTTCCAGAATTTCAAATGGCCCTATGAATCTGGGACTTAGTTTTCCTTTGATCCCAAATCGTTGTATTCCCCTTGAAGGTGAGACCTTCAAGAACACATGTTCGCCAACCTGAAATTCCAGTTCCCTCCTTCTCTTATCTGCATAACTTTTCTGCCTGGATTGTGCTATCTTCAGACGTTCCCTGACAATCTGAACCTTCCGGACAGTGGCCTCAATTAAGTCGGGTCCAACCCATTGGTTCTCCCCAACCTCTTCCCAACAAAGGGGTGATCTGCAACTCCTGCCATATAAGGCTTCAAATGGAGCCATTTTGATACTAGCCTGATAACTGTTGTTATATGCGAACTCCATCAGGTACAACTGATCATCCCATCGCCCTCTGAAATCTAGCACCAGAGCACGAAGCATATCCTCCACAATTTGATTGGTCCTTTAGTTTGTCCATCAGTCTGAGGGTGGAAGCAGTACTAAATTTAATTTAGTACCCATTGCTGCTTGTAAACCCTTCCAGAAGTGTGAAGTAAATCTAGGGTCCCGATCTGAGATTATGCTAGATGGAACCCCATGCAATCTAACTACTTCCTTAACATATAATGCAGCCAATACATCCACAGACCAGGTGCTCTTAATCGGAAAGAAATGAGCCGACTTAGTCAATCGATCAACGATTACCCAGATTGCATCCATACCACCTCGAGTCTTGGGCAATCCCATGATAAAGTCCATACCGATACTATCCCACTTCCACTCTGGGATTTCGAGTGGTAACAGTCCACCGGCCGTACGAAAATGTTCGGCTTTGACTTTCATGCATGTCAAACAGTATGCCACATGATCGGCCACATCCCTCTTCATGTTCGGCCACCAGTACGACCTTTTTAAATCTTGGTACATCTTTGTTGATCCAGGGTGAATCGTGTACTTATACTGATGAGCTTCATTTAGTAACCTCTTCTTGAGTTCCCATGATCAGGGACACATGTCCTACCTCGGAACAGTAATCTACCTTCCGCAGATAGAGTGAAGTCAGGTCTTTGTTCTAGTTTCTCCCTGATCTGAACTAAGAACGGATCCTCTCTCTGTTTCTCCTTGATTTCAGTCAGTAGATCAGATTGTATTTGGAGGTTTGAAATCATTACTTGTTTTCCTTCTTTCCCACGTCTATGTTCAGACTTGCAAATTGCTCCAGTAACTTCCATTCGCCCAGCATCAAACTAGCTAGCATAGCTCCTGGTTGTCTACTTAGAGCGTCTGCCACTACATTGGCTTTCCCAGGGTGATACTGAATGGAAAAGTCAAAGTCCTTAAGGTATTCTAACCACCTTCTTTGTCTCATGTTCAACTCCTTCTGTGAGAACAAATATTTCAAACTCTTGTGGTCAGAAAAGACCTTAAATTGCTCACCATAGATATAATGCCTCCAAATTTTCAAGGCGAATACTACAGCTGCCAACTCCAGGTCATGAACTGGATAGTTCACTTCGTGGACCTTCAACTGTCTGGAAGCATAAGCTATTACCTTCCCTTGTTGCATTAAGACACATCCCAGTCCAGTACCAGAAGCATCTGAATAAATTTCAAATCCTCCCTCTTCAGTGGGTAAGGCGAGGACAGGAGCAGTAGTCAGACACTTCTTCAAGTTGTTGAAACTTTCCTCACATTCATTGGTCCACACAAACGGATTTTCCTTCCGGGTCAGCTTGGTCAATGGCATTGCAATCTTTGAGAAATCCTTTATAAACGTTCGATAATACCCAGCTAATCCCAGAAAACTCCTGATCTCTGTGACACTTGTCGGTCTTTCCCATTTCAGCACAGCCTCCACCTTTGATGGATCAACAACGATACCATCTTTGGTTACCACATGCCCTAGAAAGGATACCTCCTCAAGCCAGAATTCACATTTACTTAACTTGGCATATAGCTTGTTCTCCCTTAAGATCTGCAATGCAATCCTCAAATGCTCCTCATGCTCTTCCTTTGTCTTGGAATAGATCAATATATCATCGATGAAAACCACCACAAACTTATCAAGATATGGGCGGTAAATGCTATTCATCAACTGCATAAAAACTGCAGGGGCATTTGTTAGTCCGAAAGGCATAACAATAAATTCATAATGCCCATACCTGCTTCGGAAGGCAGTCTTGTGAATGTCTTCTCCTTTGATCCTCAATTGATGATAACCAGATCTGAGATCTATTTTAGAGAAGTATCTAGCTCCAGATAATTGATCAAACAACTCATCAATTCTCGGCAGAGGGTATTTGTTCTTGATGGTTAACTGATTCAGTTGTCTGTAATCTATGCATAGCCTCATCGACCCATCTTTCTTCTTGACGAAGAGGACAGGTGCACCCCATGGCGATGTGCTTGGTCGGATGAAACCCTTCTCTAACAGTTCCATCAGTTGCTCTTTTAATTCCTTCAGTTCTGCGGGGGACATTCTATTTGGTGCCCTAGATACCGGTGCTGCTCCAGGGACCAACTCGATGGTAAAATCGACCTCTCGCTCAGGAGGAATTCCTGGCAAGTCTTCGGGGAAAACATCAGCGTATTCGCTGACAACATGGATGTCCTCTACTTTGACTTCCTTCTTTGCAATGACTACAGCAGCAAGAAAGGCCATACAACCTTTCCTCATCATCGCTTGGCTTGTAATGCAGAGATAATTGACAATCTCTGCGGTTTCTACCCCCGGTGAACACTAGTTTTGGGTACTGGCTAAAAGTTACCCGACTTCTCCTGCAATTGATACTAGCCCTATGTTCAGACATCCAGTCTGCTCCCAGTATCACATCATACCCCGCCATGTCCATACATATTAAATTTGCTGGTAGGTTTTGAGTTTCAATCAACACCTCACTGGATGGTATAGACTTTGTAAGATTGGTACCCGGACCAATCGGGGTTGACACAACTATTTCTGATTTCATTGGGACGGGTTTTACAGGTAGGGTATCAACAAATGCTTGCGATATGAAGGAGTGTGTAGCTCCCGTATCAAAGAGAACATATGCGGGTCGGGAAAGAATAGTAAGTGTACCTTCCACGATACCTCCTTCTTCAGCAGTTTCTGGTTCCTGGACAGCTTGCAATCGGCCTTGCCTCTTCTGTCCATTTGGACGCTTGTCCTGAGGAGCTTGTTCCTTCAGTAGTGGGCAGTCCGAGATCCTATGGTCACGACTACCACAACGCAGGCATCTCCCTTGCGCTCTCCAGCAATGTTCAGACCGGTGACTAGCTTTGTCACAGTGTTTACACCTTTCTCCCGTTGCCACCACTATCTGCTTACCTAACTCCTTTGGCTTTTTATCAGCTAGTTCATTTACTCCGCCACTGGGCCTTTTCTTCCCAATGGTCGGCTGATACCTTCCTGTAGAAGACACTTGCTCCCTTTTCACAGATTTTCCCGTAATTCTTTCAGCAGTCTCCATGGCATCTTCCAGTAACTGGGCCTTCTTTACCATGTCGGCATAGGTCTGAATGTCCATTGGCGCCAGTTGAGTGATGAACTGGGGCCTCAAGCCATTCAGAAAATGTTTTGCCTTCATCCTTTCTGTCCCAATTAAGTGAACAGCATATCGGGACAAACGAGAGAATTGGGCCTCATACTCGGCCACATTGAGTCCTCTCTGCTTCAAAGCCGCAAATTCAGCTGCTTTGCGTTCTTGGACTCTCTCAGAAAAGTACTTGGTATTGAAGTGCTCAATGAACTGAGCCCATGTTAGTTGCTGGCCATTTAATGTTGCTTCTACCGACTCCCACCATGCCCTGGAATCCTTTTCCAATTGGAAAGTCGCCAGTAATACTTTGTTCTGGTCCGTGCATTGCATGACCCTGAATATCCTTTCAATTTCCTTAACCCAGTGTTCAGCAACATCTGGGTCAGTACTCCCTTCGAACCTGGGCGGATCCATATTTCGGAAATTTCGATGGAGATCACCGGCTCCGCGGTTACCTCCACCTTGGGTGGCTTGTAAGATGGCCTGAGTCAAGTTCTGTATAGTTCGTTGCATGTCCCTAGCCTGGGCACGTTCAGCGGCCATTGAGGTAATAGGTACCTTCAAGATAATAATATAAGTCAGTCATCTAAATATATCACATGTGACTTCTATTCCCATGGCTCTACCCAAGCTCACATTAGGTACGATAGATTTGACTCGTGCAATCTAGTTTCATTCCATATTCCTAATCCCTTGGACCCTAAAGTTCAGGACTCTGATACCAACTGTCACGCCCCGATATTTAGCAGCGGAATAAATACCGGGGGACGTGAACGATACAAACAAACGTATCACAGTTGAATAGCGCAGAGTCACAATTGAATATACTAACACTTTTCAAATCATAATAATATCCTCAAAGTTACTCTTTATTTCATTTCATTCAACTAGATACAACCTTACAAGAAAGAATTAACCAAATGGTCCATTATTCAAATAACTTCCAGAAAAGTTTCACTATTACATAGACTACTAAATTTCTATTTCTAAAATGTCATCTATTCTAGGACGGGTGCTTGTCACTCTTGCCCGGTCCCATCTGACTCCACGGGTTCTTCATCACTTTCTGAAAAAGGGTAGGATGATAGGGTGAGCGAACTAGCTCAGTAGGATTTACATCTCAATAACGTACGGGCACTATATACATGATTAACATTTTTACATAGGCAGATATGCACATGAATATGACGACAATGCATGCTTTTCTAATAGATTGAACAGAGGAATAGAACGGAGGACAGATCAATCAAATATCGAACTGCATATACAATGGACAGATATTTCAAGAGTAGAATCATATCAAAAGAGATTGGCCATATTCACAGATATCACGTATTCACGTGAACAGACGTATCATATCAAATCTTATCATATCAGATCAAATCAAACTTATCATATCAAACGAAGGCACATTCCCACAAATCTTGCTTATCGTATCAGTGCCATGCCACGCACCACAAGTCCATACTCCCGCGGTTAATAAGTACGTTGGGGTGCTCCTCCCCAGGACCAGACAGAGCCCTTATTGCACAGGCATTGGTCAAATGGACCGAGGTCCCACGTTGTGCCAAACAAACATATTCACATTATGGCCACAGAGTTTCAATGATAAGCTCATAGTAAAAGGACATGATCATTCATAGAGTCAAGGAATGACAAACAGCTCAAAAGAACAAGGCAGGATAATGGCATATCTTATGTTTCATAGTTCATTAATGTCTTGACACGAGGGTGTTTCTAAAGACAGATCATATGTAGAACATGTAATTTCCTAGCATGTATGCATATGACAATAATCAATTAAACACCGGAAAACATGAAACCATGAAACTTATATGCAAATCATAACATTTACACCACTAATATGTCCATACTAATCATGTATTCATCCCCACATTCATATCATATTATTATCTTATCAATTGACAATAAGCAAGATCACAAGATAATCCAAGGATCATAAGAACAATCAAAATTTACACATTAGAATCATATTCATATCATTACCATTTCCTTTAATGGTTTGATTTATTTTAAGTCCATGCATACCTTATAACACCATGTACATGCTTGAAGACATCATGAAATGATTAGACCCAAATTATACAAAAATCTTGTAAGGGTAGTGTCGACACTAGATCAGGTGGTGTCGACACCATGCTCCAAACACAAGACAAAAACAGGCAAAACTGGTCAGGTAGTGTCGACACTAGTGCAGGTGGTGTCGACACAGTGCATCAAAACAAGACAAAAAGGTCAAGTAGTGTCGACACGAGATCAAGTAGTGTCGACACTAGAGACAGCTTCCAGAAAACCCCCTAACTAATATGGGACAGTGTGTCGACACTAGCATAGGTGTTGTCGACACTAGATCAGCTTCCCAGCACTTTCTGGGTCAAACTGGGGGAGTGTGTCGACACGGGATGGGGTTGTGTCGACACTAGAGGGCTTCCCAGAACACTTTCTGGGCTGTTTTGGGACAGCAGGTCGACACGAGTTCAGGTCAGGTCGACACGGGTTCAGGTCAGGTCGACACGAGTGCCTCTTCCAGACAAAAACACATGACTGCAGTGCAGAGATCCACTTCCACCTCTTATAACTCTCTAACGAATGACATTTAGACAAAACGTTCAACATAAAAGATGAATAGGACAACTAGTAGAAGAACTTTGATGTTTAGAGTTTGATCTAATTCGGTCTCGAATCCCAAGAAAACATATGAGGAACAAAGAGTTAAATGTAGCCCGAAATCGCAGTATTCTGCAGAGACTCTCTTATCATGCTCCTAACTCTCTAACGAAGGATCTTTGGACAAAACGTCCAACATAGAAGATGATCATGATGTCAATTGAAGAACTTTCATGAAGAAAGTTTAGTCAAATTCTCTAATCGTGTGCATAACTAGAAGAACAAGAAAAAGCCCTAACTGTGCAAGACTTCAGAAAACCGACAATACACAACGTATACTCCATGAAATTGAGTCAAACAAATGCAAATGATCCTAGACTCAGAGAATTACATGATGGTGTGTTTTTCTTTAATCTTGGCCCGAGAACACCTACCTTTAGGAAGATCTAAAACCCGTTGATGTTCTGGATGCAACAAAAGATGCAGGGGATGAAGCTACGGACTCCCAGCCTTTCTCCTGCTCCTCAGAAGTTCTTGCTTGCCTCCAAACGACCCAACTTCGTTGTTAAACTTCCCCAAGAGTTTAGGGACAAGTTCTTATAGTTTTAGTATGTTGTTAAGAGTCCTAATGATACTAGGAAAGGGGCTACGAGCTATGTTTCCTAGTTTCCAGGAAATCTGGGATTCCCTTACCCAAAAGAGGTAGCAAAGGTTTAGGAAACCGCCAATTGGGATTGAGTTCGGTTTTGGCTTACCTTACATGACTAATCAACCATCTTTTAACTCTAAATTGCCCTTTCTAATTTTGGCATAATTACCTACACGAATTTCTGGGTAATTCCCTGTCCAGTTCATTCATATCCTTGGGCCAAATGTGTTCTATAGGCCCATTCTTGTTGATGGTTCCTAATTACATGGTGTTGGAAGTCTCCAATACGATTATTTATTTTTATCCCTCTATATTTCCAAAAATTTTAAATTGCTAAATTTCTGGGGTGTTACACAATCGCCTACGCGCGAGACCACACACCCAAAGGAACCTTCTCTTCTAAGCCTACAATGGTCATCACTAACTTCGGCATCAGAGGGTTCTCCAGGTTGTTGAACTAGATTCCACTGACGCTTTTTGGTCTTGCAGGTCCCCGTCCGCATCGGCGACCATTCACTCTCTTTTCCTCAATCATCAAGTGGGAACCTACTCGGTGCGGTACCGAACAGCGGACACTCTCTCCCACAATGGACATATGCCATCAGCTTATCGGTGCATAGATTATAGCTATAAACGTTTTGGGGAGAGTATTCATGTTAATATTTATTCAAATATGTAAGGGTTTTTTGTATACAAACCATTCTTAAAAGAAAATTATTAAATGTGTGTCATTTTTTTGGGTAAGTAATTGTGATGTTGTATTAATAAAAGACATGTACAAAGATATACAAGATCCTCAGGGAGGAATAAAGAGATATAGAATACCACAAGGATGTGGTTCTCATTATTAAATCATAGAAGAACAAAAACTGAAATAAACACTAACATGAACTGACGCAAAATACTCTTCTCCCTCGTTGTAAGGTTGCGACGGAAGTCACAAGTCTCAAACAAGAAGTTGTATTGATGCATGACAGGCGACGGCTATATATATGCAGGCAGACCTTGTGAGAAGTAAATTTAATTAACATGCGTTAACTCTCAGTATAAAATACCACCTTAAATATCAGGGTTTAAGCTATATCCAAATCACTGTCTCACAAAATGTAAGTGGCTCAGATAACACCTAATGCACAACTATATCTTTTCCTTTAAAAAAAAAAAATAGAAGAAGGTCCTCAAGGCCTCAAACTAGGAGAGTGCACCCTCCTCCAGAAGGGTCGGATGGACTCACTCCATCAGTGAGGGCACCTGGGCCAAAAATTATATAAATATAATGGGATTACAGCGAACTAAATGGGCAGACCCCCAATCATACCAATCTAACATTCATAAGACCGAATTTATCTAATACAACCGGCCCCTTACAAGAGCGAGGAAGGCTATTAGAGCCCCAAAAAACATGATTTTCTCTGGAGGCTGTTGCATAATTGGCCAACTGATCCGCCACCATATTAGCTTCACGAAAGACATGAGAAATGGAGTCAAAGTCACGGCCCAGCATGTCCCTCACAACCCGCCACCACCTGTATGGTTGCCAAGACGTGCACCTGTTCTTCCGGAAGGAGTTGACAATAGATAAAGAGTCTATTTGAATATGAGAGAGGTGAAAGCCTAGAAAGCTCGCCAGCCGAAGACCATCACATAAGGCTCGGGTTTCTGCAATTAAACTGTTTCCGCAATTAAACTATATATCTTCCTTCAGATAAGTGAATCAATCCATATAAACATGTGAAGATAATAAAATTAACCACAAATAATGTAGATATGGGAGGAGTCCACCAACGTCTTTGGTTGATTTTTTGAGACGGAGACAGAGTCATGATGAATTTCAAAACCTATCGTTGAAAATCTTGAATCAAGTGGAGATGGACATCGGTGGGGATCCGAGTGCTAGACAGTATCAATTTGAGCCGCTCTTCCTTTGAACTGAGGTCGCCCTTGGATTGACATAGAGCTGGAGTGCGCCGACGTTGATATTGGGTCAGTGTTGATCTCAGCTAAACCAACAGCACTATTGAGCTGCCGGATCTGGGCCGACTACCGGAACCCAACAATACATAATTTGGAGAGCGAACTCTAATAGAGTTCCAAGCTGAACGAACGTCTGAGAATACCTCTCCATCGTGAACCCAACATATTAAATCAAGAGATTCATGTCCGATATATCAACTGACGATATTAAGGAGCAGAATGTGATCATGTTATAGCAGGCGATCTTCTTGGAAGAGGGAACAACCACACACCCTGTTGAATATTATGTGAGACGATCAAATTGTTGGGTAGACCAAGATGTTGATGTATGTGGTCGCCATAGACGTTGAAAATGCTATATGTCCTCTGATATCCAAGCATCATACCTGAGACTAGTTTCAACTTCCGTAGATATCGGAGGAAGTAGCCACTCTCTGGCTTCGAGGAGCTGTCCATAGGCCGTGGAAGATCACAAAACAATTTCATGAATCTAGCTTTGTTCCATTCCTGTAAGTGCCTCAGCCCAAGACCACCTTCTCTCTTGGGTTTACAAATGTTGTCCATTCCTAAATGTGAAATGTTGTGAACATTTAACTAAACGGACTCGAGACATTCGAAATTTAACTCATGCTTACAGGGTCTTTCTGGGTCGCGCGCCTTCAACATTAATTATTATATTTTTGCATCACAATTTAAATGGAAATGGGTTGGTCACTTTTCTTCCGCGAGCCAATTTCTTTTATCTTTTCCTTCTGAAACAACTAGAATATTCTATCGAGAAAGAGTTTTATTCGTACTGCAAAGTGGTGACCGCCAAATACGTGCCATCTTTTTCTAATTATTGAATAATTGCCACGTATATTTACATGGAATCCCATTTGATGGACTTATTTTTATAGTCAGATTGTTAGCCGGGATATTTAAATAATAGAAAAAAAGATTAAATAACTCTCAATGGACCCATAGTGATAGAGATATACCCTAAACGGCTAAAACCCTACACCTTTAACGGGCCGTGCACCTCGCTGGTGAATACATGGCTCATCAGTGCTTCACTTCAATTGGGCTTTCGCCCGATAACTTCACAAGTGTATAAAGAGTTTGGATGTGTGACAAATATTTCTCTATTTAATATTATTAAATTCGTATGCATAATGCTTACTGCAACTAGGAGCATTAGAGTGTAGTAGTTACTGCACAATTGTAAATGCAGCACTAGTGTGCAGTATTTGTTTTTGCCTTTTTATGAAAAGTCACATGAGGTGATCCTGTCCAAAGTGCTCGACTGTGAAGTTTGATCATAGATGGAATGGTCTAGAAAATTAAGAAATATATATCCTGATTAATAGACTAGTCATTACCATCTTATTTAGGGAAAACAAATTCATAAAACTTTTTGGGTTGTCTGATTCATAGATATGATTACAAGACTGTACTGAACATATATGTGCTTGGTGAGTGAGTTTGAGACCAAGACCCCGCCCATTAGACGCCAGGCCCACGATGAGGGAGAGAGAGGCCATATTTTACTCTTTGACCAAGACGTGCTTCAAATCTTATTTTTGCATATTTCTGCAAATTAGATTTCTACTTGTTTACATGGCGCCAAATCCAATACTAGGGATTCCGCGTCAGAACTGTGGGCCCAATTTATTTGTTTCTTTTCCCATGAACATATCGGTCATCGATATATGGATCAATAAAAGCCTGGTTTATTAAAAGAAAATCGGCAATTGTTATTCTTTGTTGCTTCTGAAGGATTTCAATGGTGTGAATAATTATATTATTTTTAATCACAAAATCCCAGGCCGCATTGTGCAAAAGAAGTTTCCTACGGATTCTTTTTGTTACATCGCTTTCCAACTCCGAGCTGGCTACGCGTTCAAACTCCTCCCCCGGCTTAATTAAGCCCATAATTGATAACAGGCCAAGTTGGAACCCAGACAGAGAAACCCAAATGGAAAAGTCCAGCCTCCATGAAACAATTCAGATCAGCCCACAAGCGCCAACAGCACAATCCCCTCGCAAAGAAACACTAGAGCGGTATACAATTCACGGCCCCTTGCACCTGTGTGCAGTCATTTTAAGTCTTATCTTCACAGAGATAAAAATATAAACTTTTAATACGAGAAATAAATATTAAGAATGAAACAAAGCTTCTGGGATTTTTTTTTAAAAAAAAAAACTTTAAGAAACGAAAATATACCAATCAGAAAGGAAATATATAGTAGTAAAAGATGACTAGGCGCAATGACAAACAATAGTTTAGAGCAAGCATTGAGTTGGCACTATCCCTATCAACAAGGTTTCATTTGGGAATTTAAAATGTAAAGTTTCAAATTTGCAATATTTTCTCATTGTTAAATAAATTGGTTGCGAAGAACTTTGCAACAAGGATGAAGGATGGTATGCATGCCATATCATTTACAGGATGACCAAAACGGCATAAAAGGGTCAACCACATTGTCAAAATAAAAAAAGAAAAGGCAACAATTCCAGCCATCACGGTTAACATTGCACTGAGTTGCAAACGATAACAATCTGGCTCCTGACCTTTTTTGCTATCATGAGATTGTCTTTTTTTGCCACATATATTTTATCGCTCACAAAACAACTAGTGCTACATAAATAAAAAGAAAAATTATCAATTAATCTTTATTTTTTGGATATTTATTTTTACATCTCTGACTTACATATTTTTAGTCAAAGAGATAAATAGATAACTATATAACTTTCTAAAATAATTAAGAACCTAAAATATTGATAATTCTCCCTGAATAAAAGTAAGCATTCCATTATACCTTTTAGCTTATATCATATTTCACTTGGTTGTTTTACACGTAAAATGGCATAAGTGGAACCAAATTAGTCCGTTGTGGGAATAAGATTTTCTTGGTTAAGTTTATGGACCAACTCCTTCAGAAATCAAATGAACATATATCAAATCAACAAAATGTTTTATTTTATTTGATAGTGGTCCAAACAAAATATGATCAGTTTTAAAATAAAGAAGCCACAATTGTTTTAAAATAGTGATTCTAAAATTGGAGAATTCTGTTGTTTATAGTGGGGAACTTAACTAGATACTAGAATTGCAAAATAAGGACAAGAAAAAAATTTACTGTACTTAACAATTGTATTTTTTCATGTACTTCAATCTTTCCATTGACCAGCACACTATGAACACATTGCATGTGCCTATCCTAGATCAAAGTGCATGAAAAAAATGTAATTGTGAAGTGCAATAAATTCTTCTCTAAGGAAGAATTGTATAAATGTCCTAACTAATTCATATGTACTTACCTTAGCTTTGGAAATGAAGCTAGTTCAATGCACGAAAAGTGATTTCACTAAGATTGATAATCCTTGAAAAGTACCATCCAAGATCATGTGGTTAGTCCAATAAAATGCTAAATGATGGCTTAACAGTAGAAGAGTCACCGGCATAAATGCCATTGAAGAATACTGAATTGCTAGTCGAAATGTTCAATCTACAGCACAATTTGCCTTTCCTATATAAATCATAACTTAATTATAAATTTACGATTTCTAAGTCAACATGCTGTCGAGCAAGCACACACACACATCTCTTAATTGAACTCTCTCTATAGAGAGACAGTTTCTCTCCCTCTCTCCCTGCATCTGCCCCACCAGATCTTTTATTGCATAGTTTTGTTTAGGTCTCTATATATATAATTTTATTAAGAAAAAATAAATGGAGGATTAAAAGCCACTTATAGGATCAGGCGTATTAGTCAAATGAAGGGTATGACCTTTTAGATAATGTGAAACCCAGCTCAACAAATGAAGAATGTTTGGCGATACGCCCATTTGGCCGTGCCCGCTCCCGGTGAGGACGCACGGCACGCCCTGCAGGAGGGCGAGTGGGCAACCACGTGCTGCCCTCCCGTAGACTCCCTCGCCAGCTCACAAGGTGCTCTTGTAGGGGGCCTTGGCCATATGCTGCATAGGCCAAGGGACCTGAGTCCCTGCTCTCTCTCTCTCTTCTCTCCCCACTTCTCTCTCTTGTGAACATCTATAAATACCCATTTAATGCCAAAGGAGGTTGAAAGGTTTTTTGAGGAGGGGAGGTGCTATCTGAGGGAAGAGTGAACTCCATGGTCTCCATAAAAGTTCTCTTCTAGGCATTGTCTTACAGAGATTCATCATCATCTAGTTTCGAAATTAAGGCGTGGCACGGTGTAGGCTACTTTTATAGTCATCTACCAACCTCTGCGAGGACCCGTTAATAACTTTTCCGCTTTAAGATATGTACTCTTTTCATTTATTAACATTGGTATCAAAGCTATTGGTTGGTTCAGGTTTTCTCTCCATCTCCCTCTGTTGGTAAGCTGTAAGATGGCGGGTTCTCCGGTGCGTCCACATCATTCGTTGACAGACTATTCTGAAGAATGGTTCTCAGAAGATGAGTAACAACAGTAGGGAAAAATGATGTGAACCCCAGTTGTCCAACGACAGATCCATCACGGCCAGTGTCACCTCGACCATGCGGCCTTACCATACGAGAGTACCGTCGGTACCTTTTAGCGGCCTGTCATGGTTAGGCGTCGGTTTTGTACATTGTAGCTAGAGCAGGGGGTTTAGTACATGCAGGTGTAGCAGTAACTGTTAGACCCCGAATTTTATCCTCTTTTATGGGTATATATATATATATATAGGTGTATAAGATAATTCATTTAGAAATGAGCAATTAGCTGAGTTGGGAAGTACTATGAATACTAAGCATCTTAGACTTAAATATTTGAATAATATTATGCATGTATTTTCTAAATATTGAAGCATACCATGTGCTACTTATTTCCTGGATATTGTGTGTGAATATATGAAGTACATATGTATATACATATATGCATGTATATGTACGTTATCTTACGCACGTGATATTTGCCTATCCAATTTGATGAGGCCCTCGACTTATCTTTATTTGTTGTGCGTGTGGAATTGTGCTTGTGTGTAAATATCATGCATGCATATGTAGATATCTATGTACATATCAGCTAGGTATGCTTGTGAATGCATGTGTATGTTTAGCTGTGAACGTTGCTCGATTTATATGTGTATATATGTATGTATATTATCTTATGCATATGATAATAGTATACCTAATTCTAAGCACCTGACATCTCGGTATACTTAAGTACGCATGTGTATGATTATTGTAAACGTTGTACTTATGCATGGTGTAGTTGATGTGTACATTGTGCTTAGTGCATTGCATGTACATGTAGGGTGCAAGTATGATTTTCTGCATTGTTTTGTTTTCTAGCCGTAGAGAAAGTTGGCGACAACGTGGGTGGACGCCCATGATGAGTAAACGTCCATGCCGATGGACGCCTACACCTAAGTAAACGGCCAGTGATGTGGACGTTTACTTCTCTGGTTTTCTGTGCGCAGCAAGCCCAGGAATTCCGGGATGGTCTTCCTCCCTGGTTGGGGAGACGTTTCTTCAACGTCTCATCCATCTGCCCTGCGCAATACCTCACCCCTCACCCTATAAGCAACCCACTCTTGCAACTTGAAGGGTCCCCTTGGCCCTTTCAAAAAGCAAACCCTAGCTATGGGAGAACAAGAGGAGACTTAGAGTTGGTGACCTTTGATCCATCGACTGGAGGTGCAAACCAAGGAGCTACAACATCTGGAGGGCGGCCAATACATCCAAGAAGAGATCCCAGCTCCGAGGTGCCATCTACATCGACAGGAGAAGAGGATCGAAGGAGTTTCTGAACACTTTTTTGGCAAGGCCGAGAAGGGCTTCATCAGCTTATTCCGATCTTTGTAGAATTATTTGAGAGGCAAGTAAACCTAGAACTTGATCTCACACATGTCCCCTTAAGTCCCAGTATTTCTGCGGATTTTCCCTCGAGTCCTGGAACCCCCCATTCCCTTATCTTTGGAGTTCGGTCTGTGTGTCTGCACAGACATGAACTTAATGGCAAGATATCTTGCCGTTAAGATCTCCATCTGGTGGCAAACGGTGTTGCCTTTAACTCAGGTGGACGGCCAGACCTTGCCGTCTAGTTCATCTAGACAGAACAGAAAACTATTCTGCCCTATATGATTATTTTCCGTGATTTTGACGAATGAGGATATAATGTAAATGTAATGTGTCATGTTATATAGATAATAGAATGTGTTGTGGAAGTAGGGTGAAATTATGTAAATAGTATAAATGGTTTCATGTATGAAATGCATCTTGGATGAGACTTCGTTGTGTTAAAAATATTGTCTACATGATCCATGAGGAAATTTAATGTCCAAATTTGTCTAGACCATGTGTGTACCTGTCAGTCCATGTTCTGTAAAACTTGGAATTTTTCCTTGACCATGGAGTTTCTTTATGATTTTTATATCGAAATTAGATCATGTTTGAGGGTGTTTAAATTCTAGTAAATCGCATGATGTCCGATAAATTTAGGGAAAATTTCCATGATGATGTGAATGCTATATGCAGGTTAGTGAACTGTTAGATATGACTTTCATGTTGTAACCCCATGATAAATTGATTTATGGGTGGCATGTAAATAAGTATTTTAATTCTTGCTAAAATTTTGTAATTCAGAAAAATGTGAGAATTCGCATGAGAAATCTGGACCCTGTAATCAGTGTGTGCACAAATTTTTGGGTGATTTAGATAACCGTAGAGTAGGTTATGAAATTTCCATGCGAAAATGAATCCTTAAAGCATGATATTATGATTTTGATCGATAATGTGTTTTCCCAACATGATTAGTGTAAATTTTCTGAATGTTTAAACTCTGTTGGTAATTTCATGATTAGGTTAACTGAAGCTAGGTATAATCGATCACTAGTGTATGTAAAGTGATTAAGTGATTTATGAAAAGTGTGTGCATAATGAGAGAAAAATGCGAATGAGTAAATGTGTAATAATTGGGCCAAGAATGACACTGCTACCCTAGGGGCCTCGAGAGCTATACATAGAAAAGTCCCTATGGAAGGCTCTATGTGATATAAGTTTGTCCCAAGGGCATTGGGGAAAACCCGGAGGTGGACAAGTACCACTAGACAGGGTGGAGAGTGCTTCTCCCGGTCTGCGCAGTTACCAAGATTCACCACTACATTGCCTAGGTGGTGAGTATGTGTTATGAGTATGTGTTATGAGTATGTGTTATGAGTTATGTGACATAAGTAATGTGATATGAGTTATGTGACATGAGTTATGAGTATGAGATGTTCGTTGTGTCCTCTATCGGTAGTGAAGACTATGTGTCATGGCACCTTAAATTAGTGAAATATGAGTAAGTGCATAATGATGTGCAAAAGTGACATGTGATGGGTACAAACGGCATGATGTGTGATACGTGAAAAATGAAAGAGTAAGTAATGGGAGGGTCATGTGAAAGGTTGAGTAAAGGAAAAGTTAGTATTAACAAGAATGTGCTTGCATGTGAAAGCTAATATGTTAATGCAATATGTTCATGAAAATTTCATGTGTTGGTTACCTTCGTGGCAATATCATGTTTAACCCCATTGTAATTATCATGTTTAGCGTCATGTCATGTAAATTATTTCCATTCATGTGATGGAGCATGTAGATAAACATGTTTGATCATGTCATTCGTGTAATACGAACAATAAGTATGAGAAGCTACCTAATGAATGAGGTTGTGAGCAAATAAATATAACTCCATGCAATTAGATTTAATTCATGTTAAAAACAGCAAGTAAAGTATGGGTAGGAATGTACAAACATAAGTAAGGATGTTTAGATTCCATGCTAGGAGTGATGAGTAATTAGCATAGAGTTTCATGTTTAAATCGGTTGGATTTGCCAATCAATTTGGCTACATTCTAGACTTTACAATCCATGCTATGAACTATGAAACCATGCATGTGTGAATTAATTTACATTAAAACCAGCAAGTGAAATGTGAAATTCCATATGAAGAGTACATGTGAAAAGTAAATAGTCATCATGCTAGGTTGCTCATTTCCGTATGTCAACTTTCATGTTCTAATTGTAAAATTATTTCACGCAATGGATAAACGTGTGAATGAAAGTCTCATGTTACATGTAAATAGAAAGTATGTACAAGTGTATAGCATTAGCATCCATGATTTAGAATAAACACGTTATAGAATAAAGCATGGTTTAATGATTCAAAATCGTGTTGATAGTTGAATGTATGTTCCATGTGTATTCTTGTAATATGAATGATAGTGTGTATACTTTAGTGTTTAATAACTTAAGGTGAATGTGGCATGTTTGAGTTTAAGTCTTTGCTTTACTTACTGAGTCTTTGGACTCACCCTTGCTTCGGCGTACAGGTGAGACAGGTGTGGCTACCTTGGAGGTAGGCATAGCGAAGGTCGATCCATTGGAAGAGTAGCTCGTGAGGAGTAGATTTTAGTTGTACTCTTCTTTCTCAGCTTGAACAATATGCTGTATGGACAATCATTTTGGACAATGTACTTTCATTATCATGTAACAATGTGGATGCTGTCAATTTATTTTGCTATATAGACTGTGGAATATGTGATGGTGATGATCTCAAGTTAAATTGTTTATTTTAAACTCCGCTGTAGTAAATTGCTATTCACGTACGTTTCAACGTATCGGCTAGCATTGGGTTTTATCCCACTGTAATGACGCCCTTTATACCGATGAGGATTGGTATAATCGTACCGGTATGAAGAGGGTCGTTACAGAGATTGGTATCAGAGCTCGAGGTTGAAATTGTACATGGATAGACCATCATCACCACCATATTGCAAAGTCTTTATAGGAAATTGTCCATACAGGTAGGAATTTATTAATGACGAAGGAGAATTTGTTAGGGAAGTAGCCAGGATTTAGTAATCTAGATTCTAACTAGATTATTTGTTTTGCAAGATATGGCGGGACGTGGTAGGCGTAGTGCTCAGTCTAGGAGGTATGAGCAGAACCGCAAGATAAAGAAGTTCGTGAGAGGGCTCAAGCCATCGGTAAGGGCTAGACTTCTGGAGCTTGACTCCCGTACCTTGGAGGAGACCCTTGGCTTGGCAACCGAGCGAGAGAATGAGGTGGAAGCGCATCGGGGAAAGAAGGAGGAACCGCCAAAGCCATTCCAAAGGCAAAATAGGAAGATGAAGGAACTGATGGATGCTCAGAAATCAACTGTGGCGTCAGGCAGCGGGAAGCCGGAGTGTATCCATTGCGGGAAGCGTCATGGTGGAAATGTATGTTGGAGAGCGGAAGGGAAGTGTCTTAGATGTGGCAGCAAGGATCATAGGCTTAAGGAGTGTCCCAACCTGAAGACCAAGTTCATTCCAAGAAGTGTTTCATCAGCAGCCATAAAGGAGCAAGGATTAGCTGGAGATGACCTCGGCGACGTCATTGCAGGTACTCGATTCGATCTTCGAGGACGAAGATCTTTTTCTAGAGGGGGAGGGTGTTAGACCCGAATTTTATCCTCTTTTATGGGTATATATATATATATAGGTGTATAAGATAATTCATTTAGAAATGAGCAATTAGCTGAGTTGGGAAGTACTATGAATACTAAGCATCTTAGACTTAAATATTTGAATAATATTATGCATGTATTTTCTAAATATTGAAGCATACCATGTGCTACTTATTTCCTGGATATTGTGTTTGAATATATGAAGTACATATGTATATACATATATGCATGTATATGTACGTTATCTTACGCACGTGATATTTGCCTATCCAATTTGATGAGGCCCTCGACTTATCTTTATTTGTTGTGCGTGTGGAATTGTGCTTGTGTGTAAATATCATGCATGCATATGTAGATATCTATGTACATATCAGCTAGGTATGCTTGTGAATGCATGTGTATGTTTAGCTGTGAATGTTGCTCGATTTATATGTGTATATATGTATGTATATTATCTTATGCATATGATAATAGTATACCTAATTCTAAGCACCTGACATCTCGGTATACTTAAGTACACATGTGTATGATTATTGTAAATGTTGTACTTATGCATGGTGTAGTTGATGTGTACATTGTGCTTAGAGCATTGCATGAACATGTAGGGTGCAAGTATGATTTTCTGCATTGTTTTGTTTTCTAGCCGTAGAGAAAGTTGGCGTCAACGTGGGTGGACGCCCATGATGAGTAAACGTCCATGCCGATGGACGCCTACACCTAAGTAAACGGCCAGTGATGTGGACGTTTACTTCTCTGGTTTTCTGTGCGCAGTAGGCCCAGGAATTCCGGGATGGTCTTCCTCCCTGGTTGGGGAGACGTTTCTTCAACATCTCATCCATCTGCCCGTGCGCAATACCTCACCCCTCACCCTATAAGCAACCCACTCTTACAACCTGAAGGGTCCCCTTAGCCCTTTGAAAAAGAAAACCTAGCTATGGGAGAACAAGAGGAGACCTAGAGTTGGTGACCTTTGATCCATCGACTGGAGGTGCAAACCAAGGAGCTACAACGTCTGGAGGACGACCAATACATCCAAGAAGAGATCCCAGCTCCGAGGTGCCATCTACATCGACAGGAGAAGAGGATCGAAGGAGTTTCTGAACACTTTTTTGGCAAGGCCGAGAAGGGCTTCATCAGCTTATTCCGATCTTTGTAGAATTATTTGAGAGGCAAGTAAACCAAGAACTTGATCCCACACATGTCCCCTTAAGTCCCAGTATTTCTGCGGATTTTCCCTCGAGTCCTGGAACCCCCTCATTCCCTTATCTTTGGAGTTCGGTCTGTGTGTCTGCACAGACATGAACTTAACGGCAAGATATCTTGCCATTAAGATCTCCATCTGGCGGCAAACGGTGTTGCCGTTAACTCATGTGGACGGCCAGACCTTGCCGTCTAGTTCATCTAGACAGAACAGAAAACTGTTCTGCCCTATATGATTATTTTCCGTGATTTTGACGAATGAGGATATAATGTAAATGTAATGTGTCATGTTATATAGATAATAGAATGTGTTGTGGAAGTAGGGTGAAATTATGTAAATAGTATAAATGGTTTCATGTATGAAATGCATCTTAGATGAGACTTCGTTGTGTTAAAAATATTGTCTACATGATCCATGAGGAAATTTAATGTCCAAATTTGTCTAGACCATGTGTGTACCTGTCAGTCCATGTTCTGTAAAACTTGGAATTTTTCCTTGACCATGGAGTTTCTTTATGATTTTTATATCGAAATTAGACATCATGTTTGAGGGTGTTTAAATTCTAGTAAATCGCATGATGTCCGATAAATTTAGGGAAAATTTCCATGATGATGTGAATGCTATATGCAGGTTAGTGAACTGTTAGATATGATCTTGATGTTGTAACCCCATGATAAATTGAGTTATGGGGCATGTAAATAAGTATTTTAATTCTTGCTAAAATTTTGTAATTCATAAAAATGTGAGAATTCGCATGAGAAATCTGGACCCTGTAATCAGTGTGTGCATAAATTTTTGGGTGATTTAGATAACCGTAGAGTAGGTTATGAAATTTCCATGCGAAAATGAATCCTTAAAGCATGATATTATGATTTTGATCGATAATGTGTTTTCCCAACATGATTAGTGTAAACTTTCTGAATGTTTAAACTCTGTTGGTAGTATCATGATTAGGTTAACTGAAGCTAGGTATAATCGATCACTTGTGTATGTAAAGTGATTAAGTGATTTATGAAAAGTGTGTGCATAATGAGAGAAAAATGCGAATGAGTAAATGTGTAATAATTGGGCCAAGAATGACACTGCTACCCTAGGGGCCTCGAGAGCTGTACATAGAAAAGTCCCTATGGAAGGCTCTATGTGATATAAGTTTGTCCCAAGGGCATTGGGGAAAACCCGGAGGTGGACAAGTACCACTAGACAGGGTGGAGAGTGCTTCTCCCGGTCTGCGCAGTTACCAAGATTCACCACTACATTGCCTAGGTGGTAAGTATGTGTTATGAGTATGTGTTATGAGTTATGTGACATAAGTTATGTGATATGAGTTATGTGACATGAGTTATGAGTATGAGATGTTCGTTGTGTCCTCTATCGGTAGTTAAGACTATGTGTCATGGCACCTTATATTAGTGAAATATGAGTAAGTGCATAATGATGTGCAAAAGCGACATGTGATGGGTACAAACGGCATGATGTGTGATACGTGAAAAATGAAAGAGTAAGTAATGGGAGGGTCATGTGAAAGGTTGAGTAAAGGAAAAGTTAGTATTAACAAAAATGTGCTTGCATGTGAAAGCTAATATGTTAATGCAATATGTTCATGAAAATTTCATGTGTTGGTTACCTTCGTGGCAATATCATGTTTAACCCCATTGTAATTATCATGTTTAGCGTCATGTCATGTAAATTATTTCCATTCATGTGATGGAGCATGTAGATAAACATGTTTGATCATGTCATTCGTGTAATACGAACAATAAGTATGAGAAGCTACCTAATGAATGAGGTTGTGAGCAAATAAATCTAACTCCATGCAATTAGATTTAATTCATGTTAAAAACAGCAAGTAAAGTATGGGTAGGAATGTACAAACATAAGTAAGGATGTTTAGATTCCATGCTAGGAGTGATGAGTAATTAGCATAGAGTTTCATGTTTAAATCGGTTGGATTTGCCAATCAATTTGGCTACATTCTAGACTTTACAATCCATGCTATGAACTATGAAACCATGCATGTGAGAATTAATTTACATTAAAACCAGCAAGTGAAATGTGAAATTCCACATGAAGAGTACATGTGAAAAGTAAATAGTCATCATGCTAGGTTGCTCATTTCCGTATGTCAACTTTCATGTTCTAATTGTAAAATTATTTCACGCAATGGATAAACGTGTGAATGAAAGTCTCATGTTACATGTAAATAGAAAGTATGTACAAGTGTATAGCATTAGCATCCATGATTTAGAATAAACACGTTATAGAATAAAGCATGGTTAAATGATTCAAAATCGTGTTGATAGTTGAATGTGTGTTCCATGTGTATTCTTGTAATATGAATGATAGTGTGTATACTTTAGTGTTTAATAGCTTAAGGTGAATGTGGCATGTTTGAGTTTAAGTCTCTGCTTTACTTGCTGAGTCTTTGGACTCACCCTTGCTTCGGCGTACATGTGAGACAAGTGTGGCTACCTTGGAGGAAGGCATAGCGAAGGTCGATCCATTGGAGGAGTAGCTCGTGAGGAGTAGATTTTAGTTGTACTCTTCTTTCTCAGCTTGAACAATATGTTGTATGGACAATCATTTTGGACAATGTACTTTCATTATCATGTAACAATGTGGATGCTGTCAATTTATTTTGCTATATAGACTGTGGAATATGTGATGGTGATGATCTCAAGTTAAATTGTTTATTTTAAACTCCGCTGTAGAAAATTGCTATTCACGTACGTTTCAACGTATCGGCTAGCGTTGGGTTTTATCCCACTGTAATGACGCCCTTTATACCGATGAGGATTGGTATAATCGTACTGGTATGAAGAGGATCGTTACAGTAACAGTCAGTGGCACCATCGACCCTAGGACCCAAGTAGAGGTTGCTTCTTCTGAAGAAGACACTATGTATAGCCTGAGTGTGCATGGGCCCCCTTCTGCGTCAAATGAGATCAGTTCTCAGGACCCATTGGATCTTTGGTCACCTTCTAACCATGTACAAGCTGCTTGGGAACCATGGCCAATATTATGGGAACTGAGGGTACCTGTTTTGCCTCTTTCTACTCCACCTCTTATTGTCACGTTTAGGACCCCGGTAGGAGAGTTGGTAGTTGCTGACGGTTACACACAGCTACTATAGAGAGTTAGAGATGACAAGGCATGTACTGTGCTAGCTTTTGTAGCGCATTTTTTGTTTCCGCTTTTGCACGTGAGTCTATTCACGCTTGCAATCAAAGTTATACATGTAACATGTGTATATATATAAATAAACAAGTGTGTTTATGGTTAGAATGTTATATACATGTTTTATTAAATGTTACGCAAATTAGTTTTGCATGTGTGTTAATTTGCTCGAAATCATTTTAATTGTGTTGAATTATCTTATATAAGTGAGAGATGTTTGTAATTGCCTAGGTTTACTTCCCATTTTACTATATAAAAAATGTTCAATATAATTAGTTTGGATTTTTAGGAGCAAATAGAGATAATGTGTAAATTGATGTCAAAATTTTTCCTGTTTGACATGTAGTGGTAAATCATGGCTGCTAAGAACGTTATTGTTGATCTCACTAAGTGTGAAAAATTGAATGGCTTAAACTATGATATATGGCACCGCAAATGCAATATTTACTAGATGAGCAAGATGTGATTGATCACTTTACAGTGTCTATGTCACCGCCCGTTGAGGGATATAGCAGCACAGACCAAAAAGTTTATGAGCTTGGTTCAAGATAGATCGTAGTATGTGCTTTACCTTGTTAAGTGCTATGGCTGACGATCTGATTGGCAAGTTTGAGAACTGCGTCACTACCAAGGAAATGTGGGATCAATTAAAGTTTATTTTTGGTGGGACCTCAGAAACCCGGTTAAGGGATCTTGTTTTGAAATTTCAAACTTACCGAATGGACTCGTGCTGTAGCAACCTGAATTTTTAAGAAAAATAAAAATTTAAATAAAGAATTAAAACCTAGCTAAATGGATATTTAAATGAAAAGAGCATTAAATAAAACTCATTAAATGGAAAAGAGTAATGGGCTTTGCTTAATGGACCATCTAGAATTTATTGGGTCAAAATATGAATTTACAAAGGGAGAATAATAAGAAAATACCCTAAATTCGGAGTTTTATTATATCCTAATTGGAAAGGGGTTATTAAAGCAATAAAAGTGGCAATTAGAGTTGGAATTGGATTCCTAAACCTACCCCATATAGTCTAGCACGAATCTAGATACTATCCTAACCCAATTAGAGATTGGAAAGTAAGAGAGGAAAGGTGGAGTTAGGAAATCTCGTAATTAAGAGGAATTTGAGTAGTAGTAGGAATAGGAACTTGTATTTATATAAATACACCTCTTAAACCCTCTTGGCCGACCCTAGCTCATTGCCAAAGGTTGTTGGACGTAGAGAAGAGGCCAAGGAGGAGAGGATCTCGTGGGGAGAAGGAGTTCTTGGAGCTTCTTCCTCGTTCTTGGAGTTCTAAGCCCTAGAAGATAAATCGAGTCAAAGGTAGGCATTCTCACAAGAAAAACTAAATCAAATCCATATATAGGTCGTTCCAATCACCAGGAACAAAAGCCCTCTCGTTTCATAATTTTTCATCAAGCCAATATTTTGTTCTTGATTTTTGAAATTCTGCATCTATGATAACCCTGACTCATCATGTTTAAATCAGATCTCCAGGTACACTTGTTCCCATGCTACGAAAATTTTACTGTAGATACTACTTGTTTTAGGGATCTTTTGCCCCTAAAAGCCCTAATTTTTATGAAGCATGTTGCTCGAATTAAATCATTCATCTCTGCTGCACCTGGAATCAGGTTGCTTCTTGTTCAACTTGTTAGAACTATGTCGATACCATGATTGCTTTCAAATTCCTAATTACTGGAAGTACCCTTGCATGTATAGATTAATTTAAAACTGGTTTCATGATTTTTCATAGTGTATACAATTAGTTATGATTTTCTGAACTACCCTATGTCAAAAAGGTAAGTTTCTGGACCATAATCCAAGACAGATCAGAGCTCTGTCAGACTCAGTCCACGGACCTGAGAACGCAGCGGCCCGACATGTCGCCTTCTCAAGCCGTCGCGACGCCTTTCTTGTCACGTTCTGAACGGACAGGACACCCCGTCGCGTTCTGGTCGCCTGAGCAGACAGCCCTGTCGCGACCCTTTGCAGGCCCTGTCGCTATCTGCCCTACCCCTGTCGCTACCCTTACAGGCCTATGTCGCCTCCACAGGTTTTTTGATGAAAACCCATAAAAATTATTTTTGTCGCTTTCTAAATAATTCTTACGCCTTTTTACAGTTATACCCCCAGTAAAAACTAGTTTAAAAAAAAATGGAGCTACATTGAATGATTTAAAATACATATTCATGACTTATTTATATCTATGATTTCTCTTACACATGCACACACATGAACCATCCATATATGACTGAAATCTGGCATAAAATATCTCATATTGTATCTGGGAATTTATTGCAATAAAGTACATTAATAACCCTATTTTAAAGGACTTGTATTCGTTTTCTTGCGTTGTTTATATACCGATATCGACGCTCCACTGTTCTAGAATTCCTCTAGAACGTCGAGTTCCTATTTTATACACACTTTACTTGGCTTGTGGTGAACTCTCGTCGGATATTCCTTTCGCCGGACTTGCACAAGGCCTCCGTAAGTCTCCTCTGATCATGGATTCCCACATGGTCGACGAGCCGGTTGTACCCTAACACCCATTACACCTTTAGGGATCGATATGATACAAATGGCTATTAGAAGTTCGCTCTTACCTTGAATCACGTCGGACCTCTGGACTTGTGCATAGCATAGCCAGCGGGAAGATCGTGAATCCCACCTAACTGCCAATACGACGTGCGCGTGTTGTGCAACTGTTACTATCGCCTGTTTACTCGTCGCATTACGTGCAATGTTCACTAGCTCTCATCTGTACTCTACTCACTCGTCTATTACATTCGCTCTACAATCTCGTCTATTCATCTAGTGCTCTCATCTACTTATTGGTAATCTATATTGGCCATTGACTGATTGTCTAAAGATAAACAATATAACCAATGCCTGGCAATATATAAAGGGCCCGATCTGGTCCTGGGATGTGCGCCTGAAAGTGCTAGTGCCCATGGGAGTTAAATGATCAGAGTGTTTGGCATTACACTCAAGTGCTATCTATCTCGACTATCTATATGACAATCAAAACACAAAACGTGCTATACTCTCTCGATGTCTAGAATGACATACTCGTCGTGCTAGTATTATACTTGTTCTAGTTGTGCTATGGCCATCCTGCTATTTGTGCTATATTCGATACTTGTGCTATTTTTGGAAACTATACTCGATCTCGTGCTATTGTGCTATCCTGTTACATGTGTGCTATCTCTTGCTATATTTTGACTCTCTTGTACCGGCTATCTTTAGATACTCTGCCATTAAATGCGTTAATTATTTAAAGACTGCTTGAGCCTGAGATTTAAGTCCTACTGGGCGTTATCGCTCACCCTACGTTATTTGATGTTGTGTTCTCAGGTGAGACCGATGATGACACATATACTCACGAGGAAGGGAATGACCAAGAGAGAAGCCAGGAGTACCCTCGAGTCATTATGTTATCTTAGAGTTGTAGTTAGTTATTTCCATTTATTGCAATGTAATTGGGCCCTATAGAATGGCTCTGATAGTAGTGGTTGTAACTAGACATTTGGAAAGTTATTAATGTGAAAGATTTGCTTTAGTAATATTCAATGTGCAATGGTTTGATGTCTAGTACTCGCTCTATACCTTTTCTTGCAACTGCCTTCGCGCTCCGATATTCCGCGTCGGGGTGTGACACGTGCCACACGGTGGCTGAACACTTTAGGGTGATCTCAACCATGATCTGTGATCTGAAGACAGCAGGCCATGAACTCACGAATGAATAGCAGGTGTAGGTGTTGATTAGATCCTTGCCAGATGCTTGGACCCATTTGAAGCAAATTCTAACTCATAATGAGAATATCAAAATATTTATGGATGTTTCTCGGCATGTGGAGTTAGAAGCCGAGCGCGAGATAGTGCATTCTGCTATTACCAATGTTGCTCAAAGTAGCGGACGCTTCAAGAAAAAAAGGTCACACAAGAAGGCCAAAGGACTAGACACAATAGCAAATTCTAGTAAGGATAGAACTTTCAAGCACAAACGTGGGAAGAATGGTGGAAAGAAAGGCAAAAGCCATCTAAAATGTTTTAATTGAAAAAGCGAGGCCATTTCGCTCATGAATGTCCAGAGCTAGAAAAGGTAACTCACAACCCTATCTCTCTATGTATGTGTGTTTGTACACATGTTTTGACAGCTCATCCTAATCCTGTGTGGATCGTGGATTCAAGAGCAACAAAATATATAATGATGGATCGAGCGGGTTTCATAGATTATCATCGGATTCCAGAAGGCATGTAAAAAGTCTTCATAGGTAATGGTGCTAGTGAAGAAGTCCGAGGAGTCGGTTCATACCAACACCATTTGCAAGTGGAAAAATGTTGCTTTTACGGGATGTGTGTTACACACCAAGAATCCAATATAATCTCTTGTCAGTTTCTACTTTTCTGTAATAGGCTTTTGTTTATATTTTTCTAGTAGTCTTGTAAATAATGTCTTGAATGACATACTTTATGGACATGCTTTGCTACCTGATGGTTTTTATGTGTTAGATCTTGCAGAAAACTTTCATAATTCTTCTTCTATAGTGATGCCTATATTATCTCGAAAAGATTTAGATTCTATCACATGACATGCTCGTTTAGGCCATATAGGGCAAGATAGAATGACCAGATTAGCTCGAGAAGGCCTTTTAGGGTTGCTCGCTAAGGTCAACTTGCCCACATATGAGCCATGTTTGGTAGGCAAAGCATGCCACAAGCCTTTTGGGAAGGCTATAAGAACCTCCGAATCATTGGAATTGATCCATTCTAACATTTGTGGACCATTGAGCGTTAGAGCTCGGCATGGTTATTACTATTTTCCCACATTTATTGATGATTTGTTGCGGTAAAGATGTGTATATTTGATTGCTCATCGCTATGAAGTGCTAGATTGTTTCAAGCATTTCATAGCCAAAGTCAAAATCAAAAGGAGAAGAGTGTTAAAGCTCTTGAGATAGATCATGGATGTGAATACTTGTCGGATCAGTTCCGTACATTATGTGAGGAAAAAGGTATACAACAGTAACTCACTATTCCATATACCCCGCAACAAAATGATGTTACTGAGCGAAGGAATACAACGATGCTGGATATGGTTAGGTCAATGATGGCACAGGCAAATCTAGCAATCTCCTTTAAGGGAGATTTTCTGGGAACTACAACCTACATTCTTAACTAAGTGTCTTCACAATCAATTCTTTCTACCCCATATGAATTGTGGTATGGTCACAAACTAGACTTAAGTCATTTATGTCCTTGATGATCTATAGGATATGTTTATAACATGACAAGTAAGTTTGGGAAACTTGGGCCACGAGCTCAAAAACTTATCTTTATTAGATATCTTGAGAGTTTGGTAGGTTATGTCATGTTTGGACAACATCTAGATGGAGGAATAACAGAGCTAGAAGTTGAGATGTTGTTTTCTTAGAGCAAGAATTTCCTACTCTTGACGAAAATGAAAATAATCTTGATCTTTATGCAACAGATGAACAACTGAATATCTTACCATCTTCTAGTGAAGGGAGGGAATGTGTTCCCATACCAATATTCACCGAAAATGATAAGGATGGATAATCTAGTGGGAGTGCACCTAGTGGGAGTGCACCAATAGAAAGTCAAGATTCTTTACGTTGTAGCAAGTGTGGGCATATCCTTTGTTGATTTTTTGAAATTGACAATGAGGCACTTCTTTGTGAACCTACAGATGATGAAGAGCCTATATCTATTCAGTAAGCTCTAGCGTCATCATCTAGGAAAGGATGGGAAGTTGCCATGCTGGAGGAGATTCATTCAATATCACAGAATAAAGTTTGGGAGTTAGTAGATCTCCCACCTGAGCATAAGGTGATTGGAAACAAATGGGTTTTCAAGCTTAAACACAAGGATGATGGGACAATCGACAAGTATAAAGCAAGACTTGTGGTGAAAGGTTATACCCAAAAGAGGGTAGAGATTGTGATGAGACATTTTCACATGTGGTAAAATTCTCATATGTTCGCCTTATTCTGGCCATTGTCGCACATCTTGGCTTGGAATTGTTTCAAATGGATGTAAAGATTGTATTTCTCAATGGAGAACTAGACGAAGAAATATATATGGCTTAACTAGAGGGTTTTGAGACTAAAGGCGAAGAACAAAAAGTTTATCGCCTCAAACGCTCTATATATGGATTGAAACAATCATCTAGACAGTGGTATTTGAAATTTCATAAGGCGATTGTCTCATATGGTTTTGAAACAATCGAAGAAGACCACTGTGTGTATGTCAAACGAGTGAGAGATCTCTCATCTTATCATTATATGTTGATGATATTTTAATGGTAGGAAATGATATAGAGTTAATCAAAGCCGCTAAGAGGTGGTTGTCTTCCATCTTTGAGATGAAAGGTATGGGTTGTAGCAACCAGGAAAATTTAATACTTAAACAATCCGAAATAATAATTTCTTTAAATTGAAATAATAGAAACATACATACCATTATCGTATGTGTAAGAATACATCGAAAAATTCCTTAAAAATTATAAATCAACCCCAAATATTATCCCTAAGTGTTCCACGAAGAAATTCGTACAATGAAAAATCCGATTGACCAAATGTATGTCACAACATGACTAATTATCCAAATATGGAAACTAAGTTGGAAAACTATTAACACGGAAATATAACATGCCCATAAATCAAATGAACATGTTAGAAAGACCTCCAACATCAGGTATTGATGACCCATTATCGGAATTGGACCAATGGACCTCTCATAATTCATGAATAAAATCAAGTAAGAAAAATATAATAAAATCTGTAACTCTATTATTCCCTAATTAAAAAAGAAAATCCCACAAGATAAATTCCAATAAATAATGGGTTGTGTTAAATGGACCCACTAGAATTTATTGGGCCAAAATAGGGATTTTTAACAGAGGAATAATAGTAAAATACCCTAAATTCGTAATTTAAAGATTACATAAATAGAAGAGGAGTATTCAAGCATTAAAATAATCAATTTGAGTTATAATTGGATTCCTAAACCTACCCTAATGGGTTGGTCACGAATTTAGCTCCCATCTTAACCCAAATAGAAGTTCTCATACTTAGAAAGGGAAGAAAAAATAGGAAATTCAGATTTAATAGGAGTTATAGTCCAAATAGGAAATAGAAAGAGGAGAAGCTTAAATACCCTCCTAAAACCCTCATGGCCGGCCCTAGCTCATGCCAAGAGATTGCTAGACCAGGAGGAGAGGCCAAGGAGGAGGAGATTTCATGGGAGAAGAACCTTTCAAGCTCTCAACCCCTTTCTTCAAATTCTAGCCCTAGAAGAGGAAATAGATTCAAGGTAGACATTCTCACGAGCAAAACTAAAGATATTTTGACTGTAGATTGTTCCATGTGATAGGAACAAACCTCTCAAGTTTTGTGATTTATCATGGAGCTAATATTTTCTCCTTGATTTTTCATGTTCTGCAATTAGTATGTCCCCGAACCCCCTTGTTAAGTCTTGTTCTCCATGTACACTTGACTTCATGCTACGAAAATTTTACTAAAGATACTGATGGCTATTAGGGATCTTTTGCCCCTAAAAGCCCTAATTTCTATCCACCTTACTTCGTGAATTAATTCTTTTACTCCAACTGTGTACTATTCCATGATCTCTATGAAGTAACTTGATTAAACCATGTCGAAACCCTGTCTATTTTCTAATTTCGATTAACTACTCTTACATGTCTAGATCTGTATAGAACTGGTTTCGAGATTTTTCATGCACTGTACAATTTGTTCTTAATTTTTAAAGCACCCTATGTCAAGCTATAGAAAGTTGGCCCGCAATCCGAAACTCAATCCTTTTCCTGTTCAAACACAGGCTCAGAACCTGAGAACGCGACGGACCCGATAGGCCGCGTTCTCAGGGCCGTCGTGACATAGCACCTGTCGTGATCTGATCGCGACAGGGCACCCCGTCGCGTTCTGGCCACCGACCTGACAGACCTGTCGCAATCCTCATATGACTCTATCACGATCTGCCTGCCTGTTTAGACAAGCCCGTCGCGATCCTTACAAGGCCCTGTCGCGTTCTGCATGAACCCCGTCGCCACCCTTACAAGGGTGCGTCGCGTTCTGGCTTTTTGCATGAAAATCCACCTTTTTGCAAGATCTATTGTTATACAATTACCCCATGTCTTATTAACTATCATGTACACAGAAAAAATGAAGTTGTAATTAATGAATATATTTTAATTAATTCAAGTTAATCACATGAACTATCTTGCCCATGATTTTCTCTTACACTTGCACTCACTTTGAACCATCCTATATGGCTTAACTTGGCATGAAAATTGTCACATGTACATCTAGCAATTTATTTCAATTATATATATTAATTGCCCTATTTTAAATGAACTTGTCTATGTTTCTCACGTTGTTTTGGGAATACCGTTATCGACGCTCCATTGTTCTAGAATTCCTCTAGAACGTCGAGCACTTGTTTCTATATATACACTCTCTCTTGACTTGGACGAACTCTCCGTCGAATATTCCTTCTGCCAGACTAGTGATCCTTGTTCAAGACCTCCGTAAGTCACCTATGTCCATGGATTCCGACATGGACGACGAGCTGGTTGTACCATAACACCTATGATACACTGTAGGGATCAATAAGATCCATATGGCCTTAGTTGTTTTCTATCTTATTTTGAATCACGCCGTTCCTCTGGACCTGTGCATAACGAGGCCAGTGGAAGGGTTGTGTATTCTACCTGACTGCCAATGTCGTACACGCGTGTTGAGCAACTGTTACTATCACTCGTTAATCGACGTTTCATGTGTAATGACCATAAGATCTCATCTATACTCTACTCGCTCATCTATTCACGTTCACTCTACTATCTCGTCTCTCTAGTCTATTCATCTAGTACTCTCTTGTTACCCTTTGAGCTATGTGGCTCTTAATATTTTGAACTGTTCATGATTGTCTAGCGCTAAAATAGGTCTTATGACTCTACTGACTTAAATACTTACTGTTTAGGGCATGGAGAGTGTCCGAGGGGCTCCAATCTAGTCCTGGGGGCAGAGAGCCACCTGAAAATACCTGCAGGGGCTATAGACGGTGTTCTGCATTGCACCGGTTCTGACTGACTGTTCTGAATTAGCTAGACATCTGACTGTTACATTGTTACTGTTAGTCTAGTGATTCAGATGTACTGCACTATTACTGTACTGCCACTGACTGTTACTGAACTGTTATTTAGCGACTTCTGTCGTACTCTCTACTTGCTCTACTTGATACTCGCTCTCTTGAGTTATTGCGTGCTATCGCGACTGTATCGTATTAAAAGTGCTATACTCTCTCTCGGCTATCTACGGATAACCAATGTGCCATTACTATTTCGATTGATGAAAGTTAATCAAAAGTGTTATACTATTTCAATTGATGAGAATCAATCAAAGTGCAATTTACTCCTTACATGATCAACTACTATCTCTCTTCTTGCTATACTTGATTCATCTACTATTTGAACCATGTAACTTGTGCTATTACTTTCTCGACTTTACATGACTCTCTCTATCATTAGTTACTCTGCCATTTAATGTGTTAATTACATAAAGCCTGCTTGACTATTGAGATTTAAGTCCTACTGGGCGTTATCGCTCACCCTTCGTTATTTGTTATTGTGTCTCAAGTAAGTCGAACAATGATGTTATGCACACCAATGGGACAGGACCAGAGTGATGAGTGACCCGGAGTCAGTTGATGAAGTCACCCTAGCATAATGGAGTCTAGTAGTTATTGCTTTAGATTTCTTTTCAATGTAATGATGTCATTGAGCCCTATGTATTGGCTCTGAATTAGTGGTTGTAATAGTCTTAGTGATTTTATACTGAAATCAAGAGTTTATTTCAATTGTTGTTCATTAGATGCTCTGATGTTTGCGAAAGTATGCGCAATTGCCGTTACCATACTCGTTGCTCGCATCTCCCTCAGATTTATTCTGCTGCTAAATTGGAGGGGCGTGACAGTTGGTATCAGAGCCTAGGTTATTCTTAAGTATAAGATGATCTAGGTTGACCTACCTCGACTAGAGTCAATTATCCTACCTATGACAAGTTGGTATCAGAGCTTAGGACGTCCTTATTAGGATATTTTAAGTCTAGGGATGTTCTAGGTGAACTGCCATGACCGCGTCTAAGTCAACCGCCATACCTATGTGAGAGATTAGGAAAAGCTTGGGGTTATGCTAGGAGCTTAACTATATGTATAAGCACCCTAAGTTTAAGAAGACATTAATAAGTATTCTTGCTCGCAGGAACCAGAGGAGATGGCTGGCGAGCCTGCACAAATGCACGAATTACAACAGACCGTATAGGGGTTAACTCAAGCCCTTAACATTGTGATTCAAGCTGGAGCAAGAAATGGGGCAGGAGACTTATATGGGAACTTTCAACGAATAAATCTTCCTAGGTTTAATGGAACTCCGGATCCCGATGAAGCTGAAAATTAGGTGAAGGCGATGGAACGGATCTTTAGGGTGATGCAATGTTCAGAGCAGGAGAAAGTCCTTCTGGCAACCTTCCAGTTGGACCGCGATGCTAGAGCCTGGTGGGAAGCTGCCAGTCGACAATTACCCAACATCAACATAGAGCGGGATAAATTTTTAGAACTCTTCAACACCAAATATTTTTCCGAGAGGATTCGTGAGAAGAAGGCAAATGAATTCGCCAATTTAAAACAACGAATGATGTCTGTAGCAGAATATGAAGCGCAATTTGAAAGACTAGCGCAGTACGCACCACATTTGGTGAGTACGGAAGAAGATGAAGGCAAAGAGATTTTTAGAAGGGTTGAGACCTGTGTTCTGGGAAAAGTTGGCTCCACTAGACATTGAAGTATATTCAGTCATGGTATTGAGAGCTCAATTAGTCGAGGACACCATGGAACTCCTTGAAAAGATCCATAAGAAGAAGGTGTTGAAAAGGGAACGTGCTACTCATCCCAATGATAATAAAGGAAGAAATACAGTAGATAGCAAGAGAATGAAAGGGGAAGTGAAGCGGAAGGAAGTCTGTAAATTTTGTAAAAAGCTAAGGCATCAGATTGATAACTATTGGAAGAAATTGGGCAGATGCTTGCGATGTGGAAGTCAAAAACATCGAGTCATCGATTGTCCAATAAAGAAGAACCAAACTACACGCCAAGGCCGATTACAAGCCCTTGTGGATATAAATCCTGCCAATGATGGTGGACAAGGTACCATCACTAAACCCTTAGTTTAATTTCTTATTATTTTCGCGATATCAAAGCCCTAAGTGGGGGAGGTGATGAAATGAAATATCTATAATAAATTGGTAGTCGTATCATATCATATGAATTTGGGGACCAAACTCTTTTTAAGTGGGGGAGGATGTAGCAACCTGGAAAATTTAATTCTTAAAAAATTAAAAATAATAATTTTTTAAATCAAAATAATAGAAACATCCATACCATTATCGTATGTGCAAGAATACATCAGAAAATTCCTTAAAAATTATAAATCAACCCTAAATATTATCCCTAAGTGTTCCACAAAGAAATTCGTGCAACGAAAAATCCGAATGGTCAAATATATGTCACAACGTGACTAATTATCCAAATATGAAACTAAGTCGGAAAACTATTAACACGGAAATATAACGGGCCCATAAATCAAATGAACATGTCAGAAAGACCTCCAACATCGGGTATTGATGACCCAACATCAGAATTGGACCAATGGACCTCTCATAGTCCATGAATAAAATCAAGTAAGAAAAATATAATAAAATCCGTAACTCTATTATTGCCTAATTAAAAAGGAAATCTCACAAGATAATTTCCAATAAATAATGGGTTGTGTTAAATGGACCCTCTAGAATTTATTGGGCCAAAATAAGGATTTTTAACAGAGGAATAATAGTAAAATACCCTAAATTCGTAATTTATTAAAGCATTAAAATATTCAATTTGAGTTATAATTGGATTCCTAAACCTACCCTAATGGGTTGGCCACTAATTTAGCTCCCATCCCAACCTAAATAGAAGTTCTCATGCTTAGAAAGGGAAGAGAAAATAGGAAATTTGGAATTAATAGGAGTTATAGTCCGAATAGGGAATAGAAAGAGGAGAAGCTTAAATACCCTCTTAAAACCCTCATGGCCAGCCCTAGCTCATGCTAAGGGATTGCTAGACTAGGAGGAGAGGCCAAGGAGGAGGAGATTTCATGGGAAGAAGAACCTTTCAAGCTCTCAACCCCGTTCTTCAAGTTATAGCTCTAGAAGAGAAATTGAGTCAAGGTAGGCATTCTCATGAGCAAAACTAAAGAGATTTTGACTGTTGATTGTTCCATGTGATCGGAACAAATCTCTCAAGTTTTGTGATTTATCATCGAGCCAATATTTTCTCCTTGATTTTTCATGTTGTGCAATTAGTATGTCCCCGAACCCCCTTATTAAGTCTTGTTCTCCATGTACACTTGACTTCATGCTACGAAAATTTTACTGAAGATACTGACGGCTATTAGGGATCTTTTACCCCTAAAAGCCCTAAATTCTATCCACCTTACTTCACGAATTAATTCTTTTACTCCAACTGTGCACTGTTCCATGATCTCTATGAAGTAACTTGATTAAACCATGCTGAAACCATGTCTATTTTCTAATTCCGATTTTATAGGACTACTCTTACATTTCTAGATCTGTATAGAACTAGTTTCAAGATTTTTCATGCACTGTACAATTTGTTCTTAATTTTTAAAGCACCCTGTGTCAAACTATAGCAAGTTGGGCCGTAATCCGAGGCTCAGTCCTTTTCCCGTTCGAACTCAGGCTCAGAACCTGAGAACGCGACGGCCCGATAGGCTGCATTCTCAGGGCCGTCGTGACACAGCACCTGTCGCGATCTGATCGCGACATGGCACCCCGTCGCGTTCTGGCCGCCGACCTGACAGACCTATCGCGATCCTCATATGACTCTGTCACGATCTACCTGCCTGTCCAGATAAGCCCGTCGCGATCCTTACAAGGCCCTGTCACGTTCTACCTAAACCCCGTCGCGACCCTTACAAGGGTGCGTCACGTTCTGGCTTTTTGCATGAAAACCCACCTTTTTTCAAGATCTATTGTTATACAGTTACCCCATGTCTTATTAACTGTCATGTACACAGAAAAAATGAAGTTGTAATTATTGAATATATTTTAATTAATTCAAGTTAATCACATGATCTATCTTGCCCATGATTTTCTCTTACACTTGCACTCACTCTGAACCATCCTATATATCTTAACTTGGCATGAAAATTGTCACATGTACATCTAGCAATTTATTTCAATTATATATATTAATTTCCCTATTTTAAATGAACTTGTCTATGTTTCTCGCGTTGTTTTGGGTATACCGTTATCGACGCTCCACTGTTCTAGAATTCCTCTAGAACGTCGAGCACTTGTTTTTATATATACACTCTCTCTTGACTTGGACGAACTCTCCGTTGGATATTCCTTCTGCCGGACTAGTGAATCCTTGTTCAAGGCCTTCGTAAGTCTCCTCTGTCCATGGATTCCCACATAGTCGACGAGCTGGTTGTACCCTAACACCTATGATACACTCTAGGGATCAGTTAGATCCGTACGACCTTAGTTGTTCTCTCTCTTATTTTGAATCACACCGGACCTATGGACCTGTGCATAACGAGGCCAGTGGAAGGGTTGTGTATTCCACCTGACTACCAACGTCGTACGCGCGTGTTGAGCAACTGTTACTATCTCTCGTTACTCGACGTTTCATGTACAATGACCATAAGATCTCATCTATACTCTACTCGCTCATCTATTCACGTTCACTCTACTATCTCATCTCTCTCGTCTATTCATCTAGTACTCTCTTGTTACCCATAGAGCTGTGTGGCTCCTACTGTTTTACTGTTCATGACTGTCTAGTGCTAAAATGGTTCTTGTGACTCTAAAGACTTGAATGCATATTGTTCAGGGCATGGAGAGTGTCTGAGGGGATCCAATCTAGTCCTGGGGCAGAGAGCCACCCGAAAATACCTACAGGGGCTATAGACGATGTTCTGCATTGCACCGGTTATGACTGACTATTCTAAATTAGCTAGACATCTGACTGTTACACTGTTATTGTTAGTCTGGTGATTCAGACATACTGCACTATTACTGTATACTGCCACTGACTGTTACTGAACTGTTATTGAGCGACTACTGTTGTACTCTCTACTTGCTCTACTTGATACTCGCTCTCTTGAGTTATTGCGTGCTATCGCGACTCAATCGCATTAAAAGTGCTATACTCTCTCTCGACTATCTACGGATAACCAAAGTACCATTACTATTTCGATTGATGAAAGTTAATCAAAAGTGTCATACTATTTCGATTGATGAGAATCAATCAAAGTGCAATTTACTCTTTACATGATCAACTACTATCTCTCTTCTTGCTATACTTGATTCATCTGCTATTTGAACCATGTTACTTGTGCTATTACTTTCTCGACTTTACATGACTCTCTCTATCATTAGTTACTCTGCCATTTAATGTGGTAATTACTTAAAGCCTGCTTGACTATTGAGATTTAAGTCATACTGGCCGTTATCGCTCACCCTTCGTTATTTGTTATTGTGTCTCAGGTAAGTGGAACAATGACGTTACGCACACCAATGGGATAGGACCAGAGTGATGAGTGACCCAGAGTCAGTTGATGAAGTCACCCTAGCATAATGGAGTCTAGTAGTTATTGCTTTAGATTTCTTTTCAATGTAATGATGTCATTGAGCCCTATGTATTGGCTCCGAATTAGTGGTTGTAATAGTCTTAGTGATTTTATAATGAAATCAAGAGTTTATTTCAATTGTTGTTCAATAGATGCTCTGATGTTTGCGAAAGTATGCGCAATTTTCGTTACCATACTCGTTGCTCGCGTCTCCATCCGATTTATTCCGCTGCTAAATTGGAGGGGTGTGACATGGGCGAAGCAAGCTATGTGCTCGGAGTGAATATTGTGCGGAATCGCTTGGAAAGATCACTGAATTTGTCTCAAGAGACATACATTAATAAGATCCTATAGCATTTTCGAATGCACAACTCGAAGCCCATTGATACTCCCCTTGATAAAGGATGTGTCCTTAGTATTTGTTAATGCCCTAAGAGTAAATAAGAAATAGAAAGTATGTCTAGAGTGTCATACGCCACTGCGATTAGAAGTCTAATGTATGATATGTTGTGTGCTCGACCAAACATTAGCTTCGCAGTGGATTTAGTTAGTCATTACCAAAGTAACCCTAGTCTCATGCATTTGAAAGCCGTTAAGATGATATTACAGTATTTGCGAGGAACGTCAAATTATGCACTACGTTACAAGGGTGGTAACTTGAAACAGACTGGCTATAGTAATGTGGATTGGGTGGTGACAGAGATCAGGGAAGTCCACTTCAGGCTTTGTGCTTCTGTTGGCTGGTGGAGCTATCTCTTGGTGTAGCAAGAAGCAGTCGTACATTGCCCTATCCTCACTGGAGGCCGAATATGTTGCTTGTTCCACTGCTAGTCAAGTGGCGGTCTGGCTGCAAATTTTGTTGCAATGTTTGGCGATTACACCTCATGAAAATGAGGGCGTACTACTATATGCATATAGTACTTCGAGTTTGGCCTTCATCAAAGATTCTAAATTTCATGGAAGAACAAAGCACATTGATATACGTTACCACTACATTAGGGATTTAGTGGCAAAAGGGTTAGTGGTGCTTCGCCTGATCAGTTCTGTTCGAATGATAGCAGATCTACTAACGAAACCGTTAGCCAGAGAGAGTTTTGTAACCCATTATGGATCTATGGGTCGTTGTAAATTATGATAATTTACAATATTTTGACTTCATTAAAGTTTGTTCATCATGTAATGGTATCTATGTGAATGAATGGTTGCTTTTATACATTGTTAGAGTGTCACCAGGCTAGGATCAACCCCTCTCACATGGGTGATCCACCTTTGGTGCTTATAGATAGCGAGAAAAAATGAGGTATTTGATATTGTGGAATCCTAGATGTTTAGGAGAAAGCACAACATCCCAAGTCTTGTTATCATACAGCCTTGACTGAGCCCAAGATGAGATCTGAATTGGTTTAGATCAACCATGTGGATTATATCCCAATTAGATCCGGATATGTGAGTCGCAAGAAGGTGCTAAGTGGGAGTGATGGATTGTGAGACTCTGGTCGGTTGCATTTGTACAATTGGACTTGTATCTGTGCAGTGTTATGATAATATCTTTAGTTGTTACATGCCCATATGAATGGAAGAACATCGCAACATGTGTATCATACCGCATGTGTAATGTTTGACCGCATATGATAATGGTGAATGGTTCCCTCTTCATCATTATGTGAGCTCATAAATCATGTTTGTTGGTGATCCACGATGTGCCTAGTGACCTGCAGCACTGTGCTATGAAATGTAAACTTGATGTCAGTACTTTAGCATGTTACTTAGGATGATGGTTGATAATGTATAATGGAACATGTTTAGGAAAGCAAGCAAGACAAATTAAATTGACAGATGCAGTATAGGGAGGGCATCTTGTTAGTTCACCATGCTTAGTTACTCATATCTCGGGAGGCTCTACTGCCTAAGTGGTAATAGAGTCATGGGTGCCATGCATTCAGATCTAATACTGTCTTCTGAGAGATTTGGAGTATCAGTATCAAGTCAATATTAAGAGCCTGAGGTACATATTGAGATTAAGTGATTTGTAAGTAAGATGACAACTTAACGGAACACTTGTTGGTGACTTGGCAAATTTCATAGAGGTCATACGTCTTATTTTCTATATGACCATTAATGTTGAATACCATAGAGAACAATAATCTGTCGTCAGCCCAGAGAGGGCAAGTGGGCTGTCAACCCTAAATGAGCAAGTGGGAGCATGTTGGGCAGTATTCACATTTTGGCATGCCCGAAGGGTGCGTGACACTCCCTGTGGCAGGGCACGTGGGTGACCACACACTGCCCTCCCGCACGCTCCCTCGCTAGTGCACAAGGTGCACTAGCAAGGGGCCTTTCCACGCAGAGGCCAAGGGACCCAAGTCCTTGCTCTCTTTCTCTCTCTTCTTTCCCCACTTCTCTCTTTTGTGAACATATATAAATACCCCTTTAATGCCAAAGTGGGTTGTAAGGCTTTTTAAGGAGGGGAGGTGTTGTCCAAGGGAAGAGTGAAGTCCAGGGTCTCCCTAAAGATGTTGTCATACGGAGGCTCATCATCATCTAGTTTTGGATTTACGGCGTGGCATGATGTAGGTGACTCTTGTAGCCATCTACCTACCTCTGCGAGGACCCATTAATAATGTTTCCACTTTAAGGTATGTCCTTTCTTTTATTAACAAAGAAAAACTAAATTAAGAGACTATGAGGCAAAAACAAATAAAAGACTTAAGTCAAGAAGAGGATTCTTTAATAATTACAAAGAGGAACGATCCAAAGAATAGGTTCAGCTAAGTAGCGATTGAGGACGAAGACATAGGCGATAGGGGCAACAATCTTCTTCAACATCATCTTCTTCTTGTTCAGACTCTTCTAGTAGATAATTGTTGACTCAAGTCTTATGGGGAATAAGGAAAGCTTCATAGTTTAGTAGAATTTGAGTTTGAACATCTTGAGGGATAATCAGAATAGCAATAATATATAGAATAAGGGATGCCAACTAGACTCCTAATCATTTTAGTCTACGAATTTTACAAAAATGTTGCTGAAGTTTAATTTACAATAAGACAATCAGTAGCAGCAACTTGAGGATGGAGAATGAGAGTAGGGGATAGGAAAATAGATTTGAATACCACCTTTGTGACTTGGACGAGAGATGAACTTTCGACCATCTGAAGATACTGAGGAAGAGTTGACCATTGATGAAGAGAAGAGTGATGGACTTAAAGCGATGATCATAGTAAAATATATGATGGCCTCTTTCTCCTCCAAGTTGGGTTGGGAGGAAGGCCCACTGGATCTTGAAATTGAGCAAGAGATAAGTCGCTAGAAGTACCTATGTTGTTCCCCATTCTCTAGTCACTATGATGATCAAGATAGGTGAATCACCACCCACCTCCATGCAAATGCCTCTTGGATCGAGGGCCACTTCTGTGCAACCATTGAGAGGATCGAGGACCACCACTACACAACTCCTAGGTGAAGATCAAAGGCAAGAAAATCTTCTAGGGGTGAATTCCAAACTAGAATTGTTATATGATCTGGTGAAGCTAGTGAGGGAGCAAGATCCTAGGTGGAGAGAGCTCGCAATGGCAACGAACACCATTGTGGAATCTGGAGGATCTAGATCTTACGCCCATGGATCAACCCTAATCAGGGAATCTAGTTGCAGAAGAATGGCTAGGAATGTGGTTTCCATGATACTTTGATTAGGGTTAGAAAAAGGCTCAAGTACCTCTATCACCAATGGAGGTATGTCATAGGAGGTGGTTAGAGTAATCATCTTCTCAGATATATCATCTATAAGATAGTCCACAAAAAATACCATATTCATCAGCTACCCTTCCTACATAGACAAAGAGGATGGAGAGGCATTTGTGGTTGGAACTTCTTTGGTCGCTTAAACACCAACATGAGAATAAATGTTATCACCCTCTGCTTGAAGCAAGGAAGTTGTTAGAGGTCTCAACGTTGGGGCATCAATATTTTTCCTACATATTCAACACATCTCTACGTACTCTATTCTAGATGGTTTGTCGTTTGTACACAGAGGAAGGATAGTTGTCTATGCTTTCAGAGCCTTAAAGGGACCTTCTTTTGTGTTCTGCTTTTTCTTGCAATTAGATGAAAAGTGGCCTAGACAGGAGCAAGACGAACAATAGGAAAGTAAATTGGGATAGACAGTAGATAGCCAACTCCCTTTCCCAAGCAACCCAATCCATATCTGCGGGCAAAAGAGAGAAGATGTCAAGTTCGACATAAACACCAGCCACTATGGTATCGTAAAGCATCAGAGTGTTCTTATCAATTTTAAGAACATGACCAACACTCCCAACAATAAAAAGCAGAAATGGTGCTTAATACAAATTCTGCAAGCAACCTTCTCATTCACTATAAGAAAAAGTGCACATAGAGAGTGCATTTGAGAACGAATATTTCGGTCACTATTCAGTCTCTAATTTGAGAGCGAATAGTAACCGAAAGTATTCAGTCACTAAAATTTTCAGTTAGTGACCGAATAATTATCGGTCACTATTCGGTCTCAGATCAGGGACCAGATAGTGACCGAATATTTTGGTCTCAAAAATAGAGACCGAACTGTGACCAATAAGAATTCGGTCACTAATGCCATGTGTTTGGCGCGTTCTGGCATGACATACTATGACCGACGATATTCAGTCACAATTCATTCTTATTTTTGAGATCGAATTGTAACTGAATTTATTCGGTCGCAGACTAAACACGGTATTAGTGACCGAATTTTTTTCGGTCACAAGTCAGTCTCTAAATCTCGACGAATTTGGGATTGAATAGCGACCGAAGTTTTCAGTCGCTATTCTCGCCCTTTTTCTTCTTCCCCCCCTTCTCTTTTCTCCTCTCTCGCTTTGTCTCTTCTCTCTCACTCTGTCGAGACCTACATCGGGATCGCCCCACCGAGATGCCACATCGTCGTCTGCATCGTCTGCATCGCCGCCTCCATCGTCCACATCACCGTCGTTGGTCTAGTCTTCATCGTCGCTCTCTCACCGCCAGAGCTCCACGGCGTCACCGCCGGTAAGCTCTCTCTCTCTCTCTCTCTCTCTCTCTCTCTCTCTCTCTGCTATGTGTGTGTGGGTGGGTGGGTGTGGGGGGGGGTGGTCTCTCTCTCTCCTCTCTCTCGTTCTTCTCTATGTTGTCTGTGCCTGTGTGTGTGTGTTTGTTGTGTCTGTGTGAGTGCGTGGGTCTGCTGTTGAGCTGTAGGAGGGCCTCGGGGGGAGGGGGCAGACATTCCGAGGGTGGGGGTCTCTCTCTCTCTCTCTCTCTCTCTTACTCACTACCAGGCAGGAGGGAGGCCTTGGTGGAGGGGGAAGAAGGTGGTGGGTTGGGTGGGAGGTTAGTAATATTTTTTTTTTCAGTTTAAACTTTGTCTATATTGATCGATATGCATTATAAAAGAAAGCTTTCCATGTTCATTACTTCAAATAAATAGACTTCATACAACTACTTATTCGTTTTAATCTTGGATGATGAAGATGATAGATATGATGTGGCCTTTATTAGAGGAGAACCGACCGTGTGAGGATGTTTGATATAAGAAAAGTATAATTTTACATGTGCTTATATATTTTGGATCTTAGAATGTCAACACTTATATTTTGTGGGTTTTTGCATAATGTTAGAGTAGGGCTAGAGCCCACTTTGATATTTTCATCTCCCCAATCCAATTCCTATATAAAAAAAATCAAGTGAAATTGGGTTTGTACAGCATTAAAGCGGTAGGCATGCAACTTGGGATGGCCGATGCAAGATTCCAAATGTTTCTCCTTCTAGGTGAATATTGATTATAATTAGCATGTGCATGCCATTAATTTGTCTAATACCCATCGTCATATGGTTTCTAGGTATGCACCCTTTTATCAGTGCACTTCAATAATCCCACATGTTGAAGACCTAACGAACCTACCATCTGGCTGCAGCTAATTAAAAATTATATCCTAAACGTTAAAAATAAAGAAGATTCCATCATGTAATTATATCTAGCCGTCTATACAATCATGGTCTCTTAAGTACATGTTGGGAATCGAGGATACATCATGTAATTTCCTATTACGGATGAAATTCCATCATGTAATTATATCTAGCCGAGGATACAGCATATACCATATGCTAATCCAGTTTGGATTTTAGCGTATACCATGCACGAGGATACAACATATACCATAAGCTAAATCCTATAAGTTTATATTGTAAATTCAGCCTAAAAATAATATTTATAAAACTATCTAGTATAATTTTTAAAAAGTAATGTATTTAAAAATAAAAATGGATAAGTTGTTCCTTTTCATCTTCTATATGTGACTTGGAACGTTGGGAATCGAAATGGAAACATGGTTTTAGAACATCTACGCACTAAAGCTCAAACTAGTGGCTTGAACTACTCTTTCTATTTCTTGATTCTACAAAGACATGCATGCATGCATGCGTAACACATGCAATGTGCTATCTTGCATAGGTGAACACTCAGACTAAAAGACCAAAGCAATCAGTTTCAATGTATGTAGAACTACTCGATTCTACGTTCATGAAGAAGCAGAAGTAAAAATAAAAACATAAGTTTTCATGTTTGCTTCCAAATCTATTTTTAAAATCATGAAAGAAACATTATTCCTTGAAGGGGGGCTAGGCCAAGTCCCAAAGCAATATTGGTTTCAAGTCTGAGATCTTGCTAATCGGCAACGTAAGTCAATCTTGGACAAATACTTTATAAACAAACTGAAACTTTGCAATAGTTCTGTATGTTTTCCCTTGATTAAGGGAGTATATAGATGATGGTTCGCGGCCTATTCGCTTTCAAATGATATAGTAGAATAGGATGATAATAAAAAAAAATGTGTAAAGAGTGGCACCAAACCTCCTCACCCCATTGATGATTTATAGAGTTCGGTTCTCTCATGTAGGGGTGTTCACTATTCGGTTCAAACCGAAAAACCAAATCGAACCGAGCGATTCGGTTTGGTTTGGTTAGGTTTTAACATGGAAATTTTTGGTTAGGTTCCATACCAAACCGAAAAAAAAAAATTTAGTTTGGTTCGGTTTCTAACCTCACCAAACCAAACCGAATTACAATAATAAATTTTAATTTATATATATCTATCAAGTTTTTTCAATACATTTACATAAAAATACATATTATGGAGGTTAATATGATCATCAACATTTAATACTTCATTTCAAATATTATTTGATAGTGATTTATTACATAAACAAGTGGTTAAAAACTTAATTAAAACTAAGAGAATCTATTTATTTTCAAGTTAAACCAAACCAAATTGAATTTAATTCGGTTTGGTTTCAAGGGACTTCGGTATGGTTTGGTTTGGTTCGGGTTGAGTCCGAATTTAGTTTGGTTTGGTTTCCTAAAAATCTCCTATAAACCAAACCATGAACACCCCTACTCTCATGTACCAAGAGGATCCGAACACACCCAGAAAGGGGGTAGCCCATCGACATTGAACAAGGGGAAGACTCCACTCTACATATTTGTGGGCATCTACACTTTCTCACTCTCTTCCTCATAGGTGTCATGACATTCAACTGCTTTGGGTGATCTTCTCATTCATGGAAGACACTGTCCAAAACCTTGTTATTCAGAAAAGAAAGAATAGAATAGATGTCCTCTCAATTTTGCAGTACACGCCATCTATAGAGTAAAATCTAGGGACTTTTGTTGAATAGAAATTATATAATACAATTCCTATGCCTGCATTTAATATACCAAAGTATGGTCAATATATATCACAACCCAGATTAGAAGTTTAGATACGTATTCCTCAAATTAATAGGTAAAGCGGCTAGGTCAAGGAAAAAAAAAGGAAATGAGTTACAAACTAGAAATACATATCAAAAACTATAAGAAATATGCATCATTAAAGCTTCTAAAAAAATAAAAAACAACAACAAATATGTGCTCCCCAACCCAGTAGGAAAGTTCCAAGATATGAGAAAGAAGTATCAGAAAATAAGATATATAATAGAAATAAATTTTTGCAATCAAGAAAACAAAATTGTAAAAAAATAGAAAAGAAAATTCTCTAGAAACAACATATACAAGAAGAAATGAATAGAAGAAACAAAAGAAAATAGAAACTAAGTTGATTTTTGGACTGAATTCAATTTACTGGCTAGGGTTTTGGAAATAAAATTACTCAACCAAGTATGGAATTGATTAACTATTTACTTCTAAGACGTGAGGCATAGGCAATCGACCAATTTTGTGCTTGTCTAAATAAATAATTTATCTGACCAGTTTAATAAATAGTACAATTCTCTGTAAATTTTTATAGAAGAGCATAACTATTTAATTGGCTTCTTATATATATGAGATAGGTTAGAGTATGATTAGATAGAAAATTTTAATTTGTTTTTCCCTAATAGAGAAGTTCTTATTTGATTCAGGTAGTTACACCCATAGAAATAACAAATTTTTATCCCCTATAAAGTGGGTTTTTGTAGAGGACACAACCCCTAATATGAATGAATTAATGGCATGTAGGAAGAGGACACAACCCCCACTCTACTGGTTCAAGGTCATTGTGAATTTTTAATGTGCAGGAAGTCTCAATCCTCTCCCCTCCCCAATTCCCTTGGAGCTATGGGATAGGCGTTTAGAAGTGTGTTACACACCACTTATTAGTCATGAGATAGGTGTTTCTAAAGAAGCCAAATACAAGCACTAATGAGGTATACTCCCAATTTAGGAAAAAATATCTTAATCAATAAATATTTTTGGTATATCAGAGAGGTGTAGGGAGTTGCTGCCGAAATTTTCAGCAAATTATACAAACACATAGTAAATGGCCATCTGAGTGCGATCAAATATTCATAGATGGGTAAAAAGTGATAATCTAAATAATATATCCTTCCTATTCATTTCGGTTGCGGCGAACAATGTGTGAAAATGGTTAGATTTAGTTTTTTCTGAGTTTGAATTTTAAAGTTATTTATCTGTTAATATTGGTTGGGCATCGGAAAAAAATGGCTTCAGACCGTTCATGGATGTATCGTAGAATAGTTGATCATGTGGTGTATGTGGAGTTTAGGGTAGGAGTTGAGACTTTCATTAAGTTTGCATTGGGGAATCTAAATGCAGCAGTAGACAGCGAAGGTTGCATCCAATGTCCTTGTATGATTTGTAAAAATTTGAAGTGGAATTCACCATAGGAGGTTCAACGCCATTTATATAGAAAAGGGTTTGTTGAAGGTTATATGAATTGGACATGTTATGGTGAGGAGCTCTGGTCGCACGAGCCTAGTGATGTGGAAGGCGCAAGTACGTATATGGATATGGTTGTAGATGTTGCTGGTCCCGCATTCAATGTACATGAGGATCCAGTATACACTAAAGACGTGCCGAACAAGGGAGCCAAATGATTCTATTAGTTACTTAAGGATGTGATGAGCCATTGTGGGATGGTTGTCAAAAACACACTCAGTTGTCAGCGATGTCATAGTTGCTGAACTTGCAATCTGAAATTCATATAAGTGAGAGTTGTTTTGATCGTCTCCTCCTCATCATCAAGAGCATGTTACCTCGAGATGAGAAGCTGTCTCCAAATTTTTATCATGCCAAGAAGATGGTCAATGATTTAGGACTTGGATATGTGAAAATAGATGCATGTCTTAATCATTGTATGTTGTATCACAAAGGGGATGCAGATAAGGTATCATGTTCTATTTGCCATCATGATAGGTTTAAACCTAAAAGAGGGGCCAATTCTAGGGGAAAGGATATACTTTATGCGTCATTGCGATATTTCCCCCTTACACCCAGACTGCAGTGGATGTATGTCTTCAAAGACAGCTCGACATATGAGGTGGCACAGAAGAGTACGTCGGGACGAGGATATTATGAGTCATCCTGCAGATGGCGAAGCTTGGAACTCATTTCAACCATGCTCATCCTATCTTCTCAAGGGAGCCGCATAATGTGAGGCTTGGTTTGTGCACTGACGGATTCAATCCATTTGGAGGTTCAGTGGCTTCCTACTCTAGCTAGCCAGTGTTCGTGACACCATACAACCTTCCTCAGAGCTTGTGCATGAAGCAAGAGAATTTGTTCCTGTCTTTATTGATTTATCTAGTCCTAAAAGTCTACAAAAAATATAGACATCTATCTCACACTATGATTGATGAATTGAAATTATTATGGACTGAGGGGGTCAATACTATGATGCATCTAGAAAGCAAAAATTTCACCATGAGGGCAGCATTTGATGTGGATGATAAGTGATTTCCTGCATATTGAATGCTATTGGTTGGAGCACACATGGGAGGCTAGCATGTCCTTACTGTATGGATATACCAAATCATTTGTACTTAAACATGGTGGGAAGTCATGCTGGTTTGATTGCCATCGATAGTTTTTAGTAGCTGATCACTTTCAGAGATAAGAATAAAAGATGCATTCCTAAAGAACAGAATGGAACTGGATGAAGATGAAGTTATATTGAGAGGTTGTTCGGTCATCATATGGCAGCACGTGTAGAAATTTGCCAGATCACACAACTGAAGGGTAGTACTTGACACCTTTCAAGTTTTGGGAAGGAGCACAACTGGGTGAAGAGAAGCATTTTGGGGAGCTACTTATTGGTCGACTCTTCTGTGCGGCACAATCTAGACGTGATGTATCGAGGAAAAATATCTTTGATAATGTGTTCAACACCGTTATGGACATAATCGGTAAAACAAAGGACAACGAGAATGCACGTTTGGACTTGTCCATACTTTGTAAATGTCCAGAGTTAGAGCTTTTGAAGTAAATGGGAAATCAATTAAATCAAAACTAGTTTGTAGCACCCCGGAAATTTTAACTACATAGAAATTCAAATAAATAGAAATAAATAATTTCCATAATATCAGAATATTTAAAACATACGTATCATTATCGTATGTGCTAAAACACACCGAACAATTCCGTAAAAATTATAAATCAACCCCACACATTATTCCTAAGTGTTCCACCAAGAAATTCATGTAACAAAAAATCCAATTAATAAGTGTATATCACATGGTGACCGATTATCCAAATAAGGAAACAAGTCGGAAAACCGTTACCCGGAAATACGACGCAATCATAAATTAAATAAAAATTTGGAGAGACTTACAACATTATATATTAATGACCCAATATCATAATGGGCCAATGGACCACATATGACCCAAAAATCAAATGAAGCAAAAAATACATGGAATTCGTAACTTAAATAAGCTGTGAAATTAGAAAGAGATAATTATAGTTGAATTGGGAAGAGATCTTGCACATTGGCAACCCAATTTATGCCTAGCCATCCTTGGGGATTTCTGATGGCCAAGACTCTCCAATGGAGGGAGAGATCCTCAAAATATGGAAAGACACAAGCCAAAACCGCAACTTGGCTTTCCTTGTTGATTAGGACTCCTAAAACCCTGGATGCTTAATACTCTTCACCCAAACCCTAGGGACGAGTTTTACAACTTGCTGGGGTCATGTGGAGGAGCTCTTGGTGACTGGAGAGCAGGAGATAAGCATACCAAGCTCATCTTTTCCCTGTTCGTCTGCTACGACCTGTGTAAACTGTCCACTTGGAGTCAACCAAAAGTAGGTCAAACCTAAATCTCATAATGCAAGGCTTATACCCTGGAAGAGGGTCAAGTCTACGTTCTAACCCAAGTGGAATGTACAATTTCCATGCAGTATACGGCTGTAATAGTTTTCATTTGGAATACAATGAGTTGAGATTGAATACAAGATTAGTTGACTTCAATATTTGGCCCTGTGATGATGTATGTTGTTATACATTTAGTACGTGCTAGCTAGAAGCTTATTTACCGACTATTCACGTCTCGGGATATCGTCTCGAATTATTCTGCATATTAATATCTGTTGCTAATTCTCGGGATGTGACAGTTTAGTGGTATCAAGCCTTAAAATACCAAATAGGATATATGTTCAGGATTAGGAATACCTATGGAACCTAGGTCATGGAATTTAAATATAGTACCTGGTGAGAAAGGTTGGAGACGTGGGAATATGTTAGAATGAACAAAACATTCCTACCCATTGACTCTTAAATGTTCTAGAGACATTAATTGATTTCCATCCTTTTTCTTAGGAACCCTCGTACTCTCTCACTTCATTAATGGCTCGCAATCAGTGGCAAGCTATGCAAACCACTGTGGCTGGTCTGACCCAGGCATTACAAAATGTAGTTCAGGCTGGAAATCAGGCTGCAGCTGTAAGGAATGGAGCCGTGATCTGCACCAGAATTTTAGGAGTTTTAACCCTCCTCCCGTTTCTCTGGATCCCCTACCCAGACGAGGCAGAGAATTGCAAGAGGAGATAGAACGAATTTTCCAAGTGATGCATGCACTAACAGGGAAAAGGTGGTACTGGCCAGTTTTCAATTCACTAAGGATGCCCGAGCATGGTGGAAGGCCACATCGGCCCACCTGCCTAATGTTAGCGAACTAGAGTGGGCTGGATTCCTAGAGATATTCTGGGGAAAATATTTCTCTAAAAGAGTGAAGGGGAAGAAAGTGGCAGAATTTGCCGCACTGAAAGAGCAGAAGGGAATGTCCGTAGCTGAGTATGAAGCTCAGTCACGGCGGCTGGCTGTGTATGCCCACATCTGGTGGGCACGGAAAGATTAAAGCAAATCGGTTCATGGATGAGCTCAGGCCCATGTTCATCGAGAAGCTCGGACCTCACCACATTCAAACTTACACTGAGATGGTCCAAGAGCTTAGCTAGTGGAAGACACCATGGCCAAAGTGGAGGGCATGAGGGGCAAGGACACTCCAAGCCGATCTTCGTCAAGAAGGGAGCACCTAATATTGCTCCAACTTTTTGTAACAACACGTTAACAACACAACAAGAGGCCGAATGCCGGAAGGGATGTTGCTGGAGACAAGAGAGTCAAGTGGAAGGTAGGCAGTTGGCTGAAAACTGTAAATTCTATGTAACTAGGGCACCGCCTGAAGAATGCTGGAAGAAGCTCGGGGTGTGCTTGAAATGTGGGGTCATGACCACCGTATTCCTAACTACCCTATGCTGAAGACCAGCCAGAAGAGCTCAGAATGTACCACAACATCAAGGACGCCTAATGCTGTCATAGAAGCTGACCTACCCGAGGAAAGGGTATGGTTGAAGGTACCATTTCCATACACTCTCAAGTTGCATTTGTGCTTTATTGATACTGAGCTGTATATTCATTTATTTCCACCACATTTCTGCAATTCTACCCTGTCAAACATGTACCCTTGAAATCCAAGATCACGTAGCTCTCCCCCTAGGCTCAGAATCTGAACTTACTCACTACTGCCGAAATGTGAACCCTAATTGAGGACACAATCCCCTGCTGACCTTATCTGTTTAGACATGAAGGGTTATGATGCCATTTTGGGTGTCGATTGCTAATTGAATATGATGTCGATGTAAACTGTCGCCATAGGAGGGTCACCTTCAAAAGACCAACCCTCCAACTCTATCACTAATTGGCACCCGTTATCACAAACACCCTATCTGATATCCTCCTTAAAGGCTTCTAAGCTATAACCAGGGTTGTGATGCTTTCCTCGTTTCAATCAGGCAACTGAAAAGAAGAAACCAACCTTAGAAGACATTCCCATAGCCAAGGACTATCCTGATGTATTTCTAGAGGAATTACCTGGTATACCACCTAAGCGGAGGTAAACTTCACCATTGAGTTACTCCCTGGGCAGGCCCCTATTTCAAAAGCTCCGTATCACATGTCCCCTGTTGAATTGCAGGAGTTGAAGAGACAGATCCAAGAATTGCTAGATCAGGGTTTTATCAGGCTTAGCACATCCCCGTGGGAGCGCCAGTGCTATTTGTCAGGAAGAAGGACGAGACAATGAGGTTATGCATTGATTACCGTCAGTTAAACCAGTGACAATAAAAAATAAGTATCCACTGCCCCGCATCGATGACTGTTTGACCAGATCTCCGGTGCACAATATTTCTCCAAGATAGATCTAAGATTAGGCTACCATCAACTGAGAATAAGGAGGAGGATATTCACAAGTCTGCATTCCAGAGTAGATATGGTCACTATGAATTTGTGGTCATGCCGTTTATTTAACAAATACTCCAGCGGCTTTCATGCAACGTATGACATATTTATAGGACATACTTGGACCAGTTTATAGTGGTGTTCATTGATGACATCTTTATTTACTCCAAGTCCAAAGAAGAACATGAAGAACACTTGAAGGTTGCTCTGCAAGTGCTCATAGAATAATCAACTTATGCTAACCTTAGTAAGTGTGAATTCTGGATGGAGGAAGTATCTTTCCTTGGTCACATCATATCCAAGGAGAATCTCTGTAGATCCATCTAAGGTGGAGGCGGTAAAGAACTGGGCAAGGCCGACAACTGTGTCGGAGATTAGAAGCTTTCTGGGTTTAGCCGGTTATTATCATCGCTTCATTAAGATTTCTCAAAGATAACTATACCATTGACCAGCTTACCAGGAAGGAGAATCCATTTGCATGGACTGATGAATGTGAAGAAAGTTTCAGGGCATTGAAAGAGCACCATACCTCAGCACCTATACTGACACTGCCAGTTGCTGGGGTAGTTTTGAAGTATACACCAATGCACTGGGATCGGCCTGCTATGTGCTGATGCAAAATGGAAAGTTATATGCTATGCTCCAGACAATTGAAGAAGCACGAGGACATTATCCTGTACATGATCTGGAGCTAGCTGTTGTAGTCTCCGAGCATGGTGGAAGGCCACATCGGCCCACTGCCTAATGTTAGCGAACTAGAGTGGGCTGGATTCCTAGAGATATTCTGGGGAAAATATTTCTCTAAAAGAGTGAAGGGGAAGAAAGTGGCAGAATTTGCCGCACTGAAGCAGAAGGGAATGTCCGTAGCTGAGTATGAAGCTCAGTTCCGCGGGGCTGTGTGTATGCCCCACATCTGGTGGGCACGGAAAGATTAAAGGCAAATCGGTTCATGGATGAGCTCAGGCCCATGTCATCGAGAAGCTCGGACCTCACAACATTCAAACTACACTGAGATGGTCCAAAGAGCTCAGCTAGTGGAAGACACCATGGCCAAAGTGGAGGGCATGAGGGGCAAGGACAACTCCAAGCGATCTTCGTCAAGAAGGGAGCGCTAATATTGCTCCAACTTTTGTAACAACAACGTTAACAACAACAACAAGAGGCCGAATGCCGGAAGGGATGTTGCTGGAGACAAGAGAGTCAAAGTGGAAGGTAGGCAGTTGGCTGAAAACTGTAAATTCTATGATAAACTAGGGCACCGAGCTGAAGAATGTTGGAAGAAGCTCAAGGTGTGCTTGAAATGTGGGTGTCATGACTACCGTATTCCTAACTACCCTATGCTGAAGGACCAGCCAGGAAGAGCTCAGAATGTACCACAACATCAAGGACGCCATAATGCTGTCATAGAAGCTGACCTACCCGAGGAAGAGGGTATGGTTGAAGGTACCATTTCCATACACTCTCAAGTTGCATTTGTGCTTATTGATACTGGAGCTGCATATTCATTTATTTCCACCACATTTGCTGCAATTCTACCTGTCAAACATGTACCCTTGAAATCCAAGATCACTGTAGCTTCTCCCCTAGGCTCAGAATCTGAACTTACTCACTACTTGCCGAAATGTGAACCCTAATTGGAGGACACAATCTCCCTGCTGACCTTATCTGTTTAGACATGAAGGGTTATGATGCCATTTTGGGTGTCGATTGGCTAATTGAATATGATGTCGATGTAAACTGTCGCCATAGGAGGGTCACCTTCAAAAGACCAAACCCTCCAACTCTATCACTAATTGGCACCCGTTATCACAAACACCCTATCTTGATATCCTCCTTAAAGGCTTCTAAGCTGATTAACCAGGGTTGTGATGCTTTCCTCGTTTCAATCATGGCAACTGAAAAGAAGAAACCAACCTTAGAAGACATTCCCATAGCCAAGGACTATCCTGATGTATTTCTAGAGGAATTACCTGGTATACCACCTAAGCGGGAGGTAAACTTCACCATTGAGTTACTCTTTGGGCAGCCCCTGTTTCAAAAGCTCCGTATCACATGTCCCCTGTTGAATTGCAGGAGTTGAAGAGACAGATCCAAGAATTGCTAGATCAGGGTTTTATCAGGCTTAGCACATCCCCGTGGGGAGCGCCAGTGCTATTTGTCAGGAAGAAGGACGAGACAATGAGGTTATGCATTGATTACCGTCAGTTAAACCAGTTGACAATAAAAAATAAGTATCCACTGCCCCGCATCGATGAGCTGTTTGACCAGATCTCCGGTGCACAATATTTCTCCAAGATAGATCTAAGATTAGGCTACCATCAACTGAGAATAAAAGAGGAGGATATTCACAAGTCTACATTCCAGAGTAGATATGGTCACTATGAGTTTGTGGTCATGCCGTTTGGTTTAACAAATACTCCAGCGGCTTTCATGCAACTTATGAACAATATTTATAGGACATACTTGGACCAGTTTATAGTGGTGTTCATTGATGACATCTTTATTTACTCCAAGTCCAAAGAAGAACATGAAGAACACTTGAAGGTTGCTCTGCAAGTGCTCAGAGATAATCAACTCTATGCTAAACTTAGTAAGTGTGAATTCTGGATGGAGGAAGTATCTTTCCTTGGTCACATCATATCCAAGGAGGGAATCTCTGTAGATCCATCTAAGGTGGAGGCGGTAAAGAACTGGGCAAGGCCGACAACTGTGTCGGAGATTAGAAGCTTTCTGGGTTTAGCCGGTTATTATCATCGCTTCATTAAAGATTTCTCAAAGATAACTATACCATTGACCAGGCTTACCAGGAAGGAGAATCCATTTGCATGGACTGATGAATGTGAAGAAAGTTTCAGGGCATTGAAAGAGCACCATACCTCAGCACCTATACTGACACTGCCAGTTGCTGGGGGTAGTTTTGAAGTATACACCAATGCATCTGGGATCGGCCTGCTGTGTGCTGATGCAAAATGGGAAAGTTATATGCTATGCGTCCAGACAATTGAAGAAGCACGAGGACAATTATCCTGTACATGATCTGGAGCTAGCTGTTGTAGTCTTCGCCTTGAAGATATGGCGTCATTATCTATATGGTGAGATTCATTGTGTTTTTTGACCATAAAAGTTTGAAGTATTGTTTTCTCAGTAGGACATGAATATGAGATAGCGGAGGTGGTTGGAGTATCTCAAGGACTTTGACTTCACTATCGAATATTACCCATGTAAAGCAAATGTTGTGGCAGATGCTCTAAGTAGAAAGCCAATGATCACATTGTCAAGTTTAATGGTCGACGAATGGAAGTTATTAGAAGACGTTGCCAAATTAAATATTGATGTTGATATCAAGAAGAAGGGATGCCTTATTGCTAGTGTTAGAGCACAACCTACACTATTGGAGGACATCATAGCACTCTAAGACAATGACCCTGTACTTGTAGAGATTAAGCCTAATCTAGACCAGAGGTCGGATTTCTCTTTAACTAAAGATGGAAGACTGCTGTTCTGGGATTGAGTCTGTGTACCCGACCATGCGAAGACAAAGAAAATGATTATGGATGAGACTCACAAGACCAGGTATACCATTCATATTGGAACTACCAAATGTATCAGGATCTGAAAAGAAGCTTTTGGTGGCCAAATATGAAGAGGGAGGTGGGGGAATATGTCGCCCGATGCTTAACATGTCAAAAGGTCAAGGCGGAACACTTGCAACCCGCAAGTAAACTCAAACCCCTAGAAATCCCGGCATGGAAATGGGCAGGTATAGGGATGGACTTTTATTTTCGGACTACCCAAATCTAGAGGTGGATTCGATGGTATCTGGGTTATAGTCGACCGCTTAACTAAGTTGGCTCACTTCTTGCCAGTGAAGAATAAGTGGTCAGTAGATGTTCTGGCTACATTGTATGTGAAGGAAATAGTAAAATTACATGGAGTACTGGTGTCTATCGTGTCTGATTGAGACCCTAGGTTCACATCCCACTTTTGGAAAGGACTGCACTATTCCTTGGGATCTAAACTAAACTTTAGCATGGCTTTCCATCCACAGACTGATGGTCGGATGGAGAGAACCAACCAGGTGATTGAAGATATGCTTAGAGCCTGTGTCCCAGATTTTGGAGGTAGCTGGCAAGAACACTTACCTCTTGTGGAGTTTGCCTACAATAATAGCTATTAATCTAGCATTTGAATGGCACCGTTTGAAGCACTTTATGGCAGGAGTTGCCGATCTCCAATATGTTGGTATGAAGTTGGCAAAAAACAAATGCTAGGACCAGAGATTGTAAGGGAAAACACAGATAAGGTAAGCTTATTAAAGAAAGAATGGTAGTGGTGCAGAAAAGGCAAAAGGCATTTGCAGATAATAGAAGAAGAGACCTGGAGTTTCAGGTTGGTGATAATGTATTCTTGAAAGTGTCTCCAGGCCATGGGATCAGGCGTTTTTGCATTAAAGGCAAGTTGTCACCAAGGCTCGTTGGGCCTTTCGAAATCCTTGAAAGAGTTGGCGAGGTTGCATATCGTCTGGCTTTACCACCACAAATGGATGGATACACAATGTGTTCCACATATCCATGTTGAAAAAGTATGTACGAGATCCGTGGCTTGTCATAGAATATGAGCTCTTGGAATTCAACAAAGACAGAACATATCAAGAGAAGCCAATTAAGATCGTGGACTGGGAACTGCGCCAACTAAGGAACAAGGTCATCCCACTGGTAAGGGTTAGATGGAATCAACGCATGGATGAAGACGACACATGGGAAACCGAGGAAGCAATGCGCAAAAGATATTTGGAGCTATTCACAAGTACACCTCACTTGTAAGATAAATTTCTATACATGAATTTGGGGACCAAATTATCTTAAGTGGGGGAGGGTGTAGCACCCCGGAAATTTTAACTACATAGAAATCCAAATAAATGGAAATAAATAATTTCCATAATTTCAAAATATTTAAAACATATGTATCATTATCGTATGTGTAAAACACACCGAACAATTCCGTAAAAATTATAAATCAACCCCACACATTATTCCTAACTGTTCCACGAAGAAATTCGTGCAACAAAAAATCCGATTAACCAAGGGTATATCACATGGTGACCGATTATCCAAATAAGGAAACAAGTCGAAAAACCGTTAACCCGGAAATACGACGCAATCATAAATTAAATAAAAATGTTGGAGAGACTTTCAACATTATATATTAATGACCCAATATCATAATTGGGCCAATGGACCACATATGACCTAAAAATCAAATAAAGCAAGAAAATACATGAAAATTTGTAACTTAAATAAGCTGAAATAAGAAAGAGACAATTAGAGTTGAATTGGGAAGAGATCTTGCACTCATGGCAACCCAAATTCGTGCCTAGCCATCCTTGGGGATTGTTTGATGGCCAAGACTCTCCAATGGAGGGAGAGATCTTCAAAATATGAAAAGACACAAGCCAAAACCGCAACTTGGCTTTCCTTGTTGCATTAGGACTCCTAAAACCCATGGATGCTTAAATACGCTTCAACCAAACCCTAGGGATGAGTTTTACAACTTGCTGGGGTCGTGTGGAGGAGCTCTTGGTGGCTGGAGAGCAGGAGATCAAGCATACCAAGCTCATCTTCTTCCCCTGTTCATCTGCTACGACCTGTGTAAATCGTCCACTTCGAGTCGACCAAAGGTAGGTTAAACCTAAATCTCATCATGCAAGGCTTATACCCCTGGAAAGAGGGTCAAGTCTACGTTCTATCCCAAGTGGAATGTACAATTTCCATGCAGTATACACGGAGTAATAGGCGTTCTTCAAATAGTGGTCTGAACAAGGGATTTCTAAAGAATGAGACTTCATCAACCCAGAAGGTAGGTTTTTTCAGACCAAACCTTAACAAATCCTATACCAATGTGTAGAGCATCAAGTTAACTTTCGTTTCCCACCGATTTCATTCAATTCTAATGAGTACATGTAGCGTTATAGGCGTTTTGCCAAAGTCACGCATGTCTGAGACATTTTATGTTCGTGTCGATTTATCATGCTTCTCGAGGTCATTTAAAATTATTAAAAAATCATAGTTCTCTCCTCTGTCATGTTCCCAACAACTTTTATGTTGAGACATTTCTCCGAAAAGCCCTAGTTCAGAGGATATAGGCGTTGCATGGATCGAACCCCTGTGTTTCAGAATTTTCCTATGTTTTCGGTCTGTCTCTGAACCGCGTCCGGGTTAGAGGACGCATTTCAAGCCTCTGGTATCGCGATGTTTCTGGGAGATGTGAACCTCTGAATGGCATCCGGGAGACCCGACACGTTTAACGCGTTGACGGGTCAACCCGCGCGTGGGTCTGCGCGCCGCCTGGGAGTCAGTGCCGCTCTAAACCGCGACAGCCGGCCCAGACGCGTTTCAAATAGTTTCCTGCCCAAGCTTTTATTAAAGGAATTTTCTTGAACGCGTCCCTTTCCCACGATGCTATTCAATCATGAATGCGGCCCCCAGTGTGGATGTGATTTTCGAATTTCATTGTTTCTCTAGTTTTCACTATGCAATGTGTTTTGAAGTGCGTCCACTGTGTTGGACGCATATTTCCAAGCTTACCCGAGGTCTGTTTAACATGGTAGCTGGTGTCTAATTTGCATGTCTTGGGTCTGATCATTACATGATGTCTGTTTAATGGCTTAAAAGTGTTTAACCCATTTAAAAGTTATAATTACGTGAATATTATTCTAATTACTTTCTTAATGACGTGATCACTCATGAAACTTGTGATTCGCTCTTGTTACTATTCTAGCTTGATTAAAATGATAATTATTATCTTAAAATCTTGCAAACTCATGAGTAGTTAAATGCATTGTTCAATGTGTGCCATCATGTTAAGTGCTTCCCGCGAGTTTAAGATTGATGGATTGTGGATTGAGATGCGTACATCACTACACAGTTGCACATCTAGGCAACCCTTTCTTGGGGATTTGGAAGCTCTCTATCAGTCATTCCGAATCGGTAGACTAGTGACCTTTTCTCTAAGACCTCCGTAAATCTCCGCTTTCTGTGGTTTCCCACATGGAGGCCGAGTTGGTTGTACCATTGAAGTTCCCTGGAGATAGCGTGCACTTCCTCTCTCATCTTGTTCTCGTGAGTGTGATTTTCAATCTAGACTAAAGCCATTAATGTAAAGATTGAATTAAAGTATAAATCGTATCGTTATACTGCCAAATTTATCTCTTGACCATTGTTCTCATGAAATCATGTTCAATTTACTTATTACTTGTCTCATCATCATCTTGAACATGACGTTACACATGCTTACATCTTGAAACTCTCATTGGCCATTATTAATGACAGTGGGTATCTACATTTAAAATTTAAGTGAGATGCTGACCGAGCACGACGAGTGTCCAAGGGCTCTAGTCTAGCCTCAATGATGGAGAGTCATAAATATACTGTTAACCATGGGGTATAATGATTATTGGCGTTGCATCTGTGGTGGGAGTCGTGTGTGTCGTGTTGAATGATATATACAATAACCACATACATGTGTCCTAGTGTACATCCTTGGTGAATCTTTCCTTGGTGTACATTAGTGTCTACGTGCCTGATTAGTGTTACATGATCATGCTCGTGCGTGCTTGCTTGCTTGCGTGATATGGCCATCCTATATTTAATGTAATTAGTGATATCTCGCGTTCTTGAAAGCTATTGACATTAAGTGAAATCTTGCGTGCTTGTACAAAGTGATATATTGCTAGTTCTATCTTGTTATATCCTTCTAGATCTTATTCTATCATGATCACTCTATCTAGCTTATTCATGTATCATGTTTTTGATGAGTTTTATTCGTACATGCATATCATGACATTCATCATGCTTACCTAGTTCTAAATTGTTAATCACTTATATCATTGTCCGCACATTGAGATATAAATCCTACTGGCTAGTTTGCTCATTCCCTACTTCTACCCAATCTAGGTGACTATGATGTTCAAGAGGAAGAGCAAGTCGAGGATGGGAATGCATTCGAGTGATGAGTGTTCCAACTATGAGTCTAGTTATAGTAGTTTATTTTGAGTGTTAGATTCATGTAGTAGGAAGTGAGGAATGAATGTACTTTTCTTTTTATTAAGTCTTAGTCCTGTAATAGTTTCCATTTGGAATACAATGAGTTGAGATTTGAATACAAGATTAGTTGAGTTCAATATTTAGGCCCTATGATGATGTATGTTGTTATACATTTAGTGCGTGCTAGCTAGAGGCTTATTTGCCGACTGTTCACATCTCGGGATATCGTCTCAAATTCTTCCGCATTATGAATATCCACTGCGTAATTCTCAGGACGTGACATAGTGTATGTGCTTGGAGGAGGACAAGTAAAGGAAGTGTGTCAGTGGCTGAAACAATTGAGATTTCTTGACGGTTATGTGTCTAATATTGCTCATTCTGTCAACATCGGTGAGGGAAAAATATATGGAATGAAGAGTCATGACTGCCATGTGTTCATGCAAAGGTTGCTGCCTATTGCATTTCGTGACATGTGCTGAAGCCTCTATGGGGACCATTGTCTAAGCTGAGTCAAATTTTCACGATTCTGTGTGCATCAGAACTCAGACTTAAGGATGTGCAAACTATCGAACAGAATGTGGTCACCATCGTATGCAAGTTGGAGAAGATATTTCCGCCTGCATTCATCGATTCGATAGAGCATTTACTCGTACATCTATCATATGAAGCTAAAGTCGGAGGGCCAGTACAATATAGATGGATGCATCTATTTGAGAGGTATATGCGAATATTAACTTTTTTCTTCTTAGAATTGCACCATATGTATGATATGTTTCCCATTTGTATTGTACATTGTTGATGTAGGTGTATGCATGACCTCAAAATGAAAGTCCAAAATATAAAGTAAAAGTGGAGGGTTCTATTGCTGAGGCATACATTATGGAGGAAACCTCAAACTTTTGTTCGATGTACTTTGAAGTAGACATACAAACTTGTCGTACTCAACCTCCACATAATGATGATGGGGGGAATCTGTGTGTTCAGATCGACTCGCCATATTTAATCATCCTGGATGTGCATTCGAACGTTCTTCAATTCGCATGTTGGATGATAGAGAGTTATGCGCCGCAGAGATATATATTCTTTTAAATTGTGCTAAGCTAGAGTGTTATGTTGAGTGAGTGCTAAACTCACAATTTATTATGTATATACCTTCTTTGTCCTTAATCTAGATATTGAAGGTGGTCTTCCATTCATATTACAGACAATTTGATTCAAAAATAATTCAAAGAAATCCACATCTCAGTGAATATGAGGTTGAAAAAGAACGAGAGAAGTCATTGGCTTTATGGCTAAGAAAATGCGTGAGTGTACATGCTCAAAGAGTACGAAAGATAAGTTATGTTCACTTTTTAACTACTCTTCTCTATACGTAGGTTGAACAAGGTTTAATTACTGATGAATGAGTTCATCAGATAGCCTCTGGCCCATCGAAAATTGCACAGAACTACCCTGGATTTATTGTGAATGGGTATAGATTTCATATAAAAGACTATGGGCAGAGTAAGTCTACCATGAACAGTGGCATATGTGTTAAAGGGAAGTACATACAATGAAAATGAATATAACTACTATGGTATTATAGAGGTGATCTTATAGTTGCAATATCTAGGACAAGACAATCATATATTCTTGTTCAAGTGTCATTGGTTTGATCTGAATTCCATTCGAAATGACACAACGTATGGGATTGTCGAGCTTAAACATAAGTCGAAATTGAATACTTATGAGCCATTCATTTTAGCCACACAAGCCCAGCAGGTGTACTATACAAGCTATCCATCATCTACGAACAAAGAACAAAATGATTGGTGGGCAATTTACAGAGTTAAGTCAAGACTATTCTCTGATTATGAATTGGATATGATTGATCAGACACCTGAAGAGGTACGCCGAATTCTTTCAAGAAGACTTGGTTGATGTAGAGTTGACAGTTCATACTGGAGAAGACAAATCTAAAGCGCCAATGTGCTTGTCTAAAGGAAATGAGGTTGAAGAAGTCAATCCACATGAGATAAAAGGGAGTAGTGGAAGGCAAACAGATATTGAATGTGAAGGTTTTGATGAGGAGGAATATACCAGTGATGAATGTGAAGATGATGATGAAGATGGGGCTGAATTAGATATATCGTCATCATCTGAGAAGGAAATGAATATCATTTAAAAATAGGAAAATTTTTTCACATCTGTTCAGCATATTTAAAGTTGCCCACTTTCAATATATGCAGTTGACTAATGAACATTAATTTTTTATGTTCCCTATGAAGATATGGTGCGTGGAGCACGATCGGGCTCCAACTCTAGGAGGAGGATGAGTAGTGGGAGGGGTTTCTCTACGGCATCAGGTTTGTATATTTTTCATTGTCTATTATTTATACATATTATTTATGTCATTTAAATTGTTACAGCTTCTGGTCATTCTTTTGTGCCTCCTCCTCTAGCAGCAAGTATGTATATTTAAAGTTGTACTTTCATTGTGCATTGATGCTTATGCCATTAAAATTCTTAAAGGTTCGGGTCAGTTTACACCTCCTCCTTCTAGAGTACCAGGTATGTATATTTAAATTTGTTAGTATTTGTATAGTCATTATTTATATTCTTGTACATTGTATATTTAAAGTTGTATTTTTCTTTGTGCATTATTTATATATATTATTTATGCCATTTAAATTGTTACAGCTTCTAGTCCTTCTTTTGTGCCTCCCCCTCTGGTAGCAGGTATGTATATTTAAAGTTGTAGTTTCTTTGTGCATTGATTCTTATGCCATTAAAATGTTACAGGCTCGAGTCAGTGTACACCTTCTCCTCCTACAGTAGCAGGTATGTATATTTAAATTTGTAAGTATTTGTATAGTCATTATTTATATTCTTGTGCATTTTTGTCCAGGACCGAGTGTTTCCGCACCTCCAGCTTTTTTGGCAAGTGCATCTATGGTGCCTGAGGCAGAGGATGCTATTAGTCTACAGGAGGGGGGAGGCAATTTTTATGATAGCACTCTGCGGGAGGTGTGGATAAATGGGTACGTAATAAACTTATATGTATATTTTATTGAGGAGGTATATTTAGTTCATAAATTCATTATAACAAGTTACATAATTACAGGAATAAAATAGAGCCTGCCGAAGCATCTTAATTCATCACAAGATCAATTCAGGCACACTTTCTTGGGACTATTCATAGATTCAATGATTTCCCGATGGAGGTCTATGAGTTGTTGTATCAGATGTTCATGGTATGATTTCCCGATGGAGGTCTAGGAGTTGTTGTAGCATCTTTATTTATTTTCTTACTCCTACATTCAGTTAACTAACTCTTATCTGTACAGAGCAATCATCGATTCACGTGTCCTTTGGACGAGGCGTGGTCTCCATCAGTATGGACAACCACTGCCTGATCAAATTATAAACATTTATTGTATAATGCGAGGAAAAACGCACATAGAGTTTGTTAGAGTGCAGACCCGACTCTTTGGAGGGAGCACACACCGACATGGATGAGGAGAGACTACTGGGAAGGTCTGTGCAACATATGGACCGCAGAGAGATGGCAAGAAACCTCCACAAAAATGAAAGTGAATCGGGCTGCCAATCCAGAGGCCAACAAGCATGCAAGTGGGTCCGTCTCCTTTGCGACCCATCAGTCCAGATTGGTAAGTCATATGTCCATTTGTGATATATTTTATTTATATAGTTATTCATTTATGTAATGTTTTTCTATGAAATAGGAAAAGGAGCTAAAACGGCCTTCGACATTTCAGGAGGTGTTTGATAAGACACATAAGAAAAAGGGGACGGATCAGTACATTAGCGACAGAGCACGAGAGATTGCGGTAAGCATTTATAGTCTATTCACCATTTATTTTTTCTCGTTATAGATTAATATTACGTTGTCAATTTTATTTTTTGCAGGAGTCGTATAGCCGACAGATGATAGAGAAGTATGCCGGGGAGGAGGAGGAGCTGCAGTTAGATCCTGAGGTATGGGTTGCGGCATCTGGTGCCCCAAAGAAAGGCCATGTGTATGGTTTTGGGCACAGTATGGACACGAGCAGGGTGTTATCTGGTGCCTCGAGTTCAGCCTTACAGGCAACTAGTGCATTCACCACACCTGGTGCTCCAGGTACTTCTCCCAGTGAGATGATGGGCTTCATTCGAGATGAGATCTCTTGTTTGGAGTCTCGTCTGGCCCCATGATGCAAATGCAAGTGTCCAACGCTGTCAAGGCCCAGATCTCTCAAGATGTCTCCCAGGCTATCTCCCAGGCCCTCTCCTAGGTCAGCATTCCTCCTCAGGCAGCACCATCGACATCAGCATGGTCCCCTCATGTGAGTAAATTGATTTTATTTTAGCTTTTCTATTTTAACAGTCAACTTTAGTTTTATTTTGTTTAAAAAGGAAGAACATAATTAGGTTTAGGGGTCCAAAATTAGAAATACTAATCTGATCAACCTCTGGTCTATTCTAGCATGGCCAGGGTCATGAGTGTGAGTTGTGAAAACTGACAGAGTTCAATTCGGACTCCCGGTTTAAGCTCGGCGCTCAAATTCACTTTAAGCAAGTTAGTTTAGTTTAAAAATATTTAAAAATGAAGAACATAGTTAGATTTGGGGATCCAAAATTAGAAATACTAATCCGATCAGCCTCTAGTTTGTTCCAACATGGTCGGGGCGATGAGTGTGACTTGTGGAAATAGACGGAGTTCAATTCGGACTCCCGGTTTGAGCTCGACACTCAAATTCATATTAAGTAAGTTAGTTTAGTTCAAAAATGAAGAACTTAGATTTGGTGGTCCAAAATTAGAAATACTAATCTAATTGACCTCTAACTTTTTCCAACATGGCCAGGGCGATGATTGTGACTTGTGGAAACTAACGGAGTTCAATTCAGACTGCCAATTTGAGCTCGACACTCAAATTCACCTTAAGCAAGTTAGTTTACTTTAAAAATGAAGAACTTAGTTTTGAGGGTCAAAAATTAGAAAAATTAATCCGATTGGCCTCTGATTTTTTCCAGCATAACTAGGGCGATGATTATGACTTATGAAAACTGACGGAGTTCAATTTGGACTCCCGGTTTAAGCTCGGAGCTCAAATTCACCTTAAGCAAGTTAGTTTTGTTTTGTTTTCTTAAAAGGGAAGAACTTAGCTAGGTTTGGGGTTCCAAAATTAGAAATACTAATCTGATCGGCCTGTGATTTGTTCCATCACAGTCGAGGCGATGAGTGTGACTTGTGGAAACTGACGGAGTTCAATTCGGACACCCGGTTTGAGCACGACGCTCAAATTCACATTAAGCAAGTTAGTTTCATTTAAAAATGAAGAACGTAAGTTTGGGAGTCCAAAATTAGAAATACTAATCCGATTGGCCTCCGATTTTTTCAGCACGGCCAGGGCAATGAATGTGACTTGTGAAAACTGACGGAGTTCAATTCGGACTCTCGGTTTGAGCTCTGTGCTCAAATTCACCTTAAGTAAGTTAGTTTACTTTCAAAATGAAGAACTTAGGTTTGGAGGTCCAAATTTAGAAATACTAATCTGATTGGCCTCCAATTATCTCCAGCACGGTGTGGGCGGTGACTGTGAGTTGTGGAAACTGATGGAGTTAAATTCGGACTCCCGGTTTAAGCTCGACACTAAAATTCACATTAAGGAAGTTAGTAGTTTAAAAATGAAGAACTTAGGTTTTGGGGTCCAAAATTAGAAATACAAATCTGATTGGCCTTTGGTTTTTTCCAGCACGATCGTGCCAATGAATGTGACTTGCGGAAACTAACGGAGTTCAATTCAGACTCCCGATTTGAGCTCGACGCTCAAATTCACCTTAAGCAAGTTAGTTTACTTTAAAAATGAAGAACTTTGGTTTGGGGGTCCAAAATTAAAAATACTAATCTGATTGGCCTTCAATTTTTTCCAACACGGCCAGGGCGATGATTGTGACTTGTGAAAACTGACGGAGTTCAATTCGGATTCCCAATTTGAGCTCGACGCTCAAATTCACATTAAGTAAGTTAGTTTAGTTTAAAAATGAAGAACTTAGGTTTGGGGATCCAAAATTAGAAATACTAATCTGATTGGACTTCGATATTTTCCAGCACAGCTAGGGTGATGATTGTGACTTGTAGAAATTGACGGAGTTCAATTCGGACTCCCGGTTTGAGCTCGACGCTCAAGTTCATTTTAAGCAAGTTAGTTTACTTTAAAAATGAAGAACTTAGATTTGGGAGTCCAAAATTACAAATACTAATCCGGTTGGCCTCCGGTTCTTTCCAGCACGGTCAGGGCGATGATTGTGACTTATGGAAATTGACGGAGTTCAATTCAGACTTCCGGTTTGAGCTCGACGCTCAAATTCACATTAAGTGAGTTAGTTTAGTTTAAAAATGAAGAACTTAGGTTTAGGAGTCCAAAATTAGAAATACTAACCCGATTGGCCTCCGACTTTTTCCAGCATGGCCAGAGCGATACTTGTGACTTGTGAAAATTGACGGAGTTCAATTCGGACTCCTGGTTTGAGCTCGACACTCAAATTCACATTAAGTAAGTTTGTTTAGTTTAAAAATGACAAACTTAGGTTTGGGGGTCCAAAATTAGAAATACTAATCCGATTGGCCTCTGGTTTTTTGTAGCACAATCAGAGCAATGAATGTGACTTGTGAAAACTAACGGAGTTCAATTCAGACTCCCGATTTGAGCTCGACGCTTAAATTCACCTTAAGCAAGTTAGTTTACTTTAAAAATGAAGAACTTACGTTTGGGGGTCCAAAATTAGAAATACTAACTCGATTGCCCTTTGGTTTTTTCCAGTATGATCGGGGCGATGAATGTGACCTGTGGAAACTAACGGAGTTCAATTCAGACTCCCGGTTTGAGCTCGACGCTCAAATTCACCTTAAGCAAGTTAGTTTACTTTAAAAATGAAGAACTTTGGTTAGGGGGTCCAAAATTAAAAATACTAATATGATTTGTTTTCAATTTTTTTCATCATGGCCAGGGCGATGATTATGACTTATGGAAACTGACAGAGTTCAATTCAGACTCCCGGTTTGAGCTCAACGCCCAAATTCACATTAAGTAAGTTAGTTTAGTTTAAAAATGAAGAACTTAGGTTTGGGGATCCAAAATTAGAAATACTAATCCGATTGGCCTCCGATATTTTTTAGCACAGCCAGGGCGATGATTGTGACTTGTGGAAACTGACGGAGTTTAATTTGGACTCCCAATTTGAGCTCAACACTCAAATTCATTTTAAGCAACTTAGTTTACTTTAAAAATGAAGAACTTAGATTTGAGAGTCAAAAATTATAAATACTAATCCGATTGCCCTCTGGTTCTTTCCAGCACAGTCAGGGTGATGATTGTGACTTATGGAAATTAACGGAGTTCAATTCAGACTCCCAATTTGAGCTCGATGCTCAAATTCACATTAAGTAAGTTAGTTTAGTTTAAAAATGAAGAACTTAGGTTTAGGAGTCCAAAATTAGAAATACTAATCCGATTGGCCTCTGATTTTTTCCAGTACAGCCAGAGCGATGCTTGTGACTTGTGAAATTTGACGGAGTTCAATTCGGACTCCCGGTTTGAGCTCAACACTCAAATTCACATTAAGTAAGTTAGTTTAGTTTAAAAATGAAGAACTTAGGTTTGGGGTCCAAAATTAGAAATACTAATCCGATTGGCCTCCGATTTTTTCCAGCACGATCAGGATGATGAATGTGACTTGTGAAAACTAACGGAGTTCAATTCGGACTCCCGGTTTGAGCTCGATGCTCAAATTCACCTTAAGTAAGTTAGTTTACTTTAAAAATGAAGAACTTAAGTTTGGGGGTCCAAAATTAGAAATACTAATTCGATTGACCTCTAGTTTTTTCCAGCACGGCCAGGGTGATGATTGTGACTTGTGAAAACTGACGGAGTTCAATTCGGACTTCCGATTTGAGCTCGGTGCTTAAATCCACCTTAAGCAAGTTAGTTTAGTTTTGTTTTGTTTAAAAAGGAAGAACTTAGCTAGGTTTGGGGGTCCAAAATTAGAAATACTAATTCGATCGGCCTTCGGTTTGTTCCAACATGGTCGGGGCGATGATTGTGACTTGTGGAAAGTTGACGGAGTTCAAATCGGATTTTCGGTTTGGGCTTGACACTCGAATTCACATTAAGCTAGTTAATTTAGTTTAAAAATGAGTGAATAAAATCTAAAAATTTAAATAATTTATTGCTTATAGTAGTATTTAATTTTAACTTATTATTGTTATATATCTATTATAGATTCCTTCATCGAGTGGCGTCGGAGGAGACGAGGACGAGGAGGACAAGGATTCATGATTTTCTTTTCATTGTTATGAACATTTTATGTATTGTTGTGCACATTTTATGGTTTATTATTGTTGATATTTTTCATAATATAGTTTTTATTTTATTATATGCATAGGTTGTTTTGTTAAAATATATATATTTTTTAAAAAATTATAATAAAAAAATAAAGACCGATTAGTGACCGAATTGCTTCGGTTGCTATCAGCGACCGATAACTTCGGTCACTATTTCGGTCACTAAAATAGTGACCGTTTAATGATTGAATTACTTCGGTCGCTATTAGCGACCGATACCTTCGGTCACTATGTCGGTCACTAAAATAGTGATCGAAATAGTGATCGAACTATTTCAGTTGCTATCAGCGACCGATACAATCAGTCACTATTTTAGTGACTAGTATAGTGATCAAAGGTATCGGTCGTTGATAGCTACCGAAGCAATTCAGTCACTAATTGGTCACTATTTTAGTGACCATAATAGTGACCGAAGTTATCATTCGCTGATAGTGAGCGAAGCAATTCGATCACTAATCGGTCACTATCAGCGACTGATTAGTAACCGAAAATTTTCATTCATAGAATTGTGACCAAAAAATTTTCACCTACAATTTCAGCTCCTATTCGGTCACTGGATCATTTAGTGGCCGAATAGTGACCGAATTGAGACCAAAATTGTCGGTCTCTAAATCCGTTTTTTCTTATAGTGATTTCTAACTAGAATGGGTTGATAGGTGAATCAGTCAAATGTGAGAAAACGATGGTTCATTTAAAGAAGTGAAAGAGCTGCTCTTGAATGTGGAGGTTCTCCTTGAGCAAGAGCTATAAATAATCATAATGGAGCTAAAAGTGGAGCAGAGATGTTTGGCATTTAGGGCACTGATAATAAAATCTTATTAGAATTGGCACATGTGCACAAGATGCACTTGTATCTCCTAATACGAAGATCTATCTTGAGAAATACAAATAATGATCGCATACTCAAGGGGAGGGTAGAAATGCTTAGTCTCCCCCACAGAGAAGAAAACAACGGACTCACCCCCATCCATCTTAGCAGTGAAGAAAATGATTGCATAGTTAAAATAACTCCTCCACACATAAAACAAGCGTCTTCAAAGCCATTACTTCACTTAGAATTACCATTGTGCTTCCACATTTTTCTTGCGCATAGACAATACTTATTATGCTTTATTTCTTTCTCTCTCACACACACGTATTTCTCTTTCTCCTTAGCTTGTGCTTATCACCAAAGTTTGCTTGTACATGGGCTCTTCTATTTCGTTGATGTTTTCCTTAGGTTTAAGTTCAAGTTTAGCTTTAGAAAAAACAAATAAATAATTTTGCATGTTTAGGATTTTAGAAAGTGTGAACTTCTACATTATCATTTGTAGACAATAAATCGCAATCCTGATCCATTTACAGATTTAGAAAGATTGACAAATGTACCATCAAAGAAAAAAATTATTATTAGATATGCTTATGACATTCTATTATGTTTTCTTTGTTTACGACCAAAGATTCTATCTTATTTTTCATTAAAAAAAATAAGAGTTTTTTCATTACATATGCACACTTACAATCACAAAACGTATCATGCATCAATCACATTAAAGAGTTAATTTAATTTTTTTTATTCTAAAAAGTTTCACTCTTAATGTTTTGTCAATGTAACACCTCAACGCGGAATATCAGAGCGGAATTACAGTTATTAAATAGCACAAAGCGAGAAATAAATGACAAACCATAGTACAACTAGAATAATATCAAATAAACTTCAATTTTATTCATAATCCATCCAACTCCATTACATTTACTCATAACTCATCAAATTCTATGAACTAACTATTACAACTACTAATCAGAGCCAGAACTAGGGCCCAGAGTACTTTATTCGAATTTAAACTAATACATAAAGGCTAACTAACTCATTACTATAGTAACTACTAAATGGTCGTTGTTGATCTGGTCACTCTTGGACATCATCCTCAGTCACATCCTCATAAGTGTGGTTATCTCCATCAGACTCACCTGAACACATGAAATAAATATGCAGGATGAGCGAATAACGCCCAGTAGGATTTAATATCTCATGAGAACAAGCATGCTTTAAATAATTAATGTCTTTATGAGGCAGGATACTAGAATGAGTAATCATGTATAGTCAAGAGAACAACGTAACAAGATAACGCGAAACAATAGCACATTCATGAGAGTATAACATCACAAGAATTGGCCATATCACGAGATAGCAAGTAAACTAGTGACGATAGCAAGTAAACTGGTCACGATAGCAAGTATGGGTCAGTATTCTTTCAACTCCGAGTTCAAGTAACAAACAAATGATTGACTGATTGTCGTAGATTAAATCTTGCGTGTCATGCGTTAGGAGTATGCCATCACCCAGATCATTAGACCCTAGCAAGTTATAGCCTTTCAGGTGCTCCTCCCAAGGACCAGATCGGGCCCTTATAATGTTGCCTAGTATAGTCATGTTTGTTTTTGTTTTAGACATCTATTGGTGGACAAGGCTGGGCTTCCTTCTTTTAGACATCTGTAATCTTTGATTTTTGTTTTTCTGACCAGTTGGAAGTGATTTCTTCTCTGGTGTTGGGTTCATGGTGTTGGGTGTAAGTTCCACATTTTGATTCAATAAAAGTGTGTGGTTTGCTTTAAAAAAAAAATATAGTCATGTTTGTTATCTTAGACAATCAATTGATGGCCAAATAGAGTACCAAGAATAGATGAGAGTAATAGACGAAATAGATGAGAGTGCAGAGTGAAAGTGAACAGAGAAGAGTAACGAGATAGTAGATGAGATAGGGGTACAATCGTAAAACAACGTGAAACATCGATAGTAACAGTTGCACAGCACTCGGTCGGGTGCTGGCAGTCTGGTAGAAGTCACCACCGCCCACTAGCCGTGCTACGGACACAGGCTAGATGGTCCGGCGTGATCACAAGGTAAGAGAGACACACTAAGGCCGTTTGGATCATGCTGATCCCTAAGGGTGTAATAGGTGTTAAGGTACAACCAGCTCGTCGGCTAAGGACATGCACCAAAGCCAAGAAGACTTACGAAGGTCTTGACAAGGAGTCCCTGGCCAAGTCGGGAGTATTCCTCGTGGAGAGGTGGTCCATCTCTAGAGAAGTGTGTAAAACGAGTGTCCGTCGTGCATCGAGTGCTCGAAGGCCGAGGGAAGCGGTAACGGTATATAAAACGCGCGAGAAAAACGAAGACAAGTGTCATTAATCAAATAGGGAAATTTAGTAATTTATTTCACTTAATTACCAGATATATTATTGAGTGAATTAATAAGGTCTCATGGCAAACATCAATGTTTAGTGTGTGCATGTGTAAGAAATCAAGAGCATGCATGGTTGTGCACATGGCTTTTAAAACTAATTAATATTATGTGAATATTACCCATTAATAATTTACAGGTCGTATTGTTCATGATGGTGCTTAATTAGGGTTTAACAGGAATTGATGGGGGTTAAATAACAGGGTCATGAAGGCAAATCAGGGTTCTGGCCGCTCTGTTGGTGTCGTGACGCAGGGTGCTGTGGCGATCAGGTCGCGACAAGGTGGACCGGCACGTTCAAGGAGTCAGGTCGCGACGGGGTTAACGGTCGCAATCAGGTCGCGACACTATGTTTGGTCGCGTTCTACTAAACCGGGTGCTGGGATGAACCGGGGGCTGGTCGCGACATGTCGACCTGTCGCATTCACAACGTGACGATTCTTCCTGTCGTGACCCCCTCTGATATTGTGGCGGATCGGGCCGTCGCGACACCAGAAGGCTGCTCGAGCCCAGAAAAGGATATTTTCCCCTTTTGGGGTGGATTCCATCCCTTCCAAACATGATATCAGTCACTTCAAAAATCGATATTAAATCACGTAGTGATCCATAAATCATGAAACTAATTTTAAACGAGAGTAGACATGAAGATCTATCACTGGTGACGATTAATTTGAAAACAGTCATGTATAGAGCATGCTTGACTAGGTTACTTTTCGTTAACCTACACATGCACAATCAAGGAACAATGAATTAATTCACCATGGATACAAGATGAAAATTAGGGCAAATAGGGGCATTTGAAAGGTAGTATCAAGTAGTATTTATGAGAATAATTTCGGGCTATGGGATTGAGTACATGCAAAGATTTAAAGTAATCAAGAGGGTTCGGTGTATGGATATGACAAAGTTTGCAACATTTAATTCGCTCTCATGGATGAACAAAAAAGGGTGAAATCATGGGGCTTTCGAAGAGGATCATGCAAGCACCCTAGGGTTAATTTTTACATGATTTAAGCTTGAGAGATTGCCTACCTTTCACACGTTTAAGAATCCTAGGGTTTTTGGTGATGAAAGGAAGAAGAATTCCCCCTTGTACCAGCCTTCTCCTCCAAGCTCCCTCGTCCTCAGCCCTTCTCCTTCATCTACCAGAGCTCCAACAACGATCTAGAGGGTGATAGGGCCGAGATTGGGGCGTTTTGATGGCTAATAGAGTTCTAAAGTCATAAGACTCTCCTCTTCTCTTCCAACTCCGAAAATCCATAATTATCTCTATTATTTCTAGCATTTATCCATCTAATTGGGTAAGGAAGAGGCCTAATTTCGTGGCCAAGGGGTTAGGATAGGATGAGGACTCCTATTTAGGATAATTTCCATCCATTTAGGCTTTATCTCTTCCTTATTTAATTTATTAATATTTTAACTCCGAATTTAGGTTAATTACCTCCCATCCCATGATAGGCTCTCCACATTTTGGCCCAGACTTTCATGTTTGGGCCATTAATATAACTCATTCCCATTTTTGGTTAATGGGTATTGATTTAATTCACTTGAATTCTATTTATTCCCTTTTTATTCTAATTAAATCTATTTATCTCATTTATTTAATTGAAATTTTTTATTTTATTTGGATTTAAAAATCAAGGTTGCTACATCCTCCCGCTCTTAAAAAGAATTTGGTCCCCAAATTCATAAGATCGTGAGAGGAAGGGTGACTTACTGAATAACTTCGGATAATTCTGGCGCATGGCGGCTTCGGGTTCCCACATGGCTTCTTTTACTTCATGATTTCTCCAGAATATCTTGATCACAAGTATAGCTCGATTCCGAAGCTGTTGCATCTTCTTGTCCAAGATCTTCACTGGCCTTTCTTCATAGGTCATGTCTTTGTTCAAAATAATGTCATCATAACTGATTATGTGTGACAGATCATACACGTACTTCCTCAGCATTGACACATGAAAATTTGGGAGGTAGTGCCAGTCGATACGCCACCTCGCCAACTCTATCCAATACCTCAAATGGACCTATGAATCTTGGTCTTAGCTTACCTTTCATCCCAAACCTTTGAAATCCTCGGGTCGGGGATACTTTCAACATCACATGGTCTCCGATCTAAAATTCTAAATCCCTTCTTCTCTTGACTGCATAACTATTTTATCTGGATTGAGCTATCTTAATCCTATCCCTAATGATCTGTGTATCTCTTCTAGTGTTCGGCACCATATCTGGTCCCAACAATTGTTGTTCGCCTACTTCATTCCAACACACTAGCGATCTACAACTTCTGCCGTATAGTGCTTCGAATGGTGCCATCTTAATGCTGGCCTGATAACTGTTGTTGTAAGCGAATTCAATGAAGGATAGCTGCTCATTCCAATACCCCTCAAAATCTATAGTGCAAGCTCACAACATGTCTTCCACTATTTGATTAGTTCTTTCTGTCTGCCCATCCGTCTATGGGTGGAATGTTGTGCTGAAATTTAGGTTGGTGCCTAATGCTGTCTGAAGTCCCTTCCAGAATCTAGAAGTGAATCTGGGATCATGGTCTGAGACTATAGACATGGAGACTCTATGAAGTCTTACTATCTCTTTCACATACAAGGCTACTAACATATCAACACTCCAGGTACTTTTGATTGCTAGGAAATGTGCTGTGTCACGCCCCGGCGTGGAATATCGGAACGCGAGGCAGTTGCAAGTAAACGGGTATAGAGCGAGTACTAGACATCAAACCATTGCACAATGATTAATACAAAAGAAAATTCTTCTCATTAATAACTTTCCAATGTCTAGTTACAAACCACTAATATCAGAGCCGTTCTATAGGGCCCAATTACATTGAAATAAAAGTAAAAGACTAAACTAAGACTCTAACATAATGCTAAGACACTAGGGTGCTCATAACATCACTCCTGTTCATTCCCGTCCTCTTGAGTGTATTGTTCATCCTCAGTCTCACCTGAGAACACAATGACAAATAACGCAGGGTGAGCGATAACGCCCAGTAGGACTTAAATCTCAATAGTCAAGCAGACTTAAATAGTTAATGCATTAAAAGCAGAGTAACTAATGATAGAGCGAGAGAGTCAAGTAAAAGATAGCAGGATAGCACATAAACGAAATAGTACAACTTTCCCAATATGGCACAAGTGTCGAGCATAGCACAAAATAGCAAGATGGCCATAGCACAAAGTATAGCAACAGCACAACGGGTATAGTATAGCACTTTTGTCAATAGACAACGAGAGAACATAGCACTTTTTTATTGTCATTTAGATAGTCGAGATAGATAGCACTCGAGTGTAATGCCAAACACTCTGATCATTTAACTCCCATGGGCACTAGCACTTTCGGGCGCACATCCCAGGACAAGATCGGGCCCTTTATATATTGTCAGGTATTGGTTATATTGTTTATCCTTAGACAATCAGTCAATGGCCAATATAGAGTACCAAGAAATAGATGAGAGCACTAGATGAATAGACAAGACAATAGAGTGAACGTGAATAGTTGAGTGAGTAGAGTATAGATGAGAGCTAGTGGACATCGCATGTAATACGTCGAGTAAACAAGTGATAGTAACAGTTGCACAAAACGCGCACTTGGTGTTGGTAGTCAGGTGGAACTCACAACCCTACCATTGGCCATGTTAAGCACAGGTCCAGAGGTCCGGCGTGGTTCAAGATAAGAGCGATCATCTAATAGCCGTTTGGACCATATTGATCCCTAAAGGGTGTAATAGGTGTTAGGGTATAACCAGCTTGTCGACCATGTGGGAATCCATGGACACAGGAGACTTACAGAGGCCTTGAACAAGGATTCACTAGTCCCGCAGAAGGAGTATCGGATGTAGAGTTCGTCCAAGTCAAGAGAGAGTGTGTATATAGAAACAAGTGCTCGACGTTCTAGAGGAATTCTAGAACAGTGGAGCGTCGGTAACGATATTCCCAAAACATCGCGAGAAGATGTAGACAAGTCTAAATATGGCAATTTAATTGCATAAATTACCAGATGTATTATAAGTTAATTACATGCCAAGTTTAAGCCATAATTGGATGGTTCAAGTGTGTGCATGTGTCATGAAATTATATATAGAAATAAGTCATGTCTATGTCTTTTAAAATCTCACAAAAGTGTTCATTTTATAACAGGTATTTTTACTATGTAGATGACTATTAAGAGAGGGTACAAACACTATAGAAAGTCAAGACTTGAAGAGATAGGGGGTTTCATGCAAAAAGCCCAGATCGTGAGGTACCCTAATGAGGATCATGATGGGGTCAAGCAGAACATGGCAGGGTATTGTACAGGTCACGACGGCCTCATTGGTTCAGGCAGACAGATCGCGACGACAGGCCCCGTCGCGATCAGATTGCAACAGAAGGCACTGTCGTGATGGCTTGTCAGATAGGGCAGCAGATCACGGCGACAAGCTCTGTCGTGACCAAGTCGTGATGGAAGGCACTATCGTGACAGCCCTGTGAACGTGGCTTATCGGGCCGTCGCGTTCACAGCGTCTACGCCCGAGTCCAACAAGGAAAGGACATTGTATTGGATTGCAGGCCAGACATACCCTATTTGACACATGGTGATTCAGAAAATCATAACTAATTGTACAAGCGATGAAAAATCATGAAACTAATTGCAAATTGATCTAGACATGCATGGGTACTTACAGTAAATAGGAATTAGAAAACAAATAGGGTTTCGACATGCTTTGGTCATATGTAATCATGAAGAACATGGGACAGTACACAGATGAGATCAACAAATTAATTCACAAGATAGGATGAATGAAAATTACGGCTTTTAGGGGCAAAAGACACCTAACATCCATCAGTTCTTTCAGTAAAAATCTCATGGCATGAGGACGAGTATGCATGAAGATATGAATTTAAGAAAAGGGTTCGGGGTCATGAAGTTCAAAAAACTTTGAAAATTTAAAACAAAAGATTTGCTTGATGGAAAAATATGAGACAAGAGGGCTTTGATTCTTGAGATTTAGATCAACATACAGACGAAATTAATTTAGTTTTGCTCGTGAGAATGCCTACTTTTGGTTGATTTCCTCTTCTAGGACTACAACTTGAAGAACGAGGTTGATGGGTTGAGAGCTCCTTCTCCCCATGAGTTCTCCTCCTTGGCCTCTCTTCTTGGTCTAGATAACCTTGGCAACGAGTTAGGGCCGGCCATGGAGGTTTAAGAGAGTATTTATGTTTCTTGTATTTCTAATTCCTAACAAGACTCTAATTCCTATTAAATTTCGGGATTTCCTAATTCCTCTCCCCTTTTTAAGCATGAGAACTTCTAATTTGGGTTAGGTTGGGACCCAAATTCGTGGCCAACCTATTAGGGTAGGTTTAGGAATCCAAATCCAACTCAAATTAGCTATTTAATGCATTAAATACCCCTTTTATATTTAAGTAATAATTTAGTTACGAATTTAAGGTATTTTCCTATTATTCTTCTTTTAAAAATCTCTATTTTGGCCTACTAATTTCTAATGGGTCTATTTAACAAAGTCCATTACTTCTTTTCATTTAATGAGTTTTATTTAATTCTCTTTTATTTGATTTTCTAATTGCTTTTATTTTTATTATTATTAAATTTTTATTTTTAAAAAATTCAGGTTACTACATCATCCCCCTCTTAAAAAGAATTTGGTCCCCAAATTCATATGATCATCATGGAGGGAATGTCTTACCGAAAAGATCGGGGTTGTTCCGGCTGATGGTTCCTTCCGGTTCCCATGTGGCTTCTTCCACTCCGCGATTATTCCATAAGACTTTAACCACGTGGATGGGACGGTTCCTGAGCTGTTGTACCTTCCGTTCTAGTATCTTGACTGGTTTCTCTTCATATGTCACAACCTTGTTCAACACCAGCTTCTCATGGCGAATGATGTGTGTAGGATCATATACATATTTCCTAAGCATGGAGACATGGAACACATTGTGTACACATGCCAGATCTGGTGGCAACGCCAGTTGGTATGCAACCTCACCAATCCTTTCGAGTACTTCAAAAGGACCGATAAATCTAGGACTGAGCTTTCCTTTCACACCAAATCTTTGGATGCTACGAGTAGGTGACACCTTTAAGAATACATGATCACCGATTAAGAATACATGGTCACCGACTTGGAATTCTAAGTCTCGCCTTCTTTTGTCGGCATAGCTCTTTTGTCTAGACTGAGTAGTCTTGAGCCGGTCTCTAATCACCTGAATGTCCTTTGTTGTTCGTTGTACCATGTCTAGGCCTAGCCATTGTTGTTCTCCCCCCTCATTCCAGCATGCAGGAGATCTACAATTTCTTCCATAGAGTGCTTCGAACGGTGCCATCTTAATACTCGCCTGGTAACTATTGTTATAGGCGAACTCAATGAGGGATAGGTGCTCGTTCCAATATCCTTAGAAGTCTATATTGCAAGCTCTCAACATGTCTTCAACTATTTGGTTGGTCCTTTCGGTTTGCCCATCAATTTGTGGATGAAAGGCAGTACTAAAATTGAGCTTAGTACCAAGCGCACCTTGCAGCCCCTTCCAGAAGTGAGATGTAAACCTCGGATCTCAATCTGAGACAATAGATGATGGAATGCCATGTAGTCTTACAATCTCCTTGACATATAAGGCAGCTAGTACTTCTACCGACCACTTACTTTTTATAGGCAGAAAGTGGGCAGATTTGGTTAGTCGGTCGACTATGACCCATATGGCATCGAGTCTACCACGAGTCTTGGGTAAACCCATGATGAAGTCCATGCCAATGCTCTCCCATTTCCATTCCGGAATTCTAGCGGTCTGAGTACACCAGCAGGGCTCAGGTGTTTCGCCTTTACTTGTTGACAAGTAAGGCAGTGAGCAGCATGCTCGGCTATCTCTTTCTTCATGTTCGGCCACCAAAACGTTCTCTTCATGTCTTGATACATTTTGGTACCTCCAGGATGAATAGTGTACTTCGTCTTGTGAGCTTCATCCACTAACATCCTCTTTAGTTCTTCATTATCGGGGACGTATGTCCTCCCTTGGAACACTAGTCTTCCATCCTCCGTCATAGTGAAGTCCGGTCTTTCAGTTAATGTTTCCTTGATGTGAACCAAGAATGGATCATCATCTTATTGAACTTTGATCTCTTCTAACAAGTCGGATTGAATCTTGATATTGGCAACCAAGACTTGATCATCCCTATGTTCAATATTTAAGTCTAACCTTGCGAATTGTTCTAGTAGTTGCATCTCTCCAAGGACTAGACTTGAAACAGATGCCATCGGCTTTCTACTAAGAGCATTAGCCACGACGTTTCCCTTGCCTGGATGGTATTGGATGTTGAAGTCGAAATCCTTCAGATATTCTAGCCATCTTCTCTGTCTCATGTTGAGTTCCTTCTGAGAGAATAAGTACTTCAGGCTTTTATGATCTGAGTAGACAGTGAACTTCTCCCCATAGAGGTAATGTCTCCAGATTTTCAAGGCGAAGACCACGGCAGCCAACTGCAGATCATGCACGGGGTAGTTGACTTCATGAGTCTTCAGTTGTCGAGAAGAGTAGGCGATGACTTTCTCCTTTTGCATTAGTACACACCCTAGCCCAATTCTCGAGGCATCAGTGTAGACAGAGAAACCTTCTCCCTCTATTGCTAGAGCGAGAACAGGTGCTGAGGTAAGGCAATCTTTAAGAGTTTGGAAACTTTTCTCATACTCTTTACTCCAGGAGTATGGATTCTCCTTTTGTCTTAGACGTGTGAGAGGAATGACAATCTTGGAGAAGTCCTTGATGAACCACCTGTAGTAGCTAGCCAGTCCTAAGAAGCTTCTGATCTTGGTGACGTTGGTTGGTCTCTCCCAATTGAGTACAGCTTCGACTTTGGAGGGATCAACGGAGATGTCGTCCTTTGAGATAACATAGCCCAAGAAGGACACTTCTTCGAGCCAGAATTCACACTTACTAAGCTTTGCGTACAGTTTGTTGTCTTGCAAGACTTGCAATGCGATTTTTAGGTGTTCTTCATCTTTGAATATATGAGGTTATCGTCGATGAAGACAACCACGAACTTGTCAAGGTATGGCCGATATATGTTGTTCATGAATTGCATAAAGGCTGCAGGAGCATTGGTTAGACCAAAAGGCATAACGACGAATTCATAATGTCCATACCTGCTCCTGAAAGCCGTTTTGAAGATATCATCATCCTGGATCCTCATTTGGTGATAGCCAGATCGAAGATAGATCTTCGAGAAATATTGAGCTCCGGATATCTGGTCGAATAATTCATCGGCCCTAGGCAGTGGGTACTTATTCTTGATGGTCAGCTGATTGAGTTGACGATAGTCGATGCATAGCCTCATCAATCCATCTTTCTTCTTGACGAATAGCACAGGTGCTCCCCATGGGGAAGTACTCAGTCTAATGAACGCCTTCTCTAATAGCTCCATCAGCTGCGTCTTTAGTTTCTTGAGCTCAGCAGGTGACATTCGGTACAGTTGACGTGATACCGGAGCGGCTCCAGGGATCAATTCAATGGCGAAGTTGACATCTCATTCCAAGGGAATCCCTGGAAGATCTTCAGAAAACATATCGGGGAAATCCTGGACTATGTGGATGTCTTCTATCTTAGAACCCTTCTTTTCAACAACTACGGATGCTAGGAATGCAATGCAACCTTTCCTTATCATATTGTGGGCTTTTATGGCGGAGATTAGAGACATCTGTCTCTTATGTCTAATCCCAGAGAATGCCAATTTAGGAAAGTCACTAAAGGTAACCTTTCCTTTCTTACAGTCGACATTTGCCCCATATGTGAACAACCAGTTCGGCTCCCAAAATTACATCATAGCCTTCCATGGGCATACACACCAGGTTGACTTTTAGGTTATGGTCTTCGATCATTACGTCGGCAGATGGAAAGTATTTGTTCAATTTCTCCTTCTCCCCTAGTGGCGTTGTGACAGAGAACTCACAACCCATGGATATAGGTTTTGCAGTTAGGGTATTAGCAAAGTGTTGAGATATAAATGAATGAGTTGCTCCAGTATCAAATAAGACAAAGCTGATAGGGAGAAAACTTGTAGAGTACCTTCTACCACGTCACCGTCCGTAGCGGGTTCCTCATCATGTAGGGCTTGCAGTCGGCCCTGTTTCTTAGGCGCATTACGGCGCCTCTCATGTTCTTTCAGTAGCGGGCACTCGGGGATGCGGTGCTCGCGACTTCCACATCGCAGACATGTGCCGACTTTCCTCCAGCATTCGTTAGCAATGTGACCTGGCTTGTCACAATGCTTGCAGTTGCTTTTGGCTGGAGTGTTGGGTACGAAGACCTTCGGTTTTCTTTCTTGGATGGACCCCTCTGTGATGTTGAAGGGACGTTTCTTGCCATTGTTCGGATTGGCAGATGATGGTCCAAAAGTCATTTCCTTCTTTACGAACTTCCCTTTGATACGGTCGGTGAAGTCAGTGGCATCTTCCAGCAGCTGAGCTTTATTTACCATCTCGGTGTAGGTCTGGATGTCGAGAGGTGCCAGTTAGATAATGTAGTGAGGCTTAAGGCCATTAAGAAAGCGCTTAGCCTTCATTCTCTCTGTATTCACCAGGTGTTCAGCATACCTTGCCAGTCTAGGGAATTGGGCCTCATACTCGGCCACTGTCAGGTTCCTCTGCTTAAGAGCAGCAAATTCTGCAGCCTTCCTTTCTTGCACATGCTCGGAGAAGTATTTGGAAATGAAGACTTCTTTGAATTCGGCCCAAGTGAACTGACCATTCGCTCGGGTCGCTTCCACAGACTCCCACCAAGCGCGGGCGTTCTTTTCAAGTTGAAATGTGGCTAGTAGCAGCTTATCCCCCGCTGCGCATTACATGGAACAAAAGATTCTTTCTGTTTCTTTTAGCCAGTGTTCTGCTTCATCCGGATCTGTGGATCCACCGAACCTGGGTGGGTTCAGACTCTGGAAGTTACGATACAGGTCGCCTGCACCACGATTGCCACCTCCTTGGGTAGCTTGCACAATAATGTGAGTAATTTCTTGAATGGTTTGTTGCATGCCCCTCATTTGAGCACGTTCATCCGTCATCTTGATTGCTTAGTTCCTACAAAAATAACTTATTGTTATGATATTGATGTGAAATTTAATTCGTGCGTGTGTGAGTTTATTTTAGCTAGTAACCCATGGCTCTAACCACAACTCAAATAGGTAGGATAATTGACTCTAGTCGAGGCTAGTCAACCTAGATCATCCTATACTTAAGAATAACCTAGGCTCTGATACCACAAAACTGTCACACCCCGACGTGGAATATCGGAACGCGAGGCAGTTGCAAGTAAACGGGTATAGAGCGAGTACTAGACATCAAACCATTGCACAATGATTAATACTAAAGAAAATTCTTCTCATTAATAACTTTCCAATGTCTAGTTACAACCATAATATCAGAGCCATTCTATAGGGCCCAATTACATTGAAATAAAAGTAAAAGACTAAACTAAGACTCAAACATAATGCTAAGACACTAGGGTGCTCATAACATCACTCTTGGTCGTTTCCGTCCTCTTGAGTGTATAGTTCATCCTCGTTCTCACCTGAGAACACAATGACAAATAACGCAGGGTGAGCGATAATGCCCAGTAGGACTTAAATCTCAATAGTCAAGCAGGCTTTAAATAGTTAATACATTAAAGGCAGAGTAACTAATGATAGAGCGAGAGAGTCAAGTAAAAGATAGCAGGATAGCACGTAAACGAAATAGTACAACTTTCCCAATATAGCACAAGTATCGAGCATAGCACAAAATAGCAAGATGGCCATAGCACAAAGTATAGCAATAGCGCAACGGGTATAGTATAGCACTTTTGTCAATAGACAATGAGCGAACATAGCACTTTTTGATTGGCATTTAGATAGTCGAGATAGATAGCACTCGAGTGTAATGCCAAACACTCTGATCATTTAACTCCCATGGGCACTAGCACTTTCGGGCGCACATCCCAGGACCAGATCGAGCCCTTTATATATTGCCAGGCATTGGTTATATTGTTTATCCTTAGACAATCAGTCAATGGCCAATATAGAGTATCAAGATATAGATGAGAGCACTAGATGAATAGACAAGATAATAGAGTGAACATGAATAGATGAGCGAGTAGAGTATAGATGAGAGCTAGTGGACATTGCACGTAATACGTCAAATAAACAAGCGATAGTAACAGTTACACAACACGCGCACTTGGTGTTGGCAGTTAGGTGGAACTCATGACCCTACCATTAGCCATGTTAAGCACAGGTCCAGAGGTCCGGCGTGGTTCAAGATAAGAGTGATCATCTAATAGTTGTTTGGACCATATTGATCCCTAAAGGGTGTAATAGGTGTTAGGGTACAACCAGCTCGTCGACCATGTGAGAATCCATGGACAGAGGAGACTTACGGAGGCCTTGAACAAGGATTCACTAGTCCAGCAGAAGGAGTATCCGACGGAGAGTTCGTCCAAGTCAAGAGAGAGTGCGTATATAGAAACAAGTGCTCGATGTTATAGAGGAATTCTAGAACAGTGGAGCGTCGGTAACGGTATTCCCAAAACATCGCGAGAAGACGTAGACAAGTCTAAATATGGCAATTTAATTACATAAATTACCAGATGTATTATGAGTTAATTACATGCCAAGTTTAGGCCATAATTGGATGGTTCAAGTGTGTGCATGTGTCATGAAATTATACATAGAAATAAGTCATGTGTATGGCTTTTAAAATCACACAAAAGTGTTCAGTTTATAACAGATATTTTTACTGCGTACATGACTGTTAAGAGAGGGTACAAACACTATAGAAAGTCAAGACTTGCAGAGATAGGGGGTTTCATGCAAAAAGCCTAGATCGCGACGTACCATAATGAGGGTCACGACGGGGTCAAGCAGAATGCGACAGGGTGTTGTACAGGTCGCGATGGCCTCATCAGTTCAGGCAGACAGATCGCGAAGATAGGCCCCGTCGCGATCAGATCGCGACGGAAGGCAATGTCGCGACGGCCCGTCAAATAGGGCAGCAGATTGCAACGACAGGCCATGTCGCGACCAGGTTACGAAGGAAGGCACTGTGGCGATCGCCCTGTGAACGCGGCCTATCGGGCCGTCACGTTCATAGGGTCTGCGCCCGAGTCCAACAGGAAAGGACATTGCATTGGATTGTGGGCCAAACATACCTTATTTGACATAGGGTGATTCAGAAAATCGTAACTAATTGTACAAGCAATGAAAAATCATGAAACTAGTTGCAAATTGATCTAGACATGCATGGGTACTTACAGTAAATAGGAATTGGAAAACAAACAGGGTTTCGACATGCTTTGGTCATATGTATTCATGAAGAACATGGGACAGTACACAGATGAGATCAACGAATTAATTCACAAGATATGATGAATGTAAATTAGGACTTTTAGGGGAAAAAGATGCCTAACATCCATCAGTTCTTTTAGTAAAAATCTCATGGCATGAGGACGAGCATGCATGAAGATATGAATTTAAGAAAAGCATTCGGGATCATGAAGTTCACAAAACTTTGAAATTTAAAACAAAAGATTTGCTCGATGGAAAAATATGAGACAAGAGGGCTTTGATTCCTGAGGTTTAGATCAACCTACAAACGAAATTAATTTAGTTTTGCTCATGAGAATGCCTACCTTTGGTCGATTTCCTCTTCTAGGGCTAGAACTTGAAGAACGAGGTTGATGGCTTGAGAGCTCCTTCTCCCCACGAGTTCTCCTCCTCCTTGGCCTCTCTTCCTAATCCAGAAACCCTTGGCAATGAGCTAGGGTCGGCCATGGAGGTTTAAGAGAGTATTTATGTCTCTTGTAATTCTAATTCCTAATAGGACTCTAATTCCTATTAAATTTCGGGACCCAAATTCGTGGCCAACCTATTATGGTACGTTTAGGAATCCAAATCCAACTCAAATTAGCTATTTAATGTATTAAATACCTTTTCTATTTAAGTAATAATTTAGTTACGAATTTAAGATATCTTCCTATTATTCTTCTTTTAAAAATCTCTATTTTGGCCCACTAATTTCTAATGGGTCTATTTAATAAAGCTCATTACTTCTTTTCATTTAATGGGTTTTATTTAGTTCTCTTTTATATGATTTTATAATTGCTTTTATTTTTATTTTTATTAAATTTTTATTTTTGAAAAATCCAGGTTGCTACATGCTGACTTAGTCAAATGATCCACAATGACTTAGATAGCATCAAGTCCACCACGAGTTCAGGGTAAACCCATGATGAAATCCATGCCGATACTCTCCCACTTCCATTCAGGTATGTCCAGGGGTCTAAGTACACCTGCAGGACGACGGTGCTCTCTTTTTACCTGCTGATAGGTGAGGCAGTGCGCGGCATGCTCAGCCACCTCACGCTTCATGTTGGGCCACCAAAATGACCTTTTCATATCTTGGTACATCTTGGTTGCACCTGGGTGAATAGTATACTTGCTCTTGTGGGCTTCATCCATCAGCTTCCTTTTCAGCTCTTCATTGTCAGGCACACATGTCCTGGCTTGGAATAATAATCTCCCGTCTTCAGTGACAGAGAAATCAGGCTTGTCTGCTATGGTCTCCCTGACTCGGACTAGAAATGGATCATTAGCCTGCTGCTTTCTGATCTCAACAAAGATGTCGGGTTGAGCTCTAAGATTATCCACTAACATCTGATCACTCCTCTGCTCGATGTTCAGATCCAGACTGGCAAATTGCTCTAACAATTGCATCTCCCCATGACTAGACAAGAGAAAGAAGCTACTGGCTTCCTACTAAGTGCATCAGCTACTGCATTATCTTTACCTGGGTGATATTGAATGTTGAAATCAAAATCCTTCAAGTACTCCAGCCATCTCTTTGTCTCATATTAAGCTCTTTCTGAGAAAATAGGTACTTCAGACTCTTGTGGTCAGAGTAGACAATAAATTGCTCCCATACAGATAATGCCTCCACATCTTGAGTGCAAATACCAAAGCAGCTAATTCTAAGTCATAGACAGAATAATTGACTTCATGAGGCTTCAACTGCCTTGAAGAATAAGCTATCACCTTCTCATTCTGCATTAACACACAGCCTAGACCGATACCAGATGCATCAGTGTAGACCGAGAATCCTTCGCCCTCGACTGGTAATGTGAGGACAGGTGCAGAAGTCAAGCATTGCTTCAATGTCTGAAAGCTCTTATCGCACTCCTTGCTCCAGACATAGGGGTTCTCTTTTCACGTAAGGCGAGTAAGAGGTACAGCTATCTTGGACAAGTCTTTTATGAACCGTCTGTAGTAACCAGCCAGTCCGAGAAAGCTTTTGATCTCAGTAACATTAGTCGGTCTTTCCTAGTTGAGCACAGCTTCTACTTTAGAAGGATCGACGGCTATACCATCCTTGGAAATAACATGGCCTAGAAAGGACACCTCCTTGAGCCAGAATTCACACTTGCTCAATTTGGCGTAGAGCTTGTTATCCTGCAAGATCTGTAGAGCGATCCTCAGATGATCCTTATACTCTTTCTTAGTCTTGGAATATATGAGAATATCATGAATAAAGACCACGACGAACTTGTCGAGGTATGGTCGATAGATGTTGTTCATTAGTTGCATGAAAGTTGTAGGAGCATTGGTTAGTCCAAAAGGTATGACTACAAATTCATAATGACCGTACCTGCTCCTGAAAGTTGTCTTGTAAATATCTGCATCTTTTATTCTCATCTGATGATATCCCGATCTAAGGTCAATCTTAGGGAAATATTCGGCTCCTAATATCTGATCAAATAATTCATCGACACGAGGCAGAGGATACTTATTCTTGATAGTGAGATGATTTAACTGCCTGTAATCGATACATAGCCTCATAGATCTGTCCTTCTTCTTGACGAACAGCACTGGTGCTCCCCAAGAAATACTTGGTCTGATAAATCCTTTTTCTAGCAACTCCATCAATTGTTCCTTCAATTCTTTCAATTCAGCCGGGGACATTCTGTAGGGTTGGCGTGATACTGGTGCAGCTCCAGGTATGAGATCAATTGAGAAATTTACATCTCGTTCAGGTGGAATGCCTAGCAGCTCATCGGAAAACACATCGGGGTATTCTTGCACTATATGGATGTCTGATATCTTAGTTACTTTCTTTTCAACAACTATGGCGCCAAGAAATGCCACACATCCCTTTTTTATCATGTTCTATGCTTTGATAGCAGAGACGAGAGACAAGTGCCTCTTGTGTCTACGTCCCGTGAAGGTCAGCTTAGGGAATTCACTAAAAGAAATCTTCCCTCGTCTACAATCCATGATAGCCCCATACGTGGACAACCAATCGACTCCCAGAATAACATCGTAGCCCTTCATAGGCATACAGATCAAGTCAGCTCTCAGATTGAGATCACCAATCTTTACATCAGCTAATGGAAAATACTTATTCAGTTGAGCTTTTTCTCCCAGTGGGGTAGTGATAGGTAATTCAAATTCCATAGATGTAGGCTTTTCATTTAATGTATCAGCAAATGCTTGTGATATGAATGAATGGGTTGCGCTAGTATCAAACAAAACAAATGTCGATTGGGAAAAGACTGGTAAAGTACCTTCGACAACTCCACCTTCTTCGGTGGTCTCCATTTCCTATAAGGCTTGCAATCTGCCTGGCTTCTTTTGTCCCATCAGACATTTTTCCTTCTCCTGTTCCTTTAGCAAGAGGCATTCGGAAATGCAATGATTGCGATTTCCACAACGTAGACAAGTGTTTGCTTTCCTCCAGCATTCAGCGGCAGTGTGACCAGGCTTGTCATAGTGCTCGCAGTTGGTCTTGTTGGTGTTTGGGAGAGTAGGTATCTTGGGCTTCCTTTCCTAGTTTGGCCCTCCAGTGATGTTGAACGGCCGCTTCTTGCCATTTGTGGGCTTGCTTGAGGAACCGAATGCTGGTTCCTTCTTAACCAGTCTTCCTTTGATGCGATCAGTCAAATCAGTCACATCCTCCAGCAATTGAGCCTTCTTGGCCATTTCATCATATGTCTGAATGTCCAGAGGTGCAAGTTGGGTAATATAAGACGGCTTAAGCCCATTAAGGAATTGCCTTGCCTTCATCTTCTCTGTACTAACAAGGTGATTGGCATATCGGGCCAATCGAGAAAACTGCACTTCATATTCAGTGACTGTAAGGTGCCTCTGCTTCAATGCAGTAAATTTGAGGCCTTTCTTTCCTGGACTCTTTCAAAAAAATACTTGGAATTGAAATGCTCTTTGAATTCCTCCCATGTGAATTGTGTGTCTGCCCTTGTGGCTTCAATGGACTCCCACCATGCACGGGCGTCCCGTTCAAGCTGGAATGTTGCTAATAGTAGCTTGTCCCCATCCACGGATTGCATTACGCGGAAAATGCGCTCTATCTCCTTCAACCAATTCTCTGCCTCATCGGGATCAGTGGTCCCACTGAAACGAGGCGGATTCAAGTTGCGGAAATTTCGATGTAACTCTCCAGCTCCTCGGTTATTGTTGTTATTAGCTTCAATAGCCTGGAGTAATACCTGCGTGAGCTGCTGAACAGTGTGTTGCATGTCACGGAGTTAAGCACGCTCTGCTGTCATTGCTAGTGTTTAAAATTCCTTCAAAAGAGAATTTAAATGTAAGTCATTGAGGTTGCACTAAGTTTGTGCGTGTGTGAGTTTATTTTATCTTATTACCCTTGGTTCTATCCATCTCACTTAGGTATGGAATTTAAACTCTAAGGCAAGGTAGGTCAAACCTAGATCATCCTATACTTAAGAATTACCTAGGCTCTGATACCACAAAACTGTAACGCCCCGACGCAAAATATCGGAGTGGAATTACAATTATTAAATAGTACAGAGCGAGAAATAAATGACAAACCATAGTACAACTGATAATATCAAATAAACTTCAATTTTATTCATAATCCATCCAACTCCATTACATTTACTAATACCTCATAAAATTCATGAACTAACTATTACAACTACTAATCAGAGCCATAACTAGGGCCCAGAGTACTTTATTCGAATTCAAACTAATACATAAAGACTAACTGACTCATGACTATACTGACTAAGTACTAAATCGTCGTTCTTGATCCGGTCACTCTTGGACATCATCCTCAGTCCCATCCTCGTGAGTGTGGTCATCTCCATCAGACTCACCTGAACACATGAAATAAATACGCAGGATGAGGAATAACGCTCAGTAGGACTTAATATCTCATGAGACAAGCATGCTTTAAATAATTAATGTCTTTATGAGGCAGGATGCTAGAACGAGCAATCATGTATAGTCAAGAGAACGACGTAACAAGATAACGCGAAACAATAGCACATTCACGAGAGTATAACATCACAAGAATTGGCCATATCACGAGATAGCAAGTAAACTAGTCACGATAGTAAGCAAACTGGTCACGATAGCAAGTATGGGTCGGTATTTTTTCAACCCCGAGTTCAAGTAATAAACAAATGATTGATTGATTGTCATAGATTAAATCTTGCGTGTCATGCGTTAGGTGTATGCCATCACCCAGATCATTAGACCCCTGCGATTATAGCCTTTCAGGTGCTCCTCCCAAGGACCAGATCGGGCCCTTATAATGTTGCCTAGCATAGTCATGTTTGTTATCTTCGACAATCAATTGATGGCCAAATAGAGTACCAACAATAGATCACAGTAATAGACGAAATAGATGAGAGTGCAGAGTGAAAGTGAACAGAGAAGAGTAACGAGATAGTAGATGAGATAGGGGTACAATCGTAAAACAACGTGAAACATCGATAGTAACAGTTGCACAGCACTCAGTCGGGTGCTGGCAGTCTAGTAGAAGTCACCACCACCCACTAGCCGTGCTACGGACACAGGCTAGATGGTCCGGCGTGATCACAAGGTAAGAGAGACACACTAAGGTTATTTGGATCATGCTGATCCCTAAGGGTGTAACAGGTGTTAAGGTACAACCAGCTCGTCGGCTAAGGACGTGTGCCAAAGCCAAGAAGACTTACGGAGGTCTTGACAAGGAGTCCCTGGCCCCGTCGGGAGTATTCCCGGTAGAGAGGTGGTCCATGTCAAGAGAAGTGTGTAAAACGAGTGTCCGTCGTGCCTCGAGTGCTCGAAGGCCGAGGGAAGCGGTAATGGTGTATAAAACGCATGAGAAAAATGAAGATAAGTGTCATTAATCAAATAGGGAAATTTAGTAATTTATTTCACTCAATTACCAGATATATTATTGAGTGAATTAATAAGGTCTCATGGCAAACCTGAATGTTTAGTGTGTGCATGTGTAAGAAATCAAGAGCATGTATGGTTGTGCACATGGCTTTTAAAACTAATTAATATTATGTGAATATTACCCATTAATAATTTACAAGTCGTACTGTTCATGATGGTGCTTAATTAGGGTTTAACAGGAGTTGATGGGGGTTAAATAACAGGGTCATGAAGGCAAATCAGGGTTCTGGACCCTTTGTTGGTGTCGCGACGCAGGGTGCTGTCGCGATCAGGTCGCGACGTAGGGTTAACGATCGCAATCAGGTCGCAACACTATGTCCGGTCGCGTTCTGCTGAACCGGGCGCTGGGGTGAACCGGGGGCAGGTCGCGACATGTTAATCCGTCGCGTTCATACCGCGATGGTTCTTCCTGTCGTGACCCCCTCTGATATCGCGACGGATCAGCCGTCGCAGCACCAGAAGGCTGATGATCAGATCATCCCCATATAATTTCATGAATCATATATCTATTTTGCTGATTAACAAAATCCTAACAATTAGTATCTAACAAGTTTTTATGAAGCCTAGTCACATGAAATAAACTATGCAAAATCAAGCAAAGACTTGTAAGTAAATCCTTACATTGTTGTTCTTAATTTTTCAGAGCATGAAATTTCTCTAAGTATGCATTGACTCGCTTTGAAGCATAACGATTTCATAAGTCATCGCAAAGAATAACTCTTTCATAAGTTTCATATCGTTTTTGGTTTATATCGATTTCGATCTCAGAACGATTCGCTAAGTTATCGCATCGATTTCGCTCTCATAACGATTCGACAAGTGAGTATAATGATTTCAATCTCACAACGATTTCATAAGTGAGCATAACGATTTGCTCTCATAATGATTCGACAAGTGAGTATAACGATTTCAATCTCACAACGATTTCGTAAGTGAGCATAACGATTTGCTCTCATAACGATTCGACAAGTGAGTATAATGATTTCAATCTCCCAACGATTTCGTAAGTGAGCATAACGATTTGCTTATAGTGTTATAACGATTTGGTCATAACGATTTGGTTATAAAGATTTACTCATAATGATTTGCTTATAGTGTTATAACGATTTGGTTATAACGATTTGCTCATAACGATTTGGTTATAACGATTTGCTCATAACGATTTGGTTATAACAATTTGCTCATAACGATTTGCTTATAGTGCCATAACGATTTGTTATCCAGAACGATTTGGTTATGAATGCATAACGATTTGTGCGTACAACGATTTTTTTACGAATGAACAACGATTCACATGAACAATGACTCATTCACAACGATTCTATAAGTCATTTTCATATCGACTTCATGAGCTATAACGACTTGATATTTGAATATCTTGATAAGTCAAAGTCATCCCGCGTATTTCTCTTTTATCCATGCATTAAATACAACCGCACATTTCTCTGCACGATGCATGTCCAGATATCTTCTATTCTTATGGTTCTGCATGTAATATTTTTTTGGAAAGACGGAATGGAATTTCTATTCTGATGTATTCTCACTCTAACATTTACTGACAACAAGAGACAGCTTAGCTGTCTACGTTATAGCATTTAATGTGTGCAAGTCTCTGACAGCACGACTCTATACAATGTTGGATAAAGTAGAAGCTGGAGGATATCAAGAAGGATTTTCTTCTTATGTGCATGGACCGCAAAGAACCGTTGACTACAAAGGAAAGCCATGCAGTCTAACATTCTCTGAACTTAGAGACAATGGATACTTCAACGACTACATTTTCAAAAGAAGATACAAATAGAAGACTGGTGCCCACGTAAAGAACAACGAATCTTGAGAATTCAAAATCTGCAAGCACCATAGAAGAGCTCAAGTCTCACTCCGTCGTCTTGTTGTAGCTCTTTGCTCTCTGTGTCTAGTGTAGAACCTTGAGAGAGCATTTGTGAACTGAGAGTGTTCTTCTTTGTAGATCTTTTCCTCTCAGTCTTCGCTTCGAATCAAGCATTGTGCTATTAGCTTGGTCCAGGGGCGCATCATCCCTTGAACACATCTTTGTGTTATTCCCTTCGTGTTGAAGGAAGACCTGGGGGTTCCAGGGTGTTTTTTCCCTTCGTGTTGATGGAAGATCTAGAGGGTTCCAAGGTGCTGTATTCCTCTTCGGGTTGTGAAGAGAAGACCAACTGCGGCTGGGTGTGTAAGTGTCCTTGAGGGGGACTGTACCCTTGGGTAGTGAATCCTGAGTTGTTGCTCAGGGACTGGACGTAGAACTCCTATGGAGAGGAGGTCTGAACCAGGGTAAAATCTTGTGTAGTGTGATTGCTTGCTTTGTGTTTGTTGTTTACTTTTCACTAATGCTAACAATCAACGAAGTGCTTGTTGTGTGAATGTTTTTGTGGACAAGTTTAGGTATTCAAATTTTAAGAATCCCATTCACCCCCCTCTGGGCTTGCTAGCTGGGCAACAAGTGGTATCAGAGCTAGTCTCTTCGATAAAGAAGAAGATCTAACGATCTAAAGAGAAAAGATCAAATGGCAGCCCAAGGTCACTTCGAAGGTCAGACAGTAAACAGGCCACCGTTGTTCGATGGTGAAGACTACACATATTGGAAAACAATGATGGAGTTCTTCCTTCAAGGGATCAACTATCAAATTTGGTCGATTGTAGAAGAAGGAGATCTTCTGGTCACCAACGACAAAGACAAATGGACAGAAGATGACAAGAAGAAAATTTCTCTCAACTGCAAGGCCAAGAGCATATTGTGTTATCCTCTCAGCAAGAAGGAATTCAACAGAATCTCCACCTGCAAATCCGCAATGGAGATGTGGGAGAAGTTGAGGATCACCTACGAAGGCACAGACAAAGTAAAAGAAACCAGAATAGATATTCTGGTAACTCAATATGAAAGAGTTCAGATGCAACCCGGTGAAACAATTACACAAATGTACAACAGATTTACAGACATAACAAATGGATTAGATGGTCTTGGTAAGACGTATCAAATGGGAGATATGGTAAGGAAAATCCTAAGGTCCCTACCAGCCTCGTGGACCCCAAAAGTAACAGCAATATAAGAGGCTAACGACTTGAAGATAATGTCGTTAGAGAAACTCATCGGGTCCCTTATGGCCCATGAGATTAACATGGAAAGGCTGGGAGAATCATCTAGCAGAAAGAAGCATTCCAACGCAGGCAAGGCAGAAGAAGGCTCATATAGCCAAGAAAGCATGAACAACAGTGAAGATGAAGAGGCAATGCTATCCAGAAGGTTACAACGCATCTTGGCTAAGAAAAAGAAGTATCAGTCCGGAAGAAGATACTTCAAGAAGGGAAAAGACTTCAAAAGGTCAGAAGTCAAAGATGCAAAGAAGACTGAACCGATTTCCTATGAATGCAAGAAACCTGGACATATCAAGGCAGAATGTCCGAAGCTCAAGAAAACTGAGTTCAAAAAGAAAGACAGCACCAAAAGACCCAGAAGATTTAAGAAGAAAGCCATGGCAGTAGTATGGAACAATAGTAGTGACTCGGACAGCGAGTCAAGCTCAAGCAATGAAGAAGAAGAAGAAGCCAACCTAGCATTCATGGCCAACCTCGAAGACAAGGTAACATCAAACTCATCTTTCTCTTGGTGCAATGAATCTAATTCTGACAACTTAGAGAAGCTTTTAATGAACTGTATTGTAAATATAAAGAAGTGTGTAATCACTAAAAGCCAATAAGAAAAATCTCGCATGCTTAGAAAATACTAATTCAGACTTAAAATCTGAAAATGAGCAAATGGAAAAACAAATTACTGAACTAAAAAGGAGAAATGAATTGTTATGTGAAGACTTGAAAAATAAAAATGAACAATTAGCAAATTTGGAAAACCAAGAAACTGTAGATAAATTAAAACAAGAAGTTAACACTTTAACAACAGAAAATGAAAAATTGTCAAGCACACTAGAAAAATTTACTAATGGCAAAACAACATTAATATTAAAAGGTGCTAGACGATCAGGTAAAAAGAAACATGGATTAGGTTATGCTCCTCCTGATAATGAGGAAACAGTAGTATATCCTAAAACATATCCAACTCCTAAATTTATACCTGAACAAGACACAACATATAAAACAAATCTTAAATACATTCCAACTGAAAAGATAACTAAAATGTCTTGCTGTAGCCATTGCAATAAGTTAGGACACATTAAAGTATCATGTCCAACTAAACATAAAATATGGATAATTAAAAGAAAAAATTGATGATACTAACCAATCAAGACCCAAAAGAACTTGGGTACCTAAAGCTTAATGTTTTTAATGCAGGGAAACCTTCGAGCATCCAAATGGTACTTAGATAGCGGATGCTCAAGGCATATGTCAAGTAACAAGAAGCTGTTCTCTCACCTTGAAGCTGAAGAAGGCACAATTACATATGGTGACAATGGCAAAGGAACTGTAATAGTTTGCGGACCGGTTGGTAGCAAAGGAAAAGTTATCATTGAAGATGTACTTTGTGTGAAAGGACTGAAGCACAACCTTATTAGTATCCGCCAGCTGTGCGATAAAGGACATCAGATAAGATTTCAAGAGTCAAAGTGCAGTATTATGAAGGATGGTGCAGTTGTGTTTGAAGCCAGCAGGGAAAAGAACCTGTATGTACTTTATTTGGAAGAACTAAAGGATCAGGACATATGTCTGGCAGCAAATAAAGAGCAGTCAACAGATCTCTGGCACCGAAGACTGGGCCACTACAGCTTGGATGGCCTGAGAAAGTTGATCAAGAGAAGCTTGGTGGAAGGTCTACCCAAGGTTAGTGCAAAAATGAATGGTGTCTGTAGGCCGTGTGCAAAAGGGAAGCACACCAAGTCATCCTTCAAGTCAAAGACTGTGGTAACAACCTCTAAACCCTTAGAACTTCTACATATGGATCTATTTGGGCCAATGAGGACCACAAGTCTCGGGGGAAAGAACTTTGGATTTGTTATAGTAGATGACTACTCTAGGTTTACATGGGTTTCTTTCCTAGAACACAAGGATGATACTTTTGAAAGTTTGGTTAGTTTCAGCAAGAAAGTTCAAGAGGATAAGACATATAGCATCATTAGTATCTGATCAGATCATGGAGGAGAATTTCAGAATGAGAGCTTTGCAAAATTCTGTGATAGCCAAGGAATAGAATACATCTTCTCAGCACCAAGGACACCACAACAAAATGTAGTTGCTGAAAGAAAGAATAGAACCCTATTGAATATAGAGTATTTAACAAATGAACTTTATTAATTAAGCAATTAGTGTATATTATTTTTAATGAAACTAACCATTCCTTGAGAAAGGAAGTAGATAGTGATATTGATGATACAGATGAATTGTCTAAGAAGCTAAAGAACACATCGATTGAGGACAAGGAATATCCACCCTTGGAAGATCTGCATCAAAAGGATATATCACACGACAATCTTCCAAAGGAATGGAGGTATAAGGATCACCCACTGGACAACATAATTGAATATCCATTTGTTGGGGTAAGAACAAGAGGCAATGTAATTCCATGTGATTATTTAGCTTTTGTATCTCAAATAGAGCCTAAGACGGTCTATGAAGCACTGACTGAGGAATCTTGGTTATTAGCCATGCAAGATGAACTAAATCAGTTCATGAGAAACCAAGTATGGTCCCTTGTTCCGAGACCATCAGATCATCCTGTGATTGGCACCAAATGGGTGTTCAGAAACAAATTGGATGAAGCTGGTGTGATCATAAGAAATAAGGCCAAATTGGTAGCTCAAGGCTATTCCCAAGAGGAAGGCATAGATTTCGATGAAACCTATGCACCAGTGGCTAGACTTGAGGCAATTAGGATTTTACTTGTATATGCTTCTGCATTAAATTTAAAACTCTTTCAAATGCATGTAAAATCTGTTTTTCTGAATGGTTTTATAAAGGAAGAGGTATATGTAGAACAACCACCTGGTTTTGATGACATGGATTTCCAAATCATGTTTTTAAGTTGCATAAAGCTTTATATGGTTTGAAGCAAGCACCTAGAGCTTGGTATGAAAGGCTTAGTTCTTTTTTGTTAAATCATGGTTTCATTAGAGGAAAAGTAGATAGCACATTATTCATTAAGTCTAAACTTAAAAATGTGTTACTTGTTCAAATATATGTTGATGATATAATATTTGGCTCTACTGATGAATCTCTTTGCAAGTATTTTGAAAAGCTTATGCAGAGAGAATTTGAAATGAGCATGATGGGGGAGCTCAACTACTTCCTCGGATTTCAAATCAAACAAGGAAAGGAAGGATCTTACATCTATCAAGCCAAGTACACCAAAGAATTACTAAAGAAGTTTGGATTTGAAAACGCCAAGCCACTGTCAACACCCATGAGCACATCAACAAGGCTAGACAGTGACAAAAATAGTAAGAAAGTAGATCAAAAACTTTACAGAGGTATAATAGGTTCATTACTCTATTTAACAGTAAGCAGACCTGATATATTGTTTAGCGTATGTATGTGTGCTAGGTACTAGGCAGATCCTAAAGAGTCTCATTTAATTTGTGTTAAAAGGATCTTTAGATACTTAGCCAAAACTCATGATCTAGGATTATGTTACCCAAATTCATGTGAAATTAATTTAGTAGGATATTCTGATGCTGACTATGCTGGATGCAAGGTAGATAGGAAAAGTACCAGTGGATTTTGTCAATTTCTTGTAGGATGTCTGATATCATGGTCCTCAAAGAAGTAAAATTCAGTAGCACTATCTACAGCTGAAGCTGAGTACGTGGCTGCTAGAAGCTGTTGTACACAACTGTTATGGATCAAACAGCAGCTTGAGGATTTTGGACTAAATATCAAGATAATTCCCTTGTTGTGCGATAACATCAGTGCAATAAATCTCACCAAGAATCCAATTCAGCATTCAAGGATAAAGCACATTGAGGTTATGTACCATTTTATTCGTGATCATGTAGCTAATGGTAATATAGACATTTCTTTTGTAGATACACAAAATCAGTTAGCAGATATCTTCACAAAGGTCTTATCTGAAGAGAGATTTACTTCTCTTAGAAGGGAACTAGACATGTGTAAATTGTGAAAGATTTATCTGTATAAAACTCAAATATAAATTATTTCAGAATAACCAAATTTTCTCTCCCTTGTAGTTAAGTAAAATCTCATTAAAATATTACTTGTTTCTTACTTATCTGAGTCGGTTCGATTAATTTTAAAGTATTTATTCCTCTCGAACATGTCACTTTGTCATTTTATGCCATTATGGTGCCTCTTTTTTTCGAAAAGTCACCTTTATTCTTTTTGATAAAAACCCGAAATCTGTAGTACAATGATTCACCCTTTGTCTTCATCTCCTTCAACTTGCTTGAGGCAATACCCTATCGACTCCGGCATCGACTCTCTAGGATTTCAAAGCTTCTAACTACTTCCTGCGAGAAATTTCTTGAGGGCTTCTGCTCATTTCCTCATTCCAATCATCCAGAAACATTCCCCATTCAAATCCATTGCCGCGTCTGGTGTATCCGGCAGCGTCGGGGGCCATGGAGCTGTGTTTCTTACCATCGAGCAGCAAGAGAGGTATACCTCTGTGAAGATCAAGGTCTGTGGCAACAAGGCAGTGGACGTTGCAGATTTGCAGAAGAATGGAATGGGCAGCATCATTGCAGCAATGGAGAGGATGAAATGGTCGAAGATGGCAACTCTGTCAGAGGTGAGTTATCCAGACCTAGTGAAGGCATTTTACGTTTGTTTGAAGACTGAGGAGGATGGGTCCTAGACATCCACTATCAAAGGAACCCAGATTAAGATTACCTATGAGCTTTTGGAAACTTTTTGGAGTTTGCACCACCGGTCACACTGGGGTTCACACTGTGGATATCCAGGCGAAGGGATTAGGGATTGTTGGTCCCGAGTACAAACTAAAGGATGGAAAAATAGACATCAACCAGCTGAATGCATTCAACCGGATTCTACATTTCATAGTGTGCCAGATTCTGGTCCCCAGGAGTGCCACCTACTAGACTTGTATAAAGGCGGACTCAGATATGATGTTCTAGGCTATCCAAACCAGAGCATAAATATGGCAGAGGTTATGATAGAAAGGATGAAGTTTGCATCCGCTCAGGTTTGGGACAAGAAGAGCAAGCTAAATGTATCCCTACCATATGCACATCTGCTCACCAAGGTATTTCGACATTTTGGCATCAATTTATCTGGAGCAGTGTCAGAGAAAATGGGCCAGGCTATTCGAAGCAGAAACTTAAAGAAAAGTGGAATCTCATTGGTTGGAGGTATATGGACCAAGACCTCAGTGGCTGAGGGTGAAGCCATTATTGGCGAAGCCCAAGAAGTCCAACAAGAAGTAGGAGAAGCAGCTGTAGCAGCAGAAGTACCAGCAGGACCAAGAGTTCAAGAGCAACAACAAGAAGTTATCCGTTCAGAAATTACAGTCGAACAAGTAGCAGCAGCAGCACAGGTCTGAGCAGAAGAATCGGTGATCATTGGAAGCCAGATTGAGGACATTCCTCAAGAAATTATTGAGCCTGTTAGACAGAATTCAGAAGTTGCACCTCCCTCCTCTCAAGTAGCTACAATTCTTCGGAGTGTACTGGACTCTTTAACCAGTACTCAGGTGGAGCCAGAGATCTTGGTAGATCCAGTTGCAGAGGTTGTAGCATCTGGCCACAGTACATATGTTGTCATGGAGGATGCTCCTATTCAGAGGGAGCAAGAAGAAGAAGATTTTCAAACTGATACCCATATGGAAGATGCTACTATTCAGGGGGAGCAATCTGTTGAAAAGGAAGCACAAATCCAGGGGGAGCACACTACCAATGCCCCCGTTGATGATGAGTTCAGAGAAGGCATTGTAGAAAGTGCCTCAGATGATGATAATGATGAAAATGTGGAGCCCATTGTAAGGGCAAGCAAAAAGGGGAAACAAGTAGCTCCGGAGATTCCCCTCCTCACATGGAAGGCCCATCGGAGGGCAAAGAAGAAGCATCTAAAGGTCAATTTAAAGCCTCTTATTGAAAGAATGGATGAACAAGGAAAGATCCTATGCTCTGTGCAATATGATATTGCTTCTATCTTTATAAGCCAGAGTACCTCAGCTAAGGAGATGGGAATGGTCAGAAATGCAGTGAGATGGGGGCGAAGTGAGCTCATTAGCATCAAGGAGTCTATAGCCGCACTTGGAGATTTGGTCAGGGCACAGTCCTCAAATGCCCCTCCTGCTCCTTCTCCTGCAGAACCAGTTCACAGTTCTGGGCCTTCTGAGGCCAGGCAACAAGATGCTGGGCCGTCAGGGCCAATTTCCGAAGAACCAGTAGGGCCATCCGAGCCATAGGTTGTTGAAGAGGTAGCAACTGCAGTGCAGGATCATGCTGAAGCTATGAAGGCTAGGCCACCAGGGCCATCAGAGGATGTTGTTGGGCCAGCCGGGCCAGTGGTTTCCGAGGGTGTGATTCTAAGAGTAGAAGAGCCAGTTGTAGCTCCAGAAGCCCCTGATCCTTCATCTCTTGTAACTCTGGCCCCTCCTTCACCACCATTTTCCTCCACAGCACCACCAACACCTATCCCTTTCAAACAACCCATGCTTCGCTCCATTTCTTCTCCAACACCATTTCCTTCCCAATCCACTTCATCTCCTACCATCTCCACATCCATTCCTCCACCTCCTCCTGTCATTGAAGACCCTCTAGCCTCATCATCAGCTGGAGCCTCATCTTCCTCTAGTCCTTCTTTAGATGGACCATCCATCATACCTCCTCCTACCTATCAATCCTTTCTTCTTACGTTTATACCTGAATGTGCACAACTTGAAGGTCCATTTCTCAAGAAATTTGAGGATGAGTTGGAAATTACCACAATCCGCCTAGTCCTGGAAGTTGGTTCTCATGTCCACAGAACTGACTCTCCTTCCTCTAGTCCTTCTTCTAAAAAGAGAAAACTCTCCAACACTCTTGCTCTTCCCAAGTTTTCTCCTCTTTGGTTTTCCCTCACTGTTGACAATCGAAGGAAACCAATCTATTGTGAATATCTCCAAAAGTGTATCCTTGCCACCATTTTTGGTGTTCCTTTTTTCAATCTAACTGATCACCTCAATGTTGTCCTTCCCTACTGCCACTTCTCAAAAGCTAAACAATCCAAAATCTTCTAAATGGCTGAATGCATGTCTGAAGATCAGTGGGCCAAGGGGCACAAGGCTCTCTACAGGAAGTTTCTACTTGCAAAGTCAGATCGGTTTCCACCCCGAGATCACCCACTCACTCTCTCTGAATGGTTTGTCATTCATCACAAGTCTACTTGGGCACCTTTCATTCAAAAGGAAGTAAAGCTCATCCGGTACTTCCAGCTATTCAATGACTATCGTTATCTTCACAAGCTACTTGAAGTGCAGTTGGGTCAGTTCCAGAGAGCCATTGCTTCATTAAAAATTGAAAATCCAGTTAATTGCTCCTTCAAAATGGATTTCACTACCCTGCAAATACCAGACAGTGTGTTTCTCCCAAAACTACATTCTTTGGTCATGGATTCCTCAATTGGTCCTGTTATATTTTAGAGATTTCCTCGTGTAATGGGTAGGATCTCAGCTCAGCAGGTCATCTCCCTTCCTTCCAAAGATTCCTCTTCCGAGAATTTCATCTAGGCCATATCACTTCTGAGGTTCTTACCCCTCTTCTCTCTGAAAGTGAAAGGCTCTCTCCCTTCGATTGGGAAAAACATTATAACCAGTCAGCCCTTCAGTTGGAAGCTTTGAACAGCTCCTTGCTTAAGGCAGGCAAGTCTACTCTCTCAGCTGAAGCAATTTTAGACTTGAATTCCATCAATCTGGTTCAAGAGCCCTATGATCAGTGGGTCGAGCGGTACAAAATTTTTATGGCTTTGAAGAAAGATCTCCTGCAGCATCAGATCCATTACCCTATCAAGATCAACCAGTTTCTTCGGTTTGCCAGCTTTGGCTCTTTCATTTCCTTCAAGGTCTCCCTTGGCAAAGATGAATATGCTACCTTTCTAGAAGCTCAGTGCCAACTTCACATCAAAAGAATGCTTCCTGTCATGGGGTCATCTTATTCTATTGCTTTTGGGGTTTTTCAGACCTATTTTGAGGAACAGGAATGCAAGGCTTTGTGCATTATGCAATGGCATGCCTCTCTTCTGTCTCCTGCTTTCTACCTCCATGTAACCCCTCAAGATAAATAGAACAGTTCTTTGCTCTCTCTTTTATCTTTCTTCTTTGTCTCCGAATGATATCTTTTTGCTTAATGACAAAAAGGGGGAGAACTATAGTATTTCTGAAATACATTTCTTTTTTATATTCTGCACAATTCCTTAGATTTATTTCAGAAAGTCTATGCTTATGTTATGTTTTGTCATCACCAAAAAGGGGTAGATTGATGATCAGATCATCCCCATATAATTTCATGAATTGTATATCTATTTGGTGATTAAAAAAATCCTAACAATTAGTATCTAACAAGTTTTTATGAAGCCTAGTCACAGGAAATAAACCAGGCAAAATCAAGCAAAGACTTGTAAGTAAATCCTTACATTGTTGTTCTTAATTTTTCAGAGCATGAAATTTCTCTAAGTACACATCGACTCGCTTTGAAGCATAACGATTTCATAAGTCATTGCAAAGAATAACTCTTTCATAAGTTTCATATTATTTTTGGTTTATATCGATTTCGATCTCAGAACGATTCGCTAAGTTATCGCATCCATTTCGCTCTCATAACGATTCGACAAGTGAGTATAACGATTTCAATCTCACAACGATTTCGTATGTGAGCATAACGATTTGCTCTCATAACGATTCGACAAGTGAGTATAACGATTTCAATCTCACAACGATTTCGTAAGTGAGCATAACGATTTGCTCTCATAACGATTCGAAAAGTGAGTATAACGATTTCGTAAGTGAGCATAACGATTTGCTCATAGCGATTTGGCTATAACGATTTGTTCAAACGATTTGCTTATAGTGTTATAACGATTTGGTAATAACGATTTGCTCATAACGATTTGGTTATAACGATTTGCTCATAACGATTTGCTTATAGTGCCATAACGATTTGTTATCCAGAATGATTTGGTTATGAATGCATAACGGTTTGTGCGTACAACGATTTGTTTACGAATGAGCAATGATTCACATGAACAATGACACATTCACAACGATTCTATAAGTCATTTTCATATCGACTTCATGAGCTATAACGACTTGATATTTGAATATCTTGACAAGTCAAAGTCATCCCGCGTATTTCTCTTTATCCATGCATTAAATATAACCGCACATTTCTCTACACGATGCATGTCCAGATATCTTCTATTCTTATGCTTCTGCATGTAATATCTTTCTGGAAAGACAACATGGAATTTATATTCTGATGTATTCTCACTCTAACGTTGACTGACAAATAGAGACAGCTTAGTTGTCTATGTTATAGCATTTAATGTGTGCAGGTCTCTGACAGCACGACTCTATACAACGTTGGATAAAGTAGAAGCTGGAGGATATCAAGAAGGATTTTCTTCTTACGTGCATGGAATGCAAAGAACCGTTGACTACAAAGTAAAGCCATGCAGTCTAACGTTCTCTGAACTTAGAGACAATGGATACTTCAACGACTACAATTTCAAAAGAAGATACAAATAGAAGACAAGTGCCTACGTAAAGAACAACGAATCTTGAGAATTCAAAATCTACAAGCACCATAGAAGAGCTCAAGTCTCACTCCATCGTCTTGTTGTAGCTCTTTGCTCTCTGTGTCTAGTGTAGAATCTTGAGAGAGCTTTGGTGAACTAAGAGTGTTCTTCTTTGTAGATCTTTTCCTCTCAATCTTCGCTTCGGATCAAGCACTGTACTATTAGCTTGGTCCAAGGGCGCATCATCCCTTGAACACATCTTTATGTTATTCCCTTCGTGTTGAAGGAAGACCTGGGGGTTCCAGGGTGTTTTTTCCCTTCGTGTTGAAGGAAGACCTGGAGGGTTCCAGGGTGTTGTATTCCTCTTCGGATTGTGAAGAGAAGACCAGCTGCGGCTGGGTGTGTAAGTGTCCTTGAGGGGGACTGTACCCTTGGGTAGTGAATCCTGAGTTGTTGCTCAGGGACTGGACGTACGACTCCTGTGGAGAGGAGGTCCGAACCAGGATAAAATCTTGTGTAGTGTGATTGCTTGCTTTGTGTTTATTGTTTACTTTTTACTAATGCTAACAATCAACGAAGTGCTTGTTGTGTGAATGTTTTTGTGGACAGGTTTAGGTATTCAAATTTTAAGAATCCCATTCACCCCCCCTCTAGGCTTGCTATCTGGGCAACAAAGGCTGCCCGAGCCCAAAAAAGGAGATTTTCCCCTTTTTGGGTGGGTTCCATCCCTTCCAAACATGATATCAGTCACTTCAAAAATCGATATTAAATCACGTAGTGATCCATAAATCATGAAACTAATTTTAAACGAGAGTAGACATGGAGATCTATCACTGATCACGATTAATTTGAAAACAGTCATGTATAGAGCATGCTTGACTAGGTTACTTTTCGTTAACCTACACATGCACAGTCAAGGAACAATGAATTAATTTGCCATGGATACAGATGAAAATTTGGGCAAATATGGGCGTTTGAAAGGTAGTATCAAGTAGTATTTATGAGAATAAATTCGGGGCATGGGATCGAGTACATGCAAGGATTTAAAGTAAACAAGAGGGTTCTGGTGCATGGATGTGACAGAGTTTGCAACATTTAATTCGCTCTCATGGATGAACGAAAAAGGGTGAAATCATGGGGCTTTCGAAGAGGATCATGCAAGCTACCTAGAGTTAATTTTTACACGATTTAAGCTTGTGAGATTGCCTACCTTTCACGCGTTTAAGAATCCTAGGGTTTTTGGTGACGAAAGGAAGAAGAATTCCCCCTTGTACTAGCCTTCTCCTCCAAGCTCCCTCATCCTCAGCCCTTCTCCTTCGTCTCCCAGAGCTCCAACAATGATCTAGAGGGTGAGAGGGCCGAGATTGGGGTGTTTTGATGGCTAATAGAGTCCTAAAGTCATAAAACTCTCATCTTCTCTTCCAACTCCGAAAATCCATAATTATCTCTATTATTTCTAGTATTTATCCATCAAATTGGGTAAGGAAGAGGCCTAATTTCGTGGCCAAGGGGTTAGGATAGAATGAAGACTCCTATTTAGGATAATTGCCATCCATTTAGGCTTTATCTCTTCCTTATTTAATTTATTAATATTTTAACTCCGAATTTAAGTTAATTACCTCCCATCCCATGATGGGCTCTCCACATTTTGGCTTACTCTTTCATGTTTGGGCCATTAATATAACACATTCCTAATTTTGGTTAATGGGTATTGATTTAATTCACTTGAATTCTATTTATTCTCTTTTTATTCTAATTAAATATATTTATCTCATTTATTTAATTGAAATTTTTTATTTTATTTGGATTTAAAAATCAAGGTTGCTATAGTCAAAGACACAGTTACTTTTTGAAATATATACTATGTATAGTCAATTTAAACAAGCATTTAATAGAGGACCTTGTATCATTGAATTGAAATTAGTTTTAGATTTTTTTTGGAGTTGCATCATCAAATTTAATTAGCAACACTTGAATCATTATTACAAGAGAAAATTGTCATTGCCTTATATTTTTCTTGTTTTCCTCCTTAATCAAGTTTGTGTTTTTAGTCTTGGGAAAGAAGAGCTAAATAATTTTGCACGTTTACTTTTTATAACTAGGAAGCTCTATGTTCCTATCATTTATATTTTGATTGTCTAATTTCATCATATTTAGATCTCTACATAAAACTTAATTGATGAATTTTAGATACATATTTTACAAGAGAAACAAACGTATTTCCATAATTTTTCATTATACAAATGTACTATATATAGGCATACTAAATATCAAATAATTTAAGATCGTATGTTATCTTTCTTTGAATTTGGAGATTCTATGTTGAATTCAAGAAAAAAAATTAGAAAGTTAATTTATGATTTCAAATTATATTTTGGTTACATGTGCATACTCATACCAGAAAATATGTTACACATAATTAAATTAGAAATAAGTTAATTTAAAACCAACATTTTGACATAGAAATTACAATTAAAATAAAGATTATAGATTTATCACTCATTTATTTTCATTGGAAAAAGATCATTGTTACAAAGCAAGCTAGTTACATAAAATCTCTAAAAATACATTTTACATATATAACCACTTTAAGGTGAAGATTGCCAAAAATATGTCCAACATCTTTATTTCACATGCGCACCCTTTATATTTGAGTTATTTATCTTATGTACCTTTTCAGTTAGTCACCACTTTGTTAATAAGCTATCAAAATTTCTTAGAGTGACGGAGAAGAAGGTGAAATATTTTATAGATATTTTGGTTGAAATTTACTTCAAAGATTTATGTAATATAAACTCGTGTTGAGGAGATATGAATAAATATAAAAGTAGGACAGAATCTTCTCGCTTCTTTGTGCGCTTCCTTCCCAAATCAGGTTGAAATTTTATGAGAAGATTCTTACCTGTCTCGTAATGTACCATCGATCCTCTTAAGGCCGCTACAGACCCATCTCTCTTCCAAACCCTGAACAATCTGCAGCCGCCATCACTTGGGAGTTACTTTTTTTTTTTTTTTGACAACAGATAATATATTATATTAAATAGACAAAGTACAAAGATGTATGGTGTACAAGACAAAGGGGACACCCACCCATATCCTGCAGAGACCATACAGACCATACCCTACAAGTAGGTAGAAATGGTGACAGCAGACATAACAAGTCACCCAAACCAGCAACCCGTCCCAGTACATTTGAGTGAGATAACTCAACTGGGTGAAACCAAAAAGGCAAACCAAGCTACCAGCATAACCGCATCACTTCGACAGTGAAGATCAGGATCAAACCAACAAAAATGAGGCCTGGGGGCAGATAACATCAAACCGCGGCAAGCACCCACTCCAAAGGTAATCGGCTGCATCTCATATGTGCAGCAATTAGAAAGCTCAGATGACGCATTCACGAACATGAAGTGCGGATGAAGCCACAGACACGAGCTAATCCAGAACCTTCGAAATCCCAAACTTGAGAGAAGAAGGGATGAAGTGGTAAGTAGAAATGCCACCTGAAGAGCTTGAAGGACCTTCAGACTTCACGTTATCCTGATCCTGAAACGAAGTAACAACACTAACAGCAACAAACACACCAAATTAAGTATTACACTTAGACCAGGCAAAATGGGGGAGGATGGCCCGAGAACCCCAAGGGGAAATGAGTGTCGCAGCCGGCGACGCCCCAAAAGATGGCAGAGAAGGGAAAGGCTACTGGATGAGCTGGGAGGAGGAGGTGGAAGGTTGGGGGTGGAGGTGATTGAGGAGCGATGGGGAAGAGGTACAGAGAAGGCTAGAGATGTAAGAAATAGGTGGATGGTGGAGAAAATAAAACAGAGTTGGTGGAGGAACTGAGGAGAAGAAACTGGAACCCAAATCTAAACAGAGGAGGAGAGGTAGAAGCTAAAGAAGGGAATGGAACACGGGCGATATAGATGGGGATGGAGGGAGGGACAGACCCAGTGGTGAACGAAGAAAGGCAGAACAAAGATGAAAGAAACAAATGGGAAACAAGTGTTGGGTGGAATAGGTGGCGAGAGGAGGAGGACAAGAGAAACGAAAGCGCGGAAGATGGTCGAGGGGGAACGGAGAGGGAGGAGTTGGCGAACACAAGGGGGAAATAGATTGGGGGAAGAACAGACACAAGTATGGGCACCAGGCAGAGAAGGAAAGGGTAAAGGGAACACACATACAAAGGCAATATGAGATAAGAACGAGCAGGGAACAGAGGCAGGGACCGAGAAGGTGGATTTAGAAGAAACAAACAGAAAAGGAAATGGGACTGGCCAGAGGGAGGAAGACGCGAAAGAGGGCTAGAGCTAGGGTTGGTTGGGGGGGATCCGCAGAAGGGCATCCCCCCCTCCCACACATAAACGTCGGCGGAGACGACAACAAACTGTTGGCAAGCTGACGTCAAATCCGCCGGAGAGCCGGCGACGGAACCGCCGAAGTCGGCGAAGAGGGCCACCAGATCGGTGAGGAAGAAACTTCCTTGGAGACGGACTAAGACAGATGAAACCCCAAACACAATCCCGGAGCTTCTCTCTCTAGAAAAGTCTAGAGAGAGAAGCCCCGTCACGTACAGTACTTATTGCATAAAGAAGTCGACTTGAACCATCTAACAAAGCATCTTCGAAGACCCTGATGTAGATGTGTTGTAAGACATCTCATAACTCCTCTTTTCTTTCTGTTTATCATTGTAATGTAGGGAGTTCTTATATCATCATTCACAACTTCACTCAAGAGGAAGAAATTTCGATTGTGAGTTAATATTAAAGAGGCATAATTTAGTTCTATATTAGAAGTAGTAAAAATAAGTGTGTACTTATAAGTAAAAAAAAAAAAATTCCCTCTTAAGAGGGTCTTTTCCACGAGAAAAGAATAAAATCTCAAATAAAGATAATACCTCTTGAGGAACACACTAAAATTTCATATAATTTTATTGACATTATCTGTGAAAAATTGAACGAGATGTCATATGTCCTGCTCGAACATCTTGTTAGAGAATGATATAGAGACACAATTAAGTCGTACATTAAAAATAGTGAGAAAAAAAAAGTGTGAACTTATAAGCAAAATCCATTCCTCTACTACTAAGAGGCTTCTTTCCTTGGGATAAAAATAAAACATCAAATGGAGACAATATTTCTTAGCGCACAATAAAATTTCACGCAGCTTCAAGTACTATTATGTGTGGAGGTTATTTCCTGCTTAGGCCGGAGCCAAGCGGGCCTACACTTGAGAGGGAAGAAGACGGTCGCCGGTAGCGGACGATCACCTGCAAAACTAGAAGCGGATCAGGGGGGGGCGGTTGAAGAACCGGGAAGAACCCTCCAATGCCTAAGTCAGTAAGGGACGTGAGAGGAAGGGACTTTCGTGTGTGAAGCGCAAGGGCTTGTGTGAGCAACGGTGCCTTGGATCACGTCTCTCTGCATGGAGGCTTACCAGTGCCTTTTATAGGCTGAAGTGCTGAGGGAGAGGGATGGAACGTCCCTGATCAATTCCGCAAAGGGCGCGCCTGTTAACGTCCTCGACGGGGGGTTACGCGTTGAGGCGCCCGTTGAGGAGCTAGGCAGTTAACGCACCACTTGATCGTGGGGCGCGCATGGTGTAGCCGTTATAACTATCGCGAGGGGATGAAGGGCCGCTCGGATTCTCCTAGGGGGTAGGTACCGAGTAGGTAGCCTGCTCGGTGAGTCAAACCTGCTGTTCGGTAGTCAAGCCCGTTGTTCGGTGCCCGGTGCCCGGAGGCATGGCTTGCTGTCGGATGTCTGATGCAAGGAAGTGTTGTTCATGCCAAAGAGGTTTCGGCACGCGTTGAGCAGACCCTATTCGGAAGGGAGGTCCTTTGGCGGAACAGGCTATAAGGTATCCAGAGGTGGCTCTTGGGTCCCGCTGGTACCCGAATGCAGGGATCGGCCTCGGAACCTTGAAGCTATTCTTGAGAAGACGTGGCGCCTCGTGGGAGGGCCACGTTTGCCTGCTGAATTGGGCTGGGCCATGATGGGCCTAACGCATGATGGTGGCTAGAAATAGCCACCACACTTGCCCCCCACGCCATCGAGTGAGCTCGGGAACCAGGACGCTCGAGGGCGGAAGCCTGCTCGAACGTCACCTCCGTAATAAATGTGACGATGACCTCGGATGTATGGGCGGCGGCGAGGCGACGACGCTCGCTATACCTCCTCGATAACGGAGGTAACCCCATGATGGCGGGGTGACATGTCGAGCCAGGGGGCTCTCCGCGGTACATCTGAATGGTCAATTTTGGAGCGAGGGGCGCCGCCTTGGCTTTTCGAATTTCGCATCCTCCTTTCCTTATTAGGAAGAGGAGGGGCACAGGCGGGGAACCCACGCCCTTAGATTTTTCGCAGAACCTGCTTGCCCCCCAAGCATCTCCTTCCTCCTCTTTGCGATCAACTTCTTCATCTCTACAACTTCCGGTGATGGCCAGCAAGGGGAAGGCTGCCGCAGTTGCCGAAGTGAGCGGAGTGGCGCCGGAGAACGCCCGGGGGCCACGATGCCGCCATTACGAGGGCCTCCAGGAGCGCTTCCGGATCGGCGATGAATACGAGATCGTAATGGCGAGGGAGGAGGACTCGTAACTGAAGAACAGGCCAGGGTGCCTGGCACTATCGCTCGACCACATGGAGGCTGGATTCTGGCTGCCGCTGCCAGAGGTGGCAAAGGCGCTTCTGAACCGATGGGGTCTTGCGCCGATCCAGCTTACGCCAAACTCATGGCGTACTATCTACATTTTCTGCATCGTCTGCAAGCTCCGGAAAGTTCGGGGTTCAGCAGAGGTGTTCTGGGCGCAATTCCGCCTCACCTCCTCACTAGGATCTGGGGCTGGTGTTTACTATACCAAGCACCGACTGGACCAGATGCAGATCGAGCTGGCGAAGAAGTATTCCAACAACAAAGGTTGGATGAAACGACTCTTCTTCGTCAAGCGACGCGACGGTGCCGAGTGGGGGTTCCCGACCAGAGTCCAATCGGCGAGGAAGGATACATACCCCTTCCTGATCCAAGATGAAGCGAAGGCTTCGGATAAACCGAGCATACGTGCGCAACGGGGAGGGCTACCTGACGGAGTTCCAACTCGTGCAACATGGTCTGAGCCGACCATGGAGTAAGTACCTGATCACGTTGCATTCATATGTCTGTGCATAGTTGTCTTCTAACTATGTGCTTTCCCCCTTTTTGGATTGTAGATGCCGAGGAGGTAGCTGCTGGTCGGGACCAGGAGGCCAACGAGGAGTACACCGAGCAGATCACCGTCACCCCTCATTTGGTTTTTGAGGGCGATGACGTTTCTACCGTGATAAGGATCCCTACTGCAGTAAGGGCTCCTTCCTCGGTGACAACTGCCATGGCGGCGCCAGCTCCTGTAGAGGGGCGTTCCGTTGAGGGTTTTCCAGCCGCTGCCAAGAGGCCAAAGAAGATCCGCCTGAAGAAGAAGGCGGTAATGAAGGCTTCTATGAGAGCGGTACTACCGTCCTTGACCGAAGAAGGAGGAGCGAGCCAGCCTCAGACCATCAAAAGGAGACCAGTGGTCTCCGAGCAGCAGACGTCTGAGGGCGAAGCCGGAGAGGAGGAGGTGGATCCGCGACCTTTGATAAGGAGGAAGAGGAAGAGGCAGCTGGAGGAGACCGCGCTGTGAATGGTAGAAGAAGACAACGAGGAAGATATCGAGGGAGAGATCCCTCATCTTAAAGCGCTGAAGAAGCCAAAATCTCAAATGGCCACTGAACTGGGTCTCGTCGTGGTGAGCGACAAGTCAGGGAGCTCGTCCGAGGAGCGGACGAAGACACCTGCACCCCTAGACTCCATTGGGGATTATCCACAGGAGGTGGATCCGACGGGGGCCTCGAGCACCGGGGCCGACGAGCGGAGTGCTGCGCCCGTTGGCAAGAAGATGACCATGCAAGGGGGCAAAAAAGCCCTGTGCACAGCTGAAGTACTCGAGGGGACCGTCCCCTCAGAGACGGCGGCCCCTACTGTTGTGGAGAGGAGTTCGACGACGGCGGACGTCTTGCCCCCCATTCCCCCCACTGAGGCGACTGTTGAAGCGATAGCACAAACAGTCGGCGTGGGTGAGGATGGGGATGGACAGGTCGCTGAGACGAGGAGGGGGGGGCCCAGAAGTCTCCCGTCACCACGGATAACCAGGAGGTGGCGGCCGAGGTCCCCGGAGCGGTTGAAGGAGGCTCTTCCGCAGGGCAGGTGAGCCCGGCTACCGAGGACCAGGAGGTGGGGGTCGAGGTCCCCAGAGCAGTCGAAGGGGGATCTTCCACAGGGCAAGCAAACTAGGCTGCCTAGGACTAGGTTGCCTCTGAAGAAGATCGGAGGCCTCTCTCCCAAGTGCTGGGGCGGAAGTCGCCAACACTTCCTTCAGAGGCCATGCTGGAAGCGGCCCTGGAGCGCCTCGAAGGCCAAACCTCGAGGGTCCTGCCTCCGTGTCCTACCGCATCTCAGTTGGAAGTGTTGGCGCGATGCCAACAGCTGAGTCCAGAGAAGACCCCCAAGCACTCAAGTGGGGTCTATCGCCCGGAGCACCCTGCCGAATATGACGATGTCGATGTAGGGGCGCTGATGGATGGGATCACGAATTCTCTAGGCGTGTTGAAGAAGCTTGCCATAAGCACGCAGAATCAGAAACAACTATGGGAGGCAGAATCTGCCTTCTGCGACGACCTGGTACAGCAACATAAGGCCCGTGAAGCCGAGCTACTGAATGAGGTGAATAACCTCAAAAACGCACTTCAGACTTCCGAGCTTAACTTGGCCGTTGCACGTGCAGAAAAGGAGGCGCTCGCCCGCTTCTTAACCGACACGAAGGACCGAGGAGTTTCCGAATACAAGGCTGGTACGAGCTTTAAGGAAGACTTGGAACAGTTTGGGGCCCGCTGCTACAAGGTGGGCCTCGATGCCGGGAAGGAGCTCGGGCGGAGGCTTGCCACAACTGAGTATGCTCGAGAGGCATTCAAGGCTGCCTTGGGGGAGTGCAGACGCCGGACTAATGATGCTCGTCTGGATGGAGTACGCTTTGCCTTGTTCCAATCAGGGCGAATGCCTCCTATAAACGACGGCGCCGGTCCCTCTAAACGGGCACCTTAGCCTTTTCTGCTTCTAGTTTTCCTCTTTTTTCTGTACACCAGGCTCATGGAGCCTTTTTGTAAGAAGTTATGAGTACAACTTCCTTTTGATCCTAGTCGTGGCTTCGCTTTTTCTATCTCCTTACCTTGCAAGTGCTTTGTCCGAACCGGGATTCGTTGGTCGTTTAGAAGTGTTCGCAATTACCGCACAGGTTGTTATGAACTGCGAGTGTTCTAGCCTGGGGTGCTTGCGGAACATCTTCATACTAGGAGATGTCGTTACATCCTTGTGAGCTAAAGACATTGAGATAAGGATGTTTTGGACTTCGTCTCTAGCCGGCCAAAAGAACTGGTAGGAGAGAAGTAGGATGCCGAACAGAAGGCTTTTATAAATAGTAAGCCTTCAAATTGGATACATGTCAGGTTCTGAGTATGGCCCCGCCACTAGGAGTAGTTAGCTTGTAAGAGCCTTTTCCAAGGACCTGGGTGACCTGATAAGGTCCTTCCCATTTGGGGGCGAGTTTGCCGGTTGCTCTTCAGAGATCCGATGTCGAGCAGCAGCAGCAGTGAAGAACAAGGTCCCCTTCGAAGAATCGCCTTTCCCGAACTCGGGAGTTATAATATTGCGCAAGGTGCTGTTGGTAGGAAACTAGTCTGATGTTGGCGTCATTTTGGCGTTCGCCAAGCATGTCTAGGTTTTCCCTGAGCGCGCGATTATTGGCAGCCTCATCGAAGTGAGTTGTCCGGAGACTGGGGAGAGCCATTTCGAGAGGTACAATGGCCTCTGTGCCGTAGGCTAAATGGAAAGGGGTCTCCCCTGTGGCTACTCGAGTAGTTGTTCGGTGACACCACAACACATTAGGGAGCTCATCAATCCACAAACTACAAGCAACTTCGACTCTCGTGCGGATCCCGTGCAGCAACGTACGGTTGGCAATTTCGACCAGACTGTTAGCCTGAGGATGTGCCACGGAGGTGAAGTGGTTGTAGATGCCAAGTTCGGCGCACTTCTGCTTGAAGAAGGTGCTGTCGAACTGCTTCCCGTTGTCGGAGGTAATCACTCTTGGGATGCCAAACCTGCAGAGGAGGTTCTTCCAAAGGAACTTCCACACGGCTTGTTCGGTGATTGTGGTAACGGGTTCTGCTTCGACCCACTTAGTGAAGTAGTCGATGGCCACAAACAAAAACTTCTTCCGACCCTGGGTCTCTGGGAAGGGACCCAGTATATCAATGCCCCACCTAGCGAAAGGGCGAGGCTCAAACAGTGTATGAAGTTGCTCGGCCGATTGCTTAATGAGCTGCCCAAATTTCTGGCATTCCGGGCACCTTCTGACAAAAGACATACAGCTCTTTTGCAGAGAGGGCCACCAGAATCCTGCTCGGATAATGTTGTGTGCCAGCGTTCTGCCTCCCAAGTGGCTTCCGCACAATCCCTCGTGAACCTCTTCGATAGCCGCAAAGGCCTCTTCAGGGCTGAGACACCGTAAGAGGGGTCTTGAAAGGGACTGTTGGTAGAGCCTGCCTTCTATGAGGGTGAAATGCTGAGAACGCAGTCTGATCTTACGAACTTCGCCCTGCTCAGGGGGAAGCTCGCCTTGAAGCAGATAGGCCAGGAGAGGGTCCATCCAGTTCGGAGCTGGGGGGTCGGACCCAATGGCTGCTACATCCACTTCGGTGCTCAGTGCGGCGAGCTCTTCAATGAATACAGACTGAGAAGGGGCGATGTCACCTGAAGACGCCAGCTTGGCAAGTGCATCGGCTCGCGCATTTTGCTCCCGTGGAACGTGTATGACTTCGAAGTAGAGGAGGCCTTCTGCTCGGCTCTTGACCTATTGAAGGTACTGGGCCATGCGTGGCTCCCTTGCTTTGAACTATCCGTTCACCTGGCCGGCAACCAATTGGGAGTCACTAAAGGCCCTGAGTCGAAGAGCTCCAAGGTGCCTCGCCATTCAGATTCCGGACAACAATGCTTCGTATTCGGCCACATTGTTGGAGGCTGCAAAGTGAAACCAAAGGGCATATTGGAACTCTAACCCCTTCGGAGAGGTGAGGACCAAGCCAGCTCCGCTCCCTGTGACATACGAGGATCCATCGACGTAGAGCTCCCATGGGGGCTCCGTCGGCCAGCGGAGGATCCTGTTCGGTAGGGAGGGTACATTCCGCGACGAAGTCTGCCAATGTCTGTGCTTTAATGGCCGTCCTTGGACGGTAGCTGATGTCGAATTTGCCTAGCTCGATGGCCCATTTAATGAGCCGGCCGGAAGCCTCCGGCCGCTGTAGAATAGACTTCAGTGGCTGGTCGGTAAGAACCGTTATTGAGTGGGCCTGAAAGTAGGACCTGAGTTTGTGGGCAGCCGTGACCAGAGCAAGGGCGAGTTTTTAGGCTCGGGCTACCTTCTTTCAACTTCTTGAAGGACCCTGCTGATATAGTAAACGGGACGCTGGGCCGCTCCCTCTTCTCTGATCAACACTGCGCTGATGGAGTGCTCGGTAACCGAAAGGTATACGAACAAGGGCTCCCCGAGCACAAGTTTCGAGAGAACAGGCGGGGCTGCGAGATAGGCCTTCAACTCCGCGAAGGCGGCCTCGTAGTCCTCAGTCCACCGTACATGCCCCCCTTGCTGTGAAGAGCCTCTGGGTCCTCACAGCAATTTGAAGAAGTTGAAGCTCCTCTCTGCTGCTCGGGACATGAACCGGTTGAGTGCGGCTAGTCGTCCAGTCAAACGTTGAACGTCGTGTACCGTTTTGGGCTGCTCATTTCAAATATTGCTTGGATCTTTTTATGGTTGGCCTCTATTCCTCTATTTGAAACGAGGAAGCCGAGGAACTTTCCTAAGCGTACTCCAAACGCACACTTGGCTGGGTTGAGCTTCATATTGTACCTTCGCAAAGTTGCGAAGGTCTCCTCGAGGTCAGAGATGTGGTCAGTGCTCGAAAGCATTTTGACCAACATATCGTCGACGTAGACCTCCATGTTGTGCCCAATTTTCTGCTCGAACATCTTGTTGACCAATCTCTGGTATGTTGCGCCCACGTTTTTCAGACCAAAGGGCATCCTGGTGAAACAGTATAACCTCAAGTCTGTGACAAACATGGTGGCGTCCTGATCCGAGGGATGCATAGTGATCTGGTGATACCCAGAGTAGGCATCCAAGAAGCTGAGGAGCTCGTGCCCAGACGTAGCGTCTACCAGCTGATCGATACGTGGCAGTGGGAAGTTATCCTTGGGCGTCGCTTTGTTGAGGTCCTTGTAATCTACGCATACGCTTCATTTACCAGTGGCTTTGCATACGAGGACTACGTTGGAGATCCATCTTGGATATTGGGCTTCTCGGAGAAGCCCAACTGCTCGGCTTCTGACAACGTGATCACGGATCACGGTCTGCCGCTCTTGGTTGACGGGTCGCCTCCTTTGTTGAACCGGTGGGACCCGTCGATCCAGGCGGAGGCGATGCACCATTACCTCTGGAGGGATGCCTAGCAACTCGTCGTCGGACCACCCGAACACGTCCAGATTAGCTAGCAAGAAACTTCTATACCGTTGCTGCTCTGCTTCCGCTAGTAACGCGCCAATGTATAGGACGTGTTCGGGGTCTCTATCCACTTGGACTGAAAGTAGGTCCTCCGTAGGAGTTCCGAAGCTTGTGGAAGGTTGGTCGGCTGGTGGAGGAACAGGTGTTGGAGCCGCGAGTGGCTGCTTGTCCCTTAGAGAAAGGACATAACACCGTTGAGACTCGCGCTGGCATCCGAGCACCTCGCCGACCCCACACAGGGTGGGGAACTTCATCTTCTGATGGAGGGATGAAGGCACCGCCTTGATCCGCCCGATCAGACCTCTACCAAGGATCGCATTGTATCCAGGCATGTTCCTGATGACCAAGAAATCCACCACCTTGGTCACACACTTCGGAGCCGTCCCGAGGGTGATCGGGAGGCAAACTCTACCCATAGGCTGAACCGACACTCCCGAGAAGCCGAACAGGGGCGATTCTACGGGGGTGAGCTGGTCAGTTTTTAGGCCCATAAGGAGATAGCAATCGTAAGCCAATACGTCGGGGGCACTTCCATTATCTACCAGAATCCTGCGCACATTACAATGATTGATGGTTGCCGAAACGACCAACGCATCAGTGTGCGGGGTGGTAACCCCTACAAGATCTTCGTCTGAGAAGGTCATGGCCCCCTCAGACTGTGCGTGCGCGGGATTAGGGGGATAAGGGGTCGGCCGAGGTATCGGCGGTCTGTCCACGACATGCACACGACATGCACTCGCCTTGCGTAATCGCGTCGGCTCTGAGTGCTCTCTCTGCCTGCGCCGAACCCTCCTGCGATCACGTTGATTTCTTGCATGTTGGGCTCGTTATTGATCGGCTGCTCGGGAGTCCGCTCTCGGCATCTGGGGCGGTCTTCATTCCGGCGCACGAACCGTCCGAGGTAGCCATGCTTAATAAGGGACTCAATTTCGTCATTAAGCTGGCGGCATTCGGAGGTGTCGTGGCCGTGGTCGCGATGGAAGCGACAATACTTCTCCTAGTTGCGCCACCGGGGATCGGAGCACATCCTTGGTGGCCACCGAACATATGGTTCGTCCCTGATCTCTGCCAGGATCTGTTCGGGTGCCACCATCAGTGGTGTGTAGTCGGTGAAGGGGCGTGGTCGGCACGGTGAGTCGCCGTTGCGCCATCCTTTCTTCTAATCGCGGTCAGAAATGTTGTCGGAAGGCCTCTTCTTGTCCGTCGATTCTCCGTGCTCCGCCCGGCCAGCATCCAGACTTTCTTCGCACGCCGCATGGCGTTGTGCAGTGGAGAGGAGCTCGGAAAGAGTGGAAGGCTGCTGCACTCCCATCGTCCTCTGCAGGAAACCATCACGAGTACCCTGAATCAGGGCACTGGTGGCTAACGGGACATCAAGGCGCGGGATGCGGAGCGCCTCGGTCTGGAACCTCTTGACGTAGTCTCAGAGTGCTTCTCCCTTCTTTTTCCGAACAGCAAGAAGGGAGGCCGCGGTGCGCGGTTGCGATCTTCCGCCCAGGAAGTTGTCCCAAAAGGACTTCTTCAACTAGTGGAAGGATGAGATGGAACTTACGGGGAAGGCTTCGAACCAAGCCCGAGCAGTTTCCTTCAAGATGGCCGGAAAGGCCCGACATTTGGCCGCATCAGATGCTCCATGGAACACCATATGCGACTCAAACCCGTGGATGTGATCCACGGGGTTAGAAGTACCGTCGTACGGCGCAATGGTAGGTAGAGGGAGCTTGGGAGAGACCCGAGCCTCCAGGATCTCCACAATGAATGGGGAGCGGAAGTTTAGGTCCTCTTCGGCCGGAGCTTTTCCCTCAGCACGCTGGACCATCGCGTCCACACAACGTTCCAGGTCGACGACGTGGTGCAAGCGCTTGGCCAACTCCTGTTCGGAGTGGGCCGAGTCCGCACGGCCAGACTTGTGGGAGTTGGCTCCCACGACCGAGCGCGGCAAGCGCGAGACCGCCGCATGACGACGGGGCGAACGGTCGTGGCGCTCCGGGGCTCGTTCACCAGACGGAGCACGGTGCGACCTCCGTGGCGAGTCAGCGTGCTGCTCCTGAATCGACCCCGCTGGGGCAGGAGGTGCGCATGATCGCTGATGAGATGATTCTCCTTGGCGCTCCTATGGAACGGAGGCTACCGGGGCCGGCTGCCCAAGTTGGGCCTGGAGGCCCAGGCAGATGCCCGTCAACTGCTGCATCTGTCCCCGGAGTTCGGCCATCTCCAAGGCAGTTGCAGGCACGACGGAGGTGGGCGCCGGGACACCCCCGGTCGCGGTAGCAGGAGCTACAGCGACGTCGACGGGGGGAGCACGTTGACGGAGTCCTTCTGTGATTGGAGGGACCTTGTCATACGGCTCCCTATGTTCTGGTACGAGGATCGTCCGTGAGCCATGACTGTTGTTCCTTCGCACAGACGGCGCCAAAAGTGTGGAGATTATTTCCTGCTTGGGTCGGAGCCAAGCGGGCCTACACTTGAGAGGGAAGAAGACGGTCGCCGGTAGCGGACGATCACCTGCAAAACCATAAGCGGATCAGGGGGGCCCGGTTGAAGAACGGGGAGAACCCTTTGATGCCTAAGTCAGTAAGGGACATGAGAGGAAGGGGGTTCTCGTGTGTGAACCGCAAGGGCTTCTGTGAGCAAGGGTGCCTTGGATCACGTCTCTCTGCATAGAGGCTTACCAGTGCCTTTTATAGGCTGAAGTGCTGAGGGAGAGGGACGGAACGTCCTTGATCAATGCCGCAAAGGGCGCGCCTGTTAGAGTCCTCAACGGGGGGTTACGGGTTGAGGCGCCCATTGAGGAGCTAGACAGTTAACGCACCACTTGATCGTGGGGCGCGCGTGGTGTAGCCGTTATAACTGCCGCGAGGGGATGAAGGGCCGCTCGGATTCTCCTGGGGGGTAGGTACCAAGGAGGTAGCCTGCTCGGTGAGCCAGACCTGCTGTTCGGTAGTCAAGTCCGCTGTTCGGTGCCCGGTGCCCGAAGGCATGGCTTACTGTCGGATGTCTGATACAAGGAAGTGTTGTTCGTGCCGAAGAGGTTTCGGCACGCGCCGAGCAGACCCTGTTCAGAAGGGCGGTCCTTTGGCGGAACAGGCTATAAGGTATCCGGAGGCGGCTCTTGGGTCCCGCTAGTACCCGAATGTAGGGACCGGCCTCGGGACCTTGAAGCTGTTCTTGAGAAGACGTGGCGCCTCGCGGGAGGGCTACGTTTGCCTGTTGAATTGGGCTGGGCCATGATGGGCCTAACGCACGATGGTGGCTAGAAATAGCCACCACAATGTCTAACACTATATAATGACCCAACACTCCAATATCGAATGGTTAATAGGATGTTTGGATGCAATTTTTTTCTCTTAAATTTAAAAAAGAAGAAGGACAGATGTATTGACACGTTTGGTAAACAATTTTTTATTTTAGAGAAGAAATTTTACTCCATGTAAATCTCCCCCAAAATAAAAACAAGGAAGGAGCAATGTAAAAACAAAACACACGCACTCACTCCTCCCCTCCCAACTGCCCCCCATCGTCCCCTCCCCCCCCCCCCCCCCCCGCCATCGTCCCCTCCTCCCCTACGCAACCCCCTCCTGCGGAACCCTCCCCCCTCACATGCGCAACCCCCCCCCCCCCTGCGTTGCCCCTCCTCTCGGCCCCCCCCCACATCCCATTATCTTCTTTCCCAAACACATCAAAATAAATTTAAAATTTTTAATATTCTTACCAAATACATAACGTTAAATTTCATAGTTTTATATTTAAAGTTAAAAATTGACGCAACATAATTTTTTAGATAAAAATATTTTAAAAAAAATGTTTCCAAACACCCTATAAAAAATTAGCTTGTACATTTTATGTTAGGCGTGGTTAAGTGAGATTACACATGAATGAGGAGTGGGTTGATAGGTAAGTTTACATCTTGATGTTGAGGTTGGTAAGGTGGATTAGCAGATTGATACCCAACGTTTAAACCTAAAGATGGATTGGGCAATGGATTTAGGATAACATGGGCCGTCTTAATCACTAAAAAAAATCATCACGTCCCTTCAGTGTGATTGTTTCCTTATCTCTCTCCCCTTCTTATTTGCATTTAATTGTGTTAGATTGTTTGACTGTGAGATGAGGGTGTATTTGCTGCATTCAACTTTTAAACCCAATATAAATTCCTTTTTAGGTTGTCTGAAGGGGTAGATCTGGCTCGACTCATTGGGGCTCGCTCACCCAACCTATCAAGGTTGAAGAATGGAGGCAACACTTAGAGACAACATGACTCATTAGGGCTCGCTCACCCATCCCATCAAGGGCGAAGAATGGAGGCAATATTTAGAACCGACGTGACTCATTAGGACGCGCTCACCCAATCCATCAAGGTCGAAGAATGGTGGCAACACTTAGAGTCGACGTAACCCATTAGGGTTTGCTCACCCAACCCATCAAGGTCGAAGAATGGAGGCAACACTTAGTCATCGTCTCACCTCTCGATGTTAGCCCATGTCGAAGATAAGAAGCAAACTCAACTCACTTAAGTCAAATCTCCTCGACGCCTTGTGCTTATGGCATCCAACCCAGAGATAAGAGGAAGTGGCCCCTGAGCCCATCATCCCCAAACAATTCTCTTCCTACCAAGGCCATTTCTTTGCTCTCCTGAGCCATAGTGAAGCTCATCACTCCAACATCAATAGTACAGCCACACCTACAGCCAAACATGTCCCTACAATGTCAAGATAGAGTTTTGTCTGCTATTCGATACACATCTACCCCACTGAAAGATTGCCTCTACACCAATCTAATATATCCTATTTTACCCAGAGATCACCAACTGCAACGTGGCTCGATCATGCTTTACAGACACAGTGAGAGAGTGATCCATCACTTGAATAAAATTATGATGATCCTACATGTGCTGCCAACTATACCCAACGGTGAACTAACGTGGCCTCATAGAAGGGGAACAGGCTTGGAGAACTCTTGACACGCTGCTTAAAAGAGGAGAAGAAAATAAGGAACGACTTCCACCCAGCACAAGAGCACCTTAGACTTCTACCCAGCACAAGAACACCTTAGCGCTCTCTCTCTCTCTCTCTCTCTCTCCCTCTAGTATCAATCAATTTCTTGACTTAAAACTCCAGATCACTCTTACGCCTTTGACCATTCATGTAGACCATAGATGCAAGCAGCAGTTACTGCATCAATAAATTTAAAAGCCCACAAAAATGAATCGTCAATACCTTGTTATTATTGGTGTGGTGGTGTGATCTGTTTGGATCTGAGCCAAACGGACCTCCACTAGAATGAGAAAGGGGAGACGATCGCTGGTGAGGACGAAGGCCTGCAAAACCAGAGAAGGATCAGGAGGCCCGGTGAAGACCGGGGAAACCCTCCGATGCCTAAGTTAGTCAGGAGCTTGAGAGGCAGGGGGTTTCGGTATGTGAGAGTTGTGTTCGCGTGAGGAAGAGAACGTACCGTTGCATGGTACTGTACCTATGCTTTTATAGGCGTTGGTGCCGAGGCCAACGTGCGTAACGTTCGGCAGATGTGCCTGAGGAGGTGCCTTGACGTACGCGCATAACGGAAGGAGTTATGACTCTGGTGCCGTTAGGCTGCCAGGCAGTTCACGTCTCTTGATGGTGGAGAACGTGGCTTGGGGCGGTTACAACCGCTCTGTAAGCCAGGGAGCCTGTTCGGCAGCCTTTGGGGATGCTTTCCGAGCAGATGACCCATAAAGGGGGTCGAACCTGCTGTTCGGTGATGTTGAGGGCCGCCCCGCGCAGTAAGGCTACTGTTCCTGATCGGAACCTTTCTGCGGGTGTTCGGTAGCGGAGGAACAGACGACCTGCTCGGGGGCATGCCGCCACGAGGCTTGACAGTGTCGATCAAGCTGGCGGTGTTCTTGAGATCATCACACCGTCTTGGGATAAACGTGACCCGTTGAGATGGGGCCACGTCAGTTGACAGGACGTGTATGGGCCGTAGTGGGCCATTATGGGCATAGGGGGCCAGATTTGGCCACCACACTTGCCCCCCACGCCCTCGAGTGGCTCGGTGAGACGAGCGGTTCGAGGGCGTCACTTCTGCATTTAATGCAACGGCCCGTTGTGGGATGCCGCCGCTTGGAGCCTGGGCAGGCGGTTAACCCGTCATGATGAGCACGAAACCGCGCCATACTTGAGGTGATGCCGTCGCGTTCGGACGGTCGCCAACGCCGTACCCGAAGGGGCACATTAAAAAAAAACGAGAAGGAGCGGCTTTTGGGGGGCCCGCCTCGAATTTCGTTCCCTCCTCTTTCCTTATAAGGAGGGGAAGAGACGAGGGGGGGAGCTACGCTTCCAGAAATCTTTCGACCTCCAGCTTTCGGCTTCCTTGCCTCTCCTGCTTCCGTCTCCTCCTTCGTCCTTCGTGCGGCCGTCGCCGCCTACGATCTTCCTGCAATGGCTAGCAAAGGGAAGGCTGTCGCCGGAGCGAGCGGGGTGACCGTCGCAGCGGCAGTGGAGTACGATGCCGTCACTACAGCGGGCTCCGTGAGCGTTTCAGGATCGGGGAGGAGTACGAGATCATTGACGCCAAGGAGAGCGACACAATCCTGGTGAATAAACCAGGATGCCTGATGCTCTCCGTGGACCATCTGGAGGCAGGCTTCCGGCTGCCGTTGCCGGAGGTGGCGAAGGCGCTCCTGAACCACTTGGGGCGTTTCGCCTATACAGCTGACGCCCAACACCTGGAGATACATATGTATCTTCGGTGTTGTCTGCAAGTTGAAGGGATCCGGGGCTCGGCGGACGTCTTCCGAGCGCACTTCAAGCTGTCTGCTTCGCGGGCGTCGGGAGCAGATGTCTACTACGCCAAGCACCGAACAGACCGGATGCACATCGGCTGTCCAACAAGTACTCCAACAACAAGGGTTGGATGGACAGGCTGTTCTTCGTGCGCCACCGGAGTGGTGCTGAGTGGGGATTCCCACTGTTATGCGTTCTGCGCGGAAGGACAGCTTTCCAAGCTGATCCAGGACGAGGCGAAGGCGTCGGACAACTTCTCCGAGCAGGTGTTCGGAATGGAGAAGGATACGTGACCGAGTACCTGCTCGTCAAGTACGGGCTGAGCAAACCGTGGAGTAAGTATTACGATCTCCTGGTTGTTTACCTTGAGTTTGGCGCCTCCATACTAACCTCTCTTCTTCTTGTCTTCTATGTGCAGCTGCCGCGGAGCTGGAGGCGGAAGGGATCAGGAGGTGAACGAAGACTTCGCCGAGCAGATCCCTGTCTAGCGCACAGGTGTTCGAGAGCGATGATGTCGCGGCAGTTGTTCGGGTTCCCTCTGCCGTGAGGGTTAGTACCGCGGTAACAACGGCGCTCACCGCTCCTTCGCCTGCCACGAAGCGTCCTGCCGAAGCACGGGCCTCTGAAAAGGGGCCCGAAAGGATCCGGCTGAAGAAGAAGGCCACCAAGGAGGTGGTTCCGGCTGGAACGGGCTTCTTTGGTGGAGGGTGAAGGAGCGAGCCGGCCTTCTGCTTCTGCCAAGAAGAGGCCGGTTCTGTTTGAAGAGAGCGCGGAGGAGGAGGAACAGCTCCGTGCTCGGAAGAGGAAGAAAGCAGTCCAAGCTACCCCTCCACGCGACGAGGAGGGGGTTGAAGAAGAGGAGGAGGTGCAGTTGCTGCTGCACAGAAGAAGCAGGGCCGTGCAATCGGCCGATGAAGGAGTGCCACGGGTGGCTTCCACAGAGCGCCCAGAGGTCGCGCAGGAGATGGCGACCGAGCTGGGGCTCGTCGTCGTGAGCGACGGGTCCAGAAGCCCTGCTCTGGAAGAGGCCAGGGGCTCTACCTGCTCGAAGGATGGGGAGCCCTCTGGTGCTTCCGACGTCGGTGGTGCGGAGCACGGTGCCACCAGCAACACTGCGGAGGCTCCTTCCGGAAGGAGCGGAGGGATTGCGGCGTCTCCTGTTCGGCGGGAGGAGGTCGCCGATGCGACGGAGGTTTCCGCCCCTGCTGGGGTGGTCTTGAGCGGCGTGGTGGCGGCAGCGCCAGCCACGATTCTCTCTTCGGAACAAGAAGTGGTTCCTGCAGCGGGGGCCACTGAAGAGGCGGCCGCAACAACAAGGGCGTCCGAAGAGGTTGCCACTTCCATCGGGGGAATCCTGCCCCCCATGCCCCCCTCCGAGGTGGTTGCTAACGAAGAAGCAACCTCCAAGGCAGTCGAAGGTAATGGGGGGGAGGCTGCGGGTGCTGTTCGGGCTGAAGAGTCCGAAGACGACCGAAGACCTCTTAGCGAGGCGCTTCTGAAGAGACCTCCCGGAGCTCCTTCGGTGGCAGCGCTGGAGGCGACCCTTCGTCGGATGGAGGATACGCCAAGAGAGCTGCCTGCGAGCCCCACTGCTTCTCGTCTTGAACGGTTGGCAAGGTGCTTGGACCTTCCTTCCGAACAGACTCCGGAGAAGTCAGTGGAAGGTTACCAGCCGGAGTGGCAGACAGAAGATGGTTTGAGCGACGTCGACGTAGAGGCGCTTGCGGACGAAATGTCCAAGTCGCTGGCCACTCTGAAGGCTTTAGCTGTTCGGGGCCAGAGACAGAGGTATCTCTACGAGGCGCAGATAGCCTTCTGTGATGACCTTTCGGCGAGGCATAAAGCTCGCGAGGCGGCGCTGGAGGAGGAGGTGAAGAACCTCAGAGCTGCTCTTCATGCCGCGAAGCTGGATGCTACCTTGGCGCGGGCCGAAAAGGACGCCCTAGCCAAGGTAGTAGTAGATGCGGAGGCCCGTGCCGTTGCTGACTATAAGGCTGGGCCAGAGTACAAGGAAGACTTGGAGCAGTATGGGGCTCGCTGCTACAAAGTGGGCCTCAATGCTGGGAAGGAGGTGGGGGAGAGGCTTTCCTGGGCGAACGCGCCCAAGAAGCCTTCGAGGCTGCTGTTCGGGAATGTCGACGCCGTACCCAAGATGTCCGCTTAGATGGTGTGCGGTTCGCACAATTTCAGTCTGGGCGGATGCCTTCTTCGGGTGAGGATGCTGGTCCTTCCGAACAAGCTCCTTAATCCCCTTGCCTCACGTCTTCTTGTACTTCGCTTTTTGTAACATCGGCCAAGGAAGGCTGTTTGTAAGCACAAGAACTTCTTATAAATGAAATTCTCTGCTTTATGAATTTTTCTGTAGCGTCACTTTCTCTATCTTCTCCCTGTTGTGGTTGTTCCTGCTCGGATCGGAATCCGTTAGCTTCGTGAGCATTGCATGTAAGACGCAGATCGTTGGGTACCGTAAAGGGGGTTCCGATCAGGTATATATGCCAAATGCTCGTGAAGCAACAGGAGTAGGGAGAAGAGAGGTAGGATGCTGAAAGAAGGCTTTTATAGATGATAAGCCTTAAGATTAGAGACATGCCAAGTCCTGGGAATGGCCTCGCCACTAGGAGTAGTTAGCTTATATGAGCCTTTCCCAAGGACGTGGGTGACCTGATAAGGTCCTTCCATTTGATGGCAAGTTTGCCGACTGCTCTTCGGGGGTCCGAAGCCGAACAGCGGCGCAAGACCAAATCTCCCACGTTGAACCGCCTTTCCTTGACTCGCGCATTATAATATTGCGCAAGCCGTTGTTGGTAAGAAACGAGGCGAATGCTGGCGTCGCTTTGTCGTTCGCCCAGCATGTCCAAGTTCTCTCGAAGAGCACGGTTATTGGCGGCTTCGTCGAAGTGGGTTGTTCGGATGGTTGGAAGGGCCACTCCAGAGGTATGACCGCTTCGAGCCGTAGGCCAGGTGGAAAGGTGTTTCCCCTGTGGCTACCCGAGCAGTTGTGCGGTGACACCATAAGGACATTTGGGAGTTCGTCAATCCACGATCCACCCGCAGCTTCCACTCTGGTGCGGATCCCGTGCAGCAATGTTCGGTTGGCGTTTTCGACCAAACCGTTAGCCTGGGGATGAGCCACGGAGGTGAAGTGGTTGTAGATCCCGAGCTCGGCGCACTTTTGCTTGAAGAAGGTGCTGTCGAACTGTTTCCCGTTGTCAGACGTAATCACCCTTGGGATGCCAAACCTGCAGAGAAGGTTCTTCCATACGAACTTCCACGCGGCTTGTTCGGTGATTGTGGCAACGGTTCGGCCTCGATCCACTTGGTGAAGTAGTCGATGGCCACGAACAGGAACTTCTTCCGCCCTTGGGCCTCTGGAAAGGGGCCCAAGATGTCAATGCCCCATCTAGCGAAAGGGCGCGGTTCGAACAGGCTGTGAAGCTGTTCGGCCGGCTGCTTGATAAGTACTCCGAACTTTTGGCATTCTGGGCATTTCTTGACAAAAGACATGCAATCCTTCTGAAGAGAAGGCCACCAGAACCCTGCTCGGATAGCGCTGCGTGCTAGCGTTCTGCCCCCCAGGTGGCTTCCGCACAGTCCCTCGTGAACTTCTTCTATGGCCGCGAGGGCCTCCTCAGGATTGAGGCAACGTAGGAGAGGTCTAGCGAGGGACCGTCGGTAGAGTTTGCCTTCTACGAGGGTGAAGTGCTGAGCGCGCATTCTGATTTTCCGAGCTTCGTCCTGCTCGGGTGGAAGCTCGCCCCGGAGTAAGTAGGCCACGAGAGGGTCCATCCAACTCGGGGTTGGTGGGCCGGTTTCTATGGCAGCTACATCTACTTCCGTGCTCGGTGAAACGAGCTCTTCTATAAACACAGAGCGGGAAGGGGCGATGTCACCTGAAGATGCCAGTTTGGCCAGTGCATCGGCTCGCGCGTTCTGCTCCCGTGGAACATGAATGACTTCGAAGTATATGAGGCCCTCTGTCTGGCTCTTGACCTGTTGGAGGTATTGAGCCATGCGAGGTTCCCTTGCTCCGAACTGTCCATTCACCTGGCTGGCACCAACTGGGAGTCACTAAAGACTCTAAGCCGAATGGCCCCAAGGTGCCTAGCCATGCGAATACCGGACAGTAAAGCTTCGTATTCGGCGACGTTGTTGGAGGCTGGAAAGCGGAAACGGAGGGCGTATTGGAACTCTAACCCCTCAGGGGAGGTGAGGACCAAACCTGCCCCGCTTCCGGTGACACAAGAGGATCCGTCAACATAAAGCTCCCATGGGGGCTCGTCTGCCAACGGTGGATCCTGCTCGGCCGGAAGGGTACATTCCGCCACGAAGTCCGCCAACGCCTGCGCTTTGATCGCCGTCCTCGGTCGGAAGCTGATGTCGAACTCACCCAGCTCTATTGCCCACTTAACCAACCTACCGGAAGCCTCCGGCCGCTGAAGGATGGACTTCAGCGGTTGATCGGTTAGCACTGTAACGGAATGGGCCTGAAAATAGGCCTGAGCTTCCGAGCAGCTGTGACGAGAGCAAGGGCGAGTTTTTCGCCCTGGGGTACCTCCTTTCAGCTTCTTGGAGGACCCTGCTGATGTAGTATACGGGATGCTGCGCCGCTCCTACTTCTCTGATCAAGACCGCGCTGATAGAGTGTTCGGTGACCGAAAGGTACACGAACAGAGGTTCTCCGAGCACAGGCTTTGAGAGAACGGGAGGGGCTGCCAAATATGCCTTCAGCTCGGTGAAGGCGGCTTCGCATTCATCAGTCCACTGTACTTGCCCCCCTTGCTTCGAGGAGCTTTTAGGGCCTCGGAGCAACTTGAAGAAGTTAAAACTTCTTTCTGCTGCTCGGGACATGAACCGGTTCAGTGCCGCCAGACGCCCGTCAGGCGTTGGACGTCGCGCACTGTCTTCGGACTGCTCATCTCAAGCACTGCTTGGATTTTTTCCGGGTTCGCCTCTATTCCCCTGTTTGATACGAGGAACCCGAGGAACTTACCCGACCGAACACCAAACGCGCACTTGGCTGGATTGAGCTTCATATTATACCTTCGCAGAGTTGCGAAAGTTTCCTGGAGGTCGGAAATGTGATCGGTACTCGGAAGAGTCTTGACCAACATATCGTCGACGTAAACCTCCATGTTGCGCCCGATTTGCTGCTCGAACATCTTGTTGACCAATCGCTGGTAAGTCGCGCCTGCATTCTTCAGACCAAAAGGCATCCTGGTAAAACAGTATAAGCCTAGGTCTGTGACGAACGTCGTGGCGTCTTGATCCGGGGGATGCATGCTGATCTGGTGATAACCAGAGTAGGCATCCAAGAAGCTAAGAAGCTCGTGCCCGGAAGTAGCGTCCACCAGCTGATCAATGCGCGGCAGAGGGAAATTATCCTTGGGCGTTGCCTTATTGAGATCTTTGTAATCCACGCACACACGCCATTTGCCATTGGCCTTGCGTACGAGGACCACGTTGGAGATCCATCTTGGATATTGGGCTTCTCGGAGGAGCCCAACAGCTCGGCTTTTGACCACGTGATCCTGAATCACGGTCTGCCGTTCTCGGTTCACAGGTCGCCTCCTTTGCTGAACTGGTGGGATCCGGGGATCCAACCGAGGCGATGCACCATGACTTCCGGGGGAATGCCTGGAAGCTCGTCATCAGACCAAGCGAACACGTCCAAATTGGCCAGCAGGAAAGCTGTGTAGCGTTGCTGCTCGGCCTCTGTCAACAGGGCGCCAATGTACAAGACGTGTTCGGGGTCGTCGTCCACTTGAATGGGGATTAAGTCTTCAGCAGGCGTCCCCGGCTGGTTGAAGGCTGATCGGAAGACGGGGGAGCCGGACCAGCGAGTGGTTGCTTGTCTCTTCAAGGAGAGGACATAGCAACGGCGGGACTCGCGCTGACACCCGAGCACTTCGCCCACTCCGCTCGGAGTAGGGAACTTCATCTTCTGATGGAGCGACGAAGGTACTGCTTTGATGCGTCCGATCAGACCTCTGCCTAGGATAGCATTGTATCCAGGCATGTTGTTGACGACCAGGAAGTCAACAACTTTGGTCACAGCCTTGGAGCCGTTCCCAAGGTGATCGGAAGGCGAACCTTCCCATGGGCTGGACCGAAACTCCCGAAAAGCCGAAGAGTGGCGAATTTACAGGGGTGAGTTGATCGGTTCGCAGACCCATGAGGACAAAACAGTCGTAAGCCAAGACATCGGGGGCGCTTCCATTATCTACCAGAATTCGGCGCACGTTACAGTGGTTGATGGTGGCCGAAACGACCAGCGCATCAGTGTGTGGGGTCGTAACCCCTACAAGATCTTCATCCGAGAAGGTTATAGCCTCCTCGGGCTGTGCGCGTGCAGGACTGGCAGGATATGGAGCCGACCGAACAGCCGCGGCCTGTCTACGACATGCACTCGCCTTGCGTAATCGCGTCGGCTTCGAGTGCTTTCTCCGCCCGCGCCGAAACCTCCCGCGATCACGTTGATCTCTGCCCATTGGGCTCGTTGTTGATCGGCTGCTCGGGAGTGCGGTCTCGGCGTCGGGGGCGCTCTTCGTTCCGGCGCACGAACCGCCCAAGGTAGCCGCGCTTGATAAGGTCTTCGATTTCGTCCTTAAGCTGGCGGCACTCGGAGGTGTCGTGGCCGTGGTCGCGGTGGAAGCGACAGTATTTATTCTGATCGCGCTTCCGGGGGTCGGAGCGCATTCTTTGTGGCCACCGAACAAATGCTTCATCCCTGATCTCTGCCAGGATCTGTTCGGGTGCCACGGTGAGGGGGGTGTAGTTGGTGAAGGGGCGCGGACGACGCGGAGAATCGCCATTGCGTCGTCCCTTCTTCCGATCTCGGTCGGAACCGTTGTCGGAAGGCCGCTTCTTTTCCGACTGCTCCCCCTGTTCGGCCCTGCTCGCCGCCAGGCTCTCCTCGCAGGCCGCGTGGCGCTGCGCGATGGAGAGTAGTTCGGCGAGGGTGGCAGGTTGCTGGACGCCGAGGGTCCTCTGCAGAAAGCCGTCACGAGTGCCCTGGATGAGAGCACTGGTGGCCAGAGGGACGTCCAGGCGCGAGATGCGAAGCGCCTCTGTTCGGAACCTCTTGACGAAGTCCCAGAGTGCCTCGCCTTTCTTCTGGCGCACGGTCAGGAGAGAAGCCGCCGTCCGCGGCTGAGACCTTCCAAAGGAAGTTGTCCCGAAAGGACTTCTTCAGTTGGCGGAAGGAGGTGATAGAGCCCGCAGGGAGGGTTTCAAACCAAGCCCTGGCGGTCTCCTTGAGGGTTGCGGGGAAAGCCCTGCACTTGGCCGCATCTGATGCTCCGTGGAACACCATATGCGATTCGAAGCCGTGGATGTGGTCGGCCGGGTCGGTTGTGCCGTCGTAGGGCGCGATGGTGGGAAGAGGGAGCTTGGAGGAGACCAGGGCCTCCAGAATCTCCCTGCTGAAAGGAGAGCGGAAGTCCAAGTCGTCCTCCGCTGGAGCCTTGCCCTCCGCACGCTGAACCATCGCGTCCATGCGGCGTTCGAGGTCGACCACGCGCCTGAGGCGCCTGGCGAGCTCCTGCTCGGAGTTGGCGGGGCCCCCTCGTCCAGAGGCGTTGGAGTTGCCTCCCACGACTGATCGCGGCGGACGGGGGGAGACGATAGAGCGGCGGGGCGAACGCCCGCGGCGCTCCGGTGCCCGCTCCTCCGACGGGGCCGGTGAGACCGGCGCGGCGACTCTGCCTGCTGCTCCTGGGGCGCCTGGGGGACGCGGGAGCGGCGTGCGACGACTCCGCCTGCCGCTCGCGCGGCAGGGAAACTGCCGGAGCCGCTGCTCCCGCCAACTGGGCCTGCAGGGCGAGGCAGATGCCGTCAACTGCTGCATTTGCCCCCGAAGCTCCGCTACTTCGAGGGCAGTTGTAGGTGCGGCAGCCGGCGGTGCTGGGACGTCGTGATTAGCATCGACGGGGGCGATAACGACGTCACCAGGGGGGATCGACGGCGAGAGTCCCCTCGTGACTGACGGGACCTCGTCGCCCTGCTTCCTACGTTCTGGTATGAGGTTCGTCCTCGAGCCATGGCAGCGTCGTTCCCACAGACGGCGCCAAATGTGGTGGTGTGATCCTGTTTGGACCTGAGCCAAACGGGCCTCCACTAGAATGAGAGAGGGAAGACGATCGCTGGTGAGGACGAAGGCCTGCAAAACCAGAGAAGGATCAGGAGGCCCGGTGAAGACCGGGGAAACCCTCCGATGCCTAAGTCAGTCAGGAGCTTGAGAGGCAGGGGGTTTCGGAATGTGAGAGTTGTGTTCGCGTGAGGAAGAGAACGTACCGTTGCATGGTACTGTACCTATGCTTTTATAGGCGTTGGTGCCGAGGCCAACGTGCGTAACGTTCGGCAGATCGTGCCTGAGGAGGTGCCTTGACGTACGCGCATAACGGAAGGAGTTATGACTCTGGTGCCCGTTAGGCTGCCAGGCAGTTCACGTCTCTTGATGGTGGAGAACGTGGCTTGGGGCGGTTACAACCGCTCTGTAAGCCAGGGAGCCTGTTCGGCAGCCTTTGGGGATGCTTTCCGAGCAGATGACCCATAAAGGGGGGTCGAACCTGCTGTTCGGTGATGCTGAGGGCCGCCCCGCGCAGTAAGGCTACTGTTCCTGTTCGGAACCTTTCTGCGGGTGTTCGGTAGCGGAGGAACAGACGACCTGCTCGGGGACATGCCGCCACGAGGCTTGACAGTGTCCGATCAAGCTGGCGGTGTTCTTGAGATCATCACACCGTCTTGGGATAAACGTGACCCGTTGAGATGGGGCCACGTCAGTTGACAGGACGTGTATGGGCCGTAGTGGGCCATTATGGGCATAGGGGGCCAGATTTGGCCACCACAATTGGGATTTCTATCAATACCGTTTGAAAGTTTCGACAGTTTCATTTCACCATCTAATTATTTCCTTGTCATTGTCAAATGTTGCCCACAACATACCATTAAAAACCACATACTCTTATTTACAAAATCCAAGACACATTTAGAATTTTTTTAGTTTGAGATGATTTAAATGAGAGATAGTTATGTAGGAGATAACTTTTAATGTGATGTGATATAATATGTATAATTATCACCCCTTTATCCTTAATTTGACATCATTTATCTATATATAAATATACATACACAATTTTCAAGAATACAATAATAATAATTAATGAGTTATCCCTAGAGATAACTTTTATACCCTTTAGGTTGATTTAAATTAGAGTGACCAAGATCAATTTAATATCAAATGGTAAGGCAAATGGTAGCTTTAATCAAGGTCTTAATTATGCCGCCTACGTCCTTTGAGGCCCCAAGAGGAGCACCGTACCATCTCCAGCATTTGCATGTGCACTGAACCACGGTCTCCAGCCTCTGAGACTCGCCTTGACGCGTACATATCATTCTAACTTTTTCTAACCATGCACATCCACAGAAAATCATTAATTGTGCGCGGGTATGGGCGTAACCCCACTCAATTTGACTCTTTAACACTTATTTCAAAGAAAAAGGCCAGGTATTCAACATGAAGAATTTTAAGTTTGATAATGCACTGAATTTTATCATACACTTTGATTTTTTTATTAGATAGACACAATATGTCCTTAATAGATTGACCAATAAAAAGACTAAAATGCAATTGTGAAGCGTAATAAAATTTTCTAATTTGCTGTCTGTTATATAAACAAATAATTACTATCTGTCTGTCTCAAATATACGTAGATAAAATGTATGGACATCACATTTTTATGAACTTCATCCGCATATCTAACATGAACAGTATAGAGCAAACAAGAAGTTTTTTCTCATAAGAGATTGAGGAGAGGTATGACCCGAAACGCTGTAAAGACACGACAGGAAGAAAGTGGAAGAGAGCAGTGCAATACGCAGCTGCTTCAGAGATGGTATTTACATTTATAAGAAGAGTCCAGAGTTACAACAGAGTCCTGGAACGCAAGGACTTCCTACTGTATAACAACAGATAAAATAGCAACAATGGATAAGGATAAACACAGGTTGTACTACGTGCATGGATGATCACTAACACGCCCCCTCAAGCTAATGTGGGGTACAACATTCAGCTTGTCCCGAAGAATGCTAAATCTGGATTTAGCCAGTGCCTTAGTGAGAATATCTGCCCACTGATCGGTGGTGGAAACGAAAGAAACCACCAACTGCTTTGACGCGACCTGCTCACGTACAAAGTGAAAATCTATTTCAATGTGCTTCGTTCTTGGGTGAAACACTGGATTGACTACAAGATATGTGGCACCAATGTTGTCACACCATAGAATAGGAGGACACGGCTGGGGTAAACCAAGCTCGGAAAGAAGCGAGCGGAGCCAAATCAACTCGGCAGTGGCATTAGCGATGGCTTTATACTCAGTTTCTGTGCTTGAGTGAGCAATTGTGGACTGCTTCTTAGAGCTCCATGAGATAACGTTGCTGCCAAGAAGGATGAGATAACCACTTGTGGAACGCCGATCCGTAGAAGACCCAGCCCAATCAGCGTCGCTATAGGCACTTAGCTGAAGAGACGAAGCACGACAGAGGAGGAGCCCATGATCAATTGTACCTTTGAGATAGCGCAGCAACCTTTTAACAGCAGCCCAGTGCGAGATAGAAGGAGACTGCATAAATTGACAGGCCCGATTGACAGCGAAGGTTATATCAGGCCGAGAGATGGTGAGATATTGGAGAGCCCCAACGATGCTTCGGTAGAGAGAAGGATCATCGATGGGAGTGGTGTCAGAAGAAGATGGCGGAGCAGGCGAGAGATAGAACACATCCCTCGGGGTGCTGCTGTAGTTCAATGCCCAGAAAATAATGGGCAGCCCCTAAATCACGAACAGCAAATTCCTCCTTGAGAGATTGGATAAGCAGATGAGTGCCCCGTGTGTCATTGCCCATTACTAAGATGTCATCAACATAGATCAAAATGTACAGGCGGGAGGACCCAGAGATCTTGTAGAACAGTGAGGGATCCGTCTTAGAACCGTGAAAGCCAAGTTGCTAAAGACAGGAGCTCAAGCGAAGGAACCAAGCTCGGGGAGCCTGCCGAAGTCCATATATCGACTTATGCAGTCGACAAACATGATGGCGAAGTGTCGGATGAGTGAAGCCAGGAGGTTGTTCCATGAAGACCAGTTCGTCGAGTTGCCCATGTAAGAATGCATTAGAGACGTCGAGCTGTCGGATCGTCCAGCCGCAGCTGATGGCAACAGCGAGTAAGAGGCGAACAGTGGTGATCTTAATCACCGGGCTAAAAGTTTCATGGAAATCAATGCCGGGCTGTTGGCGGAAACCTTTGGCGACGAGCCTCGCCTTATGTCGATCAATGGAGCCATCTGCCTTATGCTTTAACTTGAACACCCACTTGCAGCTAACCACGTTCATCCCAGGGTGTCGTGGAACGAGTGACCAGGTGCCATTCCGTAAAAGAGCATCAAACTCAGCAGCCATAGCTGCCCGCCATGCCACGTCCTTAGAAGACTGGGTAAAGTATGTGGGTTCGACAGTGGAGACGTTGGTAGCGAAACAAGCGGGTGGAGGATAGCGTTGGGTGACCATCGCCTGTGGTGGGGCAGGGTTGTGACGGCATAGAGATCGGCCAAAGAATGCATACGCGGAGGTGGAGAGGCTTGTGTGAGAAAGTATGCCGCAGGCAGGGCGGCGTGCTCTGGCATAGGTGGCGGGGCGGCCGCAGGCGCAGGTGTAGCAGGTGCGCCAGGCGCGCCCGGTTGCGTAGGACGCCCTCAGGAGGAGGCGGCGTGGGCACTGGCAGCATAGGCAGTGCTGTAGCGGGAGTGGGAGGCGACTGAGGTGGCGAAGCTGGCACCTGGAATAGCGGAGGCGAGCCCAGAATGCCGCGCTGGGATGACGACGTAGCAACCAGATCAGTGACTGCTTCAGAACCTGATGCTGCAAAAGGAAAAACGTGCTCATCAAAGGTAACATGCCGTGAGACATCGAGGCGCCCAGTGGAGAGGGAGAGACAGCGATAGCCAAGATGCATGGCGCTGTAGCCTAAGAAGACACAACGATCTGAACACGGGGAGAGTTTATGGGCAGCATATGGACGAAGATAGGGATAGCACACGCAACCAAAAGTGCGTAGAAGAGAGTAGTCAGGACCTTTGCCAAATAGGCATTCAAAGGGTGAGAGAGAACGAAGAACTGGTGTGGGAAACCTGTTAATGAGGTTAACAGCAGTAGAAACCGCCTCATCCCAGAATTTGTGAGGCAGGGAAGCAGTGTAAAGAAGGGCAAGTGCAGTTTCGACGATGTGACGGTGTTTCCGTTCAGCTGTGCCATTTTGTTCGGGCGTGTGAAGACATGAAACCCGATGAAGAATGCCGCAGCGATCGAGGTCACGGTGTAGGGACTGATACTCGCCGCCCCAATCTGATTGAAGGGAGAGAATGGGGAGTCCGAACAAACGCTCGACATGTCGCTGAAATTGAAGGAAGACATCCAGTACATCGGACTTTCGCTTGAGGGGAAACAGCCACGTGAAGCGGCTAAAGTCGTCAACAAAAATAACATAATAAGAGAAATCGAGATGAGAGACAACGGAAGCAGGCCCCCATACATCAGAATGAACCAACTGTAATGGTTTTATTGATGATAAAGAAGAGTGTACAAATGGGAATTTGTGACTCTTTGCAGTGGAACAAGATTCACAAACTACAGGACGCGGGCGATGGGTAACAGGTAACCCATACTTATTTAAGATATGAGAAAGAACACGAAAGTGTGGATGCCCAAGACGAGCATGCCAGGTAGGTGGAGAAAGCCCGTTCACCCAAGGAGTGGAGTGGAGATCGGCGAGCCGGGAAGTGGTAAGAGTCCATCCTTAAGCTCCCCTCGTAGAAGAACTGTCCCCGATATTCGATCCTTAACAAGACAGAAGAAGGGATGGAACTCGATTAAAACATTGTTATCATTGGTGAACTGTTGAACAGAAAGTAAGTTACGAGTGATAGTGGGAACATGAAGAACATTAGATAGCTTGAAGGCACGTGAGGAAGAAGGAAGGATGGCGGAGCCAATGGAGGAGATGGGCAAACCTTCCTCGTTCCCAACATGCAACTTATCAGAACCGTCGTAGCTTTGCGGCTGCAACAGCGTATGGTAATCTGGCGTGATGTGATGAGTCGCCCCGCTATCTGGGTACCAAGAAGTGTGCGTCGGCAGAGCAGGTGCAGCAGCAAGGGGCATCGGATGGGCGCCAAAGCTGGGGTAGGAGGCTGTGAAGGCAGCAGGGAAGCCAGGTGGGCCAGGGAGTAATGGCGCAAACGAACGCCCTGCAGGTGGTTGTGGGGACCAATGGCGCGGGGCAGGCAGAGTACCCGGCATCTGAGATGGATGCCCTCCAGGGAAAGCATGGTTGAAGCGCTCCGAGCATGCTGGACCCCGATGACCGAACTGCAAGCAGATCTGGCAACATGGCTCTCGATATTTGCCGCGTCCACGACCCCGCCACCAGAAGCAAGAGTGCTGCTGGGGCGAGCTTTGGAGGTGTGGGAGGGTGCAGTGGCAACGTTGGCAGATGGGAAGCCAGAAGCTTCCTCAAGACTGGAACGTTGAGATGCCATCAGCGTCTCATGAGCAGTCAGATGAGCCAAGACATCTTCAATGGTAAAAGATTCCAACCGAGTAGTGATACTGGAGATGAAAGCCTCATAGCTGGGTCCAAGACCTGCAAGGACGATCATGACAAGATCATCGTCATCCAGAGGATGACCAATCGCAGCAAGCTCGTCCGCAACTGATTTGTTGGAGTGCACATATTCACCGACGGAGGCAGTGTCGCGGCGAACGCCGTGAAGCTTGGTGCGAAGCTGCAGCACACGTGAGCGAGAGCGCGAACCAAAGGCGCGAGCAAGGGCGTCCCAGACGGCCTTTGCTGTATCATGTCCAACAACCAAGGGAAGGAGCGGCTCTGTTAGGGAAGAAATGAGCCATGAGAGGACCATCTGATCAGTCTTTTCCCATGCAGAGAAGACTGGATTTGGGACTGCCTTCTCCTTTTCGTCCTCTTCAGTGGACGGGATCGTTGGCGATGGAGGGTCGCACGAGCCGTCAACCATGGATAGGAAGCCATGGCTCTTGAGCAGAGGTACGAACTGGGCTTTCCAGAGAAGATAGTTGTCGCAGGACAACTTTAAGGGGAGGAACAGCAGTACAGCGGAGGGTGCCACTGTGGAGGATTTGCTAGCGCTGGCCATGGATCAAGACTGTTGAGCAGTAGGCTCTGATACCATCTAAAGAAACGACAGGAAGAAAGTGGAAGAGAGCAGTGCAATACGCAGCTGCTTCAGAGATGGTATTTACATTTATAAGAAGAGAGTCCAGAGTTACAACAGAGTCCTGGAACACAAGGACTTCCTACTGTATAACAGCAGATAAAATAGCAACAATGGATAAGGATAAACACAGGTTGTACTACGTGCATGGATGATCACTAACATATCACAAGACTGAGCTTTGAGCTCTTGTGCTAATAGATACTGGGAATTAAGGAACAATTTTTTTTTCTCATGACTAATCTCATATACCCAGGGGTAATAGACAACCACTCTCCATGCTTACTTCGAGGTCGAGTCTCACAGCAGGAATTTCTCCACCTTCCACCCCCCCCCCCCCCCGAGTTTCAAAGATGGTTGTTAGGCTGGATTTCTTTTCCCCATTTCCACCAGCTTATCTACCAAATATTGCATAATATATATATATATGATGTTATAGGAAAAGATGTGAAATCCAACTCTGCCATGCATACACGGTGAACCTACTATATATATGGGCTCGTCCGGTGCCCAGCCCACGGCGCTGACAGTGCAAGGCCGGCAGCCCGGCACTGGAGGAGGAGGGGACAGCTGCGAGTGACGCCGGCGGTTTCCGGGGCCCCTACCGTGGTGCCGCCCCCATCCCGCGCGTTATCTGCGGAATCTCAGTCGCCATCCAGTCCCCTCCCCCCTCCCCGTGAGCCTTTAATGCTGGCCCAGAGACTTTGATCCATCCCACTGTACTCCCCTCCGTCCAGCCCCACAGCAAAAAAAAAGATAGGTACACGACAAACAGCCAATGGAGAGAGGAGGATAGTATCAATCACAAGCATACACGCACAAACACCGTAAAGCCGCAGATGGACGTGGATGGATGCATACATGCACAAACCTACTTATTATATATATGGGGTCCGAAGTTCACCAATCAATCGAGAGTGGTTCCTCGCCAGCGGGGCGGGTGGAGCCCTCATGCATCGTGCTGCTCCGTGCTTCTGTTGGGCCTCCGTCCCCGAATAGTGCTATCTGTACGTTCACATGAACGCTCGGGAATTAGACGGGGTCGAGGCAGACCACCATCGCTCGGGAATTAAACACATATCGAAGCAGAGCGTAAACTCTACGACCCAGTGTGGACACAAGTGCAGCATGCACAATTCGGAATGGCGGGTGCAGCTTTTGCTCGGATCGAGCTGGTGAGTCTGGCAGCACTGTGAGAATGAGTGCTTGGTTTCATGAATCTGCAGTAGATCTCGCAAGTCTCTGCTTTAGCCACTTTTGGGATGGTCAAAGTGTCAAAGGGAGAGGACCGTGCGACCAAGCTTCGATACAGCCACAAAAGGTGGAATATCAAACTGCGACACGAATACGGAGGAGCCGAAAGGGAATCCCACAACAGCGAAACGCACAATGGGATAAACGTCGCCCGGGTCGGCCGCGCGCCCCCCCCCCCCCCTTCTCCCAAAGTGGCTAATGGCCACAACAAATTCATGTTTCAACATTCTGTTTTTCTCGAGTGTTCATTTCGGAAACACCCAAGGATTGAAGAAATTAAGGATGACACAGTTTGACATCTCCTCAAAACATCACTAATGCTGCCCACGCATCTGCGAGGGCACAAGCTTGATGTCAACCCAACCCCAACTCCCCACATCCCACTTCCTCCCATCGGCCAGCCAAAGATTGCCGACAGTACTTGCTCGACTGCAACCTTATCCACCCACACCAAGTCAAATGAGGACAAGGTGGCCAAAGCTCTACACGTACAAATATGTAACAATAACCCGCACGGGATGCAATTAATAAGTTGCAAATAAATTAAAATTTACTGCACTTGGAAATTAGATTTTCTCATACATTTTAGCCTTTCAATCAGTGAATGTAAGTATATTACGTTCATCCAATAAAAAAGCAAGTGCACCAGCATGTTTCTCTTAATATTAACTTCGGACCATGACCAAGAAATTGATAGCAAATATATAGCACAGCCGATGATTGAGTGACATCAATGTTTCCCACTTCTTCACCAATGAGGAAGCACTTGAAAAATAGCATGCCTTCACCAATCAATTAGTGGTACTTACATATCCTCGCCCACAACGCCTCATGGCACCGCTTCCACCATCTAGTGTTCGTGGCATGCTCCAAACAGCGAGTGCGAAGAACCATAGGGTGTACGCAAGCTCTTCCACAACCATCCACGTAATCACTGTTATCATCTATAAAGCGTAATCAAAACCCATCGCTAGAAGACACCTGATCACTCGGACAGTACGATTAATTAACCAATTTCTTCACTCAAAACAAGGCCACCCTTGTTCCCATCCCACACATCAACACCATGACCAAACACCACTGCCGTCAAACACACTGCCCCATGCTCTCCCCACATACGGACTCCCCTCCGCCCATCTCCACCCCAACAAGAATGCCTCCCCGGAAGGCCCTAAGCACGGTTCGGGCCTTCAAACTACGCCCTAAATTATTCCCATCACGTCGACAATAAAACCTATATAACGCCATAGAAACCAGGGCATCCAGTGCCATCATCTGGCCCCGATCCCCCCCCCCCCACCCTCCAATACGATAAAGTGTACATCTAGTAGCTAAGCAATCCCCAATGGCAGAAAGGGTTTAAAAATCGCAGCTTTTGCTGCTCCTGGGCACAACATAACACTTCATCTTGGCTTCTTGAGCAGAAAGTTTGATGCTTTCACATGGCAAGAAAGCGAGAATATTACATGAGAGGGGAAAAAACAGAGGAACATCGATCAGAAATCTACATAATGCGAACAAAAAAAATAGCACCTTTGAGAGGAGGGACACTGTATTGAGATTAGAACGAACGGAAGAAAAGAGAGCAAGAGAACAAACCTAGCGCAGGAAATTGCAGGAATTTCCAGATATTTCACATCGCTTCTTTAGTTTTCAGTTCTTTTCATTAGTTTGCCACGGCTGCTTCTACTGCCTCCGGTGGGGTGCGGGTTGCTTCACGCCGCCGGGCCCCAGAGGCCCCAAAGGCGGGAGCCAAAGAGACCCATCACATCCTGCCAGGCCCTCCTCCGCTCGCCGCCCTGCTGCAGAGGCAGCGCCGCCATCTCTATTCCGGCTCCGCCGTCCAGCTCCTTGGAAGACTCCTCATCGCTGCCGAGCCCCGCCTCGGGCACCACCTCCTCCGCATACGCCGTCACCTCCGCACTCTCCTCTCCCAACAAGCTGCTTGCTTCGCCACTTGGCGCCTCCTCATCTCCTACTCTAGCTCCACTAACAGTTGACGCTTTATCCTCTTCCTCCTCCTTCATCGGTCTCCGCTTGCTGTTGCCTCTCTCGTCCGCCTGCCTCTTCGCCTTATCCGCCCGGTCCCCAATCCGGCGGTCCCTGCGCCTGCTGCCCTTGCCGCCGGACCTCCGCTGCTCCGAACTCGCCAGGTGCTCCTCGAACGCCTCGATGGCCTGGTGGATGAGCTCGCGGTCGGGAGACGAGTCCCAGCGGTACCAGTAGCTGGTGTAGCAGTCGAAGCACCCGCAGTCGAACAGCGGCTGGTGGCGAGACTGCCGGCGGCACCGCCGCCTCTCCTCGGCCACCACAGACCACGGCCCCTGCAGCGACCGCGTCACCAGGTAAGCCAGCACCTCCCGGTCCTCCGTACCCAGCGCCGCCGTCAGCGCCAGGATGGCCGTCGGCAGCAGGTTCAGCACGGCCAGGGCGTCGCCCGAGGGGGGGCCACCGGGGCACGACGGGGAAGGGTGGATCTTCCCCTTGCCTTTGGGGTAGAGATTCTTCATCTCCGTCGCCAAAACCGCACCTTTTCCGCTACCCAGGAACGAACGGCCTCTCCACTTGTTTCGGTTACAGAGATTAGGGTTTTATCTGTTCGCCCTGGGAGTCAGAGAGCGGAGGGAGAGTGTATGCGTGTGAAGAGAGGGGGAGAGAGTGAGAAGAAGAAGAGAGAAAAGATGGCTCGCTGTTACAGAGGAGGGTGCATATGTCTGCTGCTTCTTATTGCCTCTTTAATTGGCCCGCCTCTTTCTCAGGCCCCCATGTCAGATCCAATTGACGTTCCTACCCTCGGTTAAGGAAGGAAGCTTTTTGGAAATCTCCAAGGCTATTTTAGTAAAGATTTGGATTAGGGTTCGAGAGGCGGCGAGCCCGGGGCGTTTCGCTCGCGCCGATGTCCTGAGATGTGATTATCCGGCCGTGTGCTTACCGCCTCACCCCCACATACCCAACTTCCCAACACAACGGGCCAGAAACCCCCCCGGGCCCCGGGGTAAGTGAGCGGAGCACGGTCCATCACCTTGTGGTTCGCCTGCGGAAGGGACGAGGGAGCGCGGGAGCGGCGTAAGTAACAAAAGGAAGCGGACAGCAGCTGCAGGTGCACAGTCGTACTGCGGCATACGGTAGCGATACGTGCAGGACCCACAGCCGTCGGATGGTCGATCGACGTGCAAGGTAGGCCCCGACGCATCTGACATGTCAGCTCCCCATACGTAGCCTGACAGCTCCACCTCAGCCTGTCGAAGCAGCACCCGTCTGCGACCGGGACCGGCGGTTGCGTGCTTCGGTCACAACAACTAACAACGGATTCGATGTTCCAACGCCGGAACGGAGCCGAGGAGGGTGAGCTTTTATAAGAGAGAAAGATTGTATTTCTATATTGCACTTAATTAGGTAATAAATCTGCATAGTATTCAATAATTAGATTGTTATTTTATTATTTTTTATATGATGAATGCCACATAAATTATTATCTAATCGTATTATATTTAAAATATAATATAAAAATATATTAAATCTTTTTCTCTATAAAAACTCTGTGACATCTTCGGCAGATTAAAAAGGCTTTTGGTAGAGTTTTTGGCCCCGTTTCGGTGTCGGATAAGATGAAACTGGGTCGGTCATGTAAGGAATGTTCAGTCCGTGAGTTTTTTATTTGAACAGTTAGATGACAAATAGTCTTGATAAAGACGTTAACATATGAATTTTTCCAAACCAATATATTAGCTATCAGACCTCACAACCGTCTTAGCCCTTCAGCTCCAAGTTACGAGTCGAAAAATTTTCAAGTTACCAAGTTGGGGCGGATGGGGAGGGGTGTTGGCTGGGTCCTCTTCACAACAAGAAGCAAAGCTTGTAGGTGTGGAGATTGGACAGGTTGACGGGCATGGATGGGCGAATTTAGGAAGTGGGTTTGGAGGTAGAAAGCGGACCAGCATTGGATGAAAGATGGAATGTTGCTAGCTTAGCTAGTTTTTTTTTTTTTTTCATTTTTTCTTGCTTTCTCTTATCTGTGGGGCACCGGCCCCGGCGCGAGCGAAAGTGATGCGGCGTGCGAATAGCGGCCGCATTATTTAGGTCCACAGTTACACTCCTATTGGCCCATTTACTTGCTTCTCCTTTTTTCTCCCATCCCCCCCCCCCCGGGCCCATTTGTAAAGTTGTGTGTTGGTATGGGCTCTCTCGCTCTATATGTTATGCCTTGTTCGCTTTCTGGCAGGTTATGGATGCGTGGCGTCTTTCCTTATCATATTTCCTTCGACATGATTGATATGTAGCATCTGGGATTTACGGTGGGGGCGACCGCATTGAAGCGGGTGGAGAGGCACGAGAGGCCCGCGAGTGAGCATCGAATAGTGGCCTGCTTTTGGAAATGTCCACCAACAGATCATTCGGTGTATCTTAAATTACCGTAAAATATCATACTCAAGTAGATAATTAGCATTCTTCGAATTGATATTCCCATATTTTACTATACACCAAATGACCTCAAGTAGACAGTTTTGATAAGACCAGTCCAAGTCAACAAAAATCTCGTCAAGTCAACTTTGAAAGATTCAAGATCGAGACATTAGATCTACTAATAAAGAGGGGAAATAAAGTTGTTGAAGTCTATAGCAGTGATCGACGTCGCTCATCTTGCAAGAAGAAATTGAAAAGTTGGTTGAGGATTTCTCGGTTGATTATTGTGTTGTAAGCTGAGGTGATTTACACGATCATAAAGTCAACTTGCACAATTACCCTCCTAGGTGCAGAGCCGAGGGAGATGGGGAGGGACACAACTCCTTCTACCTTGATAGGAGTTCTGTTAACACTCTACATTTGATGCACTTCCATTACCAATTAACACTCTTTTTACATCATATTGCTTTATGTTGGTCGAGACAACCCGAACACTAGAACATAGACCATTCATGCTTTGGAGGTCTTCAGTCGAGAAGGTGATAGCGTTGTCGGTTCGAGACCTATTGTGACGATCCTCGTCGTTCAAACTCATTAACCTAATAACGAGCTTGATCTGACTCCATCTTCCGCGATCGAGCCGTAGTCTTGCAACAGATATCAATCACACGAGTCCGTAGAAATATAAAAGAATCAACTCAAATATATATAAAATTGCACATCTCACAAATATTTACATGAAATATACATATCTAGTTCTCAACTATAGTCAAACACAGAGTACAGTAACCTGGGACATACCCCGAGGAGAACAAAAGTAAAGATTACACTGTTGGTGGTGAGGACCCAACTCTGCTACGATGCGGCTTCGAACTAGATGAAGGACGAGAAGCCTCCTACTCTCCCTCACCTGGAAGAAGTAGGGGTGAGCCTCACGAGTCACAGGCTCAGTAGGAAAATTCTCCAAAAGTCGCACAAAACCAAACTCACCAGTGCAGTAACTAGAAGCTATACTAGGCAATTTATAGAAATAGCTACACATGGTATTAAAGTAGTAAATAACAATTATCTCATGCTATTAATAGAAACCAACCTTTAATAAGTAAACGGCAAACATCTTCCAAGTGTACGTACTAAAGTAGAAAACGCCACACTTGGGTCACGAAGACTGGTTCACGACACCAGCAACTAACCCGGACAAACCACACAAGTCTACCTCTTAGTCTCGCAGCCACGGACGAAAGAACTAGCTGCCTCTCCACCACAACAAATCAAAGAACTGTGGAGACCAACCAACACCACTCCTACGGACCACATTGCTGCAGACCCATGCCTGGCACCTTTAGGGACTCCGGCCCGAGCTCCCTAAAGTGAGGCGATAGAAAATAAGACTAGCTGGGGCCCAGTATGTCTACTGGTGTCTGTAACCCCCAACCACGAGTGTGCTACAAGCGACCAAACACAAACTCTCACAAGTCGATGTCCCTTTGTCGTCTTTCCCTCAGCCGGACGTACAACTCTACATAAGAGTGAGGGTGTCTAGGAACACGACACAGACCTCGACGGTACACAAGTACCGGGACAAGCCCCGAGCACTAACGTGCCTGGCTCACACAAAACATGGGGCTCCCAACTAGAGAGGTAACCACGGTAGGTGTTGTACTACTCGCCACGCATACACAAACCACGTGAATACCACACAAACCATGTGAACACCACGCTCCACGAAATCCACAAGTGCTAATGCACTGCTCGCCATTGTCATGCATAACAAATAAATATAATCCGATAATCACATAGCCAAGCACAAGCCCATTGCCATCGGGAACCAAAATGCGACGAGGTCCACTGTCGCCTTCAGAACACGACGCCTCGATACGGCACGTTCTGAAGAAGAACACGATGGGTCGGACTATCGCGTTCTAATCACGATAGTCCGGTCCGTCGCCTTCACAGACAGTGACCTAAATCCGGGGTTCCATCTCTAGAATCCCCATACAAACCATATAAACCACCATAAAACCCAAGTATTCATACTCAAACCACTACACTAACATGGTATCTACAATCTATAACAAGTATAACAAGCTAAACATGCTTCACATGCGATTCACGTCGAGAAACAGGGCAGAATCTCCCTACCCTCACGAAGAACGCAAAGAACGGTGATACCCCGGCGTTTCCCCCACTCCGTACCACATCCTCGCGGCGAGATCACGCCAAAAATAGCACCATAACCTAAAATCGCCCAAAATCCTTTGCAAAAACCTTCTCCTGGCCGAGCAGAGCTTGTTGAGCTCTGTTTGGCCGACCTAGGGTAAAAACACTTCGGGGTTGAGAACACGACGTACCCTGCCGTCACGACCTGAATGCGATGGAGAAGGTCGTCGCCTTCACATGGCCAACGTCAGCAAGCCGCCCAGCGCGCGCCACGCAGCGGACATACAGACGAAGACCCTCCAGTGGTGGTAACCAGAACGCGACGCCCTAGACCGTCGCATTCAGAACGCGACGCCCAGCTCTGTCGCGCTCATAAATAGTGAACCAGCGAGTGCTTTGGGCCCAAACTCTCGGCCCACGAAGCCTCGCAACCTGCCAAACACCTCAAACAAAGACTATGGGCCACACATTGGCCACCACAACCGTTAAACCCCGATCTGAACAATCAATACGCTACATTACTATCACCTGAAAGAAATTTCATCCTCGAAATTTAGAAAGAAAGCTCGACATAAAAATTTTCAATTAAACAAGCATGATACTATCACCTAAAAGAATTAAAGGCTTACTCAAACAAGTATGGATACGCTTTCTTCATTTCCTCTGCTATTTCCCATGTGTCCTCTCCACCTTGTCGGTTTTCCCATCTGATCTTTACTAGTTCAATCCCTTTATTTCTCAACTTCTGAGTTCTGTGTCCTATAACCTGTACTAGATACTCTGACATTGTCATGTCTGGCTTCAGATCATCTCACTGATAGCTGACTATCTGGGAGGGATCTCGAATATACCTTCTGAGCATAGAAACATGAAATACATCATGTGCGTCTGTGAAGTCGATTGGTAAATCTAATTTGTAAGCTGTTTCACCAATTCTTTCCACAATTTGGAATGGACCAACATATCTCAGACTTAATTTACCTTTCTTGCTAAACCTCAGCACACCTTTGGTAGGAGAAACTCTTAAAAATACATAATCACCAACTTCAAACTGCAATGGCCTACGTTGGCTATCTGCATAACTTTTCTGACAACTCTGTGCTGCTTGAAGCTTTTCCTTAATAAACTTGACCATTTCTGAGCATTGTTGAATCAGTTCTGGTCCCATGACTTGCTTTCACCTATCTCATGCCAATTCAATGGTGTCCTGCATGGTCTTCCATATAAAGCTTCATAAGGTGTCATTCCGATGCTTGCATGATAACTATTATTGTATGCAAATTCTATCGTGCCCAAGTGGTGCTCCCATGTACCTCCCCATGCTAAACAGCAAGCTCTCAACATATCTTCTAAGGTTTGAATTGTCCTTTTTGTTTGCCCATCTGTTTGTGGATGATAAGCTGAACTGTACCTTAATTCTATGCTAATTACTCTCTGTAGACTCCTCCAGAAACCTGAAGTAAACCTGGGATCTCTATTTGAGACAATTGTCACTAGAATTCTATGCAATGGTACTATTCTGTCGACATATAATCTAGCTCATCTATCCACAGTCCATGACATACTCACTGCCAATAACCTGCATACCTTGGTCAATCTGTCCACAAAGACACCAATACCATTATGACTTGTTGCTGTTCTGGGCAAACCAACTACAAAATCTATGGCTATATTATCCCATTTCCAATGTGAAATGGGCAATGACTGTAACAATCCTTCCGGCCTCTGATGTTCTTCTTTAACCTACTGATATATCAAACATCTGGATATAAATTCTGTAATTTCCTTCTTCATATTTGGCCACCAGAAATGCTTCTTCAGATCTTGATACATCTTGGTGCTACCTAAATGAATAGTGTACCTCGACCTGTGAGCTTCCTCTAATACTTTCTGCTTTGCTTCGGCATCTGCTAGAACATATACTCGACCTTTAAGTCTGACCACGCTATCATCATCTAGTGTGAGCTCTTCCATTCTGAAAATGTCCACCAGATTCTCATCTATTCTTTGTGCTTCCACTATCTGCCAGTATAAAGAAGGCTCTACTGCACTGGTTGCTAACACTGCTCGTTGCTGATTACTTGGCACAAATAATGAATTTTCTGCCACATTTTCATATAGTTTCCATTCTCTGATTATTATGTAACTCATAACTGCTTTTATGTTCAGTGCATCTGCTACCACATTAGCTTTACCTGGATGATATGCCAGACTGAAATCATAATCTTTCAAATATTCCATCCATCTATGCTACCTTAAATTTAAGTCTTTTTGCGAGAAAATGTACTTTAAGCTCTTATGATCTGTGAAAATTTCAAATCTCTCTCCATACAGGTAATGCCTCCACAACTTTAATGCAAAAACTACTGCTGCCAGCTCTAAACCATGAGTAGAATAGTTCTCTTCATGCCTCTTCAGTTGCCTTGATGCATATGCCACTACTTTACCATGTTGCATTAACACTACTCTCAATCCTCTTCTAGATGCATCTGTATATAATACAAATCCTCCACTGCCTGATGGTATCTCCAATATCGATGTTGTAGTAAGCCTTTTCTTCAATTTTGCAAAACTTCGCCGGTAATCTGAAGACCACACAAAAGGTACTCCTTTCCTGGTCAATCTTGTCATAGGTGCTGCTATCATTGAAAAGTCATAGATGAACCGTCTGTAGTAACTTGCCAAACCCAGAAAACTTCTGATTTCTGACACTATTCTCGGTTCTTCCCATTTCATTACTGCTTCTACCTTTGTTGGATCAACCGCCACACCCTGACCTGAAATTACAAGACCTAGAAACTGAATTTCCTTCAACCAAAATTCACATTTACTAAATTTACTATACAACTGATGATCTCGCAAAGTCTGTAATGTGATCCTCAGATGTCCTGCATCCTCCTCTTCTGACGCTGAGTACACCAATATGTCATCAATGAAAACCACAATAAACTAGTCCAGATAAGGATGGAATATCATGTTCATCAAATTCATAAAAGCTTTTGGTGCATTGGTTAGTCCAAACGACATAACCACAAACTCATAGTGCCCATATCTGGTTCTAAAAGCTGTTTTATCATTATCCTCTTCCTTAATCCTTAGCTGATGATAACCGGATCTCAAATCAATCTTAGAAAAGACCTTAGCTGACTGTAACTGGTCAAACAAATCATTAATTCTGGGAAGCATATACTTATTCTTGATGGTAACCTTGTTCAATTGCTGATAATCTATGCACATTCTTAAGCTGCCATCTTTCTTTCTAACAAACAACATTGGTGCTCCCCACGGCGAATGACTTGGCCTGATAAAACCTTTCTCTAACAGCTCATGTAACTGCTTCTTTAATTCTTTCAATTCTGTCGGTGTCATCCTATAAGGTGCCTTAGAGATCGGCATACTGTCTGGCTGCAACTCTACTGTAAAATCCACTTCTCTATGCGGAACTAACCCTGGCAATTCTTCTGGAAACACATCTGCAAATTCTCTGACCATAGGTATCATCTTTATAGACTTATCTGACTCAACTAGACTAACTGAAGCAAGATATGTTACACACTCAGCATTGATCAACTTTCTAGCTATAAGTGCAGAAATAATAAACTTAGGAGTGTAGAATGACATACCTTGAAACTCAAACACTGCTCCACTGGGTTGGCATAATCTGACTCTCTTCTTTCTACAATCTACTACTGCCCCATAGGCCTCTAACCAATCCATTCCCAAAATCACATCATATTCTTTCAGCTGTAGTGCATACAATCTGGCTGGCAACTAATTTCCTTGCACTGCAATCAGAACTTCATCTAAATAGCACGAAGTAAGCATGAAACCACTTGAAGAAACTTCCACTACCAACTCACACTGCCTCTCTTCTAATGGATGAACCATACTATCCAAGAAATCTTCGGAAATAAAGGAATGTCAAGCACCTGGATCAATTAAAACTCTAGCAGAAAAGTCAAAAAGAGGTAATATACATTCAATTAGGTTAGATGCCTCCGCCTGTGCTCTGGTGATGACCATAACTCGACCTCGTCCCCTCTGCATATGTGGACCTCTGCCTCGCTCTACTGCTGGCTGCTGGAAGGGCTGCTGCTGCTGTACCCCTCTACCATAACTGTAATCCTGCGGATGTAGACAATTTCTAGCTAGATGCCCTGGCTGCCCACAATTATAACACCGAAAACCTGGAAAAGCTGCTGGCTGCCCTATCGTACTCTACTGCGACTCCTCCAGTGCTGGCCTAAAACCTCGGCCCTACTGAAAACCCGGCTGAAAACCCTGTTGCTTGCCGCCTCCTTGTCCTCTAAACATCTTCTTCAATTTACCACCCCATTTTGCAAATCCTGATGATGACGATGCTCCTGAGGGTGCCTTGCCCTTACTAATACCTGCGGACGACTGCAGAAGCCGAAAACTACCTGTCCATGTTCCTCTGGACTGCCTAGCCTACACAGTCCTCTCCAGAATCACTGCCCTCTGCGCTGCTTCTTCTACTGTCTTACACATCAAAGGAATTACTGCATCTTGAAGCTCTAGTCGCAGTCCTCGAATGAAATACTCCACCATCATTATGTTATCAGTAACCACATATGGAGCATATCTACTCAACACCATGAACCTCATCTGATATTCTAGCACTGTCAGGTTCCCTTACTGCAACGTCCGAAACTGCTCCCTCTTCGCTTGTTGTATCTAAACTGGGAAGAAAGTATCATTGAATACCTCCAAAAACTCTGGCTAGGTAATGGTATCCTCTGTCCTCCCTGCACACGCCATCTGCATCTTCAATCTCCACCATTCCTGTGCAAATCCATGCAACTGATAGGTAGCTAGTACCACCCTATCAGCTTGTGGACACCTCATAATAACAAAAACCCTCTCTACCTCATGCACCCAGTGCTCTCCTATGTCGGGATTCGGACCTCCTGAGTAGAAACCTCTCTACTAGTGTTGTGGGCTCCTCGACACTAGCTACCTGTGCTGGTACTATAGGAATTACAGGTACAGCGGGTGGTACCTCAACTACTAGTGGTGGTGGGGGTGGTGCCACTGGTACTGCCTCCTCCACGATCGGCGGTACCTCTACTGCTAACTGTACTGGTGCCTTGTAACACCCCGACGTGGAATATTAGAGCGGAATTATAGTTATTAAATAGTACAGAGCGATAAATAAATATCAAACCATTGCATAATTGGAAATAAGCCAAATATAATCCAACATTGATAATTCATCATCTAACTATTACAATCACCAATCAGAGCCAAAACTAGGGCCCAGAGTACTTTATTCAACTCAAACTATTACATACTGACTAACTGACAACTAACTCATAGCTATACTAACTATCTACTAAACACAGGTTGATAGTCGAGTCACTCTTGAACATCATCCTCATTTCCCTCCTCGTGTGTGTGGTAGTCTCCATCCGACTCACTTGAAACACATGAAGTATAAAGCAGGATGAGCGAATAACGCCCAGTAGGACTTAATATCTCGTGTAAACAAGCATGGTTTAATTGATTAATGTCTTAAAGGCAGGATAACTAGATAGCATAGTCAAGTAGAGTAATGTAACGAATAGCAAGAGAACGATAGCACTAGTACATGGAAAATAGCACAGCAAGTACAATAAAGGATTGACCACATAACGAAATAGCATATAACGACTGATCGATCATTTCATCAACCAAGAGAGTATAGTATCGCACTTGAATAATTGCACTTTGATTGTCATAGATTAAATTGTGATAGTAACAAATGGCACTGGATGCATACCGTACACATCCTGATCATGTAACCCTCGTGAGGAAATGGCACTCTTCGATGTAGACACCGCCGCGTGGCCCGTCGGAGACCCCGGGGCGTTTAAATCCATAAAGAGGGTGGTGATAAACTATAAAAAATGATCGTGATCGCCAGGCACGCGAGGGTGCCGAAGGGAGATGCACACGCGAGGGGTGCGGAATGGAATGGGTGATCGCGAGCGTAACTTTTTAGCGGGGAGATTGCACGGGGGATGATGTGGGTCCTCTCTTCCTCTACGAACATGGCCGGCTGCGGTAGAGGGCGTTTTCCTCGTTTGATTACCCTGACAAAAAAAAAGACAAATAAGAATGGGGATTAGCGAAATAAGGCGTGTAGTACCGAATCCTGAATTAATAAATAAAATGGGGAGGACTCACCAGATGGTGTTTTTAAACCCCTAAAGTAGGTGTGTGTGTGTATGCATGCATGTGTGTAAAAAAGGATTAAAGAAGGGCTACGTGGGGCCCAGAGGAGGTGAAAACGTAATGAGCCACGTAGGGCCCGGAGAGAGTAGAAATGCAAATAAGAGAGAGAGAGAGGGGAGAGGGTGCTTCCCCAAATGTTGGTGCGGCATGACGGGCCGTTGCCGGAGTTGATGGAGGATGCGGAGGAAGACGCTCCTGCCTCGCACTTGCAATGGAAGGAGACGACGGCGTCGGACTCCGTGGAAGAAGAATAGATCGATATGATAGCTCGGAGTCGAGATGGGAATTCGGTAGAGCTTCGTCGCTTCGTGGAACCCCCTCTACAAATGACCCTCGGGGGTCAATTTATAGACATCACGGATTCAAATCGCGTCCATCCCAGTAGACGCGACTTAAGACTGAAAAGTGTCCGGGTGGCAGGCCGCGATTCGAATAGCGTCGGGCAAGCGCGCCGCGACTTGATTTAAATCGCGTCTGGGCAGCAGGCCGCGATTCAGAAGGTCAAATTGATGTGATGAGTGCATCATGAACGTAGCCCCAGCTATGGTTGGAATCGCATCAGATCAGGCCGCTGCGACTTGAAACGCGGCAACTTGCCCCGACGCGATAACAACTTGCTTGATTCTGAGGCGATCGGCTCATAAATGCATTTGAATTTCGGATTTGACCTTCTAAATTGCGTCTTCTGACAAGGATGTGATTCAGGCTTTTCTCATGATTAAGGACCTGACTATGACGACTTTCTGGGCCATACTGAATCACGTCCGGGCGGTAGGACGTGACTATAAACATGATCGCATTGGCATCACATGACGCGATAAGCTTTCCTATTTTATTTATGAAAATTATGCCGAAAAGGAAATTGGAATCGCATCGCTTATGGCAGACGCGTTCATAAAAAGGCATTTTCCATAAATAAAATAAGAATTCATTGTTGTGTCGTGCAGGGCCGGTGCGTTAATCATAGTCACGGTCGACATGCAGGCCGCGATAAGGTTGCGCTCCTAAAGGTCGTCGCGACAAGGATCCTGAATCGCATCCGGGGTACAGAACGTGTTTAGAGAGAGGCAGCTGCCATACCCATCACGACATGAAATTTAAGCTTATAGTGCCCGAGGGGTTCCGGAAATGAAGGGGAAGCACCGGGGAAAAATGGGGATGATCCAAAATGATGGGGAAAACACTGTTTCAAGGAAAAATGAAGGCCATTTGTGGCATTATGGCGCAATATGAAATTTGCCAGCGGTGGAGCCGAATTCGCGTGTCTATAGCTGCCACGCCTTGGCGTCTGCTTTGCAAGGAAGCGAAGCGAAAAGACAGGAAGTGGAATGAAGTTGAGTGAAATGGAGTGCAATGTAATGAAAATAAATGAAGTGTAGTGAAGTAGAGTGAAGTGGGAGCGGACTGAAAAGTAGACGCCAACGTGAAAAATAGACACGTAGGCAATGAGGTGACTGCCACCTGCTAAGAGTCTTTTACCAACACCCATGGAAATCACCACCAGGAAGAAGACCTAACGAAACAAATGCTTGGACAAATGAAAAGGACAATAAAGGTACAAAAGGAAAGAAAAGACCAACTTCCAGCGTCAGGGAAGTAGCTAAGGACACAATCCATTAGGTTTCACCATTGGGGGCATCTGCCACTACTGCAGGTGGGTCTTGGGAGAGAAAGAGATATCAACTTCCAGCGAAGGGGAAGTACCTAAGGACACAATCCGTTAGGTTGCACCATCGGGGGCATCTATCACTACCTCAGGTGGATCCCTGGGAGCTAAAGACGAAAAATAAAAGGGATAAGTCCAAACAAAGGTTCTGAAGGAAATCAGCCCGAAGGCAACAACAAAGGGAGTTGGGTATTCGACCCGGAATGGAATATTTCAAGGTTGCTTTTGAATTTGAGGTGCATATGGCCTTTAAATTGGCTTGGAAGAGTGGTTTCCCACTAAGATTTCAATATGCATGTATGCTGCGGTAAAAGAAAAATAAGATTAAAAGCGGAGTAGAAAATAACCAAGGATAATATTGTCACACCGGTGAGTCAGGACTGGGGTTTTATGCATGGGTCCGTCATCCTCACATGCCAAGCATAACGGCCTATCCGTGCGGCTAAGGATCCACTGGGATAATCATTATTTTTGATAGAGGGGAACTCAAATCCTAAATTCCTCAAGGCCACAAGTTCCTTGGTGTGCTCTAGAGGTATAACATATAGTAGATGCAGATAAGTGATGGTAGGGGCAGCAGCAGCCTGATTGCGCCAGATGAGGTAACTCGAATCCTGCGCTCAAAACTCGTTAGCCAAGATAACAAACATCATGGAATAAACACATTCATTCATAGCAGTGAGCGTGTATAAAATAGTCAACAACAGATGTAGGTTAAGTGATTTGTTTGTTTTAAGACCATGAGGATGAGTGATCCTGGACCAAAGAGTTTGGAGTTCAAGATAGGAGAAACCCATGAAGGGGAAGATTTGCATCGTCCCGACACAAGCAAGAGGCACAACATGCTTTGTGCAAGACCATCAGGAACTTTTTGGATTTTGAAAATATTTAAATTTTTTGTGAGATTTTTGGATGTATTCAAAATTTTATGGGATTTTGAAAATATTTGGATTTTTTTGTTTTGGAAATGTTCATCTTTTTTGTTGATTTTGAAAGTATTCATCGTTTTTTGTTTTGGTTTTATATTCATCTTTTTTGTTGATTTTAAAACATTGTCATGCCATGGTGGTATTAAAGTTGTGAGAATTGACTGGCGAGGGGTCCTTGTTACCTCCCGTTTCATCAAAGGATGCCTAGAGTAGGGCGTGCATTTGAAGTGGGTGCCCAGGGGCTGATTGCTTATAGCTAACAGTGCCACTATCAAAGCCATGCCTGAAAAGGCGACTAAGTCTAGCAGCGAGAAGGGAAGAAGATTTGGTGACAAGCTTGATATGGGTTTTGAAGAGTTGGGTTCGACTACCTTCCTTGGCACAACCGTCAGAAGGTTCAGTCTCATTAAAGCACTGAGGCTTTTCTAGTTATTTTGGAATCTTGAGTGAGGACCACTTGATTTTAGGGACATGCGTACGACCGGGTCCATTTAGATGTTGTGGGGACTTTGCCACTCTTTGCCATGCCCTATTGACTTGATTTGATTTTGATTTTTGCATGCATACAACCGGGTCCATTTGGATCTCCGCGGGGACTTTGCCACTCTTGACATACATTTTGGCTTTGATTTTTCTTGGTCATTTGATTTTTGCCCATTTTAAGGACGTCCTCTTATGACGGGGTGCTTCAGGAAGGTTTCTTCGCCCAAACTACCTCTACTACCTATACTTTGGCCGAAAGAGGAGAGAAACAGACATTTGTGCCATTCAGGCGTGGCTTTGACGGTGACGGTGTCTACCGAGAGCAATCGGCTTAGGGCGCCGTGAAGTGTGTGAATTGCCCATGCCAAGGGCAAACTTTAATGACCCGGGAGGGAACTTTGAACTTCTGGCACAGAATTCTCATAACGGGAATGCTGCGATAGCATGGCAATGCCGAAATATTCATCTTTTTATGGATTTTTGACACTAATAAATATAGTAAAAGTTTGGAGGGTAAAGGAAGGACGAATGCCCTGTGTTGGGGCGAGACTCGGGTTCTACAAGAATTTACATTTTTTTTTGGAATTAAAATGACGAGTGGGGGCTAAAACCCCGAAAATAGTGCGAGAAGGGCCGAAGGACCCAATTAAAGGCAGCGAGGAGAGAGTGGAGGAAAGATTTTGGAGACTCCAGAGGGGCCGGAGGGGATTGGAGAAGAAGGAGGGCGCAGTGCCCTAAGAGAGGAAGAGAATCCGGATGAGCCGAGGGAGAAAACGGAAGAAGTGGGCCACGAGGGGCCGAAAAGGGAGGTGCGCAGCATGGGGGGCAAGATGGAGGCATGCCGCCTAGGGCACAAGAGGGAGTTGTGCCACGTGGGGCACGGGATGGAGACGTGTCGCGTAGGGCACAAGAAGGAGATGTGCCACATGGGGCACTGAAAGGAGATAGGCCACGTGGGGCACTGAAGGGAGATGAGCCACGTGGGGCACTGAGGGGAGTAAAAAAAGGGGGCGCGATGCCCGGTGCAAGAGGATGAATTGTACAATAAATGAAAATAAAATGCCTCCTACAGGGAGGGAATGTGGAGAACCCACGAGAAGGTGCTGAGAAGCAAAATAGATGATTGAAAAGAAGAGAGAGATGAAGGTCCCCTGGCCTTTTGCCTTGCCCGGCTCTTGAGCTTTCGCTTGGGAATTGGCCTTCTGACCCTCAGGTACTTCCTCACATATTTGGCCCAGCGGGTGGATGGTCTTGCTCTTCTCCGAGGGATTGAGCGGCTGTCAATGATTGGGTGATTGTTGACTTCTGTCAAAGTTTCAAGCAACAGTGGCAACTCCCTAGGAATGTAGCTGAAAGAAGGAGTGGGGAGTTCCACCGATAGAGTTGGAAGCAATAAAGAGGGGACTGTGCCCAAAGATTGTAAAATGCATGATATGGAAGGGGGCAGCACGACCCCTTGGATAATAGACTGTGCTAATGATTTGGCATTGGAGTGTGTGAGCACAATCTGAGAAGCTAACCCTTCATTGACGTGGGAAGGTTCACAATAATTGTGTGAGGGGTCATGAGAGCTTGGAGGGAGAGATTCCCTATGAGTATTTTAAAATAAACCCGGTTGGCAACGGGTATGATTGGAATTGATTTAGAAGGCCTCTTGACGGCCATGATTGGAGGGGAGGACTCCTGCTCGATAAATGTGCCCGGTATATTAACAATGACCGGCATGCGAGGAATACAATCTTGGAGTTTGAAAAGCATGCCCGGTCCTGGGACTTCCTTCTTCTACTGACGCTTGAATCTCCTTAAATGTTTGCACCCACTCCATTGGATGGGGGTGGATGTGGATGAAATAATGGGAGGTTGTATGTCCAGTGGAGGCGTAATGGGTATGACGGGGAAGATTTGCTCGGGTTCGGCTGCCAGTGGTGTTGGCGTAATGGGAGGTGTAATGATTGGTGTAATGGTAGGTGGAGGCTTAATTATGGAAGGCTTAATGGCAATGGATGGCAATGTAGAGGTGTAGATAAATAGCATACGAACATGACCTCGAAGGGTTCATCGTCGTAGCACCAAGTGGTTTCCTGGATGGGTATGGTATTGACAACTTCAGCCCGAGCAACAGGCTGTGGTGGAAGTGGAGGTTGTTGGGGTTGTTGTGGTGGAGGCATGGGGGCTGGCATGGGAGCTGGAGCAGGTGCAACGTAGGGCACGGGAGCTTCTTCATTAAAAATAGGGGTGTCGTAGGGCCCAGTTGGAGGTTGCTGAGTCCGAGGAGGACGAATCAGTGGACGCCTGGGTGGCGGCATGTTGTGGTAAATGGGAGTTTGTGGAGGTACATATGGGGTGTATGTTGTAGAGTGGTGGGGTGGATGGTGGATGGCGTCCACTGATCCGTTCTTTCTCGGTTTAATTTGATCAAATAGCTCCACGATCGAGGAATCCATCAGATGTGCCTGAATGTAATGTCCCCGCTCGTAGAGCTCCTCCATGGAGGTGATTTGACTCATGGCCAAGACGTGCTTGAATCTCGGAGTAGAGTTTGAAATAATGATTTTGATTTGCTCTGACTCCGAGAGCTCATGCTGTAAATGAGTGGCCATTGACCTCGAACGGTCAGCAAATTGTACAAAGGCCTCGTCGGCCCCCATCTTCTCGGATGCTAGATCCGTGATAGAGAGGTAGGGGCTAACACGGTCTTTGTATCTCTGAAGGAACTTCTTATGCAGAGAGCGGAAGTCTCCTGCCTCACTTGGCTCTAGGGAGTAGAACCATTCGAGTGCAGGGCCGTCAAGAGACTTTCTAAATAAATATGCCAACGTGATGGGGTCACATTGCCAATGAGAAGACTCATAAAGGAATTCTTTAATGTGAAGGTAGGGATTCCCCGTGCCATTGTACAGTCGGTACGTTGGCATCTCTAAAGGATGAATATAAATTTGAGGGAGAGCCGGCATGGCAGCAACGGGGTCACCCATAGGATTGGAAAGCCTATTGATTCAAATTATTCAATTTTTGGAGAAGAGCATCTTGGAGTGGAGTGGATGGTTGCCGCTGGGCATGTGAGGGAGCACATGGGGGTGGCCGTGAATTGATGGGGCTTCCCAAGGGGCGGTCTGTTCGGACCGGAGCATGGGAGTGCAAATGGCCAGGGGGCCGAGGTGATGGAGGATATACAGGGGTATGTGGCGAAGTCGTCAGAAAACACAAGGGCGGGTGCCTGGGAGAAGGAGAGGGAGAAGGAGTCACATCCTCAACTAAAGATTGGATCAGATTTAATTGTTAAGGGGTGAGCTGATCTAGCGCATGCAGGACAGTTTGGACTATAGGGTCTTGGTGGGGGGAAGGCTCTTGCCAGGTTTTGATTGGAGTGAGGTATGGAAGGACATCAGATCGGCTAGTGCGCATTGTGCGCATGTAACCATAGGAAGTTGAAGGTTGTCCCTCACGGTGGTGAGATGGATGGACATGAGATTGGAAAGATGGAGATCTAACATTATCCTCATAGTCCTCATAATAAAAATCGGCATGATAATATGGTCCATTTTTAACAAAGCAATAAGCAAACGAGGTTGAACAAAGATTAATCAATCAAAGACGGTCCAAACAAGTTGTAATGCTTAATGCTCGTTTTTTAAAGAGCTTCATAATTAATTAATGGCTTGAAAAATATTGTGTCACTCCAGGTGAGTTCCTAGTTGGGTAGAAGATGAGTACTTCGGGGTGCAACTAAGGATCACCTCTCACCACGCAATGGGATGTCTAACCCGGGTCAACGGAAGGGTACCGCCAGCTCGGTCCGCCGTCAGGGAATCCACGGGGTATGGAGTCTTACGAGGCTCTTGGCAAAGGTTCCCTAGTCCAACGAGACAGAATGCCCAAAGGAGGGGTCGCCCTTACCAAGAGAGGTGTGTGGAGCCTAGGATATGAAGGAAGGAGGTCCCCCGACCAATGAAAAATATGCCCTGTATGCAACAATTTATAGCAAAAATGGCGACCAAGTAGGCGCTTTTCTGTTAGAACTGAATTGCGTCCAATCACCGGGACGCGGATATGAAAGCCCCGAAAGACTATCAGAACCGCGAACAGGTCCCTGTGGATGGACTGTGTTAGGCAGAAACGCATCGGTTGCGGTCGCCGCGACAGAAACGTAATCACGTCGGCCTAGGCCGCCGTGAAAAGGAAAGCAGTGACGCGTCGGCCTTAGCCACTGCGACACAAAATAGAAATGCGTCCAGCTAACTGGCCACATTATCAAAACTGAATTGCATCCTCTGTAGTGGACGCGATTACAGTGGCAACCCGAGGACAAGAAAAAGCAGGAAATGAGCAAGAGATATACAAGTAAAGCTAAAACTAAACACACCGCATGATTTGTATGTGTATAACAAAAAGACAAAAGAAAGAGGGACACGCGAAGGTGCCAAAGAAAGTGCCACATGGGGCACGGAGGAGGAGGGTAATCGAAGGGAAACGCAATAAGATGTCCCACTGTGATCGCCAATTTGTAGACACCGCCGCGTGCCCCGTCGGAGACCTCGGGGCATTTAAATACACAAAGAGGGTGGTGATAAAATAAAAAATGATCATGATCACTAGGCACGTGAGGGTGCCGAAGGGAGATACACACGCGAGGGGTGCGGAATGGAATGGGTGATCGCGAGCATACCTTTTTAGTGGGGAGATTGCGCGGGGGATGATGTGGGTCCTCTTCCTCTACGAACACGGCCGGCCGCGGTAGAGGGCGTTTTCCTCGATTGATTACCCTAACAAAAAAAAGACAAATAAGAATTGGGATTAGCAAAATAAGGAGTGTAGTACCGAATCCCGAATAAATAAATAAAATGGGGAGGACTCACCAGATGGTGGTTTTAAACCCCTAAAGTAGGTGTGTGTATGTATGCATGTGTGTAAAAAAGGATTAAAAAAGGGCCACGTGGGGCCCGGAGGAGGTGAAAACGTAAAGAGCCATGTGGGGCCCGGAGGGAGTAGAAATGCAAATAAAAGAGAGAGAGAGAGGGGAGGGGGTGCTTCCCCAAATGTTTGTGCGGCGTGACGGGCCGTTGTCGGAGTTGATGGAGGATGTGGAGGAAGACGCTCCCGCCTCGCATGTGCAATGGAAGGAGACGACGACGCCGGACTCCGTGGAAGAAGAATAGATCGATATAATAGCTCGAAGTCGAGATGGGAATTCGGCAGAGCTTCATCGCTTCATGGAACCCCCTCTACAAATGACCCTCGGAGGTCAATTTATAGACATCACAGATTCAAATCGCGTCCATCCTAGCAGACGCGACTTAAGACTGAAAAGCTTCTGGGCAGCAGGCCACGATTAGAATAGCATCAAGCAAGCGCGCCGCGACTTGATTTAAATCGCGTCTGGGCGGCAGGCCGCGATTCAGAAGATCAAATTGATGTGATGGGTGCATCATGAACGTAGCCCCAACTACGGTTGGAATCGCGTCGGATCAGGCCGCCGCGACTTGAAATGCGGTGGCTTGCCCCGACGCGATAACAACTTGCTTAATTCTGAGGTGATCGGCTCATAAATGCATTTGAATTTCAGATTTGACCTTCTAAAAAGTGTCTTCTGACAAGGATGCGATTCAGGCTTTTCTCATGATTACGGACCTAACTATGACGACTTTTCTGGGCCATACTGTATCACGTCCGGGCGGTAGGATGCGACTATAAACATGATCGCATCGACATCACACGACGTGATAAGCTTTCCTATTTTATTTATGAAAATTATGTAGAAAAGGAAATTGGAATCGCGTCGCTTATGGAAGACGCGTTCATAAAAAGGCATTTTCCATAAATAAAATAAGCCTTCATTCTCGCGTCGCACAGGGCCGACACGTTAATCATAGTCACGGTCGACATGCAAGCCGCGATAAGGTTGTCCCCTAAAGGCCGTTGTGACATGGATCCTGAATCGCGTCCAAGGTATAGGACGCGTTTAGAGAGAGGCGGCTGCCATACCCGTCACGACATGAAATTTAAGTTTATAGTGCCCGAGGGGTTCTGGAAATAAAGGGGAAGCACCGGGGAAGAATGGGGATGATCCAAAATGATGGGGAAAACACTCTTTCAAGGTAAAATGAAGGCCATTTGTGGCATTATGGCGCAATATGAAATTTGCTCACGGTGGAGCCAAATTCGCGTGTCTACATTTGGGAGCTCTCCCCAGGACCAGATCGGGCCCTATTGCACTGGCATAGTCATGTTTGTTATCTTAGACAATCAATTGTATGGCCAAATAGAGTACCAAGAATAGATGAGAGAAGTAGATGAAATAGACGAGAGTGTAGAATGAAAGTGAACAGATGAGAGTACAAGGATAGTAGATGAGATAGGGGTACAATCGTAAAATAACGTTAAACACCGATAAGAAACAGTTGCACAGCACCAGGTCGGGTGCCGGCAGTCTGGTAGAAATCACATCCGTCCACCAGTCGTGTTATGAACATGGGCCAGATGGTCCGGAGTGATCCAAAGGTAAGAAGGAAACACACTAAGGTCATTGGATCGTACTGATCCCTAAGGGTGTAATGGGTTTTGGGGTACAACCAGCTCGTCGGCTAAGGACGTGCGCCAAAGCCAAGGAGACCTACGGAGGCCTTGACAAGGAGTCCCTGGTCCGGTCAGGAGTATTCCCGATGGAGAGGTGGTCCTTGCCAAGAGAAAGTGTGTAACAAAACATTGTCTGTCTTGCCTCGAGTGCTCGAAGGCAGAGGGATGCGATACGGTGTACAAGCTCGTGAATAAATCGAAGACAAGTGTCAATAGTTAAATAGGAAAATTTAGTAATTAATTACACTTAATTACTAGATATATTATTAAGTAATTTAATAAGGTTTATTGGCAAACATGAATGTTTAGTGTGTGTAAGTGTAAAGAAATCATGAGAGTATGATAAATCGTGCACATGGCTTTTAATTAATGAGATTTATTTAAATATTGACAAATAATAATATTCTGGTTAACACTAATCTTAACAGTGCAGGATTTAAGTTAAACAAGGGTTAAATGGCATAATAGTAGGGGCATAAGGGCAAATATCAATTTCTGGTGCAAAATCCTGAAACGCGACAGTCGTGACAAGGCGGCCCGGACATGTCAGGCAAACCGGCCGGCCTGGCACGGTTCGGAGGAAATTGCGACGGCTCAGGCCATCACATTTAGAACGCGACGGACTGGCTAGTCACGTCCTCTCTGATATCGCGATGGGTCGGGCTGTCGCAATTTCAGAGAGGCGGCCTGACCCAAAAAAGGGGTTTAGCCCTTTCTGAATTTGGTCCTTCCCTCTAATGCATGACATAGAGCTCTTCTAAAATCAGTATAAAATCGCACGACGTTCCAAAAATTACAAAACTAGTTTTAAATGAAAGTAGACTCATAGATCTACCAATGGACATGGATAATTAGGAGACGGACAAGGTTTGGCATGCTTTAACAAGGTTACATTTCGGTGACCTAAACATGCATAGTTCATAGAAAATGAATTAATTCGCAAAGGACACATGATGGAATTTAGGGAAACTAGGGGCGTTTGAAAGCTAACAGGATGTAGTATTTATGAGAATTTTTGCATGGCATGGGTTCAAGTATAAGCATGAATTGAAAGCAATCGTGCAGGTTCGGGTGCATGGTATGAACAGAACTTAAAACATTTAATACTCCTTCATGGATCAATGAAAAATAGGGCAATCATGGGACGTTGCAAGAGGGGATCATGGTCTACCTAGGGTAAAATTTGATTAATTCGTGCTTGAGAGATTGCCTATCTTTCTTGGTGTAAGAAATCCTAGGGTTGATGACGAAGAACGAGATGAATCCCCTTGTTCCAAGCTTCCTTCTTCTTGCTCCTTCGTTCTTCAGCCTTTCCCTTCGTCTCCCAGAGCTCCAACAACGTTCTATGGGTTGAGAGAGCCGAATTGGGGGTGTATAGCTCGCTACAAGAGTCCTACCCATTCTAGAACTCTTCCGTTCTATTAAATCCGAATTTCCTTAATTATCTCCTTCCTTCCTAGCATTTATCCCCTATTTAGGATGGAGGAGAGGTCAAATTTCGTGGGTAAAGAGTTAGGGTAAGTCTAGGGCTCTTTTTAGGATAGATTTGAGCTATTTAATAATTATTTTAACCCCTTACCAATTACCACTAATTTTTACTCCGAATTTAGCTTAAATATCTCCCATCCTATGATGGCTCTTCATAATTTGTCCCAACAATTCATGTTAGGTCCATTAGTAAAACCCATTACTAATTTTGCTTAATGGGTATAATTTAATTTCCTTTTATTCCATTTATGCTCCCTTTATTCTAATTAAATTTCTATTTATCAAATTTATTTATTTAATTTAATTTAATTTAGGATTTAAAAATCAAGGTTGCTACATCCTCCCCCTCTTAAAAGAATTTGGTCTCCAAATTCATATGATCGTAAGAGGAAGAGTTACTTATTGATAATTCTGGGTAATTCCATCGCATGGTTGCTTCGGGTTCCCATGTGGCTTCTTCAACTTCATGATTTCTCTAGAGTACCTTGACCACGGGTATAGATCGATTTCGAAGTTGTTGCATCTTCTTGTCCAATATTCTCACCGGTCTTTCTTCATAGGTCATATCCTTGTTCAAAATAATATCATCATAGCTGATTACGTGTGATGGGTCGTACATGTACTTCCTCAGCATTGACATGTGGTAGACGTTGTGTACGGTTGAGAACTGGGGAGGTAGTGCCAGACGATATGCCACCTCGCCAACTCTATCCAAACCTCAAATGGACCTATAAATCTTGGTCTTAACTTGACTTTCATCCCAAACCTTTGAAATCCTCGGGTCGATGATAACTTAAGCAGTATATGGTCTCCGATTTGGAATTCTAAGTCCCGTCTTCTATCATCAGCATAGCTCTTCTGCCTAGACTGAGCTATCTTTATCTTATCCCTAATGATCTGTATATCTCTGCTGGTATTTTGTACCATGTCTGGTCCTAGCCATTACTGTTCACCTACCTCATTCCAACACACTGGCGATCTATAGCTTCTTCCGTACAGGGCCTCAAATGGTGCCATCTTGATGTTGGCCTGGTAGCTGTTGTTATAGGCGAATTCTATTAGTGATAACTGTTCGTTCCAATACCCCTCAAAATCTATAGTGCAGGCTCGCAGCATATCCTCCACTATCTGATTAGTCCTTTCCGTCTGTCCATCCGTCTGTGGATGGAATACTGTGCTGAAATTGAGTTTCATGCCTAAGACAGTCTGAAGTCCCTTCCAGAATCTAGAAGTGAACTTGGGGTCACGATATGAGACTATGGACACAGGAACTCCATGTAATCTTACTATCTCTTTTACATACAATGCCGCGAGTACATCCACACTCCAGGTACTCTTTATTGCAAGGAAATGTGTGGACTTGGTCAGTCAGTCCACTATGACCCAAATAGCATCAAGTCCACCATGAGTTCGAGGTAAACCCATGATGAAATCCATGGCGACACTCTCCCATTTCTATTCAGCTATGTCCAGGGGTCTGAGTACACCCGCAGGACGACGATGTTCAGGTTTTACTTGTTGACATGTGAGGTAGTGTGCGGCATGCTCAGCCACCTCACGCTTCATGTTGGGCCACCAAAATGACCTTTTTATGTCCTGGTACATCTTGATTGCGCTTGGGTTTATGGTGTATTTAGTCTTGTGGGCTTCATCCATCAACTTTCTCTTCAGCTCTTCATTGTCTGGCATGCATGTCCTGGCTTGGAATAACAGTCTCCCATCCTTAGTGATGGAGAAATCGGGTCTATCGGCTATGGTTTCTCTGACTCGGACCAAGAATGGGTCATTAGCTTGTTGATCCCTAATCTCGTAAAAGATGTCGGGTTGAGCTCTAAGGTTAGCCACCAACACCTGATCACTTCTCTGTTCAATATTTAGAACCAGACTGGCAAACTGTTCTAACAATTGCATCTCACCCATGACTAAACAAGATAAGGACACCATAGGCTTTCTGCTAAGTGCATCAGCTACTGCATTACCTTCACCAGAGTGATATTGAATATTAAAATCAAAGTCCTTCAGATATTCCAACCATCTCCTTTGTCGCATATTAAGCTCCTTCTGAGAAAATAAATACTTCAGGCTCTTGTGATCGGAGTAAACAATGAACTATTCCCCATACAGATAATGCATCCATATCTTGAGTGCAAATACCACAACAGCTAGTTCTAAGTCATGGATAGGGTAATTAACTTCATGTGGCTTCATCTGTCTTGATGAATATGCTATCACCTTCTCGTTTTGCATTAACACGCAACCTAGACCGATTCCATATGCATCAGTGTAGACTGAGAATCCTTCGCCCTCGACTGGTAACACGAGGATAGGTGCAGAGGTCAAACATTGCTTCAGTGTCTGAAAGCTCTTCTCACATTCCTTACTCCAGACTATGGGTTCTCTTTTCGCGTAAGGCGAGTAAGAGGTATAGCTATCTTGGAGAAGTCTTTTATGAACCGTCTATGGTAGCCAGCCAGTCCAAGAAAGCTTTTAATCTCAGTGAACATTGTCGGTCTCTCCCAGTTTAAGACAACTTCTACTTTGGAAGGATCGACAGCGATATCGTCCTTTGATATGACATGGCCTAGGAATGACACCTTCTCAATCCAGAATTCACATTTGCTCAATTTGGCATAGAGCTTGTTATCCCACAAGATCTGGAGAGCGATCCTCAGATGCTCTTCATGCTCTTCCTTGGTCTTGGAGTATATAAGAATATCATCAATAAATACCACGATGAATTTGTCGAGGTAGGGCCGATAAATGTTGTTCATCAATTGCATAAAAGCTGCAGGAGCATTGGTTAGTTCAAAAGGCATGACTACAAATTCATAATGATTGTACCTGCTCCTAAAAGCCGTCTTGTAAATATCCGCATCCTTAATTCTCATCTGATGGTATCTCGATCTAAGGTCAATCTTAGAGAAATATTTAGCTCCTGAGATTTGATCAAATAGTTCATCAACACGAGGCAGAGGGTATTTGTTCTTGATAGAGAGATGATTCAACTGCCTGTAGTCAATGCATACCCTCAGGGATCCGTTCTTCTTCTTGACAAACAACACTGGTGCTCCCCAAGGAGAAGTACTTGGTCTGATAAATCCTTTTTCCAGCAGTTCCATCAATTGCTCCTTTAACTTCTTTAATTCAGCAGGGGACATTCGATAGGGTTGGCGTAACACCGGTGCAGCTCCAGGTGTTAGATCAATCGAGAAATTCACATCTCTTTCAGGTGGGATGCCTGGTAGCTCATCGAGGAACACGTCGGGGTACTCTTGCACTATATGTATGTCTGATATCTTAGATGCTTTCTTTTCAACGACTATTGTGGCAAGAAATGACACACAACCCTTCCTTATCATGTTCTGAGCCTTAATGGCAGAGACGAGAGACAAATGGATCTTGTGTCTACATCCCATAAAGGTCAACTTAGGGAATTCACTAAATGTTATCTTCCCACTTCTATAGTCAACACACGCCCCATAAGTGGATAGCCAATCAGCTCCCATAATGACATTGTAGCCCTCCATGGGCATACAAATCAAGTCGGCTCTAAGAGTGAGTTCACCAATCTTTACATCAGCTAATGGAAAGTATTTGTTTAATTGAGCTTTCTCTCCCAGTGGTGTAGTCACAAGCAATTCAAATTCCATGGATGCAGGTTTTTCATTTAATGTATCAGCAAGTACTTGTGATATGAACGAATGAGTTGCGTCAGTATCAAACAAAACAAATGCTGACTGGGAAAATATAGGTAGTATACCTTCCACAACTCCACCTTCCTCGGTGGTTTCCACTTCTTGTAGGGCCTGTAGTCAGCCAGGCTTCTTTTGTCCAACCGGACGCTTCTCGTTCTCTTTAAGCAGGGGGCATTCAGGAATACGATGCTCTCGACTCCCACAGCGTAGGCATGCGCCTGCCTTCCTCCAGTACTCCTCGGCAGTGTGACATAGCTTATCACAGTGCTTGCATCTGGGCTTGTTCGGGGCAGTAGGGGCAATGACTTTGGGCTTTTGCTCTTGGCTTGGCCCATCAGTGATGCTTAGCAGCCTTTTCTTGCCATTGGTGGGCTTGCTTGGTGCTCCGGATGTCTACTCCTTCTTGACTGTTCTTCCTTTGATGCGATCGGTGAGGTCGGTCGCATCCTCCAGCAACTGTGCCTTCTTGACCATCTCTGGATACGTCTAAATGTCCAGAGGTGCAAGTTGAGTGATGTATGCGGGCCTGAGCCCATTAAGAAAGCGCTTTGCCTTCATTCTTTCTGTGCCAACAAGATGATTGGCATATCGTGCCCATCGGGAGAATTGAGCTTCATACTCAGCGACTGTGAGGTTACTTTGCTTAAGTGCAGCGAACTCGGAGGCCTTCCTCTCTTGGACTCTTTCAGAGAAGTACTTGGAGTTAAAGTGCTCCTTGAACTCATTCCATGTAAACTGTGCATCGGCCCTAGTTGCCTCCACAGACTCCCACCACGTACGGGCGTCCCTTTCAAGCTGGAAGGTTGCTAGAAGTATCTTGTCACCATCCATGCATTGCATGATGTGGAAAATACGCTCTATCTCCTTAAGCTAGTTCTTAGCCTCGTCGGGATCAGTAGTCCCACTGAAACGTGGCGGGTTCAGATTGCGGAAATTTCTGTGTGTAGTTCTCCGGCTCTCAATTATTATTATTACTAGTTCTATGCCCCTGCGATGCACGGAAAGTTTTAAATTAAATATTAATACATATTAAATATTTTAAAATATATAATAATATTTTAAAAATGTTTTAGTAATATTATATATATAATATTAGAAATAATGTTAACAATAAAATAAAACAACTTATCTAAGAACGTCATCAGATACATAAAAAACATATATAGTGTTAAAGTAAATAACGTCATTAAAAAAAGTCCACATGAAAGATTGGTTCATATTAAATTTAAATAAATGATAGTGAATATGCATGGTGTGAATATGATAGTGAATAAATGCATACAGACATTGATATGAAAACAGAGAGAGAGAGAGAGAGAGAGAGTCGACAACCTCTACATATTCATGGTGTGAATATGATAGTGAATATATGTATACAAACTTGAGGTAACATATATTTACCTTATCTTTCGTTTTGCAACCCCGCTCTGGATGCATTGTTGACAGCTAATATATATCTGTGACGCTACAGTGAGCGAGAAGAATGCTGAATTAAAAGAACACGCTTATCAAAAATAAGGTATGTATGGTGTGAATATGTAAGTTAAGATCTGTTAAACAACTGTTATAAGATGGCATATGCCATGGTAACCTGCCATGTTTTGGCATGTAAATTTTTTGTAGTATTTGACGTTTACAAATTTTTGAAAGTATTTAAAAAATTTTAAGAACTGCCATGTTTGGCAAGATAGAAACATGTATATTTTTTTATAGTATTCGACATTTCTAAATTTTTTTAAATTTTTTGAAGTCTTTTAAGAACTGTAATGTTTGGAAGATAGAAATAGTTCTTTTTTTTGGGAGGAAAATTTTATGGCAGCTGGTTGAGGATTCAGCATTTCCAAAATTTTTAAAAATTTTAAACAATTTTTAAGAACTACCTTGTTTAGCAAGATAGAAACAGGTAACCGTGCTTTGTGGTATTCGGCGTTTCCAAAAATTTTATAGTTTTTAAAATTTTTTAAAGACTGCAATGTTTGGAAGATAGAAATATTTATTTTTTTTGTGAGGAAAATGTTATGGCAGTTGGATGAGGATTGTCCTGGTACTGCCACGTGGCAGCACCAAGACTGAGAAATTCTGTATTAGTATAGATTAGCTCCAGCAGCTTGAAGTAATGTCTGTGTAACCTATTGAATGGTCTACTGCATATCATGGAGTTGTGCACGCTCTGCTGCCATTGCAATGGTTTAAGTTCCTTCAAAAAAGAATTTAAATGTGAGATATTGAGTTTGCACTAGTTTGTGTGTGTGTTAGTTTATTTATTCTTATTACTCATGGTTCAACCCATCTCTCACATAGGTATGTAATTAGACTCAAAGTCAAGGCAGGTCAAAACCTAGATCATCCTAACTTAAGAATAACCTAGGCTCTGATACCACAAAATTGTAATGCCCCAACGCGAAAATTCGGAGTGAAATTACAGTTATTAATAGTACAAAGCGATAACTAAACATCAAAACCATTGCATAATTGGAAATAAGTCAAATATAATCCAACTTCATTGATAATTCATCATCTAACTATTACAATCACACAATCTGAGCCAAAACTAGGGCCAAGAGTACTTAATTCAACTCAAACTATTACATACTGATAACTGACAATTAACTCCTAGCTATACTAACTATCTACTAAACACGAGTTGATAGTCGGGTCACTCTTGAACATCATCCTCATTTCCCTCCTCGTGTGTATGGTAGTCTCCATCCAAATCACCTGAAACACATTAAGTATAAAGCAGAATGAGCGAATAACGCCCAGTAGGACTTAATATCTCGTGTGTAAACAAGCATGGTTTAATTGATAATATTTTAAAGGCAAGATAACTAGAAAGCATAGTCAAGTAGAGTAATGTAACGAATAGCAAGAGAACGATAGCACTAGTACATGGAAATAGCACAACAAGTACGATAAAGGATTGGCCACATAACGAAATAGCATATAACAACTGGTCGATCATTTATCAACTAAGAGAGTATAGTATCGCACTTGAATAATTGCACTTTGATGTCAGATTAAATTGTGATAGTAACAAATAGCACTAGATGCATGCCGTACACATCCTGATCATGTAACCCTTGCGAGGGAGGAAATGACACTCTTCGGGAGCTCTCCCCAGGACCAGACCGGGCCCTATTGCTTGGCATAGTCATGTTTGTTATCTTAGATAATCAATTATATGGCCAAATAGAGTACAAGAATAGATGAGAGAAGTAGATGAAATAGACGAGAGTGTAGAATGAAAGTGAACAGATGAGAGTACAAAGGATAGTAGATGAGATAGGGGTACAATCATAAAACAACGTTAAACACCGATAAGAAACAGTTGCACAACACTAGGTCGGGTGCCGACAGTTTGTAGAAATCACATCCGTTCACCAGTCGTGCTATGAACACGGGCCCGATGGTCTGGTGTGATCCAAAGGTAAGAAGGAAACACACTAAGGTCATTAGATCTTATTGATCCCTAAGGGTGTAACGGGTTTTGGGATACAACCAGCTCGTCGACTAAGGGCGTGCACCAAAGCCAAGGAGACCTACGGAGGCCTTGACAAGGAGTCCCTGGTCTAGTCAGGAGTATTCCCGATGGAGAGGTGGTCCATGCCAAGAGAAAGTGTGTAACGAAACATTGTCCGTCTTGCCTCGAGTGTCGAAGGCAGAGGGACGCGAACGGTGTACAAGCTCGCGAATAAATCAAAGACAAGTGTCAATAGTTAAATAGGGAAATTTATTAATAATCACTAATTAGTAGGTACATAATTGAGTAATTTTACAAGGTTTATTGGCAAACATGAATGTTTAGTGTATGCAAGTGTAAAGAAATCATGAGAGTATGATAAATCGTGCACATGGCTTTTAATTGATGAGATTTATTTAAAATTGACAAATATAATATTCTGGTTAATACTCATCTTAACAGTGCAGGATTTAACTTAAACAAGGGTTAAATGGCATAATAGTAGGGCATAAGGGCAAATAAATTTCTGGCACAAATTCCCCGTCGTGATTCAAAGTCGCCACGGGGCGGCCCGGATACGTTAGGCGAACCGGCTGGCCTGGCACGGTTCGGAGGAAATTGCGACGGCTCTGGCCATCGCGTTTAGAATGCGACGGACCGGCCAGTCGCGTCCTCTCTGATATCGCGACGGGTCAGCCGTCCCAATTTCAGAGAGGCGGCCCGACCCAGAAAAGGGGTTTAGCCCTTTCTGAATTGGTTCTTCCCTCGATGCATGACATAGAGCTCTTCTAAAATCGGTTATAAATTACGAAACTAGTTTTAAATGAAAGTAGACTCATATATCTATCATAGGTGGAAAATTAGGAGACAAACAAGTTTGTGCATGCTTTACAAGGTTACATTTCGGTGACCTAAACATGCATAGTTCATAGAAATGAATTAATTCGCAAAGGATACATGATGGAATTTAGGGAAACTAAGGGCGTTTGAAAGCTAACAGGATGTAGTATTTATGAGAATTTTTGCATGGCATGGGTTCCAAGTATAAGCACGGATTGAAAGCAATCATGCAGGTTCAGGTGCATGGTATGAACAGAACTTAGAACATTTAATACTCCTTCATGGAGTAACGAAAAATAGGACAATCATGGGGCTTTGCAATAGGGGATCATGGTCTACTTAGGGTAAAATTTGATTAGTTCGTGCTTGAGAGATTGCCTACCTTTTCTGGTGTAAGAAATCCTAGGGTTGATGACGAAGAACAAGATGAATCCCCCTTGTTCCAAGCTTCCTTCTCTTGCTCTTTCATTCTTCAGCCTTTCCCTTCGTCTCTCAGTGCTCCAACAATGTCTATGGGTTGAGAGGGCTGAATTTGGGGGTGTATAGCTGGCTACAAGAGTCCTACCCATTCTAGAACTCTTCCCTTCTATTAAATCTGAATTTCCTTAATTATCTCTTCCTTCCTAGCATTTATCCCCTATTTAGGATAGAGGAGAGGCCAAATTTCGTGGTAAAGAGTTAGGGTAGTCTAAGGCTCCTTTTAGGATAGATGTGAGCTATTTAATAATTATTTTAACCCCTTACCAATTACCACTTATTTTTTTACTCTGAATTTAGCTTAATTACCCCATCCTATGATGGGCTCTTCATAATTTGGGCCAACAATTCATGTTAGGTCCATTAGTAAAAACCCATTACTAATTTAGCTTAATGAGTATTAATTTAATTTCCTTCTATTCCATTTATGCTCCCTTTATTCTAATTAAATTTTATTTATCACATTTATTTAATTTAATTTAGGATTTAAAATTAAGGTTGTTTACATGCCTGGTGATCCAGTCTGGTACGGATCTCTGTGAGGCTTTACCATATCCTTTCTATCATCTGATGCGTAGTCTCCTCAGTCACATCTCCACCTCCTCCCCAATCTCTTTTGTCTGCCATTTCTAATTCTGCACAAATATCATTCCAACCCATAACATACAAACAACTCAATACAAAAACTAAGGCTTACTACCAGCAGTGGACTAAAGTAGAGACCAGACTATGTAAATTTCCGATTCCTTTATATTCGCACGGACCTTGCTCTGATATGAACTGTGACAGACCTTGTTGTTCAAACCCGTTAACCTAATAACGAGCTTGATCTGACTCCGTCTTCCACGATCGAGCTGTAAGCCTTGCAAGGGATATCAATCACATGAGTCCGTAGAAATATAAAAGAATCAGCTCAAATATATATAAGATTGCACATCTCACAATATTTTACATGAATATACATAGCCAGTTCTCAACTATAGTCAACACAGAGTACAGTAACCTGGGGCATACCCTGAGGAGAACAAAAGTAAAGATCACACTACTGGTGGTGAGGGCCCAACTCCGCTACGACGTGGCTCGAACTAGACGAAGGAGAGAAGCCCCCTGCTCGTCTTGTTCTCCGGTCTGCGCAGTCTAAGAGTCGTCCTGTATTGCCTAGGTGGCATCTATGTGTATGTATATGTGAGTGTCCTTCTAATGGTGGTTCGGACTATGTGTCACGACACTAAATTAGAAATGTGAATGTGAATATGTGTAAATGTGAATGTGATATGTGTAAATTGTGTATGTGAATATTGTAAATGTGCAATGTGTAAAAAGAG
>CM024754.1:136686015-137086015 GCA_014218235.1 Colocasia esculenta
TCCTCCTGGTTTCCGGGCGGCCTCTGCACCCGCAGCGCCGCCAGCTCCTTCATCGCCTCCACGACCTGCGCCTCAGCTGCCTCCGCCCGGATGCGCAGCTGGTCCCTCTCGCTCCGAGCAGTCTAGTCCTCCCCCCGGAGCTGGTCCCTCTCACCCTGGAGATCCATGGCATGCTCCGTGGTAAGCTGTAAATCTCTCTCCTGCATCAGAGCAATCAGTCAGTAATCAATTGTTAAAAATAATCATCATAAATTCTATTGTGCTTACTCACTCCTCTAGGTGCCTCTGAGCCTCCTCAGCCCTCAGCACTGCTCCCGCCAGCTGGGCCTCCAGAAGTGATGGAGAGCCCCCTCCACCTCGTGAAGAGGAAGCACCGCTTGCTCCGGTGCTCCTCACTCTCTCCAGCTCCCTCCGCTGCACACAAAAGCGTGTCAATTTCCAAAATTCACCTAAATCGGATTAAGTGTTGAAGTTGGGCGGAGTACTTACCAGCTCCGCTGTCTGCCTCTACGCTGCCTCCCGATCTTGCACCGCCGAGTAAAGCAAGGCTCGAAGCGATGCAATCTCGCCAGCTACGTCCACCTGCAATGCATTTTCAAATCATCAGCTCAATTCCATAAATCTAAAAATTCACTGAGTTATGGTTAAGGAGTTTTACCTGGTGCCGGGCGCTCTTATATACTTTCCCTCCATACTTTAAGGCATATGCTTAGAGGTATGCGTCGTCGGTAGTCGCAGTGGACTTGACTGCCTTTCCCTTGTGCTCCCAGTTGTTGATTTGCTCCTTCGCCCGCTCACGCCAATCGGTGGTGTCGTGGAGTCCCCGAAAACTCCGACCCGGCCTGCAAAAGCGGTCTCAGACGGGGAACTCCACAACACTCTTCCGAAGGCCGAGTGAGTGCTGACTAAGGTGCAGGTGAAGAGGTAGCACGAGGTTGAGTGCATGCAACCACACCGACCTACCGAAGTAGGGGCGGGCCTGCACCAACCAGGGCTGTCCCTCATCACCCTCCCCTAGGTATGGCTGCCAAACAACCTGTAAAACAAATTCGATCAGTCACTAAGCAATAAAATCAAGCAGTTAATCAAAGGGAAAGGTTAGAACACTTACATCCAGGTGGGGGTAGCTGTCAATGGCCTCCTGAAGTCGCTCCAGCTGGTCCCCGAGATTGCGTGAGTCTCGGCGAGAATCCCAGCGGCGTGCAACGGGCACAAGGCCCGGCCACGCGAGATCCCCTCTCCCTAAGGCTGGGAGATGCAGATAAGCCCAGACCTACAAGATGAAAAGAAAGTTAGATGGCAGTTTAGAAGAATTCAATTCAAAGGGGTTAAAGTTAAGGTGTGTACCTGAAGAAAGGGGAAGAATCCACTGATCGACGTCTGCCACTCGGAGGCGCCCAGGCTATCGAACTGGTGTGCGAGGAAAGCTGCTCCCCAGGCATATCCCCCTACCTCAGCTAAATCCTCCAGCAGGGGCAGGAAACGGCAGTGGACTGCGTTGCCCTTCATAGCAAATAAGAGTCTGTCAAGGAAAAGCACGAGGAAATGGTGCAAATCCAAGTCCGCCTGCGCCCCGGGCTCACTCGCTAGCTCCCTCCGGCTAACCCGAGTCAACCTATCTAAATGCTCGTCCTCACTCTCTCCTGCTACCTTCTCCACATCGAACAACCCAAGGCTCTCCTGGAGGGGTACCCTAGGCACTAAGGAAGACCTATGCTCCACCAGTAACTCTAAGAGTCGCTCGGCTAGGTCGTGGTAGCAAGGGTAGGTGTGTCCGCTCACTGGCCTGCCATAGATTCTGAGCCCTGTGATCCGGCTCACATCCTCGAGGCTGGGGATCATATGTCCCCATGGGAATACGAAGGCGGTCGCCTCCGCGTCCCACCTACTCCACAGAGCCTGAGTGAGAGCCGAATCCACCCTCATCCTCTCTATCCTAAAGATCCCGTCAAACCCCATCTCCTCTACCCTCTCTCTCTAGAAAGGGGGGAATGCCAAGAAAACAGCTAGCACAACCACCCAAGATACCCGGGCCCTCATATCGCCCTGTAATAATTTCCATGTGTTAAACCAGTTAGTTTCAGTGTTCGGTTGGAGTCGCGGTAGCCGAAGCGACCGCGACCCTGTCGCGACAAAGCGGGGCACCGCGACCTTATCGCGTCACCTTCCAGGGCCGCGATAAGGTCGCGTCTACCCGGGTCGCCGCGACATGGTCGCGACGCCCCACCCCGCCGCGACACCATGTCGCGGTAGGTCAGGCTGACGCGTTACCAGGACCGGACCGGCCGGAGCCTCCTTTGTCGATCCTCTTTTCCATGGGCTTCTTCCCCTACATGTGCCCTCTATGGGATCCGTTTGCTACTCCTACTGTAGCGACCCTCATTATATCGGTACGGTTATACCAACCCACGTCGATATAGTGAACGTTGCCATAGTGGGACATTTACCCAACAATAACATTCAGCTGAGATACACGTGAATATAAGAACAGAGTAGCGGAAACAAAGAACCACTGTCTTCATTTCATTCATCATCCACATTCAACATACATGATTGCATTGACATTTAAATAACAAAAAGTCCACATAATTAACTTGCTGAAAATCAAATACATAATTGTCCACACTTAAACATTCTTCCATGATAATGTTAGTACAATGTTGCAATTACATACTATGAAGTCAAATATCGCAAAGTACACCGGCGGTCTAATCTCCACGCTCGGAGTCGGTCTCCACTGCCTCCTCCGCAAGGGTGTAGTCACCAACTACACCTGTACGCCGAAGCAAGTAATGAGTCTAAAAGACTCAGCAAATAACTCTACACATACCATACATGTACACGCCATAGCAGGTTTTACATACACATTTACAAGATACGATGTATGACATACTTAACATTGAAGGTCAACACTCTATTATGATGACTCTACCAATTAAACACATGGCTCATGCTTTCAGATTTTCTAAATCAAAATCTCCTATCACATGCCCTCTCTAATCATTCCTACACATGAAAGTTCTACCTTCAATTAACTAAAACATGAGAGCAATCTAGCATGGCTAGCTTACATACATGAAAGGAACATTACTAACATGGTTACTACTCATTCATACACATGCACATGACCATTTTACATGCTTTAAGCTTGCTGGTTTTACATAGACTAGGAAGCATAATCCAACATATGAGAGCTACTTAATCAATTTAAGTTACAACATGAAGGCAAACAAGCATGGGATTACTTACACACCACTAAGAATCATTTCTAACATGGATTCTAGGCAATTTGCACATGTAAAGCATGATTATGAGTACATTTAGTTTGCTGTTTTAACATGATTTCAGATTACTACGACATGGATCACAAATTCACAATCCTCACGTTTGGTTTCACATATTTACACAATTTCTCATTCACATAATTTACACTTTACACATGCACATTTACACATTGTTCACATCCACAGTTCTTACACATGAACACATACACATTTTCACATTCACATTTAGTGCCGTGACACATAGTCCAAACCACCAGAGAAGGACACATCACATCACATACACATAGACGTCACCTAGGCAATACAGTGACGACTCTTGGACTGCGCAGACCGAGAGAACAAGTCTCCACCCTAACCAGTGGTACTTGTCCACCTCCAGGATTTCATCCTAATGCCCTTAGGATCACAACACATTGAACCTTCTCAGGGGGACTTTTCCCTGATACGGTTCCACTGCCCTCTATGGAAGCAGTGTCACACTTGGCACAATTTACATTTACCGATTTTTAACACATATCTTTACACATGTCACTTGCCTCTCATTCATTTTCTCACTCACACAAGGGCTCTATTTTCCTAACATGATTCTACAGTTAGCAGGGACTACATGTTCAGAATTTTACACAATCAGATCACACACACATGTCACATTATTCCACATTAGCATGCATTCTTTTTCACATTTCTCGCATGGAAAAATTCATATTTCACTATACAGTTGTCCAAACGACTTGAAAATTTAACCACATGCTGATCTTAGGTTTATGATTCCAAATTTTCAGATTTTTCTGACTCAAAATGAAGTTACAGAAAATTTAACATCAATTTCACATTATTATTCATAATGCAAATTAACATGGAGTTGAACATAATCACAAATTTTAACAGCTCACTGTCTGCACCCTAGCATGCACAGGGTCACAGAATTTATTCCTGAATTTACCGAGCAACACGCAATTTACTGGAAATTTAACATGACCTACGCATGATTTCTATTTCCCAAAACAGAAATTTCAATAACCATACAAGCATGGGGAAAAAATGTCAGAAACTCAGAACACAGACAGAATCATACATACATGGTCTAACAAATTTGGGCAACAAAACTTTGCCACAGATCATTAGGATCATGGTGAATATACATTGCCATTCATTTCGCATACACATTAGATAGACGAATAAACTCAACCACCCACAAAATAATGTTCATTCATTCTCCCATTCATCACATTAGCTAGTATACATAGCATATAAGAGTTACATTATATCCTCATCGCAAAACATCGAAATTAATCAATATGCCAGGAAGAACAGCTCACTGTTCTGTCCTGGAGAACTTAACGGCGGTCTCTGGCCGTTCCAGGAGTGGATGGCCAGATCGCTGGACGCATACCAGGGATCTCGGCGTCAAGGGCATTGACGCCAAGTTCCTGTCTGTGCATAAACACAGACCGAACTCCAAATGCAAAGGTGAAAGGGGGATCTAGGACGCGAAGAAAAATACATAAAAATTATAAAACCCTACTTGACATCTACATGGACGGAGGGTGAGGGTTACTTGCCTCTGAAAAATACTACAAGGGGATCTAAAATGGCGGTGAAGCTCTCCTTGGGCAGTCCCAAGAAGCCTCCAATGACACCTTCCTCCGGGTTCTTGATTGATGTAGACACCAAAGCGAGATCGGGGAAACCTTCCCTGATGCTCCAGCTATCTCCCAGTCGTTGTAGATGGCCGGATGAAGCTCCAAATCCCCGGATCTAGGCTTGCAAAGTCAGGTTCTTCTCCAAGAAACTAGGGTTTGTCTTCTTCTCCTTCCTCTCCTCTTGCAAGGAGAGCCAAGAGAGGGCTGAGGGTTGAAAAAGGGGTTTGTATATAGAGGAGAGGAGCTCTCCTCTCACGCAGGTCGGACAAGAAGGCTTTCAGACCGTTGGAGACAGCTCCCCAATGGGTGAGCTAGCTTGCTCCCGGAATTCTGGGATCTGCAACGCATGCAGGTCAGAGAAGTTGGCGTCCCCATCGCTGGATGCTGGGGTTAGTGTTGGCGTCCATATGGTTGACGCCGACACCACATCGACGTCTGTTGATATTGACGCCAATCTGACCTCGGCCAGAACTCTAAAACATGCAGAAACCATGCACATCTTATACCTATATATGTCATATGTATACTATTACGTACACACTACCATCATATCCTTCATACATTATTTACATCTAATTTATACACATGCATGCAATAGTATACTAACTAGTACTTACGTAGATATTTACATACGTACATACACAACATGAATTATTTACATGTAATACAATAATGCAACAAAATTCGAGGGCCTTACACCCTCTCCCCCTTAAAGAAACTTCGTCCTCGAAGTTAGAACGACGCTACTCAAAAAAGGGGATACTTCTTCTTCATCGCATCCTCAAGCTCCCAAGTAGCCTCCTCTCGTGAGAAGTTCCGCCAGAGAACTTTCACCGACGCAATACTCTTGTTCCGGAGGTGCTGAACTTTCCAGTCAATAATAGCTACTGGTTGCTCGACATACGACAGATCTGGCTGAATCTCCACTGGCTCATGACTAATCACATGAGACGGATCTCGGACATACTTCTTGAGCATCGAAACGTGGAAAACGGGATGAACACTAGCCAACGTTGGGGGTAAGGCTAGCTCATACGCCACGCTGCCCAAACATCTGAGAATGTCATATGGGCCAATGAACCTAGGGCTCAACTTACTATGCCTGCCAAATCTGACGACACCTCGAGTAGGCGATATCTTCAAGAAGACATGATCACCCACCTCGAACTCAAGATCCTTCCTCCTGTTGTCGGCATAGCTCTTCTGCCTATCCTGTGCCGCAACAAGCCTCTTTCTGATAAGCTGGACCTTATCCGAAGTCTCCTGAACTAACTCCGGACCGATCAGCTGCCTATCACCGGTCTCCTCCCAACAAAGGAGATCTGCAGGGCCGACCATACAAAGCCTCAAATGGAGCCATACCAATACTCGCATGAAAGCTGTTGTTGTATGCGAACTCCACTAGAGGTAAATGATGCTCCCAATCATCCTTCCAATCCAAAACACATGCTCTCAACATATCCTCGAGCGTCTGGATAGTCCTTTCGGACTGTCCATCATTCTGGGGATGAAACGCCAAATTGAGCTTCAGCTCCGAACCTAAAGCATCCTGAAGACCCTTCCACAACCTCGAAGTGAATCTCGGATCCCGATCCGAAATGATCGACTTCGGTACACCATGCAATCTAATGATACCGCTAACATACAATCTAGCTAAACTGTGACGGCCCTCATTATACCGGTACGGTTATACCAAACCACGTCGGTATAGCAAGAGTCCTCACAGTGGGACATTTACCCAAACGATGCATACAGCTGAGATACACGCGAATATACAACAGAGTAGCGGAAGTAAAAGACAACTGTCTCCATTCATTCATCATCCACATTAAACATACATGCAATTCGCAATTAACATAAAAGAACTAAAGGTCCACATAATTTAAATTGCTGAAATAGAACCACAATTGTCCACATTTATACATCCTTTTCATAATACTCTAATACAATGTTCAAATTACATACTTATGAAATACACAAATCTCAAGAAACTCCAAAGCTAGTCTCCGAGCTCGGAGTCCGTCTCCACCGTCTCCTCCAACGGTGCCGTGTCACCAACTATACCTGTACGCCGAAGCAAGGAGTGAGTCCAAGGACTCAGCAAGCAACACTACTCATGATATACACGTACAAGTCCTAGTGGTTTCTACATGCACATTTACAATTTGCAACACATGGCATGCTAGTCAATTTAAGTTTCAACCTATCATGAAAGTTTTACAACTTTATACATGGATCATGCTTTCAGATTTCTAAGGATAAAATTTACCTATCACATGCTCTCTATTCCATTTACTCATGAAATTTGTCTTTAAAGAACCTAAACATGAGAGCTACCAACATGAACATTGTGCATGCATGAAAGGGGAACACAACTAGCATGGATTTCACATGTCCTTAAGTACATACATAACCCTTTTCACATGCTTTAGGTTTCTGATTTCACATGGTTTAACGGCTTTAAACCTATACATGAAAGCTACAATATTGCATAAAACATATCATGTGATCAAACAATCATGCTATCTTGTACCCGTTTTCACCAATTATTCCTAACATGGATTCTAAACATCTTTGCACATAATAACATGATGATAATAACATAAATTCACTGATTTCACATGATTTCAGATTTGTCTCACATGGTTTTCAATAACATATTTTCACATCTTTAGTTTCACATTTTCTTTACACAAGTTTCCTCTTTCACATGGTTCACTTTACACAAACACATTCACATTGTCACTTACACATTTACACATGGACACATACACATTACACATTTCACATTACACTTTAGGTGCCGTGACACATAGTCCAAACCACCAAGAAGGACATATACACATCACATTACACATAGACGCCATCTAGGCATTCCAATGGCGACTCTTGGACTGCGCAGACCGGGAGAACAAGTCTCCACCCTACCAGTGGTACTTGTCCACCTCCAGGATTTCCCCCTAATGCCCTTAGGGTCACTTACACATTGAACTTTCTCAGGGGACTTTTCCCTTGATACAGCTCCACTGCCCTCTACGGAAGCAGTGTCACATTGGCACAGTTACACATTTACACATTTACGTTTTTACACATGGTTTTACACTTCACACTTTTCATCTCATTCACTTTCTCACTCACATGAATATCTCTGTTTTTCCTAACATGGTACTACAGAATTTCAGGAGTTTAACACACAGGAATGTTCACTAATCAAGTTGGGTTTAGACAATAACTAACCACATTACGATAATATACGTAGATTATCACATTTTACATGAAAATACATAACTTCTTATTTACTGATCCAAATGACCTGAAATTTTAACCACATGCTGTTTTCGGGTTCAAGATCATACACTCAAAATTTTCAGATTTTTCTGAGCTAAATATAATTTACAGAAAATCAAATACCTATTTTTGCATGTCATTCACAACTTAAGTTAACATAGAGTTTAACACATCTTGAAATTTGCCACTTACTGTTTAAACAGAGGCTACTAACATACGCATGATTTGAGAATACAAGATTTCCCTAAATCATACATCTATAGATTAATCATCACAATCTTTCTTGTATGTCTTTTTACTTACCGAACCGGATTTATTTGCAATTTATACAAGCATGGATAATTTATCAAAATTGCATACACATATACTGACCCACTAATCTTCATGATCAGACAAAACCAAGGCATTCATACTAATCCTAATCATGAAACATGGATTTGCAAGATTTTCAACAAGTCATGCTCACAAGTTTAAGGGATACAATATTTCCTACATTCACCATCACACACCATATTCATCCACACACCATAATTGACTATATACATAGAGTATAAGATTACCATATATCCTCATCACGGAAACCATACCGAAATTAATGTAAAGGAAGGGCAGAACAGTTCACTGTTCTGTCCAGAGGAACTTGGCGGCAGTCTCTGGCCACTGACTCAGGGTCAGCGGCATGGCCGATGGACGCCAAGCATAATATCGGCGTCCAGGGACCTTGCCGTCGATGCAGGTCTGTGCATGAACACAGACCCGACCTCTCAAGATTTGGTGAATGGGAGGGTCTAGGACTCGAGGGAAAATTTATAAAAATGGTAAAACCGACCTAGACTCATACGGGAACATCATTGATAGGTCACTTGCCTTTTAAAAATTCCTCCAAAGGATCTAGGGCTCAGTGAAGCTCTCCTTGGGCTGTCCCAAGAAGTGCAGAACTCCCTCCTAGATCTTCTTCCTCCGGGTTCTTGTGCGAGATCCACAGCAAGTCGAGGTCGGGGAAGCCTTCCTCGTCGGTCCAGCAACCTCCTTGAAGCAGTGGAACGCCAGATCAAGCTCTAGGGGGTCGGATTTTTGGGTGCTAAGTGGGGTTTTCCTCACAGTTTTCTCTCTAGGGTTTTTCTTTCTCTTTTTCTCCTCTTGCAAGGGTGAAAAGAGGCTGGGGGAAGGGAGCTCCGGTTTAGACTTAAGGAGAGACCCCTCTCCCACTCCTTGGGTGATATGACAGCCCTCAGAGCGTTGGGGAGAACCCCCAATGGCTGGGCTTTCTTGTTTCAGAAGCTTGCAGCTCTGCTGCGCATGCAGGCCAGAGAAATTGGCGTCAATATCGCTGGACGCCAGGATGAGTGTTGGCATCCATGTCTGGACGCTGACACCACCTCAGCGGCCAGGGGTTGACGCCAAGATGGCCTTCGGCCAGAACTCTAAAATATTCAAAAACCAAGCATACCATGCATATATACATGCAATATGTATACGGTATTATGCCCATACTATCACCATGCAATACATACATTATTTATATTTAATATAAACATATGCACACGTAATTATACTAATCAATACGTACGTAAATATGTATATACATACACAAGCACAACATACGCACACACAAACACAATTTATGCGATGGAATTCGAGGGCCTTACATAAACTCTCTACGGACTACTTCTTCTTCATAGGTAAGAAATGAGCAGTCTTCGAGAATCTATCTACAACTACCCAAATCGAGTCATTGCCCCTTCTAGATCGAGGCAAACCCGAAACAAAGTCCATAGTGACAGCTTCCCACTTCCACACTGGGATGTCCATCCTTTGCATAAGGCCAGATGGTCGCTGTCGCTCGGCCTTCACTTGCTGGCATACTAAACACCGGGACACATAATCCGCTACATCCCTCTTCATGCCGGACCACCAAAAGGATCTCTTCAAATCCTGGTACATCTTCGTGTTACCCGAATGAATAGAGAATTGCGATCTATGAGCCTCCGCTAACACATGCTCACGGACATCTACTAAATCAGGGACACAAACACAGTGATGAAATCTAATCACACCGTCCTCATCACGAGCAATGCCTGCCTTGCCCACTAACTCTAAGAGTCTAGGGTCGGCCTTCTGTTGCTCGATCACCTCATCCAAAACCGAGGACCTAAGAGATAACTGAGCTACAAAAGCCTGGCATAGCGATGGCTCTAACTCAGTCAACGCGCAAGCCGCATCTTCCAACATCTTCCAATCCTGCTGGAGAGATGGCCTCTTTCTACTCAGGGCATCCGCTACGACATTCGCCTTCCCAGGGTGATACTGAAGGTCGAAGTCATAGTCCTTCAAGAACTCAATCCATCTTCTCTGCCTCAGGTTTAATTCCTTTTGGGAGAAAAGGTACTTCAAGCTCTTGTGGTTGGTAAATACCTCGAATCTGACACCATAAAGATAGTGCCTCCAGATCTTTAGTGCATGAACCACTGCTGCGAGCTCCAAGTCATGAGTCAGATAGTTCTTCTCATGATCCTTCAACTGACGAGAAGCATAAGCCACTACCCTTTCCTGCTGCATTAGCACACAGCCTAAACCATTCCGAGACGCATCCATGTAGATAGAAAAACTCTCTACACCGCTCGGTAAGACTAACACCGGGGCTGTCATGAGCTTAGTCTTCAACAATTGAAAACTACTCTCACACTTCTCGGACCATACAAACTTCACTCCCTTTCTGGTAAGCTGAGTCAAAGGAGCGGCGATGGATGAAAATCCCTCAATAAATCGCCGATAGTAACCAGCTAAACCAATAAAACTACGAATCTCTGAAGGGGTCTTGGGGATCTCCCAATCCATAACTGCCTGGACCTTTGCTGGATCAACTGCTACACCAGCACCGGAGATAACATGCCCGAGGAAATGAACCTCGCGCAACTAAAAATCACACTTGCTAAACTTAGCATACAGCTTGTGCTCACGAAGAACCTCTAACACTACCCTCAAATGCTGACGGTGTGTGGCCTCGTCCGGAGAGTAGACTAGCACATCATCAATTAACACTACGACAAAGCTATCTAGATAGGGCCTAAACACCCTGTTCATGAGATCCATGAACGCTGCAGGGGCATTGGTCAATCCGAAAGGAAGGACCAAAAACTCATAATGTCCATAACGGGTTCTAAATGCCGTCTTGGACACATCCTCACTCCGAATCCTCAACTGATGATAACCAGATCGCAAGTCAATCTTAGAAAAGACTGATGCATCTCGCAACTGGTCAAACAAATCATCAATACGAGGTAAGGGATACCTGTTCTTCACAGTCACTTGGTTCAACTTCCTGTAATCAATGCATAACCTAAGTGACCCGTCTTTCTTCTTGACAACAATACAGGTGCGCCCCAAGGGGAAACACTCGGGCGAATAAATCCTTTATCAAGCAACTCTTGCAACTGCCTCCTCAACTCGGCTAACTCCGCAGGTGCCATCCGATATGGAGCCTTCGAGATAGGAGAGGTGCCCGGAAGCAACTCTATGGTAAACTCTATCTCTCTATCCAGTGGCAAACCAGACAAATCATCAGGAAAGACGTCTGGAAAATCCTGCACTACCTCAATCTCTGCAAGAGTAGGTGACTCATCAGCCTCTGGCACTAGTACCACGCTGGCAAGAAAAGCATCACAACCCTTGTTTACCATGCGCATCGCCTTCATGGCAGAGATGACCATCTTTCCCGCCCAGTTCCTTGGCAAGGGGTGAGAGAACTCATCCTCACCAGGAATGCGGAAAACAATCCTCTTCCGACGACAATCCACTAACGCATAGTGCTCCTCTAGCCAATCCAGACCAAGAATAGCATCATAGTCCTTCATCTTTAGCAAGAAGAAACACCCATCTAGGACTCTATCCTCAATACACACAGGTAACGACGGAATGCACTTCCTAGTTGATACCGTACCAGCAAGGCTGTGCACAGACAAAGGGACCTCTAAATCCTCAGACTCTATGCCTGACTCTAGGCTAACTTCCTAGCGAGCCGCTCGGAAATGAACGAGTGAGTAGCCCCCATATCAAACAAAACCCGAGCGTGCACACCTAAAAGTAAAACCGTACCTTCGGTGACATGGTCCGCCTGCTCGGCGTCCTCGCGAGCTAAAGCAAACACTCGAGCTGGGGCTCGAGGCCTTCCTGGTCTTCCTGTAGCTGGCGCTGCTGCCGCTACTCCTGGGGCTGTCGCTCCACGCTGGACTCCCTGCTGACGTCTTAGGCAATCTTTGATCTTGTGGTCGCTGCTTCCGCACTTCAAGCACTTGCCCGTAATCATCCAACATTCGGTACCACCAAGTGTCTTCCCACAGTGGGGACACTCTTTCTTTACACCAGGGGAACATACAGAGGGTACCTGAGAACTGCCGACTGCCACTGATCGTTGCTGTATCTGGTACACCGCTTTCTTCTTGTCTTGCCGTTGGAATGTCGCTGATGGCCTCTTCTGCGAAGCTTTCTTCTCTTCAAGGTATTGCTCCATTTCTCCCTCTTGCCTACAAGCAGCACTAAGGGCCTCGTCCAATGTGCGGTGGTCAAATGCCACGAGTCTTGTCCGCAGTGATGGCTTGAGTCCCATCACGAACTTCTTTGTCTTCCTGCGCTCGTCTGCCACGATGTGAGGTGCATATTTAGAGAGTTCAGAAAATCTTGCCTCATATTCCAACACAGTCATGGAGCCTTGAGCCAAAGATAGGAATTCCTGCTCCATCCGATCTTGAATATGCTCAGGGACGAACTTGGCTCTAAAGAGCCTCACGAACTCGTCCCAAGCAACATCAACAGCTCCGTCCTCAAACCGGGTACGCAGCAATGAAGCCCACCATACATCAGCTCTTTCCTGCAGTACACCGCTCATAAGAACCATCTAAACAAATCTAACTTAACAAAACATACAAGCATATAACTAAGGCATACCTGTAGCATGTAGGTGGCTAATGTAACCTTATCCTCATCTGCACACCTGATGGCTCGGAAGATCTTTTCTATCTCCCTCATCTAGCTTTCTGCCAACAATGGATCGCTCTCCCCCTTAAAAGAGGGTGGCAGCATCCTCTTGAATCTTTCCATGGTAGAAGGTCCACCATGGTCCTGAGCTGGTACTTGAGCCTGCTACAGTACAAAGCAAGCAATACACAATCAACATAATATCGCATAATTAAAAAAAAAAGACTATTAATCATTTATTAGTCTAACCTGAGCCTCTAACTGAGCCTGGAGTGCTGCCTGGGTATAAGCCTGCGTCTGCATGGCTTGCACCAGACCTTGCATGAATACTCTATAATCCACAGGCGGCGGTGGGGGAAGTACAGGACCCTGTGGAGCAGGAGCCTGCTGCTCAGTCCGCTCATCACGTCTCGGCTCGTCCTCATAGGCCGGCGCTCCGCCACGCCTATCTCTCGAAGCCATGGCTGTAATAAATTTCAGCCACCATTAGAGCTACTTTAATTTATTTCCTAACCATTTTCTTATCTATTTTCATTCGTTATTAATCAATTCTACACATGTGGACATTCCTATGTAGACTTAGCATGTAATGAAGATGATGACTTATGTATATTCATGTGCAATCTCAACCGCTTGCTCTGATACCAATCTCTGTAGCGACCCTCATTATATCGGTACGGTTATATACCAACCCACGTCGATATAGTGAACGTTGCCACAGTGGGACATTTACCCAACAATAACATTCAGCTGAGATACACGTGAATATAAGAACAGAGTAGTGGAAACAAAAGAACCACTGTCTTCAATTCATTCATCATCCACATTCAACATACATGATTGCATTGACATTTAATAACTAAAAGTCCACATAATTAACTTGCTGAAAATCAAATACATAATTGTCCACACTTAAACATTCTTCCATGATAATGCTAGTACAATATAGCAATTACATATTATGAAGTCAAATATCGCAAAGTACACCGGCGGTCTAATCTCCACGCTCGGAGTCGGTCTGCACTGCCTCCTCCGCAAGGGTGTCGTCACCAACTACACCTGTACGCCGAAGCAAGTAATGAGTCTAAAAGACTCAGCAAATAACTCTACACATACCATACATGTACACGCCATAGCAGGTTTTACATACACATTTACAAGATACGATGTATGACATACTTAACATTGAAGGTCAACACTCTATTATGATGACTCTACCAATTAAACACATGGCTCATAATTTCAGATTTTCTAAATCAAAATCTCCTATCACATGCCCTCTCTAATCATTCCTACACATGAAAGTTCTACATTCAATTAACTAAAACATGAGAGCAATCTAGCATGGCTAGCTTACATACATGAAAGGAACATTGCTAACATGCTTACTACTCATTCATACACATGCACATGACCATTTTACATGCTTTAAGCTTTCTAGTTTTACATAGACTAGGAAGCATAATCCAACACATGAGAGCTACTTAATCAATTTAAGTTACAACATGAAGGCAAACAAGCATGGGATTACTTACACACCACTAAGAATCATTTCTAACATGGAATCTAGGCAATTTGCACATGTAAAGCATGATTATGAGTACATTTAGTTTGCAGTTTTAACATGATTTCATATTATTACGACATGGATCACAAATTCACAACCCTCACGTTTGGTTTCACATATTTACACAATTTCTCATTCACATAATTTACACTTTACACATGCACATTTACACATTGGTCACATCCACAGTTCTTACACATGAACACATACACATTTTCACATTCACATTTAGTGCCGTGACACATAGTCCAAACCACCAGAGAAGGACACATCACATCACATACACATAGACATCACCTAGGCAATACAGTGACGACTCTTGGACTGCGCAGACCGGGAGAACAAGTCTCCACCCTAACCAGTGGTACTTGTCCACCTCCAGGATTTCATCCTAATGCCCTTAGGATCACAACACATTGAACCTTCTCAGGGGGACTTTTCCCTGATACGGTTCCACTGCCCTCTATGGAAGCAGTGTCACACTTGGCACAATTTACACATTTACCGATTTTTAACACATATCTTTACACATGTCACTTGCCTCTCATTCATTTTCTCACTCACACAAGGGCTCTGTTTTCCTAACATGATTCTATAGTTAACAGGGACTACATGTTCAGAATTTTACACAAATCAGATCACACACACATGTCACATTATTCCCACATTAGCATGCATTCTTTTTCACATTTCTCACATGGAAAAATTCATATTTCACTATATAGTTGTCCAAACGACTTGAAAATTTAACCACATGCTGATCTTAGTTTATGATTCCACATGAAAATTTTCAGATTTTTCTGACTCAAAATGAAGTTACAGAAAATTTAACATCAATTTCACATTATTATTCATAATGCAAATTAACATGGAGTTGAACATAATCACAAATTTTAACAGCTCACTGTCTGCACCCTAGCATGCACAGGGTCACAGAATTTATTCCCGAATTTACCGAGCAACACGCAATTTACTGGAAATTTAACATGACCTACGCATGATTTCTATTTCCCAAAACAGAAATTTCAATAACCATACAAGCATGGGAAAAAATGTCAGAAACTCAGAACACAGACAGAATCATACATACATGGTCTAACAAATTTGGGCAACAAAACTTTGCCACGGATCATTAGGATCATGGTGAATACCATTGCCATTCATTTCGCATACACATTAGATAGACGAATAAACTCAACCACCCACAAAATAAATGTTCATTCATTCTCCCATTCATCACATTAGCTAGTATACATAGCATATAAGAGTTACATTATATCCTCATCGCAAAACACGTCGAAATTAATCAAATATGCCAGGAAGAACAGGTCACTGTTCTGTCTTGGAGAACTTAACGGCGGTCTTTGGCCGTTCCAGGAGTGGACGGCCAGATCGCTGGACGCATACCAAGGATCTTGGCGTCAAGGGCATTGATGCCAAGTTCCTGTCTGTGCAGAAACTCAGACCGAACTCCAAATGCAAAGGTGAAAGGGGGATCTAGGACGTGAGGAAAAATACATAAAAATTATAAAACCCTACTTGACATTACATGGACGGAGGGTGAGGGTTACTTGCCTTTGAAAAATACTACAAGGGGATCTAAAATGGCGGTGAAGCTCTCCTTGGGCAGTCCCAAGAAGCCTCCAATGACACCTTCCTCCGGGTTCTTGATTGATGTAGACACCAAAGCGAGATCGGGGAAGCCTTCCCTGATGCTCCAGCTATCTCCCAGTCGTTGTAGATGGCCGGATGAAGCTCCAAATCCCCGGATCTAGGCTTGCAAAGTCAGGTTCTTCTCTCAGAATCTAGGGTTTGTCTTCTTCTCCTTCCTCTCCTCTTGCAAGGAGAGCCAAGAGAGGGCTGAGTGTTGAAAAAGGGGTTTGTATATAGAGGAGAGGAGCTTTCCTCTCACGTAGATCGGACAAGAAGGCTTTCAGACCGTTGGAGACAGCTCCCCAATGGGTGAGCTAGCTTGCTCCCAGAATTCTGGGCTCTGCAATGCATGCAGGTCAGAGAAGTTGGCGTCCACATCGCTGGACGCTGGGGTTAGTGTTGGCGTCCATATGGTTGACGCCGACACCACATCGACGTCTTTTGATATTGACGCCAATCTGACCTTCGGCCAGAACTCTAAAACATGTAGAAACCATGCACATCTTATACCTATATATGTCATATGTATACTATTACGTACACACTACCATCATATCCTTCATACATTATTTACATCTAATTTATACACATGCATGCAATAGTATACTAACTAGTACTTATGTAGATATTTACATACGTACATACACAACATGAATTATTTACATGTAATACAATAATGCAACAAAATTCGATGGCCTTACACCTACACACTCATACAAGGCTTTAAGGTTGATCTACTTACCGATTTCATCGCTTTGGCACGTTTCCTCCGTTCCTCCTCCATGTTCACGATCGGGGCTTCTTCTTCTTCTTCCACCGCCATTTCCGCGACGTCCACCTCCTCCTCAACCGGAGGCGCCTCCGTTTGGCGCCGGAAGCTTCGCCGCTCCGCCTGGCGTTTCCTCCGTGAGGAACCCTCACCCGAGTTCTTTCCTCCCTCCATCTGGATCGGTGTTGAATTGAGCGAGTTTGTAGGCATGCTAGGGTGCGGAGAGGAGCAAGAGTGCAAAGATGCAAGATGGCTCAAAGTTGTTTGAGTTTTTGAAAACCCGGAAAGGAGAAAGAAAGGGCCGTTTGCATTTTGAATCGGTCGGTTTGAGTCACGTCAGGACGGTAGGCCGCGACCAAGCCGCGTCGACCGGGATGACCGCGACTATGTCGTGGCCGCCCGCCCTGATGCATTATGAAGGTGGTTGCCATGGATGTCACGTCATCAACCGAGCCATCTGAACTTGCAGAAATTTCAGTTTTGTTCATTCCAATTCAAATCATTACATTCACTAATCCTTTCTATCAAATAAAAATGCTCTAATTCCTTTTCCTAACTACCATATGATTCCTTGCCTACAATCAAATCATTGAATTTCAAACATTCCCCGGTGCCGGCTGAATCTTCCCTAAAGCTTCAATATATTCCTTCATCGCATCCTCGTCCTCTTCTACCTCAGCTTGAACTACGCTCATCGCGCATCCTTCCCAATGGATGATGGCGCTACGCACATCGCGCTCATCCTGCTCATCACCCATCTTCCGCTGTTGAATGGGCGGGTAGTGTGATAGGGTGGGGACAATCGTGCGAGCTCCGCTGCACTGAAGATCGCATCAATCCGGGTTGTATAGCACCAATGCTTCATTTCCTAGCAGTCGTAGGGCGAGTCCGGTGCGGTGAGGGTGGTGAATCGCCCGGTTGAGCAGAAATCGCGGGCTCATGTCGAACTCGGCTACACTCATCCTTTTGAAGTAGTCGTGCCATGCCTTCAATCCTTTCAGCTGTGCAGTCTTGCACCACACCTTGGTACCCATGTTGAGAGGCCCGCCCACGAATGCCAATGAATGATTGAGCATTGTCTTGCACTCCGTGGCCAGGTTCTCCATTGCTCAGAACTGGATATGCATGCCCATCCAAAGCTCGAGGGCGATGACCGAGCCGAAGAAAGGTCCCCCGGTTGCTGAAGAGGTCAATCCAGCATACAAGTAGCCTAAGATTGCCTGGCCAATTCTCATACCTTCTGAAATCGAGTCGATGATGCTAAGGTTGGCAAAGGAGATAGCGTCATCCGTTGCCGGGAAGAGGATGATGCCGCAGATGCAAATAGCGGCAGCCTTGGCAATTGTTGTGTAGTTTCCGATGTTTCTCTTACATTGTGAAGTGATCCACTGTGCGATTGGAAGAAGGTGCACGTGCATCCCACTCGTCATGGAGTACAAGTTAGTCTTCCTTGTGGTAATTTCTGCAAGAATACTCCAGGAATTGATCGGCGCCACGGTGTATGAGATCGCAAGTTCTTCACCTCTTTGGTACTATGGGAGGCCGAGCATTATCTCTGATTCTTCCAGCAGGATCGTGGCTTCAAAGCAGGGGAAGATGAACATGTGTGTCTAGGTATGCCACAGCTCCACTAGCGCGGTAATGCTATCCCACACATGCACCACTTTTTCATATTTCTTGGCCAGCACAAGCACTGTGGATAGCCCCCATTCTTTCAAATAGCTAATGGACGTGGGCGGTAGTAGCTCGAGCATGGGCGCGAGCCATGGCACCTGGGAGAACCGCCTTTGGCTGGGTAAGATCTGAAGAGAGGTAGAAGAAGGGAGTCTAAGAACAGAGAAGAACAAGAAAAAGGGGGGAAAGCAGAGCATAGTTCAGAAGTTCAGAAATTGAGGAGAAATGCACTTACTTGGAGTTCTGGGCACATGCACACATGCCCGGGGATGGCGGAGAGTCGCTGGAGTTCGGCATAGGACTCTCTTGCTGCCTTTGGGCCGGAGTATGGAGGGATGTCCTCCTGGAAAACAAAGCAGCTTCTCTTCATGGTGACAAAGAGGGAGAAACTTGAAGAAAATTGAGGAAGAAAGGGAGCAGAAGGTTAGCTGCGGGATTAGCCCCTAAATCCTCCTATTTATAGAGTTTTAAGAGGTCTACTCCTACTCTAATCCCGAAACTAGGTGTTAGGATAATATTAGAAGAGGTTTAGGAGTCCTAGTGTTAGTCTAGATGTCTTAGGATGAGGATAAACTCCGTTTTCTGGTTTTTTTGGGTTCGGTCCGAGTCGCGACGCCGCGATCTGACGCGACCTTGTCGCGACAGGGCGCTGCGACGCGACTATGTCGCGGTCAGCTTGAGCGTCGCCTCTCCACCCGAGGGGTGGTTTTCATGTCTGTGCTGTGTGTATATGTTGTTTGATTATTTATAATTGTTGTATTTGTTATCTCATTGTGTTTGTTTCTATCCACAAAAAAAAAATCAGAAATTCAGAAAAAAAAAAAAGGGGGGACTTCGTCACAGGTAAGTCAGGTAAGTATTTCTATCACTTCTCCTCACATTATTATATGGTATTCTACTTATTATATCATTTCAAGGACCGACTAGTTTTCAATGTGTTCTGGGATTTGAGTTCCCTTTTACCAAAAATAATGATAATCAAGGTGCACGTTGTTAATCGCTGGATAGACCGTTGAGTTGTTTAAGATCGGGAACGATGGATTCAGGCCTGCACTGCGGTTGTAGGTAGTCTCTTGGCCCGTTCTTATTTGGCTTAACATATTATCCTTGATATATTTTCTATTTTCTCCCTTTATTTGCATTTGCTTTGATGGTTTCTTTTATTTTAGCCCAGCATGCATCATGCAGGACTTTGAATTTTCCTGACTCATTCCTGACTTTTGATGAGCCCTTGTTGAGTGCCCAATCATCCTCCAGTTTCCAAACAAGAAACTCAATTCCACTCCGAATCGGAAGGTTTGCCTCCGAGTAAGTTGTTCCCGTTAGTATGACAAGAATTTCCCTGTCTGGATTCTCTATCAAATTTTCATCCTATTCCTTTGATCCGTTTTGGTTGCGAACCGCTCCCAGGAAAGAGTCATGAGTTACCTGCCTGGCACACACATGTCCCTCTAGGGCGAAACTTGCAGGCCAAACGGCTAGGGTACCTCTCAATCGAGGGGTTGATCGTCCTCCTCTTTTCTCCTACTCGTCCAGACTTGTTCTTCTTGGCATCCTGCTCGAGCAGCTGACTTGGGGCTTTCAAGAAAATTTCAGTTACCTGTTAGTTAGACCGGGTGTCTCTTTAACTTGGCTCCCACTTTTCAGTCCACTCCGCGTCATTTCCGCTTCGCCGTCACTTCGTGACATCTCCACTCCATTTCCGCTTCGCTACCCTGCAAAGAGGAAGCCAAGGAGGGGCAATCTGTAGACACCCGGTTCCGACTAATGGGTTGAACCACATTTCATGTTATCCTAGTTAGCTCCTAGTTGGTCACTCACCTTGAGCCCATCATTAGCCTTAATTGAGCCCATTAACAATTTAAAATTGCCTTGAAATCCCGCCCATTATTATTTTGGAGAGTCCATATGCAATTATAACTCATTTTCTTTTATGTAACTGGATGATAAATGCAAAATAATTCGATTTCCTAGTCGCGACATATCGTAGCGCCGCGACTCTAGTCGCGACAGTCCTGGACGCCGCGACAGCCCATGCATGATATCCATACACGTGAGCTTACTATCGCGACGCTCCGGCCCGTCGCGACCCCACGATACGCCGCGACAATGCCTGAGCGCACCAGACTCCGCAACAACCTCCCATTTATCCTCCTATTGATCCAGCTTTATCCCTAGGACATATCTCAACCCCTTGGGGCGAGATTCGGCCCTAGGGACTCTTGTGAGAATCCCTTGGACTCTCCCTTACAATTTTAAAAGGCCATTATCTCCCATTTCGAATTTTGACCATTTTTAAGAGATAATATCACATATTTCTCTCTCATGGCTCTATAAAAGAAAGACCCTCCTCAAGGACGAGGGGAGCCTCATTTCACTACAAGAAAATGTCAATTTAGCGACGGACATAATCCGTCGCTAAATATACTTCGCGACGGATTAACGACGCATTAACTGCGGAATACGTCCGTCCCAAAAAACTGCTCGCTAAATCCGCGGCGGGTGTCAGGCGTCGCTAGTCCGTCGCCATTTAGCGATGGAGTAGCGCAAAATTTTATCCATCGCTAATCAGCGTCCCATTATTTTTATCGCAAATCTGTCGCTAATTAGCGACGGAATATACAACAACTTCACAGCCAAAGTTAATTCCTCGTAAATTCATCGTTGATTAGCGACGAATTTTTCTGACGCTGTTCTGTCGCGATGGATGTTCTTTTAGCGACGGATTTAGTGACAGGTACCGGAAGCTGTTTAGCGACGGACTATTTCCGTCGCTATTCTGTCGCTAGAAAATATAGCGACGGAATAGAGCCGCCGACGTACAAGTCGGTAGATATTGGAGGATAGTTGGGGCCGGGTGGAGGGTGGTCGCTACTCAGCGACGGATATTAGCGATGGATTTGGGCCGTCGCTATTCCGTCGCTAAATTAATAAAAAATTAAAAAAAAACCATACATCTTGCACCTGTATACATTTTTATACAACTAATTAAATTAATATGCTTCGTACATATGTTTTTTTAAATGAAAACTTGATAAAAACAATAATTCTTAGACATTTGACAATACCCTACTTTCAAACTAAAATGAACATCCATAGTAAGTATTTACTAAAATATTATACAATAACATAAAATTTAATCAAGAACAATAGTTGTTGGACATTTGACAATACTCTACGATCAAACTATTAAATTGATTAAAATGGCCCCACCTATTTAACTTCATGTGAATTCCTCACAACTAGTGAACTCAGAGTATTTTGACCTTAGGTAAATTCTCTCCAGTCAACACCATTATTTTTTCCCATAATGCAATGAACAAACCAGAGCCTTCACACCAAATGGTAGGCTAAGTTTGGTAACTATAACTTAAATGGCATGTGAAAGCAAATACCAAACAAATTCATGTCTTCTGCCAGTGAAATGTCTACTTAATCAAAACTCTCAAAAGTGTGAAGTACAAATCTATTTCTTCAATAATTGGATGACATTTTTCAAATATATTTCCACAAGAGGAGGATTCAATATATATTGATATAGCTTTGAGGAAGTCTAGACTTGTCACTAATCTCACTCCATCCTAGCCACGATCATGTATCCTCATTACATTTCATAATTTTAAAGTCAGATTAACACTCTCCTGTACCATCCAACAAATAGGGAATAATAAAAAATTAGCATTGATCTTCCTGCAACAATGATTAATTCTAGAAACACTAATAGTTCTATCATCAAACTCACAACATTAATCCAAAACTCATTGCCACTTAATGAATATGGAATGATTGAAGAAAATAGTTTCTTTGCAAAACCAAGTTATTCATATGTTGGTCATAAACAGACTAGCCATTCATATCAATTCCATGGAACTATAAATTTACCTTGGTTCAGGATCACCATAGGTAAAACAATATAAAGTCTTTCACAAAAGTCATTGAAACAGTAAGCATGATAAAGGGATGTGCATACTAGTTCAAGGCTGTTATTCTCATTATACTTCTCTTCCCATTCTCTCTAAGCATTTTCCTCTGCCTGATATTGTACAATTAGCTGGGCCTGCTGTTGTAGAGTTTTCTCCTTCACTTCATATCTGCCAAATCTATCAGCATAAAGATCCACAACAGGATGTCCCTGCTGTGTGAAAGCATAAAGGTCCCTTTATCTCTGCTAAAAGCAAACTAAAAGCATACAGATCCACAACATGTGAAAAACATTTTTAATAATGTAAACAAATTTTGCTTGTAACTAAGAATAGTTTTAGAGACAGACCCTATCTCCCTACTGCTCTTTATCCTCCAGCATGACTTCCCTGAGAGATGCTGAGGAGAAGGTCCAATCCCGAAAATAACGTCTAGCCATGGACACTTCCTGTTAGTTCCTTAAACACGTTCTGAAATGTAGGTTAATTACTAAAATGGTGGATGAACAATGACAAAGTGATTTACTATAACAGAACCACCAATGTAAAGCTCAAGTTAGCAGCCCCATATGGAAGTGTATTATTTTGTTCAACCCCAGAAATCCAAACTGAACCAATCAATTCGGTCTGCTTTTGTTTGTGAAGAACCTTTTTTGGTTCTCTTTGGTTTCATACTTTGTTGAAACTGAACGAAAATGACAAACAGAATCAAATTTAATATGCATATACATTATCAACTAATTTTTATGTTATTCCTCCTTTAAATAAGTTCCACACTCACCTCACTCAAAAAGACTAGCTGTCAGCTAGCATAATGGCCTTTTTATTTTGTGTTAAACCTCAATCTTATAAAGCAGAAAAATGTCTTAGATTTCAAATATGGGACTAGCATCCCAGTGCTTCCCCAACTCTAGCGCAGCCTCCATCTGGGATGAAGTATGATGTTTTTGACAATAGCATCACATTGAAAAAGTAAAGAGAGGGCGATAGGACAATCTATAAGATATACCCAAACACCCATCCCAAGAATCCTTCCCTTGGTTCTCACCTTCACTAGTGCAAAATAAAAAAGAAAAAATGTGTCTCGTATGTAGCTCAACTCAAACTGAACCATTTTTTTAGTTCAGTTTGGCTCAGTTCTTTAAGAGTGCTTAAGTTATTTTGTACCTGTCCATATTTGATCATGTTAACATATATAGAATTTATTCTACAAGCATGCATACTATACACATGCACATATAATATTATATGTAAAACATCTACATCCACATAACTAAAATGAAATTCAAATCCATAAGCACTAGGCATGCAGGAGTCCATGGTACTCCCAAGTCTAGTCATTTTCATCCAAGAAGGCAGACCATAGTATTTTATGACGAACTACCATAACCTGATGTTTTCATATGTGGCTCACCACGTTGAACGGGGTCTCACTGCCGTCATGACTAACCAATGTCTGCTTCATGGTTTGTCTGATATCCAGCCACTCGCCCACAACACCCACTTATTAAAACTAGTCAGAAAGCTCATCCAAACTTGGATGCTGAAAAGTATTGATCAGTTATGGGCAGGGTTATGCAGAACTGACAGGATAGGATGAAACTGGCAAAGCCAGAAGTCCACCTCCACCAGGACTTGTTAGTTCTCAACCAAAATTTCAGCACTAAAACTGGAATCAGCCATGACAATTCATAGAACTGATCCCATTTCAGTAAACCTTGTTTGTGGGCAAAATAATCAATATGGCATTTTGGAGAAAGATTGGTCAGGCAAATTCTTAGGACAATTATAAGTGTATTTTACTGATTCTTTTCTTCAGAGCGTTGCTTTATAATTGCTTCAATCGGGGTTTTTTGTGGCGGAGCGAATCAATTAAGTTCCCAAATTATCAAATGTGTGCAATTGGGATTGAACAATGCAGAAAGAACACACTACAGCTCTAGCGTAGTGGTCATGTATCAAAACAGTACACCAGTACAAGTCAAGGACTCTAACAAAGAGGATCTGACTTAAATATCATAAAAAAAAACTAGAAGAAAACATGGGAAAGTAATCAAACCTGAGCAATTCCTTATTCTTGAAAAACTGCACATAAGGAGTGCCCATAATTCTAGCCGCCTCAGCAATTTCAGGATCTTCTTTGATGTCAACTTCCACAAGGTGGACATTCTGGTCATATTCATCTATTATCTGGAAAACAAAGGATTCATGCTCAGTATAACACAAGGACAATTAATGAAGTCACATCATAGACTCCCTTTTTATATGCTACAGCTATACGTTGCCAAACTAAGGCCGCTAGCAGGAAGGAAAAAGCCAACTCCATAAAAAAATTTTCTTTTTTATACTGCCAACTCCATAAATTTTTCTTTTTTATATTGCCAACTCCATAAATTTTGAGTTTAAGGTTCAAAATTGGATATCTAAAGCCACAAAGATCATTTGAATTGCCAAATTGATTGATTGGTAATTCATTATTTTCATTTCACATTACTCTTTCCCTAGGAAGGGATGAGAAACCATGTATACCACCTGCAGACTGCAAAAGAGAGTACTCAAGGGATACCCATTAATGATGTAGCTGAAATGAACACTTCAGATGGCTCAAGAAAGGTGTTTGATATCACGAAGGTGTGCAGAACATATCAGTCACATCTAAGCAACCATTTTGTTCACGAAAATTCATAAAACATGGCCATTTTACTTCTTTCTCAAGACTATAAAAGTTGTTTTTCAATTTTACAATGTTAAATAAATAGTTCAAACAAAGTGTGTGATTAATACTCTTATATCTGTTTAGAATATATCAGTCACATGTAAGTAACCATGTTGTTCACATTTATCACATAAATTCATGAAATGTGGTCACTTTAAATTCCTTTTTTCAAGACTGAATTTTTTGGCTAAACACAATGGCCATACCTTGCCTAAAATTGGTTTCAGTGTCCTACAGGGACCACAAGTTGGTGTTGTATACAAGACACATATAAGCCTTGGACTCTTATAGTACAATTTCCTTAAAGCATGCTGCAAAGAACAGTTGATGATCCAATCAGTCAGAATAAGCCAAGTGATATTAGATTATTATGACAGAATTAGAGCACCTCACATTTTTTTTTGTACATGTAGGAAAAGAACAATGTATTACCTGCCCCTTGTGTTTAGTAAGTGTAATATTGAAGCCCAACTCAACATCCTGTCGGAGATTTCTTTCTTTGCCTCTTCTTTTACAGGCTGTTTGGTAAAAAATGAATACATTACATGGAAGATATGTGGAAAATTCTAGGAGTGCTCATGAATAGAAAATTGTAAAATTTCTTGAGAAACCATACAAATAAAGGACTAATGAGTTCTCAGAGAAAGAGGGTCTTAGTTAACATGTAAATCCATCTGAATAATAAGATTGAGATTTCAGAATTTTTGGTTGCTGAACAATACCATGGGGACCATCAAGCATACCAAGGGCTTCCTTCAGTTCTTGGGACAACATTCCTGGCTTCATCTCCCTTAATTTAACCTGTCGTGCATGATTTATAGGAATAGTGAATTAAGAATAGCATTGACGGAGACAGTTGCTGCAACAAAAACAATTTTTTGCAATTCCTGGTAGTTTCTTAATTTAGTGAGAAGGACAGGAATGCTTGTCATAAAACAAAAGAGTAAAGGAAAACCGGCAAGACACTAATGTCTTCTAAATTTTTCACAGAAGATAACCAAACAAGCATAACATGCTTTGCATAAAGTACATCAAATTCTTTCCCTTCATGGTAAAGGTCACCATGGGTGGTCAATTTCGGCTTTGTTTGATATTTAAAAAATGCATCATGACAAACCTGTGCAAAATTTTTAGTGAATCTCAGTCAAAGAGGCAGTAGAAGTGACAGAACTGTAAAACAAAGAAGGCTACTAGACACCCATAACTATAATTGCAGAATGTGAAATTAAAAGAAAAAACACACACAAGAGCAGACATGATAATCAATATCCATTTTCCCATTTTTGGTTGCATGCGTTCCCGCTGCTTCTGTTTTAACTTCTGCTATCTTCTTTCTCAATATAGGCCTGAAAGTACAAGAGTAACAAAAATATCACAATATAATACAAACAAATAACAAAAAATTAATAATATCATTATCATAAACAATATCCCATCAATCTGAGGTCTCAATAATGCAGAAACTTGATCAAATCTTCCAACATATTGCATGTTCGATGTCAACCTTCAACAAGGTGAAGGAAAGCTCCAGGCCAACACAATAATGGCTGGGAACCTGAGAAAGGGTATGTAATTAGAAAGAAACCATTAAATGAGTTGAAAAGGAGAAATGCATGCAAGCAACTACCAAAAAACTGTTAACCTGCTGAGTACATCTTAGTTGGTATTCGGTGCGGTGGTTTAAGGGGAGCCCAGGGTTCAAACCTGGGTCTTTAAATTTCAGCAGGAATAGTGGCAAGGACCTCAAAAAGAAAACTAGTTAAAGCTCAAGCACCTAGCCAGGATAACTCGGGGAGGAGTGGAGGCTGTTAGTGGTGAATGAAATGGTGGATAGAACACCAGGAGAGAATTCTTTAGAGATCTAAGAGTGATTTATGGCTCAGCACTAAGAAGCAAGAAACACAGGAACCCACACCCACCCCACCAAATAATAACAATTAGTAAATCATACTACCACTTGTTACCTGACATATTTTCTCAATTTCTGAGGCAGCAATGAAATCAGGAAATTGAAAAGGCTGTTTTTCAATACCACTCTTTCCCTGCAAATGGACCAATCTTTAGTCAAATTAAAAAAACTTTTATTTGTAAAAAAATCAGGAAAAATATCTTCAATATTTACATATATATATTTATGATATATGTAATCATACACTATATACATATCATATTAATGTATAAACATAAGTAATATGTGTATCAATCATACATAAACATAACTAATATGTATATCAATCATATATTAATGTGTTTTTCTGTGTTAACTACACAATCTTATTCAGTTCTACTGTTTAGTTACTTGCTTAGTTGTAGTGTCGGCTTACCTCAAAAAAATATTAAACTGGATTTGTAGTTAATTAGTCTAGAGTTCCAGTGACATGAAGTTCCTCTCTATCCATAGCATTTTATTTCCTTCATGTTTGATGTCTGCCAGGTTCTATGAGCTTTTTAGATTCAAGGGTTCTATATTGTTCGCTCAAAGCCTACATGAGAAAGAAGTGTGCAAGAAATTTGTTGAAATCATCCGCTAGCATTAAGCTCGACAAAGATTAAGAAATAATCATAATGTCAACCTGTCTAAGATTACTTCCCATAACAGAAAATGTAGGACAATAATGCAGAAAAAAGTCATGCAACATTAAGAAAAGGACTCCAGAAGAAGTGGGTTGATACATCATTTGAAGGAAAAAAAACTGTCAAAACAGCACAAACAACTTTCCATTCAAATTAGTCAGATAGTCATATTACTGCTTAGAAGGAGGTACAATGGATCTCATAGCACAAGACAAATCCCTCCATAGAAAGAGGGCCTATCTCTTGTTTTTGCATTGTTTCCACCATTAAAGGCACTGTTTGACCATGGGTGGTGATCCCCTTCAATAAGAAGAATGCATTAGAAATAAGAAAAAGAAATGTCCAGCTCCATGTGCATATCAGAGAGTGCAAGTGCAATTCCAGGTACCCTTTCCTCCAGTACTTCTTAACCTATTAAAAATAAAAAGAAACATTAAAATGCTAACAAGTCATCCATTTCTAATTCAAATTTGATTAGTACATGAAGTTTGGAATCAGAAACACTTGTTTCCAACTCCGCATCCAACATGTTTGCTTCCAGGATCCACCTCCAGACATGCTAGAATCCAGGTCTATGGTTAGTCAAGAAAAAAAGATTATCACGATGCAACTCCACCAAGATCAAGGTATGGTCAGTTAATGTTTTAACAAGCAGTGTAACTACAATCTACCTAGCCTATTAACCTGAATTCAAATATCTAACATGAGACATATAACTGAATACATGATACTTTTATATGGAAGGACCTAAAATACTAAAAAAGATGGAATAAAAGTTCAACCACCAACCAATTTAAAAATGGTAAATGTAAACTGCTTACTGATTTATATATGGCAGTCGCAGAAAAGAATGTGAAGAGCTTCTCTAGAATAGACAAGAGAAAGAATTCTACGAAATCTGGTCTAGAATCTTCTGTCATCAATCTTTTCTTGTTATCTTCAGGAGCTCATAGTCAAGTGAGGATTGAAATTTAGGTACAACTTCGGTGGGGTGGGTTCACTGACATATTTCTTTTGAAACTTAGCATCTCATTCAACTCTCTTCCTGCTTTCTATGGGCAATAAGCCAATAACTAATTATGTTTGGGCTTCTCATTGCATAACTTGAAAGTCTTGGCATAAAACTTGATTCTACTTATAGATTTAACACTCAAACCTAGAGATTCCAGAAATATCAACAAAAAAAAAATCAAATTTCACAAATCCTGATTAATAATTTAACAATAGTATATATATAGGCAATTTCAAATTTGAAAATAAAATAATTTAACTGACCAATTAACCAAAAAAGTGTATAAAAGAGATGGACAAAAGCAAGAATTTTTTGTTCTCTTTTTTCTGTTTAATAAGTGGTCATGCAGGGAGAATCTAGAATGGGTGTTGAGGGAGAAAAGCTATATAATTATCAATTATAATAAACTGAATATTATATAATAGACCAAGTATATTTACCTAAAAAATTTACAGATTTTCCCCACATAAAGCTATCACAAAGCAGTGAACATATCATAACATATCTCTTGATTGACATGAGGCCAAGAAAATTGGAAGAATAAAAAAAATAATCTTAATTCATTGTCAGAGTGTGAAAAACTTTAGAAGCAACATATTTAATGGACTGACATTCAACAAAAGTAAAATAAAATGGACAAAACAACATTAAAAACTTAGGAAAATTCTGCTCCAAGGGGGTGATTATCAACACCCTCAATTTACCATCCTCAAACCCCCTGGACGTCCAATCACTTACTTTTTTATCTATGGCGCATCATAACTCTTTTTATCTACAGGGCACCGTAACGTTTTTTTTAATCTATAGTGCAAAATCAACATTTCTTTAGTTAAGATCAAGGATTGGACAACCATGAAAGTAGCTCTTTGATGTTATATAGGGAGAATGTGGAAAAATGACTGGAATTCTACATGCTTGAGATAAGCAAAATTTTCCATGATAAAGGGATTGCACAACCACGAAGCCATACGATTTTTTAGCAAGCTAAGATATCAAATGGCTTATGATAAAGGCAAGGCAATGTATGAAAGCCTTAAGTTTTATGAAATTAATCCATCTACAAAAAAGAAATTAAATAAATTCTTCAGTACCTTCTCCCGGGCAAGCGACGTACCTTCTCCACGAGAAAGGTGATGCAGGTGACGGCGATGGCGGTGAGCAGGAGCAGCAGGAGGGAGATCCTCAAGACATACGGCCAGCAGGAGCACCAAATGCATCGTCCTTGCCCCCCCCCCCCCCCCCACACCCCCCCCACCCCACCCCTCCCCACCTCTCCCGAAGGCCTCCTTCGCCGCCACCATCTCCTCTGCTCCGAAGCCCGCCCCGGCCACCTCTCCCCCCACTGCTGCTCCCCACGGCCCCCTCACCAGCCCCCACACCAGTTAGCATTCCCCCCAGCCCCCCTGCTCCGACCCCATTTGCCCCTCCCATCTCCGGCCCGCCCCATCCGACCCCTAAGTCAAGCCCCCACTCGCCCCACCCTCACTCCCACTCCCTGTGTTGCCTCTTCATGATGGACACCCAAGAGATCTCCATGGACGCGGCCGCCAGCCTTCGCCGCCAAGATCTGCTGCTGCACACCTCCTCCTCGTCCTCCCTGCCTTCCCCGTCCGCCCTGATGCACCCGTCGGCACTCCCCCAACGAGAGAGAGATTGCTGCACGTCACTGCAGTATCGCCCTCACTGGTCGGAGAGCAAGAGGGAGAGCTGGGGGATTTGGCGCCAGGGGATGGGGAACCAGGGACTTGGGGAGCACAATAGGGATTTGGCGCCTGGGGGAGGGGGAAATTTTAGGGGATTTGGCGCCAAGGGATGGGGAACGTGACTTTTGGGTTTAGGGATATTAATATTATATTATTAGTATCTACGATATTAAGATTTTTAAAATATGTAAATTATATTTAAAATATTAATTTATAAAAAAATTAATATTAAATATCTATCAAAATATTAATTTTAATATATTAATATAAATATATGTGACGTCTCAAATTAATACTAAATATAAAACTATAAGTCTAGTATATTTGTATTAGAAAATCATTAAAATATTTACACTGTTCCATGCCAGTACCAATTCCAAACATATGTACACTAACATGGTGTCACTGGATTTTGGTAACGAAATTGAAATTTGAAATTACCATAATTATCAAAAAAATATGTTGATTCCAAAAATGTAGATATTGAGAATTTTGATACACAGTTGATAAGAATTTTGATTGTGCGTGGTCCTTTACTTCCTCCACGCCGCCATGGGAGTGCCGACACTGAGCGGCAAGAAGAGGACCAAGAAGGGCGCGGTGAAAATGGAAAGCACAAGCCAGGAAAAGACAACGGCGGCGATAATGATCGCAAGCGAGGGGGTCAGCGTTGGCAACCATAGAAGCCAAGAGAAGGCGACAGGGGGCAAGGGCAGGGGAGGAGAGGTTGAGGGAAAATGGCATTTGGGGAGAGACGTGGACGGAGGTAAAAAGCACGCCAATTTTTTTATCATGAATTAATTTTCTATGTGGGAGGGAAATAATTGGTCATTGAACTATCACTAATTTTTTAAAATTGATAAATTTTAATAATAAAAATTTGTAATTAATATAATAATTTCTAAAAATATAATTTAATCTACTATTAAATATATTTTTAATATGTGTTTTTAAATAAAAATAAACAAAAATGTTATTAGAAATTAATACAGTAAACGAGAATGACAATCACCCATTCTTTGGTCTTTTAGATCAAAAGATTTTCATTAATTTTCAAATAAATATTTTTCAAGTATAAATTATATTGTAATCTAATATCTAATCATGATATGGATCGGGAGTTGAGGTTGGTAATTGCTCTTGATCTATACCAGATCAAGATTCGATCGTTGAATTTAGAATTCGTCTGTTAGATTTGAACCCATTGTAAAACAATTTGATCATAAACTAATCGTTGGCTTTGCTCCCAATCTAAAATAATTTGATTAAGATTCATCTATTGAATTTGCTTTGAATCTAAGTTTAACTATTGGATGTAAGTTTGATTAAGATCTAACGGTTGAATTCACATCCAATCTATATCTAATCAAATCTTATTGTTAAATCTACTATCAAATATATAGATTTAAACCTGATCTAAAAATTAATCAAGATCTGTCCATAGATTTACTCTGGATCTAAATCCTAGCCGTTAGATATACGTATGATGAAGATATGATGGTTTTTTTACTCCCAATCTATATTTGGTCAAGATCAAACCAGTGAATCTACTATCAATCAAAATCCAATTATTAGATTTCATTCAATCTAAAATTTGATCATTAGATTCGCTCTCGATCTATGTATACTTGATCTGTTGGGTTTGTTACCAACCTAAAATAATATGATCAAGATCCTACATTGGATTTGCTCTGGGTCCAAATCCTAATCGATGGATTTAAGTTTGAACAAAGTGTGACAATTGGATTCATTAATGATATTCATCTGATCAAAGATCAGACCTTTGAATTCACTTTCGATCTATATATATTTAATCAGTTAGATTTATTGTTAACAATCTAATCACTATCCGCAAATTGGATTTGTTACAGATCTAAATCCAGATCGTTGGATTTAAATTTAATCAGAGTTTGACAGTCGAATTCGCTCATGATCTAAATCTGATCAAAATCTAACCATTGAACATATTGTCAATCAAAATCCAACTGTTGGATTTCATCATGATAAAAATATGTCTGTCAGATTCGCTCTCATTCTAAATCTAATCGATGAGCTACATAATATTAAATGAGTATAATATAATATATAATCATATAAAATATAAAAGTTAAATATTACTATTTTGAATATATATAAATACATAAAATATAATATTTTTAAGCATAATATTTTATCATATAATTATATTCGCTAAACAAATGTAATATATTTACATATATGCAAATACAATGTGTGTAATATATATATATCACTAAACAAAAATGTAACTTATAAATTTATATTTTATATATATTTGTCTTTGATTTATTTTATTTTGTATATAATTATATATAATATATAATATATTTATTTGATTAATGCAAATAATTATATCTATAATATAGCTAAACTACCATAATATAAATAAGTAGGTAATAGTTAGCAACAATGGTTAATAAAAATTAACTAAAAATAACATATAATGTACACATATATTTAATAAACTAAAACTGTAACTAATGAATTTGTATTTGTCTTATTTATTTTTTAAAACAATATATAAACTATATATAATAAATATAGATTACTATATCTATAATATAATTAAACTACTAATAAACAATATAACTAGTTAAGTATAAACGGAGGAAGATATGTGTCTTTAAATAGCGACGGATCAGCGACGCAAATTTCTGTCGCCAATGAGGGACGAACAAATTCCATCGTCGATCTGTCGCTGATTAGCGACGGAAATGCTGCGTTGCTAATTCGCCGCAAATTAGCGACGGATTAGCAACAGAAACTTTCCGTCGCAAAATATCATAGCAAATTAGTGACTACTTAGGGACGGAAAATTTCGGTCGCAAATTCGACGCTGAGTAGCTACGGAAATTTGCGGGAAAAAATGTGCGTCGCTGATGTGTCGCTGAGTAGCGACAGATTAGCGACGGAAAAGTTTTCATCGCTAATGCGTCGTTCCCTTTGGGAGGGAAGGTGTGCGAAGCAAATCTGTCACTGTTCAGGGACGGATTAGCGATGGAAATTTTCCGTCGCTAAATTTCATCGCTAATCATAGTTTTTCTTGTAGTGTTTTTACCCCAAAAGGCTGCCAAAATTTCCTTTGGCAGATACTTAGCCACGCAGCCACCCTTTTTCCTCCATTTCCCTCACATCCCTCTCCACCAAAGCAACCCATTTCATCATCTATGGAGCACGAGACGTGAGAAGGGCGACTTCAGCACTCTCCTGAAGCTTTTGGACGATCATTCGAGCTGCAACCACGCCAAGGAGTCGCCCTAATGGGGCTCACTCTCTCCCTTTCCTTTTCTCCTTCTTTTGCATGTATTTTTCATGTTATTCTTAGATAGAACATGTTCAGCACACACCCACGTTTTCTCCTACACCCAAAGGGGTTTAAAAACCACCCCCCAGGTCCGTTCCCTCCATGCTCCACATTTTTCTTTCATTTAAGAATAGCTACTACACTTAACATGGTCTAACATGGTTTTATTTCTTGTTTTCATTGTTTTGGCAGACACCCAAGCGAAGATCCACGAGGAGCTCTTATCCTCTAGCCGACTGGAGGACGGGAAGAAGGTCCCATCCATCATCTCCCACACAGAAGAGAACGCGACGGTGAAGAGCGACACGACAAGGAGACGCGTCCACCAAGGGCGACGCGTTGTCATTGTTGTCGCGACCGCTAAGGCCGCCGCGACACCAGGTTCGCCCTAGTTCTCTCTCCTTTTCCTAGTTAAGTTAGCTGTCTTCATTTTTATTCATAAGGCAGCTTGCTAGGTGGCGATCACATTCCATGTTCACACACCACTAGTTATAGTATTTGTTCGTGTCGAGGGGGGGGGGCGTCAATCCCCGTGATTACAGGTTTCTCTTGAACTGATTCAATTCATCTTGCATGGTTATAATCCAAGATTCATCAGTGAGTGCTTCATTGACTGTCCTAGTCTTTATTTGAGAAACAAATGCTAGGTAGTCATAAGGAATTGCATTACCTCTTGTTCTTACCCCTACAGATGGATCACCAATAATATTTTCGAGTGGGTGATCTTTCTTATATCTCCACTCCTTTGGAAGATTTTCATGAGTAATTTCCTTTTGTTGCATGTCTTCCAGAGGTGGATCATCCTTGTCCTCAATTGATGTAATCTTTAGTTTCTTAGACAGTTCATCTGCATCATCATTATCACTATCTTCTTCCTTTCTCAAGGAAGGGTTAGTTTCATCAAAAATAATATGTACAGACTGTTCAATAATAAAGTACGTTTATTAAATACTCTATAGCCTTTGGATTTAGAGGTGTACCCCATGAAGATGCCTTCATCTGATTTGGCATCCAACTTACCAATATCTCGCTTGCCATTATTGTGTATAAAGCATGGGCATCCAAAGTTCTGAAATGACTGATCTTTGGTTTCTTTCCTTTGAACAGTTCATATGCAGTCTTCTTTAGGATTGGCCTAATCATTACTCTGTTGATAATGTAGCTTGCTGTGTTGACTGCTTCAGCCCAAAAATATCTTGGCAGATTATATTCCGATAGCATTGTTCTTGCCATGTCCAATAGAGTTCTATTCTTTTTCTCAGCAATTCCATTTTGTTGTGGTGTCCTTGGTGCTGAGAAATTATGCTCAATTCCCTGATCATCACAGAACTTAGCAAATTTTTTATTATGAAATTCACCACCATGATCTGATCGGATAGAAACAATGTTGAACTTCTAATCCTTCTGGACTTTCTTGCTAAAACTGACAAAATTTTCAAATGTGTCATCTTTATGCTCTAGGAATGATACCCATGTGAATCTTGAGTAATCATCGACTATGAGAAATCCAAAGTTCTTTCCTCCAAGACTGGTAGTCCTCATTGGCCCAAATAGATCCATATGAAGGAGCTCTAAGGGTTTTGAGGTTGTTACCACATTCTTTGACTTGAAGGAACTCTTGACATGCTTTCCTTTTGCACAAGGTCTGCAGACACCATCCATTTTTGTGTTGACCTTTGGCAGACCTTCCACAAGATTCTTCTTAACAATTTTCTCATGCCGTCTATACTGTAATGTCCTAGTCTTCTGTGCCATAATTCAGTAGATTGATCCTTGCTTGCTGTCAAATAGACGTCCTGATCCTTGGGTTCTTCAAGATGGAGTGCGTACAAGTTCTTCTCTCTATTGACTTCGAAAATTACTGCTCCATCCTTCAATATGCTGCACTTTGATTCTTGAAACTGAATCTGATGGCCTCTATCGCAAAGCTGGCTGATGCTAATCAGATTGTGCTTCAGCCCTTTGACATGCAGTACATCTTCAATGACTATCTTTCCTTTGTTGCTCACAGAACCACTGCCAATTACTGTGCCTTTCCCATTGTCTCCATAGGTAACTGTTCCTTCTTCAGCTTGGAGATGGGTGAGTAGCTTTTGATTCCCTGACATGTGCCTTGAGCACCCACTATCCAAATACCATTTGGATGCTCGAGTGTTACCCTGAAATAAAATCATTAAGTTTTAGGTACCTAAATTCTTTTGGGTTCTGATTGGTTAGTATCATTGAATTTACCTTTAATTATCCATTTCTTATGTCTTGTTGGGCATGTTGTTATGATATGTCCTAACTTGTTACAGTGACTGCAGCAGGACAATTTTGTTATTTTTTCTATATATTTGAAATCTGCCTTGTATGCAATATCTTGTTCAGGTACAAATTTAGGCATTGGATATATTTTAGGATAAAATATGGTTTCTTCATTGTCTGGGGGTGTATATCCTAATCCATTTTTCTTCTTACCTGATCTTCTGGCACCTTTTAATATTAGAGAATTTTTACCATTAGTAAATTTTTCTAATGTGCTAGATAACTATATATTTTCGTCTATTAATGATTTTATTTCTGTTTTCAGTTCATCTATGCCTGCCTGTTTTTCTAACTTAATTATTTGTTCATTCTTATCCTTTAGATCTTCACATAATAACTGTGACGGCCCTCGTTACACCGGTACGGTTATACCAACCCACGTCGGTATAGCGAGAGTCCTCACAGTGGGACATTTACCCAACGATACAAACAGCTGAGATACACGCGAATATACATAACAGAGTAGCGGAAGTAAAAGAGAACTATCTCCATTCATTCATCATCCACATTAAACATACATGCAGTTTACAATTTGCAAAAAGGAACTAAAATTTACATGATTTAATTTGCTGAAATAGAAATACAAATGTCCACATATTACATTCTTTTCATGATAAGCCTAATACAATGTTCAAGTACATACGACGAAGTACACAATCACAAAGAAGCTCCAAGTAACTAGTCTCCGCGCTCGGAGTCCGTCTCCACCGTCTCCTCCAACGGTGTCGTGTCACCAACTACACCTGTACGCCGAAGCAAGGAGTGAGTCCAGGGACTCAGCAAGTAACACTACGCATGATATACACGTACAAGTCCTAGTGGTTTCTACATGCACATACAATTAGCAACACATAGCATGCTAGTCCATTTAAGTTTTCAACCTATCATGACGGTTCTACAATTTTATACATAACGCATGCTTTCAGATTTCAAAAATATAACATTCACCTACCACATGGTCTCTAATCCATTCACTTATGAACTTTAACCTTATAAAGAACCAAACGTGAGAGTTATCAACATGGACAATTTACACATGAACGGGGAACATAGTTAGCATGGATTCCACATGTTCTTAAGTACATACATAACTTTTTAACATGCTTTAGGTTGCTGATTTCACATGGTTCAAAGACTATAAACCTACACATGGAAGCTACAATGTGGCTTAGAACATAACATATGAACAATCAATCACGCCATCTTGCACACATATTCATTTGTTGTCCATATCATGGGTTCTAAACACTTTGCACACATAAACACAAGAAGGATAACATGCATTTTCTGAATTCACATGGTTTCAGATTCAGCCTCACATGGTTTCAATAACACCTTGCACATCTAGATTTTCACATTTTCCTTTTTCACAATTTCCTCTTTTCACATGGTTACACTTTACACATACACATTCACATGTCACTTACACATTTACACATGGTCACATACACTTTACACATTACACTTTACACATATTTTAGTGCCGTGACACATAGTCCAAACCACCAAAGAAGGACACATTCACATCACATAACACATAGGCACCATCTAGGCAATGCAATGGTGACTCTTGGACTGCGCAGACCGGGAGAACAAGTCTCCACCCTAACCAGTGGTACTTGTCCACCTCCAGGATTTCCCCCTAATGCCCTTAGGGTCACTTAACACAATGAACTTTATCAGGGGGACTTTTCCCTGATACAGCTCCACTGCCTTCTCGGAAGCAGTATCACATTGGCACAGTTTACACTTTTACACATTTAACGTTTTACACATGGTTTTACACTTGGCACTCTTCATTTCATTCACACTTTCTTACTCACATGAACACCTCTGTTTTCCTAACATGGTACTACAGAGTTTTCAAGTTTCAACATGTAGTAAACACACCAATCATGCTGGTTTAAACAAAATAAAATCACATTACTATCATATGTACGAATTATTCACAATTCACATGAAAACACATAACTTTTTATTTACTGTACCAAATAACCTGAAATTTTAACCACATGCTGTTTTCAGGTTCAAAATCATACCCTCAATTTTTCAGATTTTTCTGAGCTAAATAGGATTTACAGAAAATCAAACACCTAATTAGCATATTATTCACAACTTATACTAACATGGGTCTAACACATTTGAAATTCACCCACTTACTGTTTTGCACAGAAAACACAAATGCATGATTTCATAATACAACATCATCCTAATTCATACATCTATAAATCCGTTACCACAACCATTTCTTTCATGCTTTCATTTTACCGAATCGAACTTTCTAGCCATTCCACAAGTATGCATGAATTACAAAAATTCAGAACATACATACATGTCCCACAATATTTCATGAATAGACTGAAAACAAGACATTTAACTAATCCTAATCATGGAACATTAATTTGCAAGAATTATCTACAAGTTATGCCCACAAGTTTAAAGACACCAATCTTCCACATTCACCAACACACCACATTCATTCACAACCACAATGCACAAAATACATAGCTTATAGGAATACCATATATCCTCATCACGGAAATCATAACGAAATTAACGTATAAGAGGGACAGAACAGCTCACTGTTCTGTCCTGAAGAACTAGACGACGGTCTCTGTCCGCTGACTCAGAGTCAGCGGCAGGGTCGATGGACGCCAAGATCATAACAGGCATCCAGGGACCTTGCCGTTTACTCAGGTCTGTGCAGAAACACAGACCCGAGCTCTGAAAATTGGGTGAAATGGAGGGTCTAGGACTCGAGGAAAATTTCACAAAAATCATAAAAACCTCTTAGACTCATACGGGGACACCATAGATAGGTCACTTGCCTTTCAAAATTTCTTCTAAGGGATTTAGAGGCTTGGTGAAGACCTCCTTGGGCAGTCCCAAGAAGTTGCAGAAGCACCTCCAAGATCGCCTTCCTCCGGGCTTCTGGTTGATCTCCACGCCGAGGGGATGATGGGGAAGCCTTCCCCTTTGCTTCAGCTCCCTCCTTGATGCAGAAGATCTCCAAAACCAGCTTCAAAGGGTCGGATTTTAGGGGTTCAAACTGGGGTTTTTCTCACAGAGCTCTAGGGTTTTTCTTTCTCACCTCTCTCCTCTTGCAAGGGTGAAGGGGAAGAATGGGGTGAGCCAATTCGGGTTCAGACCTAAAGAGGGTCTTTCCCCCACTCACTAGGGTGATGGGACACCCTCAGAGCCGTTGGGGGACATCCCCCAATGGTTGCCATACCTTGTTTCAGAAGATAGCAGCTCTGCTGCGCATGCAGGCCAGAGAAGTTGACGTCCATATCGCTGGACGCCGGAATTAGGGTTGGCGTCCAGGGCTGGACGCTAACACCACCTCAACGGCCTGGGGATTGACGCCAATAGGGCCTTCGGCCAGAACCCTAATTTATGCAGAAAACCATGCATACCAAGCTTCTATACATGCAATATGTACATGGTATTATATTCACACTATCATCATGCAATACATACATTATTTACGTTTAATATAAACACATGTACACGTATTTATACTATTTTAATATCCACGTAAATACGTACATACATACTCAACACAATATACACACATAAATACAAAAAATACGATGGAAATTCGAGGGCCTTACAATAACTCACTTCTTCTTTTAAGTTCAGTTAACTGTTTTTCTAGTTGCTCATTTTCAGATTTTAGATCTGAGTTTGTATTTTCTAAACAAGTAACATTTTTCTTACTAACTTTCAATAATTTAGATACATCTCTATATTTATCATATAGTTCATTGAATGCATCCTCTAAATTATTAGAATCAGAATCATTGCAGGAATCAAAGGAGGAATCAGATGTTACCTTGTCATCTGTATTTGCCATGAAAGCTAAGTTGGCTTCTTCTTCATCACTGGTTGAGCTTGACCCACTGTCTGAGTCGCTGTTGTTTTCCCATGCGGCTGCCATTGCCTTCTTCTTGTATTTCTTGAATCTTCTGAAGTTATCTTTCTTCTTGTGTCCATCTTTCTTGAGCTTTGGACACTCTGCCTTGACATGTCCAGGCTTCTTGCACTCATAATATTTAGGTTCTCCTTTCTTCAGATCTTTTCCTTCTGGCTTCTTAAACTCTTTATTTTTCTTGAAGAATCTTCTGCCAGATTGAAACTTCTTCTTTTTGGCTAGAATTCTTTGTAGTCTTCTGGACAGCATAGCTTATTCATCATCACTGTCCTTGCTGTTCTCACTGTTGTCCAGTGATTCTTCTGCCAACTCTTCATCAGCCTTGAGCGCATTTGACTGCTTCTTTCTGCTGGAGGATTCTCCTAATCTCTCCATGTTTATCTCATGGGCCATAAGGGACCCAATGAGCTTTTCCAAGGACATTCTCTTTAGATCATTAGCTACTTCAATGGCTGTAACTTTGGGAGTCCATGAAGATGGTAGGGATCTAAGAATTTTCCTCATCATGTCTCCAATCTCATAGGTTTTCCCAAGCCCAGCCAATCCATTGTAATATCTGTGAATCGACTGAACATTTGAGTTATGGACTCACCTGATTGCATCTGAAATCTTTCATATTGAGTAACAAGAATATCAATTCTTGTCTCCTTCACCTTGTCTGTGCCTTCATAGGTAATTCTAAGCTTTTCCCACATCTCCATTGCGGATTTGCAGGCTGAAACTCTGCTGAATTCCTTTTTGCTTAGTGCACATCACAGAATACTCTTAGCCTTACAGTTTAAGGAGATCTTTTTCCTGTCATCATCTGTCCACTGAGCTTTCTCATTTGTGACCAGGAGATCACCTTCTTCTACTATTGACCATATCTGATAGTCGTGACCTTGAAGAAAGTACTCCATTCTGGTTTTCCAATAAGCATAATCTTCACCATCAAAGAGAGGGGGTCGGTTGACAGACTGACCTTCAATGTTACCTTGGGCTGCCATGGATCTTTACTCTTCAGATCGTTGGATCTTTCTTCTTTGTCGAAGAGACTCGCTCTGATACCACTTGTTGCCCAGTTGACAAGCCCAGAGGGGGGGTGGATGGGTCTTTAAAAAATCTATATAGGTGACACCTGTACGTAAAAATATACACAAAAACAATTTTCGATGTTGGTTAGTAACGGTTAGTATGAACAACAAACCCACAAAGAATTAATCACACAACGCAAGGAATTATCCTGGTTCGGACCTCCTTTCCTTAGGAGTCCTACGTCCAATCCCTGAGCCACAACTCAGGATATCACTAACTAGGGTACAGTCCCCCTATGGACACTACAACACCCAGCTCAGCTGGTCTTCCTTCACCCCAGAAGGGAACAACAACACCTTGGATACCCTACCATGTCCTCCTTCACATCCGAAGAGAAACAGCACCCTGGATCCCACCAGGTCTTCCTTCACACACGAAGAGAAACACAACAAAAATAATAGAATGAATTCAAGCCCCTAGATCAAGCTTTTACAAGCCAAGATCTGAAGCAGCAAGCACTGAGAGCAAGAGATCTAAACAAGGCACACTCTCAGAACTACACGGGCTCTCTTAGAAATTCTATTACAGTACAGAGAGCGAAGAGCTAAAGATGATGAGGAATGAGATTCTTGGCTCTAGACTTCTTGCAGAAGAATTTGAATGCTTGTATATGTCTGATACTTGTTCTCCACTTCGTGACTCCTCATTCTTCTCTTTTGTCTTGTATTTATATCTTCTTTTGAAATACGGCCGTTGAAGTAACCGTTGTCTCTTAGATTGGTAGACATTAGACTGTTTGACATTTGGAAGCTTCAACAATCTTTTATCCATTTGAGCACGCAAAGAGATAAGGTCTTCTGGCGTCTATATGGTCCAACGTTGTATGACAGAATGTTTTTAGGACCCTGCACATATTAAATGCTAGAACAGTAGACAGCTAGGCTGTCTCTTGGTGTCAGTAAACGTTGATATGAATATTCACCAAAATAGTAATGCCAAGTAGCTTGTTCTAAAAGATGTTGACAGAATATGCACGATAATGAAAAGATATCATCTGTATGCATGCAGAGATACGTTCTGTCTTCATTAAATGCACAACAGTCAAATAGATAATAGAAGACTTTGACTATTCAACGCTTTAAAATAAATGTCAAGTTGATATAAACCATAAAGTCGTTGTCTATATGACTTATGAAATCGTTATGTTCAAGTCAGTTTGACCAAGTCGTTATGAGTCATAGCAAATCGTTACATTAACTGAAGGATTCAATATGAGCACTTAACAAATTGTTATAGAAAGCAAGTCGTTGTGTTCACCGAAGAAATCGTTGTGAAACACTTAACAATTCGTTATAGAAAGCAAGTCGTTGTGTTCACCGAAGAAATCGTTGTGAAACACTTAACAAATCGTTATAGAAAGCAATTCGTTGTGTTCACCGAAGAAATCGTTGTGAAACACTTAACAAATCGTTATGAGCTTTAAAGAAATCAATGCGCGAAGCAAATCGTTATGAGCTCTAAACAAATCATTGCAAAAAGCAAGTCGTTGCGAATTCTAAAGAAGTCGTTATGATAACTTAAGAAATCGTTACGGCGAGCAAGTCGTTGTGAATTCTAAAGTAGTCGTTATGATAACTTAAGAAATCGTTACGGCGAGCAAGTCGTTGCGAATTCTAAAGAAATCGTTATGATGACTTAAGAAATCGTTACGGCGAGCAAGTCATTGCGAATTCTAAAGAAATCGTTATGATGACTTAAGAAATCGTTACGGCGAGCAAGTCGTTGCTATTTCTAAAGAAATCATTATGACGGGCAAGTCGTTATGAGTTCTGAAGAAATCGTTGCGATGACTTATAGAATCGTTGCGAGAACGATTTGTTTGTAATCAAATGATGTCACAGTAAAGAAATCGTTCAGACACATAAGAAATCGTTATGAATTCAAATCGTTATAGCACTAAAGGAAGTCATTGTGACTTTCAACAGAAGTCGATGTGGACTTAGAGAAATATGATCTTGACAAGATAAAAGCTTCAGAAAGGTAATACTTACCAATATTGGCTTGTTTGACCTTGGTATATTTCCTGTACTTAAGACTTATGAAGAATGTGTTAGAACTTTTTTGATAGGGTTTTGTTTGGTTTTGTTAATCACCAAAATAAATATGTAATTAATTAAAATTACATGGGGACAGACTGAGCATCACGTTGCACATAGTATGGGATAGGAGAAGGGCCGAGCTCCACTGACTATCAGCAACAGATTAGCGACATCGAAAACACTCTCAGAATAGAGGTCGAGAAGTTGCACACAGAGGCGCGCATGCGAGACTCAGAGATGAATGAAATGCGGAGGGAGTTGGAGCAGCTGCGTAAACGAGAGTCTGAGATGGATGACATAAGTAGACAGATACTGCAGATGAGCACATTCATGACTCAGTTTCAAACTAGTCAGAGATTTGCTACGTTTGCTCCACTGAGAGCACCAGAGGATGACCACGTAGATATTGATGCAGAGGGAGATGACTATGATGATGATGATGATTGATAGATAGATATTTTGATGACATTAATTTAGAGACTTTGATGTTGTATGAATTGAGTATTTAGAGACTTTGATGTTGTATGAATTGAGTATTTAGAGATTTTGATGTTTTATGAATTGAGTATGATGTGGATTTATTTTAGTTGTATTGTATGTTTGCTTTCTTGTTGTGTTTGTATTCAGGTATTTTGTACAAATAGGAAATTAGAAATTTTAAAAGAGTTTATATTTAAAAAAAATTATACAAACATTTGTCAGCGGCTGAAACCCGTGTTGAACCACTCTATGTTTGTCCTTGTATTTTGGTGATAACAAAACTTATGATAATATCAAGTATATCTTTGTGATAACAAAATTTATGGTTAATTAAATATTATTGAATATCTTGTATCATCTGTGTTGCATCAATCTCATAGCAAAATGCTAAGTCTCACATTGATGCAATATGGCGCACTAAAATGCTAAATCGATGTTCATTTAATATACATCGATTTCTATTCAAAGTGCCACATCGATTTCACTAACAATGATTTCATAAGTTACACAAAGATTTGATCGTGTAACGATTCGTTAAGTGAAACATCGATTTTATCGTGCAACGATTTCATAAGTGAGAACAACGATTTGCTCTCATATCGATTTGGTTCTCATAACGATTCGATAAGTAGTGCAACGATTTGCTCTCACATCGATTTGCCTTCTATAATGATTCGCTAAGCCTTCACAACGATTTGATAAGTTTCACATCGATTTGAGTCTCGTAACGATTTTATAAGTGATCACATCGACTTCTTTATTGATCATAACGATTTGCTTCTCACATCGATTTGCTTATGATTGAACATCGATTTTGTCCAAACATCGACTTCATGTAAACATCGATTTCCTTTATATTCAGATGTTTTAAATATGTTTGGCGCCTAATGAAAAGTCAAAATATCTTCTGACAGATAATGCTGCATGCTTGTTTCAGGGCTTTGTCAGAAAAGATCTTTGACCAATCAGTTTTAGCATGTTAAGAGAAATACAGCAGTGTGCACTATTATCGTGTAAACACTATTTTGTGCTAACACACTGCTCCATGCTCACAGATCTCAAAGACCACCAAAGATTGATTAAGACAAATGAAGAGCAACGGCTAGAACTCCAACGGATCTCTTCAACGGATCTATTCAAAGCCTCGCATATAAAAGATGAAGCAAGGCTGAAGATTAAAAGAGAGCTTTTCTGAAGATCTTTGAACGAGTGTACAACCAGTGAGGAACCTGAACTCCAAATACACTCAAAGGAAAAGAGAGAAAGAGCCTGAGCCCAAGAAGAAGTGTTCAAGCATTTGAAGCATTCGAGCTTTCAAGCTTCCTTTCTTCTCTCTTCATTTTCTCCCTGTGCTCATTGTAATCTTGGGGGAGAGTCTGTGACTGTGAGCTAAGTTTTGAGTGTTCATCTTGTAATAGCTCTCAGTCTGATCTTTCTTTTCTAAGAAAGATTTCTATCCAGCTGTAGGACTGTATACAGTGTGTAACCCAACTAGGGGTTTGTGTCTAGCAGAACCGCACTGAGGTTTACACCAGTAGGTTTGCTTCTGAGCCTAGAAAAGAAGTGGGCTGCCTTCTTGCCCGGGAAAGAGAAGAAGACCAGCTGGGGTGCTGGGTGTTGTAGTGTCCTTGAGGGGGACTGTACTCTTGGTTAGTGAAATCCCAAGAGGTTGCTTGGGGACTGGACGTAGGACTTCCATATGGGAAGGGCCGAACCAGGATAAATCTCCTGTGTCCTTTGTGTGATTGTTCTTTTGCTTCCGCACTGCCACTCTTCATCACACTAACACTAACCAAATTTTTAAGTGTTCACGTTTTGATTTCAGATTTCAGAAAAACCTATTCACCCCCCCTCTAGGTTACCTTGCTGCCACACCATAAAGGGCCAACAAGTGGTATCAAAGCGGCTCTCTGAACTTTCAAGAAGATCCAACGATCTTAGAGCAAAGATCAATGGCAGCTCAAGGATATGTTGAAAGTCAATCAGTCACCAGACCTCCATTCTTCGACGGAGAAGATTACCAATACTGGAAATGAGAATGAATTGTTTCATTCGAGGCACAAACTTTGATCTGTGGTAGGTAATAGAGGTAGGTGATTTTGTTGTTGTTCCTGCTGAAGGCACTACTGCTATTACAGTAGCAGATAAGCATAAATTATCCCTAAATTTTAAAGCTAAGAACTTTTTATGTTGTGCTTTATCTAAAAAGGAATTTAGTAGAGCATCTGCTTGTAAATCTGCCAAAGAAATATGGGATAAGCTACAGATAACTTATGAAGGAACAGATAAAGTGAAACAAACTACGATAGATATTCTTGTTTCATAATACGAACAATTTAAAATGCTTCAAAATGAAAATATCACTACTATGTATAATAGATTTTCAAGCATAGTAGTAGGTTTAAATTCTCTTGGAAAAATTCTTTCTAATGAAGAAACCGTTAGAAAAATACTTAGGTCCTTAACTATTTCATAGACACCTAAAGTAACTGCTATTAAAGAGGCCCATGATTTAACCAAATTGTCGATTGATAATTTAATAGGTTCACTCATGGCACATGAAATAAATATGGAGCGATTGTCTGAAAGCTCATCTAAGAAGAAATGTACTGATGCTCTTAAGGTTGTAGCTGCTCCTTCCACCTCTTCCTCTTCTAGTTCCCAAAATATAGATTCTGAAGATAATGATGCTGATGAAGTATTGTACAAGCTTCAGAAGATTTTAAAGAAGAAGAAAAATAGATCAAGAAGGATCCAAAGAAAGGAGAAAAAAGAGAAAGAACCAGTCTGCTATGAATGCAGAAAACCTGGGCATCTGAGACCGGATTGTCCAAGACTCAAGAAGACTAGTCAAACCGAGAAGCCCAAGAAGCAGCACAAGAAATTTAAAAGAAGAGGTATGGCGGATGCTTGGGAAAATGATGAGGTCACAAGCTCAGAATCATCAAGCTCAGATTTCGAAAAGGAGCAGGTAAATCTAGCCCTCATGGTGGGACTAGATGAGGTACATTTTGACTCATTTTTTAATTCTTGCACAGATTCAGGGTCAGAATCAGAAGACTTAGAAGAAGTCTTTAATGAACTGTATGAAAATATAAGGGGGTTGTAAAAGAACTAAAAAATCTGAAAAACAACTCTACTTATTTGGAAAACACCAATTCTGATCTTAAATCCGAATTGGAGCAACTAGAAGAACAATTAAAAGAATGTAAAGATAAAAATTATCTTTTAAATGAAGATTTGAAAAGCAAGAATAATGAGAAGTTAGAGTTAGAAGAAAAATTAAAAACTCTAACTGAAGAAAATATGTATTTAAAAGAATCAGTTAGAAAATTAACTGAAGGGAAAACATCTTTAGCCCAATGCTTAAAAGGATCAAAATATGGAAATAACAAACAAGGGCTTGGATACATACCTCCAGAAAAAGGAAAACAAGCCATGATTCCAGAAAAATATCTACTACCAAATTTTGTAAAAGAAACCAAGATACCCCAAAAAAAGGCCCATGTAAAAGAAAAAGTTTACAGAAATCATGTTCTAAAAACTCAGCACAAAGAAAATACGAACAGTAAAACAATCTATATTCATTGTTGTTCTCATTGCAATAAACTAGGGTTACACTGTAAACACCTGCACAACAAGGCACTTAGTTTGGATCCCTAAAGGATATTTTCATGCATCTAACCATCAAGGACCCAAAAAGATTTGGGTACCTACCTTTGAGTAATTTATTTGCAGGTTAGCCTTGGAGCATCAAAGACCAAGGATGCTCAAGGCAGGAGTGACTGCAGACTCTTCATTCAAATCATATCTGAAGAAAGAGTAGTCACAAAAATTGAATTGGTCTTTATTACTAACAATTATTTGCAAGTTTCATTCAGGTAGAGTCTCTCATTCAGGGGGTGCACAAACTAAGGGGGAGTTATTCATTAATGTCAATCATTGTTGAACCCCTCGATGGTAAGAAATTTTTAAGGGGAGAAAATGCATGGTAAGATCTTTCCTTTTTGGTTAGTGACAAAAATGGGGAGAATTTGTATGGTCTATGAATTTTCTGCATTTTTCTATACTTCATATATTTGTGTCAGAAAATTCACATAAATTTTGTCATCACCAAAAAGGGGGAGATTGTTGAACCACTCTATGTTTGTCCTTGTATTTTGGTGATAACAAAACTTATGATAATATCAAGTATATCTTTGTGATAACAAAATTTATGGTTAATTAAATATTATTGAATATCTTGTATCATCTGTGTTGCATCAATCTCATAGCAAAATGCTAAGTCTCACATTGATGCAATATGGCGCACTAAAATGTTAAATCGATGTTCATTTAATGTACATCTATTTCTATTCAAAGTGCCACATCGATTTCACTAACAATGATTTCATAAGTTACACAACGATTTGATCGTGTAACGATTCGTTAAGTGAAATTAACATCGATTTTATCGTGCAACGATTTCATAAGTGAGAACAACGATTTGCTCTCATATCGATTTGGTTCTCATAACGATTCGATAAGTGAGCGCAACGATTTGCTCTCACATCGATTTGCCTTCTATAACGATTCGCTAAGCCTTCACAACGATTTGATAAGTTTCACATCGATTTGAGTCTTGTAACGATTTCATAAGTGATCATATCGACTTCTTTATTGATCATAACGATTTGCTTCTCACATCGATTTGCTTATGATTGAACATCGATTTTGTCCAAACATCGACTTCATGTAAACATCGATTTCCTTTATATTCAGATGTTTTAAATATGTTTGGCGCCTAATGAAAAGTCAAAATATCTTCTGACAGATAAAGCTGCATGCTTGTTTCAGAGCTTTGTCAGAAAAGATCTTTGACCTATCAGTTTTAGCATGTTAAGACAAATATAGCAGTGTGCACTGTTATCGTGTAAACACTATTTTGTGCAAACACACTGCTCCATGCTCACAGATCTCAATGACCACCAAAGGTTGATTAAGACAAATGAAGAGCAACGGCTAGAACTCCAACGGATCTCTTCAACGGATCTATTCAAAGCCTCGCATATAAAAGATGAAGCAAGGCTGAAGATTAAAAGCGAGCTTTTCTGAAGATCTTTGAACGAGTGTACAGCCAGTGAGGAACCTGAACTCCAAATACACTCAAAGGAAAAGAGAAAAAGAGCCTGAGCCCAAGAAGAAGTGTTCAAGCATTTGAAGCATTCGAGCTTTCAAGCTTCCTTTCTTCTCTCTTCATTTTCTCCCTGTGCTCATTGTAATCTTGGGGGAGAGTCTGTGACTGTGAGCTAAGTCCTGAGTGTTCATCTTGTAATAGCTCTCAGTCTGATCTTTCTTTTCTAAGAAAGATTTCTGTCCAGCTGTAGGACTGTATACAGTGTGTAACCCAGCTAGGGGTTTGTGTCTAGTAGAATCGCACTGGGGTTTATACCAGTAGGTTTGCTTCTGAGCCTAGAAAAGAAGTGGGCTGCCTTCTTGCCCGGGAAAGAGAAGAAGACCAGCTGGGGTGCTGGGTGTTGTAGTGTCCTTGAGGGGATTGTACCATTGGTTAGTGAAATCCCAAGTGGTTGCTTGGGGACTGGACGTATGACTTCCATGTGGGAAGGGCCGAACCAAGATAAATTTCCTGTGTCCTTTGTGTGATTGTTCTTTTGCTTCCGCACTGCCACTCTTCATCACACTAACACTAACCAAACTTTTAAGTGTTCACGTTTTGATTTCAGATTTCAGAAAAACCTATTCACCCCCCATCTAGGTTACCTTGCTGCCACACCATAAAGGGCCAATAACCCGCTGACAAAAGATATTCTCACTTTTGTCAGCGGCTAAATATCTGTTGACAATATAACATTTGTCAGCGGCCGCTGACAAAAATTTTTTTTGTCAGCGATTTTTAGGCCGCTAACATAAAATTTTTTTGTCAACGAACAGTCACCGTAGATAAATGAACTTTTTGTCAGCGGCTCAATTTTCTGTTGACATATGTTAAGTCGACGACGAAGATGTCAACGACTTTGTCAACGGACTCAGGCCGTTGACATATGTCTTTGTCAACAGATTTTTTATTTTTGTCAACGACTTACAGCCGCTGACATATGCTGTTTTTTTTGTAGTGAACCTTTCTTCTTGGGATTATACTTACTATATATTATGTAATTTAGTTATATGCTGGATACTCCCAACGCGAGTAAATACAATGCGCCGCCGTATATTGGTTAATGAAAATGTCAAATCGGGCTGATGTAACACTAATAAGTATTTCTCGTATTATTTTATTTTCATATTATTTCTCGTGACATGTTATATTACAAACATCTGCTCTCTTATTTAATTATACTATTTCTAGTGAGTTACTTTTTTATCATCTGTTGTCTTATTTAATCATACTTGATTTTCAGAGAAAATTTTTAAAAATAAAAAATAAAAAATATTTTTAACATGTCATATATTTTTTTCTTTCCTCGTGTTGCTTGTATCTCTATCTTAGGTACGTTGCATCAGTCAAAAATCTCTATTTTATATGTGTATTTTCATTTAAAAACTTTATTTTATAAGTGAGGATGACATTGCATCCGTCAAAAGTCTTATAAGTGTATAGATCATTTTATAGGTGAAGATAGAATATTCTAGGCATCACAGCAAAGGCTAACTACGAGGGTGTATCTAATAATATGTTAATATAAAAATGTAAAGTTTTAAAATCAATATCTACTTTTTAAAATAAAGTTGTAAGGAAAATATATTTGCAAATAATCCTTAAAGCTTAAGTAATCTTCGAGTATATTTTTTTTTTCACGAGAAATATCTGCTAAACGTCCCGCGCGGGTTAGTATCGCCCATCGGCAGGCATAATCGGACGAAACTCACAAAACCACACCTTTCCGGTTGTATCTATCTATCCACACAGGAGGTGCAACAAGTTCGTCCCTTTCTTCACATTGGTCTTTCTTACGTTTGTTGCCCCAGTGTGACTTGATTTCTTCCATACTCACACTTATATAAACCACCTATTGAAATCGACAACAAAATTTCGTTGCATTTCGCTTAATTTATATGACGTAAAAGATATATAACATTGTGCTGTACCTGGTGGTAGCGTTATTTGCTCTTGCTACTTTGATAGCCTTTTGATTCATTGCTCTTACCCATGTTGCTATCACCCATGCAACTGATACTTCTGTTTTTTTTTTTTTGACAATAGAAGATGGATCTTTCATTCACACAAAGCAACCATACAGAGAGGCCGAGAACAACACAGTAGGTGGAGGGCGGCGCAGGCCACCATCGGCACTCCACGCAAAGACATAGTATCGGTACAAACAAGACATGACAAAGGATAGAGGGTCTTGAAGCAAACAGAGATAGAAGGTCCAAACACACTTGGAAATTTCAAATATCTATAGGAAATACACCCCCTGATGTATAGGGCACTATGAGCATGCGCCGGCCATCATCGACGGCTTCACAACGGAGGAAGTACACCCTCGAAGCACACGATTGACAGAGATGAGTTCGACCGGGGGGAGGGTTAATAAAACCTCCAATAGAAACCACGCCCATGAATGATGAGCGTCATGCCGACCATCGAAGAAGCTGGCCAGAGTTGAGCATAGCCGGCTGCTATAGCGCTTCCGAACACAGTCCACACAAGAGGATAACATGAGAAACATAAAAATCAAGTTAAAGAAACAAAACCTAGAAGGAAGCCGTTGTCGGATCTCCAGACAAATGGCGAGCACTCGCTGGCCAATCAGAGAGAAAATCTCTCCAACAAAAGGGGGGAACCCTTGTCCAAGGAGAACAAATATCTCCTACTGTGGAGTAGAAACAAAATCATCCCCACTAGAGGAGGAGAAGTACCCATGAACGACAGTCATCAAAGACGGAGGGGGAGGGGACTCGATGAGAATGGAACCCCCTCCCCTCTGAAAGGAAACACGAACGGCGAGAGCGAGGTACAAGATAGTGGCGAACATGGAAAACCCCAGTGCTTCTCACGCTAGAGAGTCTAGAGTAAGAACGGATGCTTCTATCCCTCATCTAACAAAATTAAGGGATGGACTTATCGTCCGCCCCACTTAAGTGGGGTGGGAAACACTACTTTCCCCTAACAAAAATATACAACCATACCAAATTTTCTGACAATGATGGCATGCCTAACAGAAGTATGTAAGAAAGGTCTCACAATGAAATTGAGGTGGATTGCAAGACAATAGTTTGATTAACAGATAAATACCAAAAGTGCAATATTTGTCGAAGGCTCTCAGATAATAAAATTATTTTCTTCACAATGCATCTTAGTGTTATGCCACACTTTTTTATAATAAATATTTCTCTAAATCCTCCGCATGAGTGGGATCAAAGCAAACCACCTCCGTTAATAAATTATTTGCTCCTGCCATGTCATGGAAAGTCTATGAAAGTTCCCAATTGAAGTGTCTTCCGCTCTTAGAAGTCGGAATCAATGTACAATCTTATTTTTTGTTTAAAAAAACCATAACGATTGTATATCTCTATTAATAGATCTACCATTTTCATCACCTTGGACACATTAAGTGCTCTACTATCCTCATTTTTGTTCTCAACTTTTTTTAAATTTAGATGATCAGATTGTCCCGCTACAATCTGTTGAATTTGATCCGACGAAAGTAAAATAAATTTAAAACAAATAACATGTAATGGTGCCCTAACCAGAGAATAAAATACATTCCATTTGTACACTACAAGCGGAGCATCAAATAAAGCTCGAGCCACGTTCAGTGTCACTGATGATAAGAAAAAATACTGAGAGAAAATAATTATAAATGCACGTGGATTACGGTTGTCTCAACCTGTTAACTGTTAGCGGTTGTGCCCACGTGGAGCAACCAAAGGTTGCCTTTGGCAACACTTGGCTGGAGACACAACCGCACTGTGGTTGTCTCCCTCTTGCGCAGAAGAATTCTGGGAATATTGTCCCAGGAAGAAACCAACAGAGGTAGGTCTCTTCTCTTGGCTCTCCCATGCGCATGCAAAAACCGAGAGAAAGTTTTCTCTCTTGGACAGATACTCTCCCTCTCTCTCTCACACACACACTCTTGTACGAGACTTCTCTTACGGGACATCACCACCGGATCCCGAGGACATTTGGAGCAAGGAAACTACGAAGAAGACTCTTATAGACTTCTTTCCGATCCTACGAGATTCTGCAATGCACGAGGTAAATACCTCGATCCAGATTCTACATTGGTATCAGAGCCTTCACGTTCCTCTCTCCATGATGTCGTCCGACGATCTCCATGCGCAACAGCTTGCCGCAATGGAAGAGGATGACTTTGAACCGGCGGAGATCTCCACGGACGACGATGGAGATAGCGTGGTTGGCACCGGCCCGACACCCACGCAGGAGTCCGTGGCGCCAATTACATTTCGGCGACTGATGACTGCATGAGATTACGTTCTAGCAGTACTGCGCGGTTCTCCTTCGTTGCGTCCGGACGATGTTGAACTCAGAGACATGGTTCGTGTGTCTGCAGATGGCGCGGACGGCGGCGATGCGCGAGGGCGTGCGACCCACGTCTCCGAGGCCAGCGTCCCTGCAACGCGCGCTGCTGCGCGCGGTGACGGCAGCGGCAGCAGCCAGACGGGCCAGCATGGAGGCGACCACGCAGACGGGAGCCACGTCGCCCACGACCAGCACGGAGGCCAGGGCGCGGGCGGGCTCGGCGTCACCCGCTGCCACGCGAGCGCGGGCTGGCGCCACGTGGCCCACCGCCACGCGGGCGGGCACCCCGCGACCATGGCCCAGGCGGGCGCGTGGCACAGGCCCATGCGGCTGGGTGCTGCAGCCGGGAGCCCACGCGCGGGCACATCACCTGCAACCAGGCAGGCTGGTGCCGATGGCGCAGACACACGACGCGTGGCCACACGGGCTGGCGCGAATGTGCAGTCAGCGACACTGGCCGTCATGCAGGCGGGCGTGGTGACCGCGGCCCTGCCGCGCACGGAGGTGTTCACGGAGGTCTCCACGGCCATGCAGGCTAGTTTGGAGTACGCATGGGTGGTCCCATGCATGCAGGTGTGATAGTTCGCGAGGGTGCATGCGTGGTGTTGCGTAGACACGTTGGCTTGGCTGAGCGCATGGGTATTGGTCTACCCATGCCCAGGCACATTTTTTTGGTGGAACAGGCCCGTATGAGAGCATCGGCTCATCAGCAACGTGAACTCGGTTAGCTTGCAAGACGTCGCACTAAGGTGATTTTGCCGAGCAGACCTCGTGGTCGAGCTCGACTTAGCCGCATTATTGGATGTGGACTGGCAGGGAATGCTGACCCGGTCTCTCGTCGCCACCATAATGAAAATTTGGCAGTACGACGAGTCCGGCGTCACATACGGCATGTTCCCCGATGCCGTGCTATGACTCCTACCCGCCTCCAGACGATTGCTTTAGCTATTATGATGTTATCGCAATTTTAGACATGATTTTATTAGTACTTTGGATCATTATTAGCTTCATGATTATGAGATTTATTTAAGTCCATGCAATAAATTGTATTAGTTAGTTTGATCTTATAATAAACTTTTTCATGTACTTATATTCAAGCAATCTATGTATGATCCAATGATTTAAAATCATGTGTTGAACCCTTTATTAAACGAGAAATTTTAAACATGCATGATTAATTGTTGTTTGAAACACACATGATTAATTGCTATTTGAACATGCATGATTAATTGTTGTTTGAAACACACATGATTAATTATTATTTGAATATGCATGATTAATTATTGTTCAAAATTATTATAATATGTTTTGAACATGATTAGTTGTCATTAATTCTTTTGACTATTCATGCTTAGTACATACATGCTTAAAAATTGAGAGATGTTAGTTCTTCTCCCTTTACATTATTTGATCAAAATTATCCTAATAATATTGAATATTCTTATATAAATGGGAGATGACTGTAGTACTCTAAGTCTACTTTCGATCTTATTATATAGAGAATATTTAATATTATAGTGTAGATTTTTGAATCAAATAGACTGATGTGTAGAATTGTCAACTTAGCCTTCTCATTATTATCTTAAATGTAGTGATTCATCGATGGTCTCGAAGAATGTTATTGCTGACTTAACGAAAGGGGATAAATTAGATGGCACTAACTATGACATATGGCATCGAAAAATCCAATATCTCTTGAATGAGCAAGAGTTGCTTGATCACATTACTACGTCCATGACCCTGCCCGCAGAAGGCAACACTTCTCAACACCGAAGAGATCAAGAGGCTTACAAGTCATGGTTCAACAAAGATTGCAGCACGCGCTTTACACTGTTAAGCAGCATGCAGGATGATCTGATTGGCGAGTTTGAAAAGTGAAAGACTGCTAAGGATATGCGGGATAACTTGAAAATTGCTTTTGGAGGAACCTCTACCACGAGGTTAAGGGCTCTTGTTTTGAAATTTGAGACCCTCCGAAAAGATCCCCGTCAGAACATGACTGAACATCTAAGGATGATGTCAAGCATGATCTGCGACTTGAAGTCTGTAGGTCACGATCTCACCGATGAGCAACAGGTGCAGGCTGTAATAAGATCTTTGCCAGACTCTTGGACTCACATGAAATAAATCCTCACTCACAATGAGAGTATTAAGAATTTTTCTGACATCTCTCGCCATGTGGAGTTAGAGGCTGAGCGCGAGGAAGCTATGTGTGCTACTGCCCTTGTCGCCCAGGGAGGCAGACAACAGGGCAAGAAGGGTCCAAAGAAGAACTTCAAGAGGAAGAGGCAAAATGTTGCATCCACTTCTAAGGCGGGGCAGACACCGAAGCGCCAAAGGGGCAAGCGCGGTGGAAAGAGAGACAAGTCGAAAGCCAAATGCTATAATTGTGGACAATTGGGACATTTCGCTCGTGAATGCACTGAGCCGAAAAAGGTATTCCAATTTCTTTGCTCTCCAACTGTGCATGTTTGTTCGCATATCTTAGTTGCTCGAACAAATCCTGAATGGATAGTGGATTCAGGAGCGACCAAGCACATAACAAGGGATCGAGCAGGGTTCGTGGATTATCGCCGAATCTCAGCGGGATCGCAAAGAGTATACATGGGAAATGGTTCCAGCAAGGAAGTCCTTGGAGTTGGTGTGTATCAACTCAAGTTAAAGACTGGACGAGTCTTAACTCTCCATGAAGTACTCTATGCGCCTAGAGTTCAGCATAATCACCGTCTCATCATTATTAGCATTAGACTTCTTTTTTTTTTCTTTTGCTGGCAACCAAGTTGACATTTGTTTGAACAATGTTATATATGGTCATGCTTTATTCATGGATGGTTTGTTTAAATTAGATTTGGATTATCATAATTTCCCTTTGTCTTATGTGGTGAATACTGATAATAACCTTGATTCGAAAATTTGGCATGATCGGCTAGGACACATAGGACAAGATAGAATGACAAGATTAGCTCGAGAAGGATTATTAGGCTCACTCACTAAAGTCAATCTTCCTGTGTGTGAATCGTTTTTAGCCGGTAAGGCATGTCGCAAGCCTTTCGGAAAGGTTAAGAGAGCCACTGAACTCTTACAATTGATCCACTCTGACATTTGCGGACCCATGAGTGTGAAGACCCGTCAAGGGGCTTCCTATTTCCTCACATTTATAGATGATTATTCACGATATAGATATGTCTATTTGATCGCTCACCGCTATGAAGCGTTAGATTGCTTCAAACACTTCTTGGCAGAGGTTGAGAATCAATTAGGTAAAACCATAAAAGTTCTTCGGACGGATCGAGGACGTGAATATCTTTCGGATAAGTTCCGAACTTTATGTGAAGAAAAAGGAATACGCAGACAGTTAACTATTCCATATACACCGCAACAAAATGGTGTTGTAGAGAGACGGAATAGAACACTGCTAGATATGGTTAGGTCGATGATGGCGCATGCCAACCTTCCAATATCTTTTTGGGGGGATGCTATAATGACTACGGCCTACATCCTTAACCGCGTACCTTCACAGTCAGTTCCTTCTACCCCTTATGAGTTATGGCGTGGTGAAAAACCAAATTTAGATAATCTACGCCCATGGGGTTCAGCGGGATATGTCCATGACACCTCTCACAAGTTTGGAAAACTTGGCCCTAAAGCTAGAAAGTTTATCTTTATAAGATATCCTGAAGGCTCTAAGGGTTATGTCATGTACGGACAACATCCAAATGGAGGAATGACTGAAAAAGACGTCTGAGATGTTGTTTTCTTAGAAACAGAATTTCCTAGTATCGGCGACACTGGAAATTGTCTTGATCTCCATGAGTTGGATGACCCTAATGATGTTCTACCATCTTCCAGCGAAGGGAGTGAATTAGTTCCTAACCAAGAAGCCGCTGGAGATAGTAGAGATGATCATGATAGTGGGAGCTTTGTGCCCAGTGGGAGCACACCTATAGAAGAACAAGACGATCAGATACGCCGTAGCAAACGTGACACATGCCTCGTCGTCGATTTGAGATTGTAGAGGAAGCTCTTGTGTGCCAGCTTGCTGATGATGATGAGCCTACTTCTGTTAAAGAAGTATTAACTTCATCTGCTAGTAAAGAGTGGAAGGAAGCAATGCAAGATGAGATGGACTCTATGAGTAAGAATCAGGTTTGGGAACTTGTCGACCTCCCTCCAAGGCGTAAGGCTATTGGAAATAAATGGATTTTCAAAGTCAAATGCAAGGCGGTTGGATCAATCGACAAATATAAAGCACTACTTGTGGCGAAGGGATATACTCAAAAGGAGGGTATAGATTTCGATGAGACATTCTCCCCAGTGGTGAGATTCACATCGGTTCGCCTTATTCTAGCCATTTTTGCACATTTAGACTTAGAACTTTTTCAGATGGACGTTAAAACAACATTTCTCAATGGAGAACTAGATGAAGAAATTTATATGGTGCAACCAGAAGGTTTTTAGGGAAAGGGACAAGAGCGCAAAGTTTGCCGTCTCAAACGTTCCATTTATGGTCTCAAACAATCGTCTAGACAGTGGTATTTTAGATTTCATAAATCTATTATCTCATTTGGTTTTGAGATGATTGAAGAAGACCACTGTGTGTATGTTAAACGTACGGCGGAAAAGATTCTTATTTTGTCATTATATGTTGATTACATTTTATTGGCTGGAAATGACATGGAATCTATCGAAGCCACTCGAAAATGGTTGTCTTCTGTCTTTGAGATAAAAGACATGGGTGAAGCAAATTATGTGCTAGGAATAAAAATCATGAGAGATCGCTCGAATAAACTTCTGTGTTTGTCGCAGGAGACTTATATAAATAAGATTCTTGAGCAATTTCGGATGCATTATTCCAAACCCATCGATACTCCAATTGATAAGAGTTGTGTTTTAAGTATCAGTGAATGTCCACAAACTGATAAGGAAAAGAATGAAATGTCTAAAGTGACATATGCTGCTGCAATTGAGAGCTTAATGTACTCCATGTTATGTATGCGGCCAGACATTAGCTTTGCGGTGGGTCTTGTTAGCCGTTATCAAAGTAATCTCAGTCTCGTTCACTGGAAAGCAGTTAAGAGGATTTTTTGATATCTTCGTGGTTCTTCGAACCTTGTCTTATGTTACAAAGGAGGTGACTTAAGATTGAGAGGTTTCAGCGATGCTGATTAGGGCCGGTGATAAAGATGAGCGTAAATCCACCTCAGGCTATGTGTTTATGTTAGGTGGAGGGGCCATTTCTTGGTGTAGCAAGAAACAAATGTGCATCGCTTTATCCACCATGGAATCAGAATATGTGGCTTATTCTGCTGCATGTCAAGAGGCTGTTTGGTTGCAGAGTTTCCTAAAGTGATTGGCCATGACACATTTATCAAAGGAGGTGGTGGTGCTGTATGTTGATAGCACATCGGCCTTGGCCTATGCTAAGGACCCTAAATACCATGGGCGAACCAAACACATTGACATTCGTTATCACTACATCCGGGATTTAGTTGCAAAGGAGTTGGTGGTCCTTCGACACATTTCAACATGTCATATGTTGGCCGATCCACTAACTAAACAAATCCCGAGGGAGGCATTTGTAACCCATATTAGAAATATGGGATTGTGTAAATTGTAATGTGCACAATATGTATTGACAATTAAGTAATTATGTTTTCCTTCCTTATGTGTGTCTATGGTTGGATTACTTTACACATCAAGAAAAGTGTCACTAGGCTCTGAATGGACCCCCTCACACGGGTCATTCGCCTTGGCGCTAAGAAAGCGAGCAAGATGAGACAATTTTTATCTATGGCACTATGAGAACGAGCAAGATAAAAGTATATCTATGGCGCTATGAGAGCGATCAAGATATATATTTTCTTTTTTATTGTCGTCTTAAACTGAATTAAGATGAGATCCCTCTAGATCGATCACAGGATATGCGAATCAAATCCGTGAAGCCTTCATTAAGCCGGTTGTGAGTTTTATGATAAGATGTCATAAGACTCGGGTTAGCCGCAGTGGGAGTGGCTAGACTAAGAACCGTATGGTGTTTTTATTATGTTGTATGTGACACGCCCATAATGATGGAAGAACACCGTAACATGTGATCATACCACATGTGCGTAAAACGACCGTTGAAGAGAATGATGAATGAGATCTCTGTTTCATCATTGTGTGAGCTCTTGGATCATAATTTGTTGATCTATCTGTACCCTTAGGACTTGAGATCTATGTTATGAAAATGAAGCTTGATGTCGCTACTTTAGCATGCTCCTTAGGGCTATGGTTGATACAGTCCAACGGGACATGACTAGGAAAGTGGTCAAGACTAATTGAATTGATATGAGAACTCAAGAAAGATATCTAAATATTGCACCATGTTTTGTGGCTCATACCTCGAGGGACTATGTCGACTTAGTGGCGATAAAGTCGTGAGCACATAACGTTCGAGTTTTGGCGTTGCTAGTTTTTTAAGAGATCCAAGATGTCAAAGTTGGTGAATATTGAGGATATCTAGGGTACTACGAGATTCATTTGGAGTATTGTGATCTGTTAATTTTGGTGATAACTTAATAGATCACTACTCATTTGTTGTGCTGACTCTCGTAAGGTCGCTCACTCCATTCGTCGTATGTATGATTGAGAAGCAAGTGTCGAGAGATGAATTGCTCTTAGTGAGTAACTGACATTTTACTGTGCCCTCTGTGGGCAAGTGGGAGATGTTAACTGTTAGCGGTTGTGCCCATGTGGGGCAACCAAAGGTTGCCTTTGGCAACTCTTGGCTGGAGACACAACCGCACTGCGGTTGTCTCCCTTGCGCAGAAGAATTATGGGAATATTGTCCCAGGAAGAAACCAACAGAGGTAGGTCTCTTCTCTTGGCTCTCCCATGCGCATGCAGAAACCGAGAGAAAGTTTTCTCTCTTGGACAGATACTCTCCCTCTCTCTCTCTCTCACACACACACTTGTACGAGACTTCTCTCACGAGACATCACCACCAGATCCCGAGGATGTTTGGAGTGAGGAAACTACGAAGAAGACTCTTGTAGACTTCTTCTCGATCCTACGAGATTCCGCAACGCACGAGGTAAACACCTCGATCAAGATCCTACACAACCAATAAATATATTTGCTATGGAAACATGAGCCATAATAACATCTAACTGAAATATTATAAAGGATGCTTTTGCTCTTTCTCTCAGTGACTAACTCGAAACATGTAGGACCTAAAACCCTCCCAACCACAAAGTTATTAGGCTAAGACTGGTTACGCCAGGAAAGAAGAACGGCGCCTTAGAAGTTAGAATGGGCTTCGCGGCTCCTCCACATTTCGTGGGCTGCTTCTGTTGCGGGATTGGGGGGCCCAAGGCCCAAATTTGATCTTTCACGGGCGTCAACAAAGCCTTGGATCATCCAGTCAGGCTCCAGCCCAGGACCCAAATCCCCGACATCAGATTGCCAAAAACTCCCTGCCCAATTTAACGCATTCAGTGTGTCATGTTCATTATTGATGATTCATGTTTAGAGAGATGTTGAAGGAAGAGAGCCCACATTGTGCGGGCTATTTGTTTCAAACTAAAATGAGTTAAACTACTGCAAGATACATAGTGTTTATATCATAGATAAAATTGGTGTACTTGGCAGTAAATATTTTCTATGTTCGTTCAAGTGATTAGGTTTCACATCCCATATTACTTATAAGAAAACATACAGACGAAACGGATGCTTTATATCTAACCAAACATTCTTCTTTAGAAAGCTTTCACCAAAGTCAAATATCCACATTGTGTAGGGGTTAATAAAATCCAAGTTTATTTATCCAGGGATAACTTAACACTATTTTTAAAGAGTTTTACTTTAGCTAGGTTAAGTGGACCCGGGGATTTAAGAGGTACCAAAACCCCACTTTTACCCCCACATTTTAACCCGATTAAGTTTTTTTATCCCCGTTTAAGCTAATCCTGCTACCAAACTCAGTTAAAATTTAACCCATGTATTACCCCTCCTAACTCAGCCCCTAACCCCTGCCAAATCAGTTAATGTCTTCTAAGGAGGGGTAAAAAAAATGATGTGAATTATTTGACAAATAATTTTATGAACTAAGACTCTGACAATTTTTTTTATTTTTTTAATTCTTTTTTAGTGGACACTAAATATTTCTCCTCATCAAATTTCAAGATGCCGAACTCATTCAAATCTGGGCCAAAATAAAATTAATCAGAAATTCCTTATAAGATGATCGCGGGCTCTCTTCATTTCAAATTTGGTGGTTACTTTCCCTACCATAATCCTATTGCTCAAACTACTATTAGAACTTTAAAATATCCCTATTAAGTCATCGAATTGAAAAAGTAACAACGGCTTAGGCACACTGTATTTGTGTGTAGAGGGGGGTCGCGACGAGAGATCGAGTCGAAAATCGTTGATTGGCTAGTGATTCGTTGTGTAACAAAAAAAAAAAAAATAAAACTCTATTTTTAATGATAATATATTTTCTTTAACGTGAGTCTCTAGAATGATGTCAAAGTATTCATTTGTCAGAGCATTAGTTTATTAATATGCTATGTATAACTTCTGTTTAAAAAGCAAAACATAGAAAATTAAGAACAAGGAGTCGGTCTCCCATGGCTACTGTCGAGACACACACACACTCGCCCGTAGGCCATACACATTTGATTAGTAAAACAGAGATTTCTCCTCTTTTAAAAATATTTTTTTTGGAAGGTTCCTCTTTCCTCTCTCTTTTTGCTTTTGTTTTTTAACATGGATAAGGGCCAGGGGAGGACCTAGCACAAGCCCAGTGGGGTCCTGTGACCCCACTGGGTAAAAGAATTTGTATTGGGAGGATAATTTTCATGGATGACCCCACTTAAATTATATGGGTGCACCATTAGGATTCCACTGAAATAAAATTCTAAATCCGCCACTGATAAAGGCTATGGAATGTCATCTAAGTACATCGTCTAAAACCAGAAACAAATAAAATACTAAAAACACAGACCAACAACATAAAAGAATTAGAGTTAGACAAATACATACTGTTAAAAACTACTAATGTCTTCTTGCTTATGCTCTTAAAATCTTTACCTCATTAACTATACCCTATATTTGTTAAAAATATATCAGTTATATCTCTTGAAGTAATTGACCGTCATAATCTAAAAATTATTTTATTAAAACATGGGTGGAACTGTTAAATGAGTTTCAATAAATAAAAATGGCCCTATGAAAAGATTTTATATATGTATGAGAGAAAGAGGGGGGGTGAGAGTGGGGAAGAGGTTTTAATTGGCCGGTTTGGGAGGGGGGGGGGGGTACCCCATGGGTAAAGTGCTTTTTGCACTTTGTGGGGGGGGGGCAATCTACCCATGGGTAGGTTAGTTTTTTCTTCCCGTTAATTCAAATATGGTTGTGTTGAATTGACAGAAAGATATTTGTGATATATTATACTTAAATATATAGTATATTTGATGAGGTGAAGATTTAAAAAATACACAGCATATTTTCTTATATATAATTACCCTCCACTTTGTACTGCCTTAGAGGTTGGAGTAAAATATCCACCAATTCAAAGTTAGTATATTTTATACCGAGGGTGAAACTTGATGGGTCACCATATCGACCTAGAAATATTGGCTCATTAAGCCTCAAGGCCCAAAGCGAAGGTCCAACACCTATCCAACACGAATTGGGATCTGATTAGGATACCCACGATTCGGCCATGATCTAGATGATTCCAAGTCTGAAGTCGTCCTGCCCTTTATGACAATCGAACTGTGGCTTTCCTTCAAAGGTCCTACGCTCCAAGAAAGGCTTTCAGCCCATCCACATCAAGGCATTCCAACAAATTTACAAAGGATCACTTATAAAAGGGTCCCCTCGCCACAGGTAAGGGAGGAAGGGGTTTCGAATCTCCACAAGAGATCTCAGCTCACCTTGGCAGTCTCTCTCTCTCTCTCTCTCTCTCTCTCTCTCTCTCTTACTTCCTTGCTAAGTGTGTAGTCGACTTCCTTGGTAAGTGCGAGGGCTTAACTTGAGAGTAAGAAGGTTGATCAGAGGATCCCTTCTCTGGGTTGACTTCTTGTAAGACGAGCGACACTGATCACTGCTATAAGTGACTTTGGCAACTTCATTCTACCTCGCCATCAATAGATCTGAGGTCTCGATCTCAAATCCTTTGAGGTCGGCTTGACTAAGTCTTTATTGATTTGCACTAGCCTTATTATTGGCACTATCTATGCAAACGAAACAACAACCATGGTACCAACAAGAAGCATGGTAATCATCTGCTCTAATGAGTTGGAGGCCCGAGATGAAGAGATCAACTCAAGAGGAGAGATTAGCAATGTAGTTATCTCCACTGAACAATTCCAAGCCCTCAAGTGTCAAGTCATTGACCTCAGAGAGACCATGAAGGACACTCCCCGAACTGGTAAGTTCCTTGATAAACCAATACCCCATTGTGGCCAAGGTCGAGGACCCTCTAGCACTTGCTCTTGAACCCTCTAGGAAAATGCACTAGGTACAAAAACCTCCTTCTCCTCCCCCTGAAGTCCCAGAGGGACAAGACATGGCAAGCAACACTCCGATGCTGCCTCCACTATGATGGGACCTTGCACCAACAACCGCCACTGATCAGCCACCAACCATTGCAACCATGGTGTCCATACCTCCACATGTGGACCTAGGGAATGAGTTGGAAGACATGCAAAAGGAAGTCCAACATTTGGCTCCTCAACTTATGGGATTGACTACCCTAACAGTTCAACATCTGTGTTCTCCCTTCCTGAGAATATCTAGGCGGCATAACATCTTGGACATCTGGAGATGCATAACATTAAACCCTACAATGGTACATTTTTAATTTAGCAATCATTTGTGTCCCTTTAACACCCTTCTATCTTTTTGGGGAGCCACAGAACGCATGAGGTGCAGGGCTATAGCAACCCAAGTTATTTAAATAAAAGAGAAACTATAGTTAATTAAATTTAATTAGGTTAAATTAAAACCTAATAGAATAAAATAGATAATGGGCTCAACTAATGGTCCATAATGGCATTATTGGGCCAAAATAGGAGTTAGAATAATAGAATATAAGGAAATTATTATTAAATTCAGAATGCCCATTATCCCCTTAATCAAATGGGCAAGATAAGCTTAAAATAACTCTATAATTATCTAACTAGAGTCATTTCACTGTACCAACAAGATAACCAGGTTTTCCCATGCTTATCCCAACCCAACTAGAGATTGGAAGGCCTAGAGATAGATATTAACATGTGAATCTCGTAATTCGATGGAGTTAGAGTTGTGTTAGGAATAAAAAGACAAAGTTTATAAATACACCTCAAATCCTCTCATGGCCAACCCTATTGCTGCTTGGATCAATTTGATCCCTAGAACTACCCCTGTGTCCTAACAACCCTACAAAAATGTCCCATTCCGAAGTAAAGGAGTTGAAAGAACAACTAATAGAGTTGTTGGAGAACGGATTCATCAGACCAAGTACATCACCATGGGAAGCACTTGTTCTATTCGTCAAGAAGAATGACGAGTCTATGAGGTTGTGTATTGACTATAGTTAACTGAATCAGTTGATAATCAAGCACAAGTATCCACTGCCACGAGTTGACGAACTATTTGACTAAATATCTAGAGCTCAATACTTCTCTAAGATAGATCTCAGGTCTAACTATCACCAGATGAGAATCAAAGAGGAGGATATATATAAAACAACCTTCATGAGCGGGTATGGACATTATGAGTTTGTCGTTATGACTTTTGGACTGACCAATGCTCCTACAGTTTTCATGCAACTGACTAATAGCGTGTACTGGCCGTATTTTGATAAGTTCGTGGTCGTCTTTATTGATGACATCCTCATGTACTCTAAGACAAAAGAAGAACATGAAGAACACTTAAAGATAGCTCTACAAATCTTGTGCAATAATAAGCTTTCTACTAAACTAAGCAAGTGCAAGTTCTGGCTTAAAGAAGTCTCCTTCCTTGGCCATGTTATCACCAAAGATGGCATAGCTGTTGACCATTGTAAAGTCAAAGCCGTACTCAAGTGGGAAGAGACCAACAAGTGTCACTGAAATTAGAAGTTTTTTAGGACTAGCTAGATACTACAGACGGTTCATAACAGATTTCTCCAAGATTACTATACCCCTCACCTGCCTGACAAGAAAGGAGAATCCATATGTATGGACTGCGACTGTAAAAAGAGCTTCCAAACATTGAAGGAGTGTGTGACTATTGCCCCTGTCCTTGCCCTACCCACCAAAGGGGCGGATTTTTGGTCTATACCGATGTCTTAGGGATTGGTCTAGGTTGTTTACTCATGAGATAAGACAAAGTCATCACCTATGCTTCAAGACAACTGAAGACTAGCCTGTGCATTATTTAGAGTTGGCCACTATGGTCTTTGCACTCAAAATCTAGAGACACTACTTGTATGGTGAGCAATTCACTATCTACTCCGATCACAAGAGCTTGAAGTATTTATTCTTTCAGAAAGTGCTCAATATGAGACAAAGGAGATAGTTAGAATATCTCAAGGAATTTGATTTCAACATCCAATATCACCTGGGAAAGGTAACACCGTAGCTAATGATAAGTATACAATTGTTATTGATAATCATGTTATTTTATTAAAAAATAGTCATTAATTTCATAAAACCCATTGCCATCTCATTACAAATATGAATTGTTTTAATCTCTTGTATGTGTTTTATTTTTAGGTTAATGGGCTAATTAACAAGGATATGTCAATGGGCCAAGATTGGATCAAGTGTTAATGAAGAGAGACTCCAATTTTAAACATCTTTTCTTTTCTCTCTCTTCCCTTTTTTTTAAAATTTCAAAACTCTCTCTCTCATTTTAAAATCCCTCTCTATTTTCAAAACCCTTCCCCTTAATTCTCTATTCTTTCCTCTCTTATTACTATCTATATTTTAAAGAATCTTTACCTTCTCTCTCTCTCATTCCCTTCCCCCGCAGTTCTCTCTCCTTCTCCTCCGATCTCTTCCTCCCCCTCTCCTTCTCTTCTTCCTCTTCTTCTTCCTCCTCTTCTTTCTCTCTCTGGCCCGGCTTCTCTCTTCAGCAGACAGAAGCAGCAGTGCCACCGTATGTGCGGCCCGCCAGCACCTACGCCAGCATCCGCCAGCCCGCGCGCGCATCTGCCCATGCCTGCGCACACCCGCGTCTGAGGCCGCTAGCGTCCACGCTCGCGTGCGCGTGCTGCCGCCTCTGCGCTTGCAGCCACGTGCCCCTGCATGACCCTGCCTGCCCGCCAGCCCGTGCACCGCCCGCATGCCCCTGCCAGCGGCCAGTTCGCACTGGCGCCCACCTGCCGCGGCCCTGGCCTGGAAGCCTGCCATGCGCCCCCGCGCGTTTCGCCGCCCCACATTTCTCCACGTGCATGCGTTTGCATGCACGTAGAGAGGAGGCGGGTCACCCCATCTCTCTCCTCTCGCCTCTCTCTCTCTCTCTCATCTATTCTCTCATCTCTCTCATCTCTCTCTCTCTCCCGTTCTCTCTCTTCTCTCTCTCTCTCGTCTCGTCTCGTCTCTCTCTTCTCTCTCTTTCGTCTCTTGTCTCTCTCTCTCTCTCTTCATCTCTCTCTTTTCTATTTAGTCGCTCTCTCTCTCTCTCTTTTTCTTCTCTCTTTAGTCTCGTCTCGTCTCTCTTCTCTTTCATTCTCTCTCCCTCTTCTCTCTTGTATCTCTCTCTTCCTCTTCTCTCTTCTATCTCTCTTTTTCTCTCGTGCCGCTTCATTTCTCTCTCTATTTCCCATGATTCTTGTAATAAGTTGTTGATTTATTTTTAGTATAAAATATTCTGTTGTTAATCCTTTTTATTATTTAGTAGATTGTAATTTTGAATCTCATCTCATGTTACTCTTTATCTCTTCCTTTATCTATTTCGCTTAGTTTAGATTTATTTCGTTTAACTTAGTTTTAATATCACCACGTTATTTTCCTAAATAAAAACTCAAGGTTTTCAATTCTAAAATCTATTTCTCCTTGGATTTGATTCGACTCTCACCACTTAACTATTGTCAAAATATTTAGTGTAGGCCGACTAATTTAAGATTGTTAGCCACATATTTAACGACACATTTGTGGGCTATCAGCTAACACACTGTGGACACCTAAAATTTCTAATGGGCCCGTTTCATGGCCGGCCCAACTCTCCTCCACCAAATAGAAATGACCATTTAAATGACCCAACCCAAAGGCTTGCAAAGCCCACTATCCAAGGCCCATTTCTCCCATGCATGGAGGTGAGCCAAAGAGAGCTCAACACCTCCCAAAAGTGATGCTAAAAATGACAAAAAGGAGGCCTACGGATGAAGGGGGCAGAGGGCTGGCTGAGGCCTTTTGGGGGTCTTTTCTAGAGGCTTCCAAGGGGAAGAAAAAGGCCTCTCTTGGAGTGCCTTGCGGGCCAAGCAGAGAAGAGAGAGGAGAGGGGTCTCGGGAGCAGAAGGGAAGGGAGGAGAGGAGTCTTCTTCTCCAACGGTTCTGCTGCTGCGCTTTCTCCAAGGGATCACCTGCAAGAGAAGCCAAGAAGAGAAATAGAAGAAAAAAGGTGAAGAGAAAGGAGAGAAAGAGAGGTGGCCATTCCTATGTATGGTCACATCATATGAAGAGAGAAAGAGAGAGAGAGAGTGAGATGGCGTGAAGCTCCCTTCCCCTTCCTTTTCTTTAATCTTTGTTTTCTTCTTCTTGTACTCCTTCTTTTTCTCTTAACAATAGAAAGGTCATGTCCATATGTCCTCCATCTCCATTTAATGTGTATGCTTGCCTCCTTTGCATTTAATGCTTGTCTCATTCCCTTCACATGTGGCATTGCTTTTGTTTTTTTTTATTTGCCCACATGGAAGAGATGGCCACGGATGATGAAGAACCACCACTTCATATGGTTGGTTTCTTCTCACCCAAGGAGCACACATGAGACCATCTGCCATCTCCTACACCTCAATAAATGGGGGTTTTAGGAGGGGTGGAGTTTAATGGGCCTCACATGGTACCCTTTGTGCATGTACGTACTCACTGTTTTACTCCATTTAAGAGCAGATTTCAGTTGTGTTTTAAGCTTCTAAACAGTCCCCCTCGCTTGGCTTGGGCCGCCCCCTTCTTGGAGCCTACTTGGGCCCATGGTTTGCCTTCAAGAGGTGGTCCTTTTGCTCACTGTTTGGGCCTTTCAAATGAGGTTTCCTCACTGGTTTTCAGCATCCAATAGTGCAGGTTTTCACTGTTAGAGCAGCCCCCTATGTGTGCACTTTGCCTTGGAGTATGCCTCCTTTGCTAGCAAATGGGTTGAACAATCAATGTTCATGCCCAAAGCCTAGCATTCCTTGCAAGAGGCCCATTAAATTTCTGGTTTTGGCCCTCTTAAAAGACCAATTTTCACTGTTTTAAACAGTCCCCTCTAAGAGTTTTCATGATGGGAGCATGTCCCCTTTGCGAGCCATGGGTTGAACAATCAATGTTCATGCCCAAAGCTTGGCATTTCATGGATTTGGGCTCATCAAGCTCACTGTTTTGATCCTCTAGAGGGGGCGGTTCTCACTGTTTTGAGCGGCCCATTAAGGGATCTTGGTGTGTGGGGCGAATCTCCCATGCTAGCCAAGGGTTGGACAATTCATGTCCATGCCCCCATACTTAGCACCTATGGAGAGAGGCCCATTAAGCTCATAGCTGGCCCAAAACCGCCCTCCTCCCAAGAGTGGCCCATTTGCAATCCCGGGTTAGATAATGAAATATCTATACCCAGGTATGTGGGCCCATGCGGGTTTTGCCCACCGACCGGTGTTTGTGTGGTCATGGTGCCATTTCTCCCTTTAAAGGCTTGCCTTGGAGGGTGGCGCTATGTGCCATTCGGGTTATGTCATCATTCGACATACACCCTCCCTTTCGGTACTGCCTCCGTCTCGGTGGGCGTGTACTGTGCTCTCCCCTGTCGACCAAGATAAGGGGAGATGCTGCTGGATTTTCTCCAGGAGGGTCGAATCGGCAAGGGTCCTTTCAAAAAAAAAGAGAAACCCCTAAAGTCTAATGGAGTGGCACCGAATCGCGAATAGAACTACGTTGCATGCCCTTTTAAAAGAAAAGAATAAAGGATAAGAGAGCCAATTAAAAGAATGTTCCATTACAAGAACAACAAATAAGCAAACGAAAGCATTTCACATTACACTTTTTTTTAAAGAGCAAGAGACCAAATCAAAGAAATCTTTTCATGATAAAAGCAAAAATAAGCAAATAGGCCAACTCTCATCCTCACATGCTTCAAATGAAACAAAAGAACAAGTTAAAACCCTTTTTTCAATAAAAAGGCAAAAGAGTAAATGACTCATTGTTTTGCAACTTGCATGCTTTCAAAAGGGCAAAAGATCAAAGTGAAACTCTTCTTGTGGTAAAAAGGCGAACAAATCATCTCATGTTTTCAAAGGATCAAAAGGCCAAATTAAGATTGTTTTCCACAAATGACCAAATAGACCATTTGTTTTTCTTGACTCGTGTTTATCAAATAGAATCAAAAGAAGCAAATTGAAACCATTTCATGATAAAAGAACAAATGGACGAATAGGCAAAAAGATCCAATCACATCTAAATAAAAGATCCAATAACCTCGAATAGGCATCGTGTCTGTTTATCATTCCGGCCTAATTTTGAGTTGCGCTTTGCACTATTCATCGGATGTCTCTATTTTAAGGACACAAGGCTTTCTAATTTCTGGCGATTAATTAAGGGTTTTCCCTCCCAGAGGGATGTAATTAACGTCGTTGCGTTTAGGCAACGGCGGGATTTTGGTCGAGGACCCGACACTCCACTTTCGTTTGACGAAGTCAAATGGCGCGCACAAATAGACTTAAAGCCCTCCGACTCTCGGAGGTAAACCATTCGGTTGTCACTTCGGTGACTGGCACGCCCGCGCTGCGCGAATTTCCGATTCATCTCACGTCACTCTTGTTCAAGTGGCGTTCGACGGGATTTAGATTGGCAATACGTGTGCATCCATGAGAAACATGAGAAAACATGATAAAAGACAACATTTTAAAGAGATCTTAGGAATTGTTAAATTTTCATTTCCACAACGTGGCACACCCGGTGGGACCATACTTCCCTTCATCTCTTCGCCAGAATAGAAAGCCATGTGGCCTTATGTGATTGATATTGACTATCATTTTGAATTGACTAGCAGGTACTAATTGACTAATGGCGGGAGTACGTTTCGGACCTCTCGTGGTTCAAGATCATGCTCGGTACGGCTACCTCGCTGTGCCAACCCGTTTCGGGAGCTTCTCTCCCGTCGTCGAGTTCCCCAACTTCTTGGGGGTCGCCTTCGGCAACGTCCTTCACCCGGAGGCTAAGAAAGAAGATGGAGCTGAAGTCGTTCGTAAAGCTGAACTCAAAGGGACCGCTCAAGAGCTAAGCTGCCACGTGCACCACGTGGAGCGTGGCAACAACAACAAACCCAAGGGAAAAGAGGCCAACCAACAGATCACAGAGGCAGAAAATATCGTCACCCGTCGTGCACGAGTGTCTGCGTCAGAAAAACTGTGCGGATTGGAGATTTGAGGATCCATCTGCAAGAGAAGAAAACTGAAGCTATAGCAAAATGGGTCGTGCCAACAGTACCCGTGGAGAACTCCTTCCAAGCTTTGGCGAATAGAGAAGAGATGCACAATACCTTCAAGGGCAAGTTGCCCCTAAGGCCTACCAAGTTCAAACAGGTCTGGCGACCTAAGAGAGTACAAAAGCTTAGGCCAGAAGAGCCTGCACCAAGAGGGAACCCTCCAACAGATGTAGCTGAGAAAGGGATCCCCGACTACCATCGCCCACATAGAGGCTTTGGGGCTGGGATTCGTCAGGGGGAGGGGGCATACACTTATGCCCGCTTCCATGACAAAAGAGCAGAACTGCGGAGGTGCGCTTACCTACCGCCGATAAGAGAAGACTCCCCTGAGTCGATGATCTCAACTGCCTGTGAGCGTTAGGGGGCAACAAGGGTCACATCTGACTATACCCCTCACCTCAGAAACGCCCCTCTACGGCGTGAAAGGAGGCAAAAAGATCCAAGAACTCCTCGGACGCTAGCCAGGAGCTTCACTGATGAGAATCATGCTCCATGCGGACATCGGCATGAGCGTGCCGGGATAGCTAAACCCCGGGTATCGGTTTTCGAAAGGCTATCTTTCCCTTCCTGCACTTCTCGGAGGGCTGAAAGGGAGTAGAGTGGAAACATCAAGATATTTGCATGCCACATGGCCGACATATGGGGCTGATATGGGGCATTGCCAGCCAATGATGAAGAGCTAGCAGAATTGGCGGAGAGGCCTGGTGCCATCACCAGGAGAAGAGCAGCGGCAGTAGCCTTGGCGGCCGCATATGGGCATGAAGATGTGCCAACAACACAAATGACGGCGGTCAGTGCCAACATGGTCACCGCCCAGGGCAGTGGGGCAATGATGATATTCCTCCACCGCCGCCACCGCCAGATGCAACTTCTGGGGGAACCTTGCAAAAGATCCCTCTTGCTGCACCCATAGATCCAGCCATCATGGAATTGTTGCAGCAATATCAAGCCGAGATCGCAGATCTCAAGCGCCAGATCAAAGGCAAAGAGACTGAAGGACATGTGTCCCGAACAGTGGAGGGCTCAGGAGAGACCCCCCAAGGGACCCGAGGGTCGATAGAAGCTTCGGCCCAGCGTGCTGTCGTACGGACAACAAATGAACAACCTCAACAATCCCCTGTGGCTACGGCTCAACAGCCACGCTCACAGGCTCAATACCAATTGTTGCAGCCACAGTTCTTCCAGCAGCAACAACAACCATACCAGTCGCAGCAAGCTTATTCTGCGCAACAGCAGTCATTGCCTGCTCACGATTCTGAGCAGCAATTAGACAATCAAGAGCCGCCCCCGGTGCCACCGGCGGCCATTATCAATACCCCGAGCAATCAGCCGGCCCACTTCTATCCTTAGCAAGTGGACCCAGCCACTATCAACAAGCTCATGGTGGAACAGCTAATTGACATGAAGCTCGCTGAACGGGGAGACGGATAGAAAATGGCTTTTGATGCATATAGGGTACCTTACCCTGCATACGACGCCGTGAAGAGATTGCCTCCAGGTGTCACCAAGCCCCCGAAGTTCGACAAGTTCAACGGGCGAGGATCTCCAAAAGAACATATTGCTTATTACATCAATGTGATGGGAAATTTCAAGGAATCTTACTTGTTGAAGTTCTTCGGCTCCTCCCTGACAAGCCTGGTGTTTGAATGGTATTCTAGTCTGCCAGCATGGTCCATATCTGACTGGACCGACATGCAAAAGAAATTTAGAGAGAGGTTCTATATTGCTGAGAGGGAGGTAACAGTTACTGAGCTCTACGCAACCAGATGAGTCCGCACTGGACTACATCCAAAGGTGGAGGAACCTCAGCATGAGGTGCAAACGCCCTCCTCATCAAGAGGATGCAGTTCAGATTTGCAAGCAAAATCTGAAAAGAGAGCTGCTTGAAAGAATGATCGGAGTAGAAATCCGGTCATTTGACAGGCTGAACAACGTGGTGGCGGAAATAGAGGCCTTCTTGGTCAAGTACCCCACCAACTCATTCGCCAGTCAAAAGACCAAGTCGGCCGATAAGAAGCTTGCGGGGAAGGAGGTCCATACAGTGGACCTCAAAATGTTTGAAAAGCAAAGAGATGAAGGAGAGGCGGCAGCTGGAACCTCCAGCAACAAAACCGAACCAAAGAGAAAGGTCATCCCTTTCCAAGACAAAATGAGGAAGCCTTACTCCTTCCCTAAGGAAAAGACCAAAACGCTGTTTGATTGGGGAATCAAATACAACAAGATCACCCTTCCAACACCGAAGAGACCAGATCAAGCTGCCAAGAAAGATGATCCTCGGTACTGTCTGTACCACCAGATCCTGGGGCACCCTCTAGAGGACTGCTATGTATTCAAAGACATCGCAGAGTCTCTGATCAAGAAAGGAGAGCTGCAGATGGGGGATTACAGGGTTGATCCGCCGCAGCCACATGAGTTGCCTGCCCAGCAAGCTGGAGCTAACATGATCTCTATATATCAACATCCCAAGCAGGGAGCAGGAAGAGTGGCAAAAGGTGCCCACTAAAGCAAAGAAGAAGCCTGAAAAGAAGCCAGCTCCGAAAGTGCATATTCGGGGTGTGACACCTCAGCCACCGGCACCAGTGGTCACCCCAGTTTGGCACCCAATAAAGCCTAGGGTCGTCATTCAGAGGAACCCTAGCAATAGAAGGCGTCGAACACCTCTCCCTCTGTACGGGGGAGGCAGTCCTTCACTCGAGTGTCTGCAGGCGCTAATTGATGAATTAGATGAATATGAGCAACCGAACAGATACCCTGTTCAATTGCAAGAGTATGTCCCATGGGAGGAGCTAGAGAAGCTGACCCTAGAGCACCTGCCGAACAAGAGACACCTCAACCTTGAGAGGACCTATTCTGGGGGCAAGAGCCAACAAAGAAAAAGAAGAAGAGGAGGTCCAAGAAAAAGAAGGTGGTGACAACCCTCTCATGGAACACTATCTTCTCCCTGCTAGGCTTGGGGGAGCATTATGAAGAAGAGGAGTTCTACCCTTCCCCAAGTGATGTCAATCAAGTTGGGGCTTCGGGTCAAGAGTTTGTTACAAGGTCCGGAAAGAAATGGGGATGGGCTCCTCTGGCCAATCAAAACATCATCTTCCGAGGAGAACCCTCTTATAAGATCCCAGAGCCCGAAGTCCGAAGGGCGGAAATTCCACCTCCTTCGAGGTTCTATCCCAATGAACAGACTGGGGGCACGGTCCCATCCCTTGCTGAGTTTCTGGCGGTGAAAGAAAAGACCAGGACACTCCCCGAGCCCCCAACATTACAAAAGAAGGCCGATGATGAGGAAAACAGTCCGGTCACCAAACCTCAGGCCGATAATGGTGAAAGTGACAAAGGGAAATCAAAGATAGATGGCATCGGAGCAAAAGACAAAATCATCAGGCTACTAAAAAGGATCCCCACACGATTCAGTGTTTGGGAAATCCTGTCATTAAGTGAAGAGACTAGAAGAGCGTTGATCGCTGCCTTGCAGGCTCCAGCGCAATATGAGACTTGTCTGGCTGAAGTGCAGGTGGAGGCTGCCGTCATCAATGCGGAGTCAATCACATTCACCCCAGAGGACATGCTCCTCCCTATAGCTACTCACAACAGACCCCTGTACATGAGGGGGCAGTTGAATGGACAACCCCTAAATAGAATCCTGGTAGATCCTGGAGCAGCGGTCAACATCCTACCGTACAAAATCTACCAGAAATATCACTTTGATGTGCATCTAACCTCAGTGCACGACGTGAGAATAGCTGGGTTCAATCAAAAGTTCGAGGTACCTCTAGGAGTCGTAGAACTCGACTTGATCCTGAGGGACTTCACAACAAAGGTGCAATTTCATGTGATCAATGCGAGTACATCCTACAAGGCTTTGCTGGGTCGGCCCTGGCTCCATCAAAATGGGGTGGTCCCCTCAACATTGCACCAGTGCATCAAATATGTAAGCGAAGGGGAAGAGAAAAGGGTCTTCACCGATGCGCACCCCTTCGAAGTGCACGAGTGTCATCTCCTCGATGCCAGTCTATATATAGAGCGCTCAAAAGGCCAAATTCTTCAAAAGGGCAAAGAGAAAGAGATTGTCATTGCTGACGAGTGGTTTCCGCCTCCGCCGCCAGGGGTTGACATCGAAAAGCCTGCGTCAACAGAAACACTGGAGGTCCAATCATGTGACACCTCAGGCTGCGAGCATGACCCAGCTCCGCAAATGGGAAATGGGGAAACAGAACTTATTCTAGTCCCAAACGGCCTCACAAAGCCGGCCATTGGAATAGATTGCCAGATTGTGAGAGCTTTGAAGACCTTGGTGATATCTCACCCAGATGGACACTTCACAGTCCTTTACGCGGCTGAAGAGCACCCAATGAGAAGGAATGATGATTGTAAAGTCCCGAAGAGACTAGGGATCCCTTGGTGCCGATAATGGGGCTCCAGTATATGGCTGGCATAGTCACTCGGCTGGCCGGAAAACATTACATCCCCTCCCATCAGTGTCTTAGCAAAAGGGAGATGTTTAGAAAATTGTGGTACCCTCCAAATCTGGAGAGGGAAGTGCTGAAAATAACAGAACGCCCAGGGCTCGGTTGGTCACCGGGAGGGAGTTACGCAGTTGACATGATCAGCATGGTTTCCCCAGCAAGAAAAAATCCATCAGGGGTGGTTTATGATGATTACCCTGAGGAAAGAAGCACAATTGAATTGGCCGTGAGCACAAGCGACGGCCTTCCCCAGGGGGCAATGGTGTCTCCCTCACGCACCCCTGTGGAGTTCTCTGCTCCTCAAGTGCTCCCAGCGGTTGGGGAAAACAGATATGTGGAAATGACCTTGCCAACCTCTGCAAGCGCAGGAGAGGCAAAAGAACAGGGAGCAACAACAAACACTGCACGGGATTCCAGTCAAAGGGGCCGGCGAGCAAAAGAAATAGAAGAGATCGAAATGAATGTGCCAACTGAAGACCTGCAAAGAGAATATGTGGAGGTGCTAGAGGCAGAAGCTGATGAAGAGGGCTGTGTAGACCTTCAGCCAGCACCAGAAGAGCTTGAAGATGGCAGCCAAGCCACAGTGGATGAGCTAGTAGAAGTGAATCTCGACACGGAAGACGATTATAGGCCAACCTTCCTAAGTGCCCTCATCCCAGAAGAAGAGAAGCAGTAATACATCATGCTGTTAAAAGAGTTCCGGGATTGCTTTGCCTGGACTTACAAAGAGATGCCGGGACTCAGCCCCGATGTGGCACAGCATATCCTGGCAATTGACCCAAAAATAGAACCGGTCAAGCAGGCTCCCAGGAGAATGAGATCGGAATTGATCAACAAGGTATGCACAGAAGTGGACAAATTAATAGATGTGGACTTTGTTGAAGAGAACTAGTATACTACCTGGCTAGCAAACATCGTCCCTGTTAAAAAGAAAAGTGGTCAGATCCGAATCTGTGTGGACTTCCAGGACCTGAACAAGGCCTGCCCAAAAGACGATTTTCCAGTGCCAATCACGGAAGTGATGATAGACGCCACCACCGGACATGAAGCTTTGTCATTCATGGACGGATCATCCGGCTACAACCAAATTTGGATAGCCGAACAAGACCGGGTGCACACTGCTTTTAGGTCACCCAAAGGGATCTTCCACTACAAGAGAATGCCCTTTGGTCTCAAAAATGCCGGGGCAACCTACCAAAGAGCATTGACAAAAATCTTTGATGAGCTGCTCTATAAAAAGGTGGAGTGCTACATTGACGACCTAGTGGTCAAAACCAGAGAAAGAAAGGACCATTTGGCCGATCTCAGAGTCGTCTTTGAAAGGCTAAGGCGGTATGAGTTGAAAATGAACCCGATGAAGTGTGCCTTCGGGGTATCCAGCGGCAAGTTTTTGGGCTTCATTGTTCGATATAGGGGAATAGAAATAGACCCTGTCAAGATCAAGGCAATCCAAGAGCTGCCCCCGCCAAAGAATCTGACCGAGCTCAGGTCGTTACAAGGACGGCTGGCCTACATTCGTAGGTTCGTCTCAAATTTATCTGGGCGATGTCACCCCTTTCACAAATTGATGGCAAAAGATGTCCCTTTCCAATGGAACCAGGAGTGTCAGCATGTCCTGGATCAACTGAAAATGTACCTGAATACCCCGCCAGTGTTGGGTGCTCCAATAAAAGGCCGTCCTCTCATTCTGTACATAGCAACTACAGAACATTCGTTGGGGGCTATGCTAGCACAAGAGAACGAGGAAGGGAAAGAGCAAGCACTCTACTACCTCAGTCGAAGGTTAGTAGGGGCAGAAGAGAGATACTCTCCAATTGAGAGAGTGTGCATGGCCTTGGTCTTCGCAGCCAAGAAGATGAGACATTATATGTTGTCGCACGAGGTTAAGCTGATCTCCAAGGCCGACCCCATCAAACACATCCTCTCCCAACCGGCGTTGAGAGGGAGAATCGGCAAATGGGCTGTCATCTTGATGGAGTTCGACATCAGGTACATCCCTCAAAAAGCAAACAAAGGGCAGGCGGTAGCTGACTTCTTTGCAGCTCACCCCGTACCGAAAAATTCTCTGCTCATCACAGAGCTGCCAGAAGATGAGACCCTCGAGGTGAATCAATTGCAAACAGCCACCTGGCAACTCTACTTCGATGGAGTGTCCAGAATAGAACCGACTGCATATGGTAGCGCTAGAGTCCGAGCGGGGGCAGGCATTGTCCTGAGGTCACCCGAGGGAGAAATCACGCACACCTCCTGCTCAATTAGCAAGCCATGCACAAACAATGAGGCCGAATATGAGGCCTTGATTATCGGCTTGCAAGTGGCCCTCTTCATGAACATAAAGGTGCTTCAAGTCTTAGGCGACTCGATGCTAATCGTCAAACAAGTACAAGGAGAGTTTGACGATAAAAAGCCAGAGTTGCTGCCCTATTATCGAAAAGCCAAGAGATTAATGTCAAAGTTCTATCAAATAGAAATAGAGCATATTAGTAGGAGCAGAAACGCACAAGCAGATGCTCTTGCAAAATTGACCAGCTCTTTAGCAGTGCCGCCAGATGAGAAGCTGGAAATCGTTGTCATGAATCGACGACAAGTTCCCAGTGCAATAGAAGAGGAATCTGAAAATGAAGAGAACGACCAAGAAGAAGTGACCGTGGCTGAAGAGATCAGACAAAAAGACTGGAGAGAACCCTTGCTACAGTGGTTCGAGCACCTGCAACTGCCAAAGCAGAGAGAAGAAAGGATCAAGTTGATTAGAACAAAAGACTCGTATGAGTTACGAGGAGGCACTCTATTTAGAGTCATGGCAGATTCCAAAAGGAAGATCTTGCTAAGGTGTCTGTCACCCGAAGAGTCCGGAAAGGTCATGAGAGAGGTGCATGCCGGAGCTGCTGGCGCCCACCAGGCTGGGCCGAAAATGAAGATAGAAATAAAAAAGCTCGGCTACTATTGGCCAACCATGTTTGAGGACTGTGGAAATTTTGCCAAGTCATGTCAAAAATGTCAAAAGCATGTGGTCATCCCAAGGAGGCCTCCTATACACCTGCATCCGACCCTCCCGAGTTGGCCGTTTGCACAATGGGGCACGGATGTAGTAGGCCCCCTGCCACCTTCCTCGTCAGGATGTAAATATATCTTGGCGATCACGGACTATTTTTCAAGATGGGCCGAGGCTGTGGCACTAAGAGAAGTAACAGGGGAGCTGGTGGTACGTTTTGTTCAACGCAACATCATCTTCAGATTCGGAACTCCGGACCGAATCATATCAGACAATGGTACACACTTCAAGAATCAAAAGGTGTCTAAAATGGCCGCCAAATACAGAATAGACTGGAGGACTTCCACTCCGTACAACCCGCAAGCCAATGGTCTGGCGGAAGCTTTCAATAAGACGTTGTGCACCCTGCTAGCCAAAACAGTCAGTGCCAACAAAAGAGACTGGGAGGACCGGATGTACGAAGCCTTATGGGCCTACCGGACCATCTATAAGACACCAACAGGCTGCTCACCTTTCTCCCTGGTGTACAGTTCGGAGGCCGTTGTCCCAGTGGAATTAGAGGTACCGTCTCTAAGGGTGGCCATCCAGCACGGGCTAGCCCCCGAGGATCAAACCAACATCGAAAGAAGGCTCAAAGAACTTTCTGATTTGGAAGGGAAAAGACTACAGGCTCAACAGAATATCCAAGTGTACCAGGCCCGCATAGCACGTGCCTTTGACAAGCTCGTCAGAGGTCGTGAATTCAAAAAGGGAGACTTGGTAATGGTTAAGAAAAGAGAAGTCATGGCCGGCAATCCAAAAGAAAAGCTGAATGTGAATTGGACTGGGCCGTATGTGGTGCAAAGAGTCTATGAAGGCGGCGCCTACGTCCTGGTCAACCATCGGGGTGACATACAATTTCCACCACTCAATGGAAGACATCTGAAGCCGTACCATGCCTGTCGTCCGGACTTCGGTGACCAGCATCATGGGCAGCAAGAGGTCAAGCAAGAAATAGACCAAATCGACTTGTTCGATGAATGAAGAGCTTGGCTGCAAAAGAACTGTTGCATTTGCAACAGCAGGGAGTTTCTACCCTCGATTCTCCCATATAAAAAAAACAAAAAAAAACAAAAAAAAAAAAAACAACAAAAAAATTAAAATACTAAGCTCTTAAACCCCCGGGACACTAGTCACCAATGACGAAGAGCCAAAAAAAAGTGCAAAAAAAGATGGCATGCAATGCATGGCAAAAATAGAAAAGAGGCAGCCATACCGCTAGCCAGGCTATGGCTCTGAGGCGATGAATGCCCCGACAAAATTTATGAGACCTCTGTGATTTCCGCTGATTTCCGAGGGGAGGGCAATGAAAAGAGTCCTCCGTCTCAGTTAGCATATCACTCCTCCATGAGCCGCGTGAAGGTTGTTCGGGTTTTCCGTATCTCCCCTCGCATAAAAAAAGATCTCTTAAGAAAAAAATAGAGACAAGAAATTCGTGTATCTTAAACACACATAAACAAAAAATAAAAAGACTTAAATGAGAATCATATACTTTAGCATGCATGAATAGTCGTCATTTAATTAACCTGACTCGTATCATCTTTTATGGGTAGGGACCTCTAAAGCTGATGACAGCGACAAGTTTAAGAGATCGACGTCATTTAAAACAATGAAGTCCCACCGGCGTCGCGCCAATCCAACACGAAGCCGCATCGGCAATGGGTTACGAAATGGAAAAGCGTCAACAAGCTCAAGCAGCCGACGTCGGTAAATTATGCCAATATCCTCACCCCTTTCAAAAAAGGGGGGAAGAAAAGAAAAGGAGGCTAAAAATAGAGATGCCTCATCGGACTTGTCCACTCGACAAGGGTAAAAAGGACCAAAACCCGGCTATGGTGAAAATCCGCAAAGGGCGCCATGGGCAAAATCGGGCACTCCGCTACGTGAAAACCCGAAAGGGCACATAGGCAAAAGCAAGAGGGGGTCGAATTGGGCGAAAACCCGAAAGGGCACCCAATCCGATAATCAGAAATCCAAAGAAAAGCAAAGCAAGAAACGAATGAAGACAAGTGTCGAATTCTAATAGACACGAAAGTTAGAGAACAGAAGGCCGTCACCCTGACGGTGGAATAGAAGGCCGCCACCCTGACGGTAGAATAGAAGGCCGTCACCCTGACGGTAGGATAGAAGGCCGTCCCCTTGACGATAGAATAGAAGGCCGTCACCCTGACGGTAGAATAGAAGGCCGTCACCCTGACGGTAGAATAGAAGGCCGTCACTCTGACGGTAGAATAGAAGGCCGTCACTCTGACGGTAGAATAGAAGGCCGTCACTCTGACGGTAGAATAGAAGGTCGTCACCCTGACGGTAGAATAGAAGGCCGTCACCCTGACGGTAGAATAGAAGGCCGTCACCCTGACGGTAGAATAGAAGGCCGTCACCCTGACGGTAGAATAGAAGGCCGTCACTCTGACGGTAGAATAGAAGGCCGTCACCCTGCCAGTAGAATAGAAGGCCATCACCCTGACGGTAGAATAGAAGGCCGTCACCGTGACGGTAGAATAGAAGGCCGTCACCCTGACGGTAGAATAGAAGGTCGTCACCCTGACGGTAGAATAGAAGGCCGTCACCTTGACGGTAGAATAGAAGGCCGTCACCCTGATGGTAGAATAGAAGGCCGTCACTTTGACGGTAGAATAGAAGGCCGTCACCTTGACGGTAAAATAGAAGGCCGTTGCTTTGACAGTAAAAGTCCCTGTCACATCAACGGTGAGTAGTCAATAGAAGGCCGCCATCTTGGCAGTGGAATAGAAGGCCGTTAGCTTGACAGCAAAAGTCCCTATCATACTAACGGTTATCAGGCGGCAAAGGATCCCGTCACCTCAGCAGAAGCCTCGTCATACAGACAGCCAACAGACAACATATGTTATTAAAAAATAAATAAATAAAAAAGAGGCTAAAAATAGAGATGCCTCGTCAGACTTACTTGGGCTACTCTTCCAAGTAAGGGTAAAAAGGACCCAAAACCCGGTCATGTGAAAACCCGTAAAGGGCGCCATGAGCAAAATCAGGTACCCCGCTACACGAAAACCCGAAAGGGCGTGTAGGCAAAAGTAAGAGGGGGTCGGGTTGGGTGAAAACCCGAAAGGGCGCTCAATTCGATAATGTGAACAAAATAAATAAATAATATACAATAAAATGAATGAACACAAAAGCACTTAGAAAAAGCATTGGTATCCAAAATGAAACATTTCCCATTGATAGCAAAATGGAGCTACAAAGTCATCGAGGCAATGCCCCAGAAATAACAAAAGCAACAAAAGTAAATGGAGTACAAAGTGCCTCAGGACAGATCCCGAAACAACTCCTCCAGCGACAGGATCCCTCATAAAGGGAAGACATTCTCTCCCTCAGATTTTCTTTCTGGGCTCGAACTTCCAACAGTGTCCTCTCGGCCAGAGCAGCCCTACCATCGTCAATAAAAATTGCTTGCTCTTGCTCTGCACGAGAATCGGCAAGGGCGTTCCGTTCAGCTCTCGCGGCAGCCAGCTCAACTTCCAGGTTGGTTATCCTGGAATCCAGGATCGTCAATTCTTCATCATATCCTCCGACAAGAGACCGACGATGTTCTCGATCGTCATGCAGGGGTTTCAATACTGCTTCACAGTCGGCTTGTTGCACTTCCAGGGCCGCAAGCCTATCAGGCAACTCATTCTGAAGATAAGTATGCCGCTTCAAGAGCTTGAGTAGCATAGTGACTCTGCTCGCCCAAATGGTCAATGGGCACCCCATGAGGACCAGAATCCCTGTCATTCGGTCTGCAACAGACTTTACAATTTCGTAAGGTACGTTCGGGTTCTCCTGTACCATCGAACGTAGTCCAGATAACTGTTGCCGGACCATGGCATCAGACTGGAAAAGGCCCCCATAGGGCGCAGCGGCTGGCACTTGGAATTCCACCTGGGCATCCACGTCCGCCCACAAGCTTGCATCCACTTCGTCGGAGCAAGAGGGCAGTTCGGCCGAAAGAACACTAACAGTGGTCAAAGGGAGGTCGCCGATATCACCCACTGCGGCTGAAGTAGTGACGGTCCCAGCAAGAGTCATCCTCCATCAGGAAAGGTGGGCACAACTAAAGTAGCCGGCACCTGAGGAGGAAACCCGGGGAGATCACCAGAAGAGACCTGGGGGAAACTCACCTCTTCCCCGGGTGCGGACTCCTCAACCGTACATGGCACATCAGGGGTCAATAGAAAATCTGAGTCTGTTTTCTCGGTATCTACGAGATCAACACCAACTGTCGGCGAGGACTCGGGTGCGTGGGCATCTAGATCATGCTCGGATTCCTGCACAAAATCAGAGGGGACTTTGTGAGCCGCTCGCATGCAAAAAGGCCTACACCGCAAAAGCAAAAGACTGGTGCTCACAAGGGTAAGCTCATGAGAAGCAGCAACATCTGAGTCAGCACTATCGGCAAGGGACTGCTCCACGCTGCTAGCAGAATCTTCCCCTATGTCATCAAGCGCATATATCCTCTCCTTCCTCAACCCTTTCAATGGGCTCCGTTCTAGCGAAAGGCTGGTGCTCGAAGAAGAGGAAGCGCAAACATTGTCCTCATTCGGGGAACTATCCGAAGAAATAGTAACCGGGCTCTGTGATTCCTCTGAAGAAATAGCGCCACCGCCTTGGCGAATTTTCATAAGGGCCAGTCTACCGGCAGCACGGCCGCTCACTCGAAAAGGACCGGATGGTTTCTTAGCCCTCTGAGCTATAGCTTTCGTAGCTGAACGCTTGCCCATGGCCTTGGCCTGAGAAGAGGCGGCAGCTACAACTGACAAAGAAAGAGATAAGTCAACGGTAAGGGAAAGCAAAAGATGGCCCCACAAGCGGCCTAGGACCGAAGTTCTGCCGCGACCCTAACCTGCCGCCGGGACGGAAGGTACACTAGGGGGTACGATAGATGGCATTTGACGGTCCTGCTTTTCAACGGAATGTTTAGCTCCCGAAACGGCGTTACCTGACGTCAACAGAAGAAATAGACAAAGTGAAAGGACAATACCCAAAGGGAGCCAAGATAAGCCGAAGGCTACTTGAGGGAACATGTTCTCGCTGCAGGGAGAATTCCTCAAATGAGGGTATTGGCGACCCTCTGTGGAGCTGGGCTCTGGGGGAGATTCTTCCTTCCTCTTGTTTGAAGCCTGCTTAGCCTTGGCAATGTTGGTCGCCATACTGGACCTCCGCTTTGGTGGCTTCTCCACGGGAGGACGGAAAGAGAATCTTTTCATCGGCAAAATAGACCGGTTTCTTAACCTTCATTATGAGCTCATGATATTTCCACCGTCGGTCACTGGCCGAGGGATCTAAAGGAAAAGAGAAGGGGTAAGAGACCGAAGGGGTACGATAAGAAAACAAGAGACAATAGATCCCGAAAGGAAAAGGGATACCTGCTATGCCTCCATAAAAGCGACTTAGGGGCCAGTATGTATGCACACTCTGTTGCGCCCGGGAAGCTGCCTCCCGAATCAGCCAGCATACGTCATTGATTCTGCAGCAATCTTCAGCGAAAATGGCCAACTCACTTTGGCCAATAGAAGATAGAAAGTAATAGAGGCCGAGGGAGTCCATGCCCCAACCGTCTGTGCAGTGAAAGCTATGTGTAGCTCTTGCTCCAGAATCATTTCATGATCTGCTTCAACTGTCAGGTTGTGAGAATGAAGCAGCACAAATATCCAAGAGGTGTGCTCATAGTGAGTGAGGTCAAGATCAGACTGCGCTCGGAACGCTCTGTAAGGGAAAGTGGTATCAACTTCCCCACTCTGAGACACCACAGTCGGGCGGACCTTCTCAATAGGCCACGGCTGCGCCACGGTCAACCGCTCCGAACTGACACTGCAAAGACGACGCAGAGTCGCTGAAAATTTATCCTTGGCCACCTTCGGCAGAGTCAATGAAGGAGGAGCGTTCCCTTGCTTAGCTGAAAGCCTCGCCTTCAAGTAGAGATCAACAGCCTTTGAGTCGTTGGATTTTAGCCACATCAAATGATCCCTATCTATATCGATGACCGGCCGAGCCTGCAGCCTCAGGATCTGGCGCTCTGCCACGTCCCAACATTCAGTCTTGCAAGCTCTATAAAACCTAGTGCGGGCATTCCACCATTTCACGTACTCGGAAGTGACGCGGGGAGTGCGACCCGGCATGGGTACCCGGAAGGTAGACGGGTCAAAGCGATGAAAGAAATCCCACCATCTGCGAGCTTGATCAACAATCTGGGCTCCCGCTACTGCCCGAGCGGGCACATCAAACTTGGCCGATGAGGAAGGAATGTGTTGATCATATCCAAAATTTCGGCTAAACCGAAATGGATAATAGGGCTCTAAATAGACAATGCTCCCCCGGCGAAATGTCAATACGCTGGGCCAAATAGACAGGGCCCAATCTCTAAGCTCCGGTTCCAATAGTGATCTGGTCAATCTTTGGCCACTGGATGGATGCACATAGCTCTCAACCACACTGTCAGTACACTCTCGATAGCGGTTGACCAACGGACTAGTATGACTAGCCAAATGCCAAAAATGGATTGTCCCAGGGGAATCAGTTGGAATGCTTGTCAACTTCCCCCGAATTTCAAAAAGCTGAGCAGTGGTGGACTGAGGCTCTGCGCTGGCGAACTCTAACATCATCGGGAACAACCGAGGAGATTGAAGGGATCTCGGAGCAAACTCCAAAAAGAGGCTACACGCCCATGCACTGATAAAGTGCCAAGGGCCAATCACGCGATGATGCCGCGGAAAAGAATGGCGATGCAATTCGCCAAGGGCTCGGTACACCAGACATAGGGCAGCTGGGCACAAAGACAATTTCACACCCCAAGCCATCTAGCAGGCGGGGTATATGACTTCTGGGAGGAGAATGGTTTCGTCCCCCACTGGCAGAGCGAAAGAATAGATCCAGTACGTCAAATAGGCCGCACAGTGGGTGTGCGGATCAGCATTTGTCGGATTTGGCCCCTCAAGCCGATCTTTAAGAATTGATTCTGGAAGGGTCACCTTCTGACGGCCTAGATTCCTCTTGGCAACGGCCACGCCAGCACAGGCGAAATCTTCGTACCGCTGCTTGGTTGAAAAGAAGTAGGTCAACCATATATGTAGGCTGATCATCCTCCGCTCGCCTTTCTTCTTTGCCCGCCCGGCACTGCAAGTAAGACTAAGGTGGCGATATGCCTTCATCAGATATCTATATGAGTAGCCCAAAGAGTACTGACCCTGGCCGTCAGTCCTATCCTTCATAAGATCTGAGAGGCACACCTCCTCATAGGGTTCTCCATTGATGGGTAGGCCAGTCAACTGATGCAAACTCCATAGATCTAATGAGGTCTCCCCTTCAGCCGTGTAAAAGGTGTTGAACTCTGGGACAAAAACCTCTGCTAGTCCACAGCAAAGGCCCTTGGACAAAGGATACCGGTAACGGGCTGCAAATATACTGTGGTAGACGCCCACAGTCATCAAGATCGGTGCATAATGCTGAAGCACGAACTCAGTAGCTTCCACAACAAAAGAATGAAAGTGATGGGCATCTGCTGCTCGCAGGTCCCCAAACCATCCAGCCGCCAGTTGATGTTTGAAATGGATGGCCAGGCAATCCAGTAAAAAGGGCTCATCTCTGTAGCCCTATTTCAACGGACACAGAAATAGCCCAAAAGACGGCCGCTCTCGGTTCACGCGGCCCGCCGAATTGTCCCACCTTGCTGGAGTAAAAGTGGGAGCACGGGTAAGCCTGTTGTCAGCAGGGTTCAGGTCCCCTAACCCTAGAAGAGCAGCCCGCCGTCGAGGTTCGCCTATCTGATAGATGGGTTCAGAGCGGGGAACGCAGTTCGCCAAACTGTCTCGCCCCTCCAGAATAGCCGCCTCCACATCTCGGGCCATGAAAATGTCTCTCCTACCGCTCGGGGCGTAAGAGTGAAGGAATAGCAACAGATGCTTGTCCTTTGGGTGGTCGATTCTATAATCTTCACCTCGAACAAAAGAGATCGGCGTTGAGCTAGCATCGAGTCTTGACTCATCCATGGTATCTGCTTCATCATCAGAAGAGTCGGCTACCATAGCAATTCTATCATGGCCTTGACTTAGTCTGGGAAAGTCTTCGCACGATACCAGTGGAGCACCTTCCAAACGTCCTGCACCGCCAGCACGGGGTTGAGCAGCCATGATGTCTACAATAGAAAAGAAGAGCCGTGTTAATAGATTGATCAAAAAAATTTCGGCAGCACCTCCCCTTGTCAAGCGTACAAGAGGGTGGTTAGTGGGTACTCGTCCACGCACTAAGGTGAGACGGCCCCAAAACAAAGACATGCAAGCATGTCAAATGGCTCTCCGGGAACTGCTACCATCCCCAAAGGTTCAGCCTACGGGGGGAGCGACCCAGTGCCTAGCTGCAGTCAAAAGACCCGCCACCTGAAGTGTCAACGTGGGAAGAGACCCGTACAAGTGGAAGCCCCGCCGATTCGAATCGGGCCCCCACCAACGAAGAAAAGGACAGCAGGCCCCGGACCTATAGCGTCCTCCTCGACTCCCTAGAGGCTCTGGGCCCCGCTAAAGCTACTCTAAAGCGTCGTTGTCTCGCGATGACCTTTCGAGCTAAAGGCGCCTCCATTTGGGACCCGCCTACTCTAAATGGGCCCCTATTAATAGCTAAAACTCAGAAAAGCCCTTTTGGCGGTCCTACAAGGGCATTGGGCCCCGCTCTACCGCCCCAATGAAAAGAGACAGAATCGAAACAAAAAAAAGAACCTCGGACTAGAGGGGTTTTCCTCACAGTCCCCTAGCGGCCCTGGGACCTACTGGGCCTTCCCCTTCGTGTTTGGGTCGGGGAAGACCCCATTGAACCACACACGCACACACACAGGCTTTCCCCTGTACAAGAGGGCCCCCTGGCCTCAGAGAGCACCCAGTCACCGGTCCCCCCTCTTGGACCCTGTACCCCCATGCAAAAAGAGACGAATAGGAAGGGGGAGATGGGCATGCAAGCCCTACATCGGCCGCCGCCGGCACCCCTCTCACTGGCTCCCGACAAGAGCACCACCCAGTGCCTTGACCCCTCACCGGCATTACAAAAGGGGGCAGAACAAAAAACCCTCGAACAAATCACTCCTGAATAGGTCGGTGCCCTACTCCTACCTTCCTCATCGTCGGGGCTTCGCCCACCTCCGCCGTCGTCAAGAGCCTCCCGCGGCTCGTCACCGATGACCGCCGCACCCCGGGTCGTCGCCGGAGCAGACCACCGCCCCGAGCACCCTCTCCGCGCCCTGCACCGCGCCGCAGCTGCTGCTGGCCGCGTCCTCACCATCGGCCGCGCCCCGCACCGCGCCGCAACTGCCTGCCGTCCGTGCCCTCGCCGTCGACCGCGCCCTGCACTGTCGCCGATCACCGCGCCATAGCCGCCTGCTGCCGTGTCCTCGCCGTCGACTGCGCCCTGCGCCACCTCGCCACCGTCCGCGCTCCACGCCGCCGCCGACCGCCGCGCACGCCGTCGCCGTCGCTGCGTTCTCCTCGGCCGAAGGGAGAGGACGGGAGGAGGAAGACGAAGGGGAGGGGAAGAGGCTCGCGAGAAGGGAGAAGAGAGAAGAGATGGAAGAGGAAGAGAAGGGGCGCAACGTGCCTTTTGAGGAAAAAGGAGGGGGGAAAAAGTTGAACCGCCCTCAGGTTCATGCGGTCCACCCGAACCGGCCCGCGGTCCGCGCCGGCCCAATGCCCCATTCAGTTCACTCAACCCCACTGAGCCGCAACCCTACCGATTCGACGCAGACGCTGCCGAATCGACGTCCCTCCAGCAGGCCCGCAGGCCCTGCCGAATCGCAAAGATCTTGCCGAATCGATCTGGCCCCGTACAAAAGGAAAGTGAAAAAGGAAGGGGCCCTCAGTTGCCTGCTAAGAGCGACACGTGTTCGCCATCTATAGGAAACGTCATCAAATAGAAGCAAAAGACCGTGAATAGACTATCAGACCACTGACACGACAACAAGTCCAAAGACCTGCTTGTGTCAGTATAAATAGTCAAACGACCTACAGTCCACCCGCGGATGTCGCTTCGTGTGTCCTCCCGCACCACCCACGGGTGGGGGGCATTTGTGGACACCTAAAATTTCTAATGGGCCCGTTTCATGGCCGGCCCAACTCTCCTCCACCAAATAGAAATGACCATTTAAATGACCCAACCCAAAGGCTTGCAAAGCCCACTATCCAAGGCCCGTTTCTTCCATGCATGGAGGTGAGCCTAAGAGAGCTCAACACCTCCCAAAAGTGATGCTAAAAATGACAAAAAGGAGGCCTGCGGATGAAGGGGGCAGAGGGCTGGCTGAGGCCTTTTGGGGGTCTTTTCTAGAGGCTTCCAAGGGGAAGAAAAAGGCCTCTCTTGGAGTGCCATGCGGGCCAAGCAGAGAAGAGAGAGGAGAGGGGTCTCGGGAGCAGAAGGGAAGGGAGGAGAGGAGTCTTCTTCTCCAATGGTTCTGCTGCTGCGCTTTCTCCAAGGGATCACCTGCAAGAGAAGCCAAGAAGAGAAATAGAAGAAAAAAGGTGAAGAGAAAGGAGAGAAAGAGAGGTGGCCATTCCTATGTATGGTCACATCATATGAAGAGAGAAAGAGAGAGGGAGAGTGAGATGGCGTGAAGCTCCCTTCCCCTTCCCTTTTCTTTAATCTTTGTTTTCTTCTTCTTGTACTCCTTTCTTTTCTCTTAACAATAGAAAGGTCATGTCCATGTGTCCTCCATCTCCATTTAATGTGTATGCTTGCCTCCTTTGCATTTAATGCTTGTCTCATTCCCTTCACATGTGGCATTGCTTTTGTTTTTTTTTATTTGCCCACATGGAAGAGATGGCCACGGATGATGAAGAACCACCACTTCATATGGTTGGTTTCTTCTCACCCAAGGAGCACACATGAGACCATCTGCCATCTCCTACACCTCAATAAATGGGGGTTTTAGGAGGGGTGGAGTTTAATGGGCCTCACATGGTACCCTTTGTGCATGTATGTACTCACTGTTTTACTCCATTTAAGAGCAGATTTCAGTTGTGTTTTAAGCTTCTAAACAGTCCCCCTTGCTTGGCTTGGGCCGCCCCCTTCTTGGAGCCTACTTGGGCCCATGGTTTGCCTTCAAGAAGTTGTCCTTTTGCTCATTGTTTGGGCCTTTCAAATGAGGTTTCCTCACTGGTTTTCAGCATCCAATAGTGCAGGTTTTCACTGTTAGAGCAGCCCCCTATGTGTGCACTTTGACTTGGAGTATGCCTCCTTTGCTAGCAAATGGGTTGAACAATCAATGTTCATGCCCAAAGCCTAGCATTCCTTGCAAGAGGCCCATTAAATATCTGGTTTTGGCCCTCTTAAAAGACCGATTTTCACTGTTTTAAACAGTCCCCTCTACGAGTTTTCATGATGGGAGCATGTCCCCTTTGCGAGCCATGGGTTGAACAATCAATGTTCATGCCCAAAGCATGGCATTTCATGGATTTGGGCTCATCAAGCTCACTGTTTTGATCCTCTAGAGGGGGTGGTTCTCACTATTTTGAGCGGCCCATTAAGGGATCTTGGTGTGTGGGGCGAATCTCCCATGCTAGCCAAGGGTTGGACAATTCATGTCCATGCCCCCATACTTAGCACCTATGGAGAGAGGCCCATTAAGCTCATAGCTGGCCCAAAACCGCCCTCCTCCCAAGAGTGGCCCATTTGCAACCCCGGGTTAGATAATGAAATATCTATACCCGGGTATGTGGGCCCATGCGGGTTTTACCCACCGACCGGTGTTTGTGTGGTCATGGTGCCATTTCTCCCTTTAAAGGCTTGCCTTGGAGGGTGGCGCTATGTGCCATTCGGGTTATGTCATCATTCGACATACACCCTCCCTTTCGGTACTGCCTCCGTCTCGGTGGGCGTGTACTGTGCTCTCCCCTGTCGACCAAGATAAGGGGAGATGCTGCTGGATTTTCTCCAGGAGGGTCGAATCGGCAAGGGTCCTTTCAAAAAAAAAGAGAAACCCCTAAAGTCTAATGGAGTGGCGCCGAATCGCGAATAGAACTACGTTGCATGCCCTTTTAAAAGAAAAGAATAAAGATAAGAGAGCCAATTAAAAGAATGTTCCATTACAAGAACAACAAATAAGCAAACGAAAGCATTTCACATTACACTTTTTTTTAAAGAGCAAGAGACCAAATCAAAGAAATCTTTTCATGATAAAAGCAAAAATAAGCAAATAGGCCAACTCTCATCCTCACATGCTTCAAATGAAACAAAAGAACAAGTTAAAACCCTTTTTTCAATAAAAAGGCAAAAGAGTAAATGACTCATTGTTTTGCAACTTGCATGCTTTCAAAAGGGCAAAAGATCAAAGTGAAACTCTTCTTGTGGTAAAAAGGCAAGCAAATCATCTCATGTTTTCAAAGGATCAAAAGGCCAAATTAAGATTGTTTTCCACTAATGACCAAATAGACCATTTGTTTTTCTTGACTCGTGTTTATCAAATAGAATCAAAAGAAGCAAATTGAAACCATTTCATGATAAAAGAACAAATGGACGAATAGGCGAAAAGATCCAATCACATCTAAATAAAAGATCCATAACCTCGAATAGGCATCATGTCTGTTTATCATTCCGGCCTAATTTGAGTTGCGCTTTGCACTATTCATCGGATGTCTCTATTTTAAGGCCACAAGGCTTTCTAATTTTGGCGATTAATCAAGGGTTTTCCCTCCCAGAGGGATGTAATTAACGTCGTTGCGTTTAGGCAACGGCGGGATTTTGGTCTAGGACCCGACACTCCACTTTCGTTTGACGAAGTCAAATGGCGCGCACAAATAGACTTAAAGCCCTCCGACTCTCGGAGGTAAACCATTCGGTTGTCACTTCGGTGACTGGCACGCCCGCGCTGCGCGAATTGCCGATTCATCTCACGTCACTCTTGCTCAAGTGGCATTCGACGGGATTTGGATTGGCAATACGTGTGCATCCATGAGAAACATGAGAAAACATGATAAAAGACAACATTTTAAAGAGATCTTAGGAATTGTTAAAATTTTCATTTCCACACACACTTAGCAAGAAGCCTATGACATCTCTATCTAGTGTAATGCTTGGCGAATGGTGATTGCTAGAACAAGTCTTAAGATTAGATTTGAATATAGAAGGGAGGAATGATTGTGTCATGATAGCCAACATCAAGATACAATCTAAGCTACTCATGGAAATCAAAGCACAACAAGACAACGACCCATTTTTAGTTAGAATCAAAGAGATGGTGGAAGAAAAGCATGATTTCTGTATGACCAAGGATGAGAGATTACTATTCCAAGGAAAAACATGTATACCAGACCATGAAGAGCTTAAGAAGAAGCTGATGGAAGAAACTCACAAAACTAAGTACACAATTCATCCTGGTGCTACCAAGATGTACTAAGACATGAAAAGAACATACTGGTAGCCAAATATGAAACGAGAGGTAGTAGAGTTTGTCGCATACTGTCTTACTTGTCAACAAGTAAAAGTAGAACACTTGCGCCCTACAGGTGGGCTAAGACCTCTGGAAATACCAGAATGGAGGCGGGAAAGCATTGACACGGACTTCATCATGGGTTTACCCAATACTCATGGTGGACTTGATGCCATATGGGTTATTGTTGATCGACTAATAAAGTCAGTACACTTCTTACCAATTAAAAGCAAGTGAACTGTGGACGTATTAGTCGCTCTCTATGTCAAAGTGGTAGCAAGACTGCATGGAGTTTCATCGTCTAGCTAGAGTCTTAGATTATGACCCCAGATACACCTCTCACTTTTGGAAGGGACTTCAGTCTGCTCTGAGCACTAAACTCAACTTTAGTACTACCTTCCACACATAAACAGATGGACAAACTGAGAGGATGAACAAGATCATAGAAGACATGCTAAGAACCTGCACCATTGATTTTGAAGGCTACGAGAACGAGCATCTATCGCTTATGGAGTTTGTGCTAGTTATAAGTGCCCTGCAAGCTAACTCACATTAGTGATGACATTTGCAATCTTATACTAATCTCTTTTGGTAATAATATTATTAATGACTTTTTCTCACTCTATATTACATGCATGAGATGATGTTCATATTGTGATGTCTATGTGTCAGTGTAATGAGGATAAGGATCATGATGAGATCATGATAATGGGACCTATCATCTTTAAACATAGATCCTAAATATTCTGGTCAAATGTTACTCGAGAAGGACATCGAGATAACTAGACTTTTGGACCGAGATGACACTAATAATGTCCTAGAGGGGGGTGAATAGGACTTCTTGTGCTTTTAAAATTTTTATCTAAAATTAAACAACACTAAACAAATCTGTTAGATTTTAGTGTAGTGTGTGATTCAAGTGTAAATTGGCAGAAACAATCACATAAATGCACAAAGAGTTTTATCCTGGTTCGGCCCTTCCCACATGGAAGTCCTACGTCCAATCCTCAAGCCAACCACTTGAGATTTTACTAATTGCCAAGAAACCTTGGCCTTCTCTCACCCTTGAGAGGAATTATAAGCCCACTTGCTCCCAAGCAAGTCTTCCCACAACAGGGGTACAAAGACTACCTTTCACAAGGCCTTCCCTACATAAGAGGGGAACTGCAGGAACAATCCTCCTTCAGGAATTACACAGAAAGAGATGTAAAAACACTTGTGTGTTTGTCTCAAGAATGAGCAAACACACCTAGTTCAGAAAGGAGAAAAATAAAGGAGTTGCAACTGAAATCCTTTCTGAACAAGTAGGGTGGACTGAAAGATGTCTAATTACAATTGCCACCCAAAAACAAGACTTCTGTGAGAAGGGGAGAGCCTGGAAAATTTCTGAATGTGGAGCTCTCAATCTTGTAGCTTGGAAGAAGGCTTGTGGAGATCTCTTTTTGCTAGTAGAAGACAGTTGAGAGTTGAAGGAGTTGCTAGTTGGTCTCTAAAAAAAAATTCTAAGTGTTCAATTCTCTGGTTGTGTCTTGCTCCTTTCAAACTTCGGCTTCTTTTATAATCTTCAGAAGGATGTAGCCATTTTAAAAATGGCCGTTGGGGAATCTGGTCGTTTGAGGAGAGACCTTTGATCCTTTGGATGTTGGTTGAGTTTGTTATCCATAAGTCCTCTTGTCTTTGTCTCTTTCCAATGTGTTTAGACGAGGCTTGCAGCTTCACAACTAAGGGGTCAACTTCCAATTAATTACACATACCTTCTGAAATGAAGAAAATTCAGACTACTGTCATGAAGCAAGAGATCAATTTGAACAGATGTATCAAATATATTCATAAACAATTTTAGAAGAGTATTTTGAGTATAATATGTCTTATCATGTCAGAATATATTAAATAATGTTAATCTGATAGATAGAGAAAATATTCAGTCAATGTAAGTTTTGACAGAAATCATATTAAGAAGATAAGATGATATGCAATCAACATTTCATAAGTTGATAAAATATTATCTGCAAAGAAAGAATACAAGTATAGGACTTGTCAGTGAAGTCGGATTCAGAAGAGAGTATAATTCGACTTTAGGAGTCATATACAGAATAATTCGAATTCTGAGAATTGAAGTCCAAAATGAAGTATCCGACTGTAGGAAATCGGATTCAGAGGAGTTAGATTATGAAGTATCCTACTGTATGAAGTTGAAGTTGGTAGTCAGATTATGAATAGTAGTCTGGACTTAGGAAAATTTTGAGATGATTTTGTGCAGAACTTTTCGATTCTAAAGGAGTCGGAGTCCACAGTCGGATTGTGATGTCTATGGACTTAGAAAATTTTCGAGATAGAGTTTGTCCAAAATATTTTTCTGTGATATATATATTTAATTTGTAGAAAGTCTTTTAAAGGTTTTGTCATAGCAAAAACATAAAGTTATAATAATTTAAATCTTAAATTATTTTCTTAGGGATAGTTGCTCAACAATTCTCCCCCTTTTTCTTAATGACAAAAATCTTTAAATAGACAGTATTACTTCCCTGAAGAATATGTTTCTTACTTCTTTCCCCCCCTTTGTGGCATTAACATAAAAGGTAAGATAGTAAAAGAGAGAGAAAGAGATATATTAATAAGGAAAAATTGAGAAACCAAGACATAGATTGCATTTCAAAAATTAAATATGTAGGTACATAATAGTATCTAAGACCTGGATAAAGAGCCTGATAAATACAAGGAATGGGGGATCTGATCTAGATAAGGCTGGAGAAGGTCCCACAACTTCTTCTCATTGTCAGGGAAGAAGTTCTCAAAAAGACTGATCAATTTTATAGTTGGGACTTATAAAAGGAAGTTTCCTATGAGATTTGATATGACGTTTGTGGTACCAATCAAGCTTGGTATAATAGTGACTCCGACGTAGAAGATTCTTGAGAGGAACAAATTTCCTAGAGGCTGCTAGATGGAGAAAGTCATGCACTGTAATATTCCAGTGCAAGCCTTGAGAGATAGCTGCTTCCTTAGCCTGATAGTAAACCAAGTACCTCTGCTCCCACCTATGAGCAAGAGACTTCCAAAGGTCATCATAATCCTTTGCAGAGATACTCATTGACAGAAATCTTCAGCTTCTCACAATCTACATGATCCTCAAGATAAGCTGCTGCCCATTGATCTTATGTGAACTTCTCAGACTCAGAAAAACAAAGTTGGAAATCTATCATATGCTAGGAAGTCTTGGGAGCTTGCATAAGCACAAACCTATGGAAAGACAGTTTCAATTTGTACTTGATTCTGAATCTAGAGGCTATCCGGATGTGCCTGTTGAAGATTAGCTGAGCAAAGTTTTTCCTTGCAGAAATGGCACCAACCAAGGAAGGATACAAACCAGATGGTAATCCAACTATCATGGAGGGGATAATTTCTCTCTGACCTCTGATAAGATGTTCCCATTGGCCTTTATTGACATCAGACAGCCCCAAATTAAATCTGGCAAAATTGAATTCTTTCATCCTTGAGTACTTGGCCTGAGAGTCTCTAATGAGGGTTCCAAACATGTCATAGAACCTAAGATTTAGGTGGAGACTAACATCTATAAATTGGTTCCTTGTCTGGGTTTGCAGGTACCTAGTGGCTTCACTAGGATAGAGTTCAAGAAACTCTTTGGATTTAAGAGTATGGCATTTCTGAGAAATGAGTTGGAGATCAAATAATAGGACTTGGGTAGAATGAATGAGAGTAGGAAGCCAGTCTTCAAACATGAAACTTGGCATTTCATGAACTTCAAGGAATGCCCTTATGGATAAAAATTCCGTGAATAGGTTCATATGGTATTCTAAGTGGTAGATGAAGGCATACTAAAACGGAGGGAGGAGTTTGGCAGGGTTGTCTTTTAGCATGCGTCCACCTTTAGATGAAAGTTGAATACTAGGTAGTATTTTTGAAAGTGAAAGAGTGGATCTGCCTACTAAAGGTGTGGAGGCAGTAGGAAGAGAGGAAAAGAAATTGAGAGGTTGTGTGTGGAGAGGAGGAATGGTTTGCCTTGGATTGCTTGAATTGGTATTTCAAAGGATAAACTTTCAAATTTACATTGTAAAAGGCAATTGGCTGATCCTCTGGAATAAATGTAGAGGGAGGAGGATCAGATGATGTAGAAGGTGGAGGTTGTTCAATAATGGAAGGAGTGGGAGCAGTGGGTGCAGTAGGAAGAGATGAGATTGTAGGCGGTTGTTCTGATTCAGGAGGAGTAGGATCAGTGGTAGTGGTGTGAGCAGAAGGAGTTGGTTCAGGAGGAGGAGGAGGAGGAGAGGAAGAGAACACAGGTTTACCATTTTTATGAAGTTTTCTCCTAACCTTCCTCTTGAAGGTCTTGACCTTGGACCTAGAGTCTTCTAATCCTAGAGACTTTAGGGGCCTCTTAAGCCTAGACTCCTGCTGATGCTGCTGAATATTAGGCACAACCACAACAGAAATCTGCTGCTGCTGATCTCTCTTTAACTCACCAGTCGTCTTCTTCCTCTTCCCATGCACACTGTTCATCTCCTCCGGAACCCTCTTCAGAGCTACTGCAAACTCCTCATTCCCTCTGAAGAAAGGTAGGATCCTTGATCATTAAACTGCATTCTTTTCACTCCTTCGACAGTTCTCTGAATCCTCTCTATCTCTTTTCTGTCTAGATGGGATCCTCCAAGGCTCCTGAGGGAACCATGCTCACCCCTGAGCAGTTCCAGCGCCTTTCCCTTGCAAGGTTTTCCATCTATCCAGGGAAAGTCGTGGACTTTTCTCAGTTACATGGTAGCTTAGGGTGGGTAGCAGAAACCCTAGAGGAGATGGGCTGGGCTAGTCTATGCAGGATCTCTGAACCCTCTTTCGAAGATGCCCTTAAGGCATTCTTTGTCACCCTCCAGGTTTCCTCTGAACGTTTAGTCACAGGATATGTGAAGGGCACCAAGGTTACTATTTCTGAAGAGCTTTTGGTGGAACTTTTGGGCTGTCCCAACTCCGGGCACAAGCTCAGTGAGATTGTCCCTTTGGATAAACAGAAAATGGGGATTATTGGAAGTTTGGGGACTGTTAGCAAGAAAGGTCTTTTAGTTAATGAGTTGTCTGCAGAGAAAAGGATTATCCACTCAGTGATCACCAACATCATCACTCCCAGGGCTGGCACCCATTCCTCCATTACTGCCAGGAATGGTAGTTTACTATTTTGGGCCATTCAGAAGCATAGAGTTAATCTGCCAGTAGTCATTTTGGAGAAAATGATAGCATCAAAGAATTTGCAGGAGTCTCTTCCATATGGACCACTGCTATATCTGATTTTCAAGACATTTTCAGTAGATCTAAGTGGGGATATTCCAATTGGGGTAAAAAAGAAGATTGGCTTATCTACCTTGAGGAGAAGCCACTACATCTTGGAAGACAGGGCCCAGAACTTATGGGTTAAGGAATTTGTACCCCAGTGCACCCATGAAGTGTTTCCTGATGAAGCACTGGATCTATCATCTGTTCCAGCTAGACAACAGGAAGAAGAAGCCATACAAGAAGATAGAATGGAAGCCACTGTACAAGAACAACAACAAGTTGAAGAGCACCAAGGAACTCAACAGGAAGAGCAATTTCAACAAGAGCATGTTTCTACCCCATCTCCAGGACAAGATGCACCAGAAGAAACAATCAATCAGGTATTCAGAGATCTAGGAGGCAAGAGAGTAGCACAAGAACAAGATGACGTTCCCAGATCTACTCCAGTAGTGCAAGAATTTGAAGAAGTGCATCATCACTTCTCCCCTTCTCAGTTTGAGACCTGACCAAGGTCTCAAGGGGAGAGTAGCAATAGTATGAATGCCATACTGGATTTATTGACAAAGCAACAAGAAAGCTCGTCAGTTCTTCAGTTGCAAGTAGAATTTGTTGATGCCAAGTTTGATGCTATGGCTAATGAGGTCAAGCAAATAACCTATTGCTTCAGTTAGTGTGCCAACAGGGCACTAAACAACCTTCTGCACCATCATCCACCCTTCATGAACAACAGCAACAACCTGAGCAAGAACAAGAGCAGCAGTTAGAGCAAGAGCCAGAGCAATAGCAGTAGCATAAGGAACAACAAGAGGATGTGTAGCAGCATGAAGAGCCGCAAGAGCAGCAACAAGAGAAGGAGCAATCAGTGCCAGAGCAGCCCTTAGCAGTAATCTAGAGGAGGGAGATGAGGGACAACCTTGGTTGGAGAAGGCCCACCCCTACTTTGGTAGGGCGACATGGGTCCATGCTCTCAACCTCGTGCTACCTCTCCACTTGCATCTGACTCAGAGGTCACTCGGCCTTCGTCAGAGTGCGGTGGAGTTCCCTAGCCGAGGCAGGACCCCTAGGCCGGGCCGGAGCTCTCGGGGACTCCACGACACCACTGACTAGCGTGAGCGGGCCCGAGAGCAGATCGCAGACTGGGAGCACCGAGGCCGACGGGTCCGGTCTGATGCCGAGTCCGACGACACGTACCTGCAGTCTTTCACCTTGAAGTATGGGGCGAGGGTCTATAGGGGCGCCAGACGACAGGTAAACTTCTAAACTCAAACCTGGTGAATTCTTATAAGATTGAATTGAGCTGATACAGTATGATGATTTTCAGGTGGATGTGACTCAGCAGATTGCCTCGCTCCAGGCCCTGCTGCATTCTGCCGTGTAGGACTAGGACGTAGCGCAGAGAGAGACGGAGCAGCTGGTAAGTACATACTCAGACTTCAGTAGCTTACAAAATTTCAACTTATTGAGGAACTGACAAGTGTTCTATGTGCAACGTGTGGAGTTGACGAGGCTGAGGGTGACGCAGTCTGGCGCGTCCTCATCTCGGGCGGTGACAGAGACCTCCCAGTCGGATCTAGAGGACCGACTGGCTAGTGCACTGAAGAGAGCCGAGGAGGCAAAGACGACGTTGGAGGAGAGGGTAAGTGTAAAATGACCTGATCTTTATTTGGATTTAGAATTGGCACTGACGTGTTTTTTTTCACAAGTGACAGGGCTGAGGTCCGCCACCGGCCAGGCGACCCACTGGCGTAAGCAAGCTGATGTGGTAGTAGCGTCGATCTCCTAGTGGCGCCTCTAGGTGGAGACGACGGTAGCGGAGGTGGACCAGCTGCGTACACAGGCAGGGCCATCATCAGCGGAGGTGGCCCGATGGTGCATAGAGGCAAAGACGTCAGTGGTGGAGGTGGCCCGGTTGCGGATACAGGTGGAGGCAGCGGTGACATAGGTAGGTGAGCTGACGAGGGAGTTGGCGACACTGCGTGCGCAGGGATCGTTAGTGGACCCGGCGGAGCTGACCCGACTGTGCACTGATCTAGCCATGCAGCAGTCCTTGGTCCAAGAGCTACAGAGCTGCATGGCGATGATGAGCCAGGCTGCTCGGAGTAGGAGCAGGAGCAGGAGCGGGGTGAGCGGGGAGAGCGGCGCCTCTGTTAGGCAGTACTTCGCTGGTTCCTCCAGTCGTCGGAGGAACGAGGATGAGGAGAGATGCCTGGCGGGAGAGACAAGTTCTCGGAGTGCTAGGGGTGGCGACAATATGCCACCCCCACCCGATGGGCAGGAGGGATCTGGGGAGAGTGGCGGTGGACAGTGAGGAGCTTGTGAGCTACCTCCCCCTTATCTTTGTACATGATACTTTTTATTAGTGGGTCTTTTTACTTTTGTGCCAAAGTTTGCGATTGAATGAATGAATTGTGATTGACACGAGTGAGAGATGAGATCCGAGTGAGCGAGAGAGAGAGGAAACTGAGTACATCGTTGCGCTGTCCAAGAGTTTCTGCCCCTGAACATTTAGCAAACAAGTTTGATCTGCTCTTTGGCTCAGCCCCTTGCATTAAGCAAGGATTGACTTTAACTTCACAATAGTCAAGGGGCTGAGCCTTATTAAATAGGCGAAAAAAATAAAGGAAATAATGCATGCTTAAAACAAAAGTGATATGTACATTTAATTTTTTTTTGGATTTTGAGGGTTTTCTTAAATTTTTTGGAATTTTGAAAATTTTTGATTTTTTGGGATTTTTGATTTTTGATTTTGGGATTTTTTGATTTTTTTGGATTTTCTATTTTTTATTTTAAGATTTTCTAATTTTTTGGATTTTACATTTTTAGATTTTTTTTTGGCATTTTCTTTAGTGACACCTTTGCACTTGGGCAATTAGTTATGAACCTCACTTTCCATCTTACGCTGTTAAATACCTCCTAGGTGCAGTGTGCATTTGTTTTTGGTTTCCTTATGGCTGATTGCCACTAGTCACTAGTGTTCCTAGACAGACCAAGTGTGGGAGTGTTTCGATCATTAGTGGGGTAGAAAGATCTGGCTTGTTTGACTCGCAAGGGTGTATGTCACATGGATTCCGTCTGTTGTCCAGAGACTTTGTGGTCGTTGCTTTTTGTTTGGGGCATGCGTACTCTTTTTCGTCTCGCGGAGAGTTTGCCATTCTCATTTTTCACTCATTTGCTGTTCTTTTGTTATTTCTTTCTTTTGGAACTTGGGATTTGACCGTCTCTATTTGAGATTTCATACACACATGATCTATGCCCTCAGTTGTCTACAAGTCAGCGCCCCTTGCCCCTAGGCCTTGTCCGAGCAGGAAGAGAATAAACATTCACTCTCCTACATTAAGGCTAAGTAGGAACACCTTTGACTAAGGGGAAATTGACCGCTGGTTGCCGTGTTGTGTGTGTTGATTGAACCCAGTGGTTATTCGACAACAATGAAACGGATGTGAGACTCACGACTGCTAGCATTTCTTTGCAAAATAGTGCCGCTATCGAAAATCTTTTATTAAGGGTAGAATCTTTTAAGGTACAACCCATTCCATGGGTCAGAGAGCTCCTCACCTTCGACATTTACTAGCCTATATGCATTCCCAGGGTACACTTCCTTGATGACATACAACCCTTGCCATTTAGCTTGCAATTTTGACATAGGACCTCCAGGTTTTATGAAAATTTGCTTCAAGACCATGTCTCCTTGGAATTTGCGTTCAATCACTTTCTTTCGAAAATATCTTGTGAGTCTATTTTGATATGAAAGTACATGATCAGCCACAGCCAGATGCCGCTCGTCTAGGAGTTCCAGCTGTGTAAGTAACACCTGTTGACGTTCATCGAGGTTAAGTTCTTTGTCCAGCTGTGTTGGCCCTTTTAGTATGGCAGCAAGCTAACCTAGAGGGGGGGTGAATAGGTTTTCTAAAATCTGAAACAGAAACTTAAACACAGAAAATTATCACTTGAAAGTTTGATTAGTTGAGTGTGATAGAGAGAAGCAGTGCAGAAGCAAATAAACAATCACACAAAGAACACAAGGAATTTATCTTGGTTCGGCCCTTCCCACATGGAAGTCCTACGTCCATCGCCAAGCAATCTCTTGGGATTTTACTAACCAATGGTACAGTCCCCCTCGAGGGCAATACAACACCCAGCCCCCCCAGCTGGTCTTCTTCTCTTTCCCAGACAAGAAGGCAGCCCTCTTCTCTTATAGGTCAAGAAGCCAACCTCCTGGTACAAACCCCAGTGCAGTTCTGCTAGACATAAACCCCTAGCTAGGTTCTACACTGAGTACAATCCCTCAACTGGACAGAAAATGCCAGGAACTACACTGGCCAACTCTTCACGCAGGAAGAGACTCACTATATACAGTCTTACAGCTTGACTGAAATTTTTCTTAGAAAAGAAAGAACAAAGCTGAGAGTTTTACAAGAATGGACTCTAACCCAGAAACTCTCAGCGAAGGACTTTCCTCAAGAATTACAATGACCACAGAGAGAGAATGAAGAGAGGAGAAGGAGCTTGAAGCTTGAAGCACTTCTTCTTGGGCTCGGGCTCTTTCTCTCTTATCCTTTGAGTGTATGTGAAATTCAGGTTCTTCACAGGATGCACACTCCTTTAAAGATCTTCAGGAAAGCTCTCTGCTTGTTCTTCAACATTGCTTCATCTTTTATATGAGCAGACTTGAACAAATCCGTTGGAGTTCTAGCCATTGCTCATCTTCTCTTTTCCTGATATTTTGTGGTCTACAAGGCCTGCAAGCATAGAAGAAAGTGTTTAGATAAAAGAGTGTTTCTGTCAAAAAGGTTCATACCTCTATGTTTCCTGCTGTCACCCATAAGTGGTAGGTAAGCCCCCTTTTTGTCTGACAGGAAAGAAGAGATCAAGATAGATAAAAAAGATTTTCTGTCAGAAATATATTTTACTTTTCATTAGATGCCAAAAATATTTTGAAATATAAAGGAAATCGATGTTTAAGTTGAAGTCTATGTTTGAACAGAATCCATGTTTTAGTGAAATCCATGTTGAAATCCATGTTTTCAAGTGCATCGATGTTTAAGTGAAATCCATATTTTCAAGAAAATCGATGTTAAAGTGAAATCCATGTTGAAATCTATATTTTCAAGTAAATCAATGTTTAAGTGAAATCCATGTTTGAAAAGAATCCATGTTTTGAAGCGAATAGATATTTAAGTGAAATCGATGTTTAAGTGAAATCGATGTTTGAACAGAATCGATGTTTAAGTGAAATCGATGTTTTCAAGCGAATCGATGTTTAAGTGAAATCCATGTTAGAATCGATGTTTAAGTGAAATCCATGTTTGAATAAAATCCATATTTTCAAGCGAATCGATGTTTAAGTGAAATCAATGTTAGAATCGTTGTTTGAACAGAATCAATGTTTAAGTGAAATCGATATTTTCAAGCGAATCGATGTTTAAGTGAAATCCATGTTAGAATCGATGTTTAAGTGAAATCGATATTTTCAAGCAAATCTGTGTTTAAGTGAAATCCATGTTTTCAAGCAAATCGATGTTTGAGTGAAATCCATGTTGTCAAACAAATCAATGTTTAAGTGAAATCCATATTAGAATTAATGTTTAAGTGAAATCAATGTTTTCAAGCAAATCTATGTTTAAGTGAAATCCATGATTTCAAGAAAATCGATGTTTGAGTGAAATCCATGTTTTCAAGCAATCGATGTTTAAGTGAAATCCATCTTTTCAAGCAAATTGATGTGGCACTTTGTGAACTGAAATCGATGTATATTGAATAGACATCGATTTAGTTTTTTAGTGCAAATCATACAACAATAATTCCATAAATTTATATTTATTAGAAAAACTTAATATTTAATTTATTAGAAAAATATAATATTAAATATATTTAATATTTACTTAATTATAAGTTTTGTTATCACCAAAATATAAGGGTAAAATATAAGAGTGGTTCTCTCCCCCTTTTTGGTGATGACAAAACTTATGAGAATTTTTGACAAAAATACTTAAAGCATAGAAAATACAGAAAATTCACAGATAATGCATACTATGCATACTCTTCCCCTTTTTGTCACTAACAAAAAAAAAGTATGGATCTTACAATGAACTCTCTCCCCTTTTTGTGAAAACTTCTTACCATAATGTTGTGTGAGAGGGGTTCAACAATTATTGACATTAATGAGCAGCTCCCCCTTAGCCTGTGCTCCTCCTGAATGAGAGACTCCACCTAAATGAGACTTGTAAATAGTTGTTAGTAATACTAAAATTTAAAAATAGATTAGTGACTACTCCCTTTTCAGATATGAGTTGGATGAAGAGATGGCAGCCACCAATGCCTTGAGCATCCTTTGTTCCTAATGCTCCATGGCCATCCTGCAAATAAACTACTCATAAGTAGGTACTCAAATCTTTTTGGGTCCTTGATAGTTAGATGCATGAAAATATCCTTTCGGAATCCATACTAGGTGCCTTGTTGTGCAGGTGTTTACTGTGTGTCCTAATTTATTACAATGAGAACAACAATGAATATAGTTTGTTATGTAGTTCTTATTGTCTTTGTGATGCCTGTTTAGAACACAGTTTTTATAAACCTTGTTCTTTTGATAAAACTTATTTATTTTAGGTGCCTTTTTCTGAGGCATTTTGGTTTCTTTTACAAATTTTGGCAAATGATATTTTCCTGAAATTATGGCTTATTTTCATTTTTCCGGAGGTATGTATCCAAGACCTTGTTTATTATTGACAGTTTTTTATCCTTTTAAGCATAGAGCTAGAGATGTTTTCCCTTTGGTTAATTTTCTAACAGATTCTTTTAAATAAAGATTTTCTTCAGTTAGAGTTTTCAGTTTTTCTTCTAACTCTAACTTCTCATTGTTTTTGCTTTTCAAATCTTCATTTAAATGAGAATTATTATCTTTACTTTCTTTTAGTTGTTTTTCTAATTGTTCCATTTTGGATTTAAGATCTGAATTGGTGTTTTCTAAGCAAGTAGTGTTATTTTTCAGAATTTTTAATTCTTTTACAACACCTTTATGTTTTTCATAAAGTTCATTAAAGACTTCTTCTAAGTCTTCAGACTCTGACCCTGAATCAGTGCATGAATCAAAAAATGGGTCAAAATGTACCTCATCTAGTCCTACTATGAGGGCTAGACTTTCCTGCTCTTTTTCGAGATATGAGCTTGATGATTCTGATGTTGTGGCTTCTTTATTGTCCCAAGCAGCTGCCATGGCGTTTCTTTTGAATTTCTTGTGTTACTGCTTGTATTTTTCTGGCTGACTAGTCTTCTTGAGTCTTGGACAATCTGGTCTCAGATGTCCAAGTTTTTTGCATTCATAGCAGACTGGTTCTTTTTCCTTTTTCTCTTTCTTTTGAATTCTTCTTGATCCATTTTTCTTCTTCTTGATAATTTTCTGATGTTTGGATAGGACATCATCCACATCGCAATCTTCAGAACCTGCTTTTTTTAACTATAAGAAGAAGAAGAGATGGATGGAGCAGTTGCAACTTTAAGAGCATTAGTAAATTTTTTCTTGGATGAGCTTTCAGATAATCGCTCCATATTGATTTCATGTGCCATGAGAGAGCCAATTAATTTATCAATGGAAAACTTGGTTAGATCATGGGCTTCTTCGATAGCTGCGACCTTAGGGGTCCATGAAATAGTTAAAGACCTAAGTATCTTTCTGACAGTTTCCTCATCAGAAAGATTTTTACCAAGGGAACTTAGACCAACTACTATGCTAGAAAATCTATTATACATCTGAGTGATATTTTTGTTTGGAAGCATTTTAAATTGTTTATATTGCGAAACAAGAATATTTATCCTACTTTGTTTTACTTTATCTGTTCCTTTATAAGTTACTTGCAGTTTGTCCCATATTTCTTTAGCAGATTTACATGCAGATATTCTACTAAATTCTCTTTTGGATAAAGCACAACATAGATAGTTCTTTACTTTAAAGTTTAAAGATAATTTACTTTTATCTCCTGCTGTAATAGTAGTAGTACCTTCAGTAGGAACAATAACATAATCACCTACCTCTATTACCTGACACAGATCAAAGTCCGTGCCTTGAATGAACCATTCCATTCTCATCTTCCAATATTGATAATCCTCTCCATCGAAGAATGGAGGTCTGGTGACTAATTGACCTTCAAAAAATCCTTGAGCTGCCATGGATCTTCTCTAAGATCGTTGAATCTTCTTAATTGATCAGAGAACCTCGCTTTGATACCACTTGTTGGCCCTTTTGGTACGATAGCAAGCTAACCTAGAGGGGGGGGGGGTGAATAGGTTTTCTAAAATCTGAAACATAAACTTAAACACAGAAAATTATCACTTGAAAGTTTGGTTAGTTGAGTGTGATAGAGAGAAGTAGTGCGGAAGCAAATAAGCAATCACACAAAGAACATAAGGAATTTATCTTGGTTCGGCCCTTCCCACATGGAAGTCCTACGTCCAGTCCCCAAGAAATCACTTGAGATTTTACTAACCAAGGGTACAGTCCCCCTCATGGACAATACAACACCCACCCCCCCAACTGGTCTTCTTCTCTTTCTCGGGCAAGAAGGCAGCCCACTTCTCTTAAGGGTCAAGAAGCCAACCTCCTGGTACAAACCCCAGTGCAGTTCTGCTAGACTGAAACCCTCAGTTAGGTTCTACACTGAGTACAGTCCCTCAGCTGGACAGAAAACGCCAGCAACTACACTGGCCAACTCTTCACGCAGGAAGAGACTCACTGTATACAGTCCTTCAGCTGGACTGAAATCTTTCTTAGAAAAGAAAGAACAAAGCTGAGAGTTTTACAAGAATGGATGCTAACCCAGAAACTCTCAGCGAAGGACTCTCCCCAAAAATTACAATGACCACAGAGAGAGTGAAGAGAGGAGAAGAAGCTTGAAGCTTGAAGGCTTCAGACGCTTGAGCACTTCTTCTTGGGCTCGGGCTCTTTCTCTCTTTTCCTTTGAGTGTATGTGAAATTCAGGTTCCTCACAGGATGCACACTCCTTTAAAGATCTTCAGGAAAGCTCTCTGCTTGTTCTTCAACATTGCTTCGTCTTTTATATGAGCAGACTTGGACAAATCCATTGGAGTTCTAGCAGTTGCTCATCTTCTCTTTTTCTGATATTTTGTGGTCTACGAGGTCTGCAAGCATAGAAGAAAGTGTTTAGATAAAAGAGTGTTTCTATCAAAAACGTTCATACCTCTATGTTTCCTGCTGTCACGCAAAAGTGGTAGGTAAGCCCCTTTTTGTTTGACAGGAAAGAAGAGATCTAGAGAGATAAAAAAGATCTTCTGTCAGAAATATATTTGACTTTTCACTAGAGGCCAAAAACATTTTGAAATATAAAGGAAATCGATGTTTAGGTTGAAATCTATGTTTGAACAAAATCCATGTTTAAGTGAAATGCATGTTGAAATCCATGTTTTCAAGCGAATCGATGTTTAAGTGAAATCCATGTTGAAATCCATGTTTTTAAGCGAATCGATGTTTAAGTGAAATCCATGTTTTCAAGAAAATCGATGTTTAAGTGAAATCCATGTTGAAATCCATGTTTTCAAGCGAATCGATGTTTAAGTGAAATCCATGTTTGAACAGAATCTATGTTTTCAAGCGAATCGATGTTTGAACAGAATAGATGTTTAAGTGAAATCGATGTTTTCAAGAGAATCGATGTTTAAGTGAAATCCATGTTAGAATCAATGTTTAAGTGAAATCCATGTTTGAATAGAATCCATGTTTTCAAGCGAATCGATGTTTAAGTGAAATCGATGTTTGAACAGAATTGATGTTTAAGTGAAATCGATGGTTTCAAGCGAATCGATATTTAAGTGAAATCTATGTTAGAATCGATGTTTAAGTGAAATCGATGTTTTCAAGCAATCGATGTTTAAGTGAAATCCCTGTATTCAAGCAAATCAATGTTTGAGTGAAATCCATGTTTTCAAGCAAATTGATGTTTAAGTGAAATCCATGTTAGAATCGATGTGAGGTGTAACATTCCGGGTTTTGACTTCCTTGGTGCTGTCCTTGGGATCACGACGGATAGGGGTGTCGCATTCTGAACACGACGTTTTCCCTATCGCCTTCTAGTTGAGAAGGCGACAGCCCTTGTGTCGCGTTCCCGTTGGCTGTTGGTTTGTGTGCCACGTGTCCGTAGTGTAGGTGTGAGGGCGACGCGCCAGTTGTCGCGTTCACCTGAGTCGCCTGCATGTGTGACACGTGGTCTGGATGCTGTCATCTTGGCAGAAGACCTGTCGGAACTTGTGAGAAGGCGACGAGGTAGGCGTTGTGTTCAGGTTGAGGACGCGACAGACATCTTGTTGCGACCTCAGTTCCGAGGGCTTAAGCCTGGCAGGTGCCTCTTTCTTCTCTTTTGTTTCCCTCCTTCTTCCCTCCTCCTCTCCGAGGTGGGGAGGCTTCCCCCTTCTTCCTCCAGTGGCTTGGGCATGGTGGAGTCACCGGCGAGCTCGTGGCGGAGCGGCGGAGCATCGTGGAGCGAGGAGGAGGCGGCCGAGGTCTTCGTGAAGGCCCATTTGGGTTTTGTTCTTCATTCTCAGTAGGGATTTCCTTACTCTCTTACTTGTTTGGAGTGGATGGAGCTTGTTTTAGAGTGATCCACCCCGTGCTCGAAGTGCTCTTGTGGTTTGCACGGGCGAATGCTTGCCGGTGGTGCTCCTTCCACGTGTTTAAGCTTTGTGCATGTTGTGTGGGCGAGGAGAGGTGGCATTGGTGCCCCTCCAGCCACTCTAAGCCTTGCTTGCAAGTATGCTCCCCTCCCCCTATTGTTTGGAGACTTTATTGTAGCTTGGGGGACCATGGAATGGCCCCATTTCCTGGTTTGTGCTTCTGACTGGGATCGCGACAGCAGGCTGTCGCAATACCAGTCAAAAGGCGACGTAGTTCCTGTCGCATTCTGGTCGTGAAAGGGACCTCGTCGCGTTCTCATTGTCTTGTTGTTTCCCGTTTCTGGTCGTGGTGGGGAATGGCTCGGGTCCAAGTTGGTTAGAGAGAGGTCTCTCCAACTTGGGACAAGGCTAGTGCTCCTATTTGGGGCCTTGCCTTTATGGCCCTTTGGGGTGTGGGACTTGGGGTGGTTCTGCCCCAAAGGCCCTACCTTCAGATGAGGAGTGCGACGGTTCGATACGTCGCGTTCTGAATCTGAAGGTGACACTCGGTGTGTCACTTTCTGGTTGTGACAGGAACCATGTCGCGTTCTGCCCTCGGATAGCGACGGTGTTCCTTGTCGCCTTCTGGCTTGATGTTTATTGGATTGCGAGTCTGTTGACTTGCTTTGGGGTTCGGCCTCCTGATGTTGAACGTGACGGGTCGATATGTCGCATTCATATTAGAAGGCGACACCCTAGTCGTCACGAGTCATGTTATGGTTGCCTGGTTTTTGGCTGTGGTTTGTGACCGGTGTTGGCCGACGGTCCTTCTGGAGGCTGTTCTTTGAAGGGGTGCCATGCGTGCCTGTGCCAGCTGGGCTTGTCTTAGTTACAAGATGGTTGTGTTGTTTCTATGTTGGTTGCCACACCACTTCTCTTTCGCCCGATGCTCGGCACTTGAGGGCTTGTCCGCGAGATAGGTTGTTACCATTACCTGGGACCCCCAGCCCTGCGCGTCTATTAGAGGGAGTTCTCCAGGCGGCAGGCGTGCTCAAATCTCAGACTTGGTGAAGAAGGGGAAAACGGTGGGGGCAGCGGCGTAGAGTTGCTTGTAGAGCTCTCTTAGCTAGTCTGGGTCTTCGAGGTGGTTCAGGCGTTCGTCCGTGTGGACTAGCTAGTCCTTCTCACTGCCTCACTCTGCGTTGGCTCCGAAGCCATGTAGGGAGGTCAGGCGTGGGGCCGCAGCTCGGCCGGGCTGCGGTGGTTGTGTTGTTCCTTGCTGTGACTCGTTAGCCTCACTCTACCGGGGAGGTTGTAGGCGGGAGTCAGCGGCGGTGAGCTGGAGGAGTGGATTGTGTGTCCTCCTCTTAGCTGCCTGTGGCGGTGGCTTGTGTGCACTTGCATGATGGTGTTTCTCACGCTGTTTCCAAGAATGGTTTCTCGTTGCCCTAGCTTGCACAGGGGTTGTAGCCTAGCCGTGTATAGTTCCGTGGGCTAGGTTAGTTTGGCCCCGTGGGCCGTATTTAGTGTTTTCTGTTCTGCGGGTTCTCTCGAGGTGTCGAGTGTTGACACTCGACTGCTGTTTCGGTAACCCATTCCTTGGTGCCGTCCGTGGTGGCACCGAAGTGTGTAGTTCCCTGATCTCGTGGAGTGTCTGTGGTGCAGGGTGGTTCTGCTTGTGGGCCCTCGACCTTGTGGAGGTCTGAGGTGGCCGTGCCTGGTGGTGAGACGTCGTTCTCACATGGTTGCTTGGTGTCTCTCGGGTTGACACCTAGTTGTTCCTTCCCAACCTTGTGGAGGTCTGGGATGTTGGTGCTTGTGTCATGGGACTTTGGTTTCACGCAGTTGCTCTGGTGTTCCGTGAGCTCCTTTGTCTCGGCAGGTGTGTGCCGAGGTGTTTGCTTCCGCATGTGTTTGACTCCACTGGTTCTGCGGGAGTTGTGTTTGGCCTGACCCTAGTTGTGGTCGAGGTGTTTCTCTATTCCCGCTGCTTTGTAGTACTCTGTTGTAGGCGTTTCTCGCTTTACTACTTTGTAGAGTAGTTTTGCTTCCTCTTTTGTTGGAGTTCCTGCTGCTTTGGCTAGTAAGGGATTGGCTATCCCTACTGAGCTTGTTTGCGAGGCTCACCCCCCCTACTCTCTTCAGGTAGGGACTCGCTGTCACAGGAGTTCGTTGTCGAACGGTCGTGGTGGCGGTTTGTTGCGCCGTGCGTTGCCAGCAGTGTGAGTTGTGAGCATGAGTGCTCTTGTAGCGTGAGTTGAGAGTGGCCTTTTTGTAAGTCCTCGGAGTATGACCCTTAAGGACTGCGCCTTCTTTCTGTACCTGTACTTTTATTTGAGATATGTTGTACATAATTTCTTTATTAATGTATGAACTTTTTTGTTATAGTTATTTGAATTCATTGCTTATCTCACTGGACTAAATTCTAACCCTTCCGGGTCTTCGGATCTATGGGTGGCGGCGCGACCTTCTGGGGTCCCTTGCGGGGGGTTTGGGAGGTCGGGTCGTTACAGTGGTATCAGAGCTCAGGGGTCCAACGAGATTTGTAATGGGTTAATAACTATGACGGCCCCGAAGAAAGGTACTAGTACGCTGCTGGCCCGTCTGTGTAGAGTGCTGTTAGGTGAGCATTTGGCTGTTTGTTGCAGGTGGCTAGCTTTCCAGCAGGGTCCGAGTGTGTTGCTGCTGCCGCTGGGTACGCGTGCTTCGAGCATGGTTGCTGGTTCGCTCGTGCTGTGTTTGGGTTCGTCGTCGTCCTGCGCATCCGTGTGGGTGTGTCGCAAAGGCTGAGAGAGCCTACGTGTGGTGTGGCCTTCACCGGTGCAAGGTTGTGGTCTGCAGAACCAGTAGAAGGTGTCCTTGCCTTGTTGACTGTCCTCTTATTGTTGGGGTGTGTCCTTGTTGGATGTCCCCTTCTTTTTGGGGTGTGTCCTTGTTGGATGTGCCCTTGTTGTTGGGGTGTGTGTTGTGTTTGGCCATGTGTGCCTGTGTGCCGTTGGGCGCTGTGCTATGCTCAGTCGGAGTCTTTGCTCAAGCTAAGCAGATGCTTGTGTGCCCTGTTGCACCGCTGGTTGAGCGCTGCGACACCTGTCTGTGGTTGTTGCCAGCTTTGTGCTAGCTAGTTGTGAACTCTGGAGAGGTGTTCTCGGAGTTCTTCTCTGCTGGGTTCTGGTGGAAGTGAGGTTTCCCCAGAACTGTGTTGTGCTCGTTTCTGGTTGTTGTGGCGTTGCCCTCTAGTTGAGGTGCATCGCTTGGTTGCTGTGTTCTAGTGGTGTTTTCCCAGAACTATTTGCTGTTGTCCTAGTGGGGGGTTCCTCTCCCTCTGGGACTACTTCTGTGCTCGTTGAAGTCTTCCACTGTGTTACCTCTTTGGTTGAGGCCTCTGTTGTCTGGTTGGTTGCCGTTGCGTTGCCCTCGCAGTTGAGGTGCATCGCTTGCTTGCCCTGTGTTCTGGTGATGGTTTCCCAGAACGGTTTGCTGTTGTTCTGGTGAGGGTTCCTCTCAGGACTATTCTGGCTTGTTTCTGCCAGTTGTTGTGCTACCTCAGAGTTGAGGTATGCTGCTGTTGTGTTGGCCGTTGCGTTCTGGTGGGTTTTCCCAGAACGGCGCCTTCGTGGTTCTGGTGAAGGTTCTCCCAGAACCAGTTTGTGTTGCTTCCGCTGTCTACTGTATTATCTCTGTTGGCCGTTTGTTTGGGCTGCGTTCTGGTGATGGTCCCCAGAACGGCTCTTGGCACTTTGGGTGAAGGTTCTTCTCAAAGCTGCCTTGTGTGTTTTGCTGGTTGTTGCTCTCTCGGTGGAGATGAGCTGTCATTGTCGCCAGTTGGACTGTCCTTGTTGCAGTCTTCTTGGGCGTTGTTGATCAAGGTGTGGTGCCTTTGACCGTGGGTCTGGCCGTGGTGCTGACTAGGTTGTCTTCCGGTTCGTTTGCGTGTTTCTTTGCTGTGTTGGCGGGACTCCGTATGTCCCCGTGGTCGGATGTTTTGCTTCGTTACTTGCACCCTGTGTGCTCTCCTAGATGGTAGTCTGGTGAGTATAGCCGGTGTTTGGTTGGCTGTGCCTCATGTGTGAGTGCTTGCCTTGCGTGTTGTTTTCTCCTTTGTGTGAGGAAGAAGCCAGTTGTGTGCCTTCTTCCTCTGCTTTCCGTGGGTTGCTCGGGGTGGTGGTGCTTTAACATGGCAGTTGGTGGTGTGTTTTTTCACACCGTGGCGACCTTCGTGGCGTAGGTCCCTTCCCTTGTGCTGTTTTGAGGTTGAGCTGGTTGCTCCCCTCGTGCACGTGATTTCCTTGTGGTGCGATAGGTTGTGGTGACCTATTGTCCTGTCTCTTGCTGTGCTGGTTTCTTGTTGCCGGACTGGACGATGTAGGGCAGCGTACCCTGTGTTCAGTGTGAGGCGGCACTGATTTTCGTTAGTTTGGCTTGCTTGTGCAGGCATTGTTCGGTGTGTGTTTTGCTTGTGCCTCAGCTGTGCTTGGAGGTGCTTGTCGCCGTTGGGCGTGTGGCCCTCCCCACCTGTGGTGGTGGGGGCGGTGCCCTGTGTTTGCGCACTTCTAAGAGCCAATATGATTGTTGTGCTCTTGAAGCTGTTGGTTTTCCGTGTGTTTCTCTGGTGGGTCTCTGGTGGAGAGTCCCTTCAGTTGGCCTTGAGTCGTTTCAGGCCGTTGGTGCGGTTGCGTACTGCACCTTGAGCGTGTTTTCCTTTTCAATGCTTCGTGTCCTTGTGCCTTGAGGGTTTGGGGCCAGTGTGGCCTATTCTGCCCTTTCAGGCTTGTGGCTTCTTGCATGTGGCTTGTGGCAGGTCTCTTGTAGAGAGTTCTTCCTATTAGCCTATGTTGTTTCGGCCGTTGGTGCAACTATGTTGCATCCTGCCGAGTTTTGGTGCTTGTGGTGGCACCCTCTGCTCGTGCTCGAGTGGTTTGTTTTCGTGCCGTCTGGCGCCCTGGTGCATTCTGTTGTACCTTGGGTGGCTCCTGGTGCTGGTGTTAGCACTGTGTGCTCTGCTTGTGAGCCTTGTGCGTTGTTTCGTGAGTTTGCTCCGTGTTTGAGGCATTGAGTTTTCTGCCTCTGGGACACTTTGTGCTGACCTATGCCTTGTGGCTGTACCGTTACCACTATGGGGTGGCTGCTTTGTCTTGTCTAGGTAGCCCTATCGGTGGTATGCCAGGCTTTGGTCGTGGCCTATGTCCGAGTTTCCCCTCTCTCTTGGGAGCGAGTGTGTTCGGTTGGGTTACCCTATTTTGGTTTGGATTCCTTTGAGGTCGACGTGCTGCCCTCAACCTCTGTAGATGTTTCTTTTCCCGTGCGGTTGCCGACGTCTTGAGTTTCTTGGCTTTGCCAACCTCATACATCTTCTTTGGTTTTGCCTCGATGCCTGTGCCTGTGGAGCAGGTGTTTTAGCTTTCTGTGGCTCCACAGTCGTTGTGTGTCCTGGTCGGACCATGAGGATGATCTGGGTGGGATCTAGTGGTGCCGGTGCACACTGTCCTGCGTGCCGTGGTGTTCTCCACGTTCATGCTATCGCTTGGTTTTGGGTCACCATTAAGAAGCTCTCGTTTCGCCTTTCCGTAGGTACTAGCTGTTGCTAGTTGTGCGGTGCCATTCAGCGGAGTCTTGCGGTTGACCTCTCTCGGCGTTTTCCTCTGTTTGCTGTCAGTAGCTGGGACCTATGTCTAGTGGCTGGTGACAGAGTGAGTTACTGAATGGTTGGTCTCAACGGCGTGGTTTATTGAGGGCTCAGTCGCTTGGTTTCTGGCTGGCGGTTTTAGTGGTTCTGGTTGGCTTGGTGGGTGCTGCGCCTGTGGAGTTGTCGACATCTGATTGTGTGCTCTGCGCTGGTTGGTGTGCACTTTGTGAGCTATCGAATGTCAGGCTAGGCACTCCGTTTGTGGCGAGGTCATGGTGTTGACCACCGGGAAGTTGTGGTACGACTTAGTGGTCCCTTGGCACTTGTTGTTTCCTCCGACCGGGTTTCGCCCTTGATTTCGAGGACGAAATTATTTTTGGTTGGATGTATTGTAACATTCTAGGTTTTGACTTCCTTGGTGCTGTCCTTGGGATCGCGACGGATAGGGGTGTCGCGTTCTGAACGAGACGTGTTATCTATCACCTTCTAGTTGAGAAGGCGATGCCCTTGTGTCACGTTCCCGTTGCCTGTTGGTTTGTGTGCCACGTGTCCACAGCGTAGGTGTGAAGGTGACGCACCAGTTGTTGCGTTCACCTGAGTCACCTGCATGTGTGACACGTGGTCTAGAGGCTGTCAGCTTGGCAGAAGACCTGTCAGAACTTTTGAGAAGGCGACGAGGTAGGCGTCGCGTTCAGGTTGAGGACGTGACAGGCATCTTGTTGTGACCTTAGTTCCGAGGGCTTAAGCATGGCAGGCACCTCTTTCTTCTCTTTTATTTCCCTCCTTCTTCCCTCCTCCTCTCCGAGGTGGGGAGGCTTCCCCTTTCTTCCTCCGGTGGCTTGGGCATGGTGGAGTCGTCGGCGAGCTCATGGCGGAGCGGCGGAGCATCGTGGAGCGAGGGGGAGGCGGCCGAGGTCTTCGTGAAGGCCCATTTGGGTTTGGTTCTTCGTTCTCAGTAGGGATTTCCTTACTCTCTTACTTGTTTGGAGTGGATGGAGCTTGTTTTAGAGTGATCCGCCCCTTGCTCGGAGTGCTCTTATGGTTTGCACGGGCGAATGCTTGCCAGTGGTGCTCCTTCCACGTGTTTAAGCTTTATGCATGTTGTGTGGGAGAGGAGAGGTGGAATTGGTGCCCCTCAAGCCACTCTTAGCCTTGCTTGCAAGTATGCTCCCCTCCCCCTGTTGTTTGGAGGCTTTATTGTAGCTTGGGGGACCATGGAATGACCCTATTTCCCGGTTTGTGCTTCTGACTAGGATCGCGACAGCAAGACTGTCAAAATACTAGTCAAAAGGCGACGTAGTTCCTGTCGCGACAGGGACCCCGTCGCGTTGTCATTGTCTTGTCATTTCCCTTTTCTGGTCGTGGTGGGGAATGGCTCGGGTCCAAGTTGGTTAGAGAGAGGTCTCTCCAACTTGGGACGAGGCCAGTCCTCTTATTTGGGGCCTTTCCTTTGTGGCCCTTTCGGGTGTGGGACTTGGGGTGGTTCTGCCCCAAGGGCCCTGCCTTTAGATGAGGAACGTGATGGTTCGATACGTCACGTTCTGAATCTGAAGGCAACACTAGGTGTGTCGCTTTCTGGTTGCGACAGGAACCATGTCGCGTTCTACCATTGGATATGACAGTGTTCCTTGTCATCTTATGGCTTGATGTTTGTTGGCTTGCGAGTTTGTTGACTTGATTTGGGCCTCAGCCTCCTGATGCTGAATGCGACGGGTCGATACGTCGCGTTTATATCAGAAGGCGGTACCCTGGTCGTCGCGACCTGGTGGCGACAGGTTGGGCGTCACCTTCTTGCTCAGAAGGCAACGCACCTGTGGTCACGTTATGGTTGCCTGGTTTCTGGCTGTGGTTTGTGACCGGTGTTGGCCGACGGCCCTTCTGGAGGCTGTTTTCGGAAGGGGTGCCGTGCATGCCTGTGCCAGCTGGGCTTGTCTTAGTTACAAGCCGGTTGTGCTGTTTCTGTGGTGGTTGCCACACCAGTTCTCTTTCGCCCGGTGCTCGGCACTTGAGGGCTTGTCCGCGAGACAGGTTGTTACCGTTACCTGGGACCCCCAGCCCCGCGCATCTGTTAGAGGGAGTTCTTTGGGCGGCGGGCGTGCTCAAGTCTTGGACTTGGAGCAGAAGGGGAAAACGGTGGGGGCACCGACGTAGAGTCGCTTGTAGAGCTCTCTTAGCTGGTCTGGGTCTCCGAGGTGGTTCAGGCGCTCGTCCGGTGTGGACCAGCTAGTCCTTCTCACTGCCTCGCCCTGCGTTGGGTCCGGAGCCACATTGGGAGGTCAGGTGTGGGGCCGCAGCTCGACCGGGCTGCAGTGGTTGTGTTGTTCCTTGCTGTGACTCACTAGCTTCACTCTACCGGGGAGGTTGTAGGCGGGAGTCAGTGGCGGTGAGCTGGAGGAGTGGACTGTGTGTCCTCCTCTTAGCTGCCTGTGGTGGTGGCTTGTGTGCTCTTGCGTGACGGTGTTTCTCACACTGTTTCCAAGAATGGTTTGTCGTTGCCCTAGCTTGCACGGGGGTTGTAGCCTAGCCGTGTATAGTTCCGTGGGCTAGGTTAGTTTGTCCTCACGGGCCGTGTTTAGTGTTTTCCATTCTGCGGGTTCTCTCGGGGTGTCGAGTGTTGACACCCGACTGCTGTTTCGGTAACCCATTCCTTGGTGCCGTCCGTGGTGGCACCGAAGTGTGTAGTTCCCTGACCTCGTGGCGTGTCCGAGGTGCAGGGTGGTTCTGCTTGTGGGCCCTCGACCTTGTAGAGGTCTGACGTGGCCGTGCCTGGTGGTGAGACGTCGTTCTCACTTGGTTGCTTGGTGTCTCTCTGGGTGACACCTAGTTGTTCCTTCCCGACCTTGTGGAGGTTCGGGATGTTTGTGCTTGTGTTGTGAGACTCTGGTGTTCCGTGAGCTCCTTTGTCTCGGAAAGTGTATGCCGAGGTGTTTGCTTCCGCATGTGTTTGACTCCACTGGTTCTGCGGGAGTCGTGTTTGGCTTGACCCGGGTTGTGGTCGAGGTGTTTCTCTGTTCCCGCTATTTTGTAGTACTCTGTGGTAGGCATTTCTCACTTTACTGCTTTGTAGAGTAGTTTTGCTTCCATTTTTGTTGGAGTTCCTACTGCTCTGGCTGGTAAGGGACTGGTTATCCCTACCAAGCCTTGTTCGCGAGGCTCACCCCTCCCCCCCCCTCTCTTCAGGTAGGGGCTCACTGTCGCAGGAGTTCGTTGCCGGACGGTCGTGGTGGCGGTTTATTGCACCGTGCGTTGCCAGCAGTGTGAGTTGTAAGCGTGAGTGCTCTTGTAGCGTGAGTTGAGAGTAGCCATTTTGCAAGTCCTCGGGGTATGCCCCTTAAGGACTGCGCCTTCTTTCTGTACCTGTACTTTTATTTGGGACATGTTGTACATAATTTCTTTATTAATGTATGAACTTTCTTGTTATAGTTATTTGAATTCATTCCTTATCTCATTGGACTAAATTCTAACCCTTCCGGGCCTTCGGATCTGTGGGTGGCGGCGCGACCTTCGGGGGTCCCTGGCGGGTCCGGGAGGTCGGGTCTTTACATGAGGCCCCAATTTTGTGCATTTGATATTGTTTAATTGGTGTATATTATAAGTATTTACTTATTCATGTGCATGAGCATAATATATGTTATTCTTGTGTGTGTGTATATTATAATTGTTTATTCTGTGCATATTGTATTTAAATAATGCAGTGCATATAGTATGTAATTATTATTGTATATCTTACAAGTCCACATGAAGCTATTTTGTACATGTAATATATATTTAAATGTGCATGCATTATCAAATTGTTGAAGTACATGGTATAGTTATTTAAATCTATGCATATGGTATGTAATAATGTTGTGTACCTATATGTATATAAATATGTGTTTATCTTGTGCATAAGATATCCATTGATTTTCTGTATGTTATTTATGATGTATAAATATAACCACTTTTGATGCAGTTCTATGTTGTGGCCGAAATGCCAGCTGAAGTCAATAAAAATTGACGTTGATTTCATGTTGATGACAACGTTCATGACGTTGACTGCATGGCCACTAAGATTGACGTCCAGATCGATAGACGCCTATCCCCCTGTTGGCGGCACCAGATGTGGACCCCAAGTTCCAAGCTGTGTGACGATTTCAGATTTGGTAACGCCCGCATTTCGTCCGGTTTTAGTTTAGGAAACCCATCCATAACTGTAGGCGACCTATCTTAATGCGTACTCCGACCCCTTAGTCTATGAAAACACCTTGATTTCGGCCGAGCTAGGTCTTTGGCTCCTGTGAGAAAGTTAGAGTTTTCTGTGAGAAAAGTGCATTTTGGCAAGCTCGGATCTGGCATTTTGGTGTTTTTCCGATGATCTTCAACAACTGGGAGGTGCACTTGACATTTGGGGTGCTTCTCCAACTCTGAGAATCGACCTACATCGACAGAAAGACCGGATCTCAAGCAGTTTTGGACCTCTTTTTGGCTTGGCCGAGGAGGGCTTCACCGACGAATCTAGATCTCTTTAGATTTATTCCCAGGAAAGTAGCTTAAGGTTTCACTCCGTGGACTTGTCATCTAGGGTTTTATAAATTTTACAGATTTTAAAATCGTGCCCTGGACCCCCAGATTCTCTCTTGTATGGAGTTCGGTCTGCACTGTGTGCAGACAGGATATTAACGACCACTTTGTTGCCATCAAGATCTAGGATTAACGGCAGTCGAGCATGCCGGTTAACCTATGTTGGTGTCCTCCCCATGGACGTCAAGTGTTTGTGAATTTCCTGAAATAGTGATATTGATCTCTGTAATGTGATTTTCGGGTAAAAGTTAAAACATGCATGTGTTTAGGAAGCGTTGCCCTGTCTAATATGCTCAGTAGATCATCCCATGAAATCCTGATAATTTCTTGATTATATTCGCTATTTATAGAAATTCTATAATAGGGTAATACACATGTTTTAGTAGAGTTAAAATTAGAGTAAATGTGCATGCTGAATGGTATCATCTCAAAAATTTTCCATGAAGGTAGGACTACTGTATGCATGTTCCAGAACTGTTAGATTCGATGGCTTACTGTCTACCATGCTTAAATGAATTATCTTGTTAAATACGAAAAATAGTTGTACTGCTTCTAAAATTTTAAAAAATTTCAGATATGTTCCTTATGCTATATCCATCATGTGGTTAAAAATTTATATTATTCTAGGTACTGTACATACTGTTATAATTTTCTGAATGATAAAATGTATATAGAAATCAATAGACATGAGAATGTATATACATGTTGAATTTTTGGATAAAGTAGTACCATGATAGGTTCATGTTGCACAGTAGAATTTGATTTCAAAACTGAGAAAATATGATGTGTGATATTTTATTGTCATCTTGATAAATTATGCATGAATGTACAAAAGAGCGTGATAGAGTTATATGAAAATATTAATTTCATGTAATAGTTCATAATTGCATGAATATATATATGTTATTGCATTTCTGAAATAGATTGGCCAATAAGACATTGCTATTATAGAGATTTCCTACATGGAACTACACCATGGAATCCCCCTATGGTAATGGTTCAACTATATGAAATGACCTACTGAATCCGTGGGCAACGGATTGAAATCCTGGAGGTAGACAAGTTCTACTGGTTAAGGTGGGAAGGGCTTTCCCCGGTTTTGCCCAATAACCTAGACTTCATCACTGCTTTGCCTAGGTGATAAGTGAATGACTATATGCTATATGATCTCTATAATATTGTGGGCTATGTCTTGGCAACTACATGACTATATGCTATATGACTACATTCTACATGGCTACATGCTACATGACTATATGCTATATGACTGCATGATACATTACTACATGCTACATGACTATATGCTATATGACTACATGCTACATAACATTGGCTACATGATTATGTTTAAATGCTTTATTTCACAAGTGGTATCTACATGTTACATGAATTGTTTTACTCTACATATTTGGTAATCAAGAATTTGTCACCTTGCTTGATGAATAAGTACATATAAAAACCAAGGTAAAAGTACATGTGAACATGTCATGAAAAAAAGGAAATGCATGTGTCGATATGATCCATGTTAAATGATAAATATGATATTACGTTTAGTACCGTGTCTAGGATTTTGTAAAAATTGTCCATGAGATAGTATTTACTTGATAAGCATGTGTTAGTATCATGTTATAAATTGAAGAGAAGTCATGTGGTAGTGTTATCATGAATTTTGAAATGAAAGCATGTAAGTATACGAATGATCTCCATGTTTAGAATCATTGTTTTACATGTATTAGTATAGTTTTACTTAAAGGATTCCATGTTTGATCCTTATGTTATGGCATGAGCATATATGAGATTAAATGTTAAATTCTAGTAAGTTAGAAAAATGTTAAATTGTTAGAAAGCATGTGTGATAAGTGTATGGTATGTGATTTTAAGTTGCTTGCTGAGTCTATTGTGTAGACTCACCCTTGCTAAACATTTCAGGAGACTTAGAAGTTGAAGATTTGGCAAGACCCGACGAGGAACATGAAGAATAGATTTGTATTTCATTTACTAGTATGTGATGTAATTTGTAATTTGAACTTTGGTATTATTGTACTTGGAAACTGGCTACGTGGATGTTATGGTTTATGTTATTTCTTTCATGGGCTATATAGACTGTGGTATGTGGATTATAATGTTGATGGAATAAGAGTTGTTTAATTTCCGCTGCAACATTCCATTCTATTTATGTATATCTCAATCCATATGAATATCGGTTGGGTTTTCTCCCCTGTAGCGACTTACTCTCATCTGATGTGGGTTGGTATAACCGTACCGGGTGGAAGTGGGTCGTTACAATCGATGTTTAAGTGAAATCGATGTTTTCAAGCAAATCAATGTTTAAGTGAAATCCATGTTTTCAAGCAAATCAATGTTTAAGTGAAATCCATGTTTTCAAGCAAATCGATGTTTGAGTGAAATCCTTGTTTTCAAGCAAATCGATGTTTAAGTGAAATCCATATTTTCAAGCAAATTGATGTGGCACTTTGTGAACTGAAATCGATGTATATTGAATAGACATCAATTTAGCTTTTTAGTCCAATTTTTGTTGACCGTACTGAGAGTATGAGCCCAAACATGAACACTGTCTCAAAATCACGTAGTCAGTCACAATACGTTTTATTACCCAGTCAAACAACCTTTGTTTCTCGATTATTTTCTACTGTACTAGAAGTAATCTAACTAATAGAGGTGGTTTCACCTGATTTGGATTACTCTAGCATTTGTTTTGAATTTTCAAACCCACAGGTGTCAAACCCAATCTAAGTCGGAGTTGGAAATAGGTAGAAAAAGCAAACCAAACGTCATATTTAGGTGGTGACAGGTCGACACGTCGCTACCAGAACGCGACAAAATCATGGTCGCGACCCATACCAAAAATCAGATAGTTTCATGGTCTTCTTCAGAAGGCGACAAGATGATGGTCGCCTTCATGTCAGAAGGCGACATGCAATGTGTCGCCTTCTGCCTATGTCTACTAAACAGGCCATAACGTTTTCTATAGACCTCAGATTGACGAGCCATTTTATTTGCTGGTTTCTTCATTAAAAGGGCTTCAAGATGGTATATTCATGTGTGAGATTTGAATAAGAAATAAAGACGTTATGACATGAGGAAGTAAAGGGATGGGACTACACTTGCCTTCTAAGGGGCATACGTCTTGGTTTCCGTCATTTTGTGTCGTTCTTTGCATGTGTGAGTTTGATCTATTCTAGGAAGGTTCTATAACATCTTATCATGAATTTATCAACCCATATGAAATTTAAAACATGTCCACATGATTTTTAATTGATCTTAAGTTCATGATCATGCTATCTACCTGCCGATTATTCACGTTCTTGCCTTGTTACCGAACTTGCTAAACATACAATGATACTTGATAAAATTGGTCATGCATGATTAGTGTTTCTTGATTTAGCACTCATGATACTTTCCAAGCATGGAGTTTCCATAAATGATGTTTCTATAACTAGAGTTTCCATAATCGGATTCACACACGCACTGGAGCGATTCTCACGCGCGGCATGCGCATACACTCTGGCACGATAGGAAAGCCCCTTCTTGGCTTGTGGTGAACTCTCTGTCGGATATTCCTTCTGCCGGACTAGTGACCCCTCAACCAAGGCATCCGTAAGTCTCCTCTGACCATGGATTCCCACATGGCCGACGAGCTAGTTGTACCAATGAAGTACCTGGAAGTTAGTGTGCACGTATCTCTTCTCTCTCGTCATTCTTGACGAGATCTTTCTCTCCTCATCTTGACTTTCTATGAGTGATCGAGTATAATACTTGAAACAAAGTTATTAAAGATAGAATCTATGTAAATGTGTCATTATGCTTCCAGATTGAACTCTTGACTCGATATTCCCAACGTACCCTTGAACTCTATATCATTATTGACATGACACTCTCGATAATCATTACTATTGACATGATAGTCCTAAACTTTCTCGACCAATCTATCCTTATTGACACACATTGCCTTCTTGTGATATGTTCTTGAAGTATAGTATTGATATTGGAGTCATGGACTCAAAACTCATTCTTGTCACCCATGAGTCGATGGGCTCATTGGGACACATGCTAGTGTTGCGCAATACGAACTTGACTGAGGGCCCATATCTGGTCCTGGAGATTCTGGCAAAGTCCTGTTACCTATGGGTGTGATTGTCAGATTCGCCCCCGACAAAGTCTTGTTTACCCCAAGGTATTGATTGCCCAGTTTTCCCAAAGATGCTCGTTACCCCAGGAGTTGATTGTTAGGTTGATCCCCTAACAAAGTCGTGTGCCTGGCGTGGTGCGGAATCATGATTGGTGCTTGGCATGACACATACTTGTTACACGTGATAAACTTACTTGCATGTTATCTGCTACTATGTGCTGGTCCTTAACCCGAGTGGCTGAAGGACGTACTTACATGAGGCACCAGTATATCCTGCGTGATATTCTTATGGAGTGCTCCGAGTTGGTTACTCAAAATGCTTGCTAGTGAAATGGCTATCTTGTTACATGCTATCTTGCTCTTGTTCATGAAGTTACCATCTTGCTAGATCATTATTCACAATATCTTGAACTCTTGAATACAACCTTGTTGCTAGATTGATCATTACAATCTCTTGATCATACTATCATGCATGATACACACGTGTTACTACCGACGTTTTAATTGCATTGTACATATCATGTTCATACCTTCTACCTTTTAAAATGTAAATACTTACATCATTTCTGGAAAATGTAAATCCTACTGGGCGAGTGCGCTCATACCTGCTCTCTTTAATATTTTAGGTAGTGAAGGTGAAGCTAAATGATGGGACTTGTGCGCCGAGCGTGGAGTACACTTAGAGAGTCCATTCCTATTTTTTATTTAGGTTGGTCATTAATGTAATTTTTCCCCTTTCTTTGAGAGAGAGAGATTGGTGAGCAAGGAGTGTTTCATTTGACATTGGAGGTTGTAATATTCGTTTTGATAAATAAAGGAAGAAATTTTGATTATTGCATTGTGGGCCCTATTTGTAATAACTATTGGTCTATAGCATCTGAATGCTGGCTTGTTCGTCACGTCTCCGAATTTATTCCGCTGATAAAATAAAAATTAGTGGCTTGACAGAGTGTTATCAGAGCCTAGGCTTTCTAAAGTCTTAGGATACATTAGAGGCTAAGTTATGAAACTACGTTTACGGATCATGTTGTGAGGATCTAGGTTCCTACGCTATTTGTGTCTAGCACTAAGCTAGGTCTCTTGTTAGTACCTAGTGAGATGGGTAGAGCCCGTGGTTAGAATAGTTCAAAAGTTAATAAATTCATATTCACAAAGAATAACATAGACTATAACTAACTATTAATCTTCTCTCAGGATCCTAAACATTCTTGGAGATGGCAGCTGGCATGGCTAATGGCGCGATATGCATAACACAGTACAGGAGTTGGCGCAAGCCTTGCAACAAGTCGTACATGGTGGGGCTCGTGTTAAGGCAGGAGAGTTACATAGGAATTTTCGAGGAATGGATCCTCCTAAGTTTGATGGATCTCCTAAACCCGAGGAGGCTGAAAACTGGATGCAAGAGATGGAACGGATGTTCAATGTAATGTAGTGCACGGACCAAGAGAGAGTCTTATTGGCCACTTTTCAACTAGAACGCGATGCAAGGGCATGGTGGGAGGCCACCAAAGCTACATTGCCTGATACTCCTACTACTTGGGATGAATTCAAAGAACACTTCAACAATAAATATTTCTCTGAAAGGGTTCGTGAGAAGAAAGCTGTGGAATTCGCTGCTCTTAAACAGGAAGATCATCAGTGGTGGAGTATGAAGCCCAATTTGCTAGGTTGTCCCGCTATGCACCACACCTAGTCGGGACAGAGAAGATGAAGGCAAAAAGATTCCTAAATGGATTAAATCCACCATTTATTCCCCTATTGGCATCAATGGACATTCAAGTTTACAACAAGATGGTGAACCAAGCTCAATTAGTAGAAGATGCCATAGAGATGACCAAAGGAGATAATGGGAAGTCCACCCCAATGAAAGGGCAGGACATTGACTCCAAGGGTTATCAACCTAAAAGCCCTAAGAAGAGATTAAATAAAGACAAGGGTCACTTAAAGAATAAGAAGCTTAAGAGAGGAGAGCAACCACATGACGCAATCCTACCATTCAAGGAGAATTGTTGGCACTGTAGTCGAACGGGACATAAGGCTGAGGAGTGTTGGAGAAAGATGGGGGCTTGTCTGTGATGCGGAAGTATGAGCCACCAGATCAGTGGTTGCTCTCAATTGAAGAATAAGGGATCTCAACATCAAGGCCGGTTTCAAGCAACAATAGGAAAGGAACATTCTTGGAAGAATAGAAGGGGCGGAGCGGCATGAGGTAGATCTACTCACATTGACATCACAAGCATCATGTAATCTTGGTGCTTCTTCTAAATCTCCTCATTAGTATCATCTTCTCCTATTGATCAAGCCATAATTGAGAAGAATTAATATATTCATACCAATACAATAACCTCGAAGTAATCTACTTGAAAAATTTCCTCTACATGTGTAATCTTAAGTGGGGGAGATTCGACGCAGTTTAGAAAGAAGAAATTGTCCTATGAATTTGGGGACCAAAGTCTTTTAAGTGGGGGAGGATGTAGCACCCCGAGAATTTTAGTAATTGAAAATTTGAGATAAATAGAAAATATGACCACTTAATAATTTAAAACTAGTTAAATATGTACGCACCATTATCCCAGATGTAAAAATACATCTAAATTTTTTTGTAAAAATCATAGTTAGAATTTAAATATTATTCTCTAGTGACCCATAAAGAAATTTGGTCCAATAAAAATCTTTTGGATTGAGTTTAAGAATTATTGTGACTTATTATCTTAATTAAGGAATAAGTCGAAAAACCATTATCACATATACATAAAGGGGTCATAAATTAAAGTAAAAATTATGGATGAACTTCAAACATTGGGTATTGACAACCCAATGAAAGAATCAGCTTATACTATATATTTTGGACCACAAATAAATTCGAGTAGAAAATAACCCCAAAAATCTTAACTAATCAAGATTAAAAAGTTAAATACACATCCAATACATACTTATTGGACTTCAAATTGAGCCCAATTCGTGGTTACAACCTAAAATAAGTTTCTATATCAATTCTATCACGAATTGGGGAGAGAAATCTCCAATTTGATGAAGGATACACCCAAATTCGTCCCTAAAAGTTTTCTAATCTAATTAGGCAACTAAAGACCTCTCTCTCTATAAATAAAGCCTCTCTCTCCCATGGGACGACCCCTAGGGTTATTGGAGGCGTGCTTGGAGGCTGTGGTGGCTGGAGATCTCGAGGAGAAGGCTAGAGCAAGGAGAACCTCATGCTCTTCTCAACTCGGATCTACAGCAACTTGCACACAAGAGTCAGATTGATCATCACCAAAGGTTAGTGAAATCTCAATCAAATCAAGCAAATAATATACCCATAGAAAGCTCTTCAAGTCTACTTTTAGATGAAACTATTTTTCCCAATTTGAATGCAGGGTGTTGGACGTATTAATTAGATCTTTGCACTATTGCCAAAACTAGGGTTTTCGGGGAGCACGAGTTTCATTCACCGAAAAGGTAGGTCATCTCCATGACAAACTCTAATTAAACTTGTCCATGCTTGCATCCATATGTATAGATCGTGTTCTTACTGTTTTCCCCAATTTTTATCTTGTGAGTTTCACGAATTAAATCTTGCATGATCTTGACGCTGTACTATCGCGATTTAACCTTGACTTGTCTTACGAGTTTCATATCTCTTTGTGGAGTCGTTTTTGGATGAGTGTTCAACATAGAACTTGTTACCCTATGAGTCTACTTTCATTTGGCACTAGTTTCTCCAATTTGCATTGACTGTACTGAGAGTATGAGCCCAAACATGAACACTGTGTTAGAATCATGTAATCAGTCACAATATGTTTTATTACCCAGTCAAACAACCTTTGTTTCTCGATTATATTCTACTATACAAAGTATTAGAAGTAAGCTAACTAACAAAGGTGGTTTCACCCAATTTGGATCACCCTAGCATTTGTTTTGAATTTTCAAACCCACAGGTGTCAAAACCAATCTAAGTCGGAGTTGGAAATAGGTAGAAAAGCAACCCAAACATCATATTCAAGTGGCGACAGGTCGATACGTCGCTACCAGAGTGTGACAAAATCATGGTCACGAACCATACCAAAAATCAGATAGTTTCGTGGTCTTCTTCAGAAGGCGACAAGATGATGGTCGCCTTCATGTCAGAAGGCGACAGACAATGTGTCGCCTTCTGCCTATGTCTACTAAACCGACCATAACTTTTTATATAGACCTCGGATTGACGAGCCATTTTCTTTGCTGGTTTCTTCATTAAAAGCGCTTCAAGATGGTATATTCATTGTGAGATTTGAATAAGAAATAAAAATGTTATGACCCTGAGGAAGTAAAGGGATGGGACTGCACTTGCCTTCTAAGGGGCATACGTGTTGGTTTCCGTCGTTTTGTGTCGTTCTTTGCATGTGTGAGTTTAATCTATTCTAGAAAGGTTCTATGACATCTTATCATGCATTTATCAACCCATATGAAAGTTAAAATAGGTTCACATGATTTTTAATTGATCTTAAGTTCATGAATATGCTCTCTACCTGTCGATTATTCACGTTCTTGCCTTGTTACCGAACTTGCTAAACATACAATGATACTTGATAAAATTGGTCATGCATGATTAGTGTTTCCTGATTTAGCACTCATGATACTTTCCAAGCATGGAGTTTCCATAAATGAAGTTTCTATAACTAGAGTTTCCATAATCGGATTCACACATGCACTGGAGCGATTCTCACGCGCGGAATGCGCATACACTCTAGCACGATAGGAAAGCCCCTTCTTGGCTTGTGGTGAACTCTCCGTCGGATATTCCTTCTACCGAACTAGTGACCACTCGAACAAGGCCTTCGTAAGTCTCCTCTAACCATGGATTCCCACATGGCCGACGAGCTGATTGTACCAATAAAGTACCTGGAAGTTAGTGTGCACGTATCTCTTCCCTCTCAGCATTCTTGACGAGATATTTCTCTCCTCATCTTGACTTTCTCTGAGTGATCGAGTATAATACATGAAACCAAGTTATTAAAGATAGAATCTAGGTAAATGTGTTGTTATGCTTCCATATTGAACTCTTGACTCGATATTCCCAACATACCCTTGAACTCTATATCATTATTGACATGACACTCTCGATAATCATTACTATTGACATGATAGTCTTGAACTTTCTCGACCAGTCTATCCTTATTGACACACATTGCCTTCTTGTGATATGTTCTTGAAGTACAGTAATGATATTGGAGTCATGGACTCAAAACTCGTTCTTCTCACCCATGAGTCGATGGACTCATTGGGACACATGCCAATGTTGCGCAATATGAACTTGACTGAGGGCCCATATCTAGTCCTGGAGATTCTGGCAAAGTCCTGTTACTTATGGGTGTGATTGTCTGATTCGCCCCCAACAAAGTCTTGTTTACCCCAAGGTGTTGATTGCCCAGTTTTACCAAAGATGCTCGTTACCCCAGGAGTTGATTGTTAGGTTGATCCCCTAACAAAGTCGTGTGCCTAGCATGGTGCGAAATCATGATTGGTGCTTGTCATGGCACATACTTGTTACACGTGATAAACTTACTTGCTTGTTATCTGCTAGTGTGTGCTGGTCCTTAACCTGAGTGGCTAAAGGACGTACTTACATGAGGCACCAGTATATCCTGCGTGATATTCTTGTGGAGTGCTCCGAGTGGGTTACTCAAAATGCTTGCTAGTGAAATGGCCATCTTGTTACATGCTATCTTGCTCTTGTTCATGAAGTTACCATCTTGCTAGATTATTGTTCATAGTATCTTTAACTCTTGAATACAACTTGTTGCTAGATTTATCATTACAATCTCTTGATCATAGTATCATGCATGATACACACGTGTTACTACTGACGTTTTAGTTGCATTGTACATATCATGTTCATACCTTCTACCTTTTAAAATGTAAATACTTACATCATTGCTTGAAGATGTAAATCCTACTGGGCGAGTGTGCTCATACCTGCTCTCTCTGACATTTTAGGCAGTGAAGGTAAAGCTAAATGATGGGACTTATGCGCCGAGCGTGGAGTACACTTAGAGAGTCGATTCCTATTTTTTATTTAGATTGGCCATTAATGTATTTCTTCCCCTTTTTTTGAGAGATAGATAGATTGGTGAGCAAGGAGTGTTTCATTTGACATTGGAGGTTATAATATTTGTTTTGATAAATAAAGGAAGAAAATTTGATTATTGCATTGTGGGCCCTATTTGTAATAGCTATTGGTCTATAGCATCTGAATGCTGGCTTGTTCATTGCGTCTCCCAATTTATTCCGCTGATAAAATAAAAACTGGGGGCGTGACATAATGGGAAATCATCTTTTGGACATGCCCTATTCAAGTCCCAGAAGCCAATACAAATTCGTACTCTTCCTTCTTTCTTCATCACCGGGACTATGTTGGCCACCCACAAAGGATAGAGGACTACACGGATGAACTTAGCCTTGTGTAGTTTGTCGATCTCCTCCTTCATCATCAAAGCAATGTGGGGGTAGAATCGTCTCAATTTTTGTTTAACGGCTATTGCCCCTGGCTTCAAGATCAACCTATGTTCCACTAACTCGGTGTCAATGTCGGGCATGTCATCGTACGACCAGGTGAAAGAATCCTTGTACTCCCTTAACATTTCTATAAGCGCCTCTTCATCTTCGGGAGGGAGATTGGAAGCTATGGTTAAGAGCCTTGGTTCTTCTTCTGTACCAGTATTTACCTCTTTGGTGGGCTCGTCCACTCCTGATGTAGGTTCATCAAATCTCCTCATGCCACTGGCATACATCTCGGCAGCATCTTCTATCTCACCATCCTCCTCATCCACTGGGTCATCCTCAGCTAAGATTTCATAAACCCCAAATCCATCGTCTAGCCCCTCCTCTTCATGCTAAGCTTCTATGTTCAGAACGACTGCTTCTTGGACGAACTCTTCAACAGCCAGAAGAGCGCCACACCTCTACACCAAGTCTACCAAATATCTACGGGGTATGCCACTACCCTTACTCTTCCTAGACGGGGACAGGGACTTGCTAGATCCTACCCTTGAACCTAAACTAGAATTGATATTTACAGAGGACTCCGGAGAAACATCCAGAGGTTTATTGGAATGGAAAATAAAGGATGCGGCATGGTCGTGAGAGCCTTCGATGGGTCTGGAGGCAGAGGCAGGCTACCCTAGCTCAGGGTGCCTGCAGCAGAGTTGGGGTGCAGGGGAACAGAAGGCCCCTCACCCAAGGAGTTCAAAGTGACCATGGTGTTTAGTGAGGGGGATCGCCGCTCAAGAAGAGGGACGAGGAAAGGTGGGGATCACCGCCGAGGAAGGAGGAGTGCGCGGGTGACGGGGATCGCCGTCAAGAGGAGGGAAATACGGAGACGGGGATTGCCGTCCGCGAGTTGAAAGCAGGGAGTGACGGGGATCGCCATCAAGAACGGAGATTATAGTGGAAGCAAGGATTGGTGCTTAAAAAGGAAGGATGGGGATCGCCGTCCAATGAAGGGAAAAGGGAAAGACGGGGATCGCCATCCGAAGAAAGGGGAGGAGTGGAAAGATTTTTTTTTTTTGAATTAAACATGACACACTAACCTAAGAAAGAAAACAAACTACCCTACATCCAAAGACATCGGGAGAAGGAGAAAACCGTGCCATTGAACGTAAGGGTGAAGTGGGACGAAGAAGTGATTAATGCTTCGAGAGCGTTAGGGGAGAATTGAATTATAAGAGGAGGAGAAAGAGGGATGAAAGAAAATTTAGAAACAAGGATTGATAACACAGAATAATTAGGGGGCCAGGGATGCCTTGGCCAGAACTCATCTACCGGATTGACTGGGTTTAATGCTTCAATATCTTCACTGTACCCAAGAAACTATCGCTTGGAGGTGGTTGCTGATGCTGGTCCTGCTGATTCTACCACTGCCGGGGGTTGTGTGAAATCACCATCACGGAATAAGAGACTGAGTGCTATCACTAAGTCCTCTATGTCTGACTCTTCTGCCTCTGCTTCTTCGGTCTTCTTCTTCTTGCTGGGCCGCTGGGCCTCTAGAGCTTGATATGCGGATGTCGGTGTCGTGCAGTCTACCCCTACCATAATGGTGTTTTACCCTGGCTGTATGGGTCCTCTGACAAAATGATCATATAACGACCAGGAGAGAGGCTCTTGTTCTGACTTTGAAGTAGATGAATAGGGTGTCCACAGCTTGAGTTCTTCTTCATGTCCTAGGCCACACCTTGTGATCTGCTTGGAATTAGCGATGACCTGCGTCCTTCCTTGGAGGTGAGCTTCAAGACCCTTTCCCGGCTGATAGCCAATTTTGAACATAATATTCCACCCCTTTGTGTCTGGTGGTGTGCCCTTTTTGACGGCTGCCACAGATGGGGACACTGTCTGGCGGCCAGAGGAGAAGGTGTAAGCCCATGGGTAATTCACATCAACTACAGAAATGATGGGCTTATTAGAGGGCCAAACCGCCGACATGATTTTCTCAATGGCCTCCACAGTATGGGTAGTTTCTACACTCTTGACCTTAACTATGCGTCCTTGGAATGGAAATTTCAGTCATTGGTGTGCTGTGGAGGGAACTACCCCTAATGCTTCGATCCAAGGCCGACCCAGAATAGCTTTGAAAGTTGGGTCAATGTCAAGTACATAGAAATCTACGGGCATCATGAGCGGCCTAGTTCCTCCTGTAACGAGACAACACCGTGACAAGCTTGCCGGGAATTATCATAAGCCACTATGGTAGTAGGAGTTGGCTGCAAGCGGCGCTCAGAGATATTACATGTTCACAGAGTGCTTAGAGGGCACACATTTATGGATGCCCTCGTATCAACCAAGGCGGCATCAACGGCACCTTGTTTATGGTCAATGTTACACATAGAGGCATCCTTCTAGCCTCCGGGGGAGCTAGCTCACTGTCTGGAAAGGTAATTGTCAGCCCCTTGTTAACAATAGATAGGACTGAGGGCAGATTGTCAGGGTTCATATCTTTATTCACCATAACCCTTTGCAGAAAATCCCTTAAGGCATCTTGGTGGGTCTGCGACTTTTGATCAATTCGAGGATAGATATCTTTGCTGGAGTCTAGTCCAAATGCTTCAAAATATCGTACTGGGTCCCTGGGACTGGATCTATCTCCTCGACATCTTGCTACCGTTGTTGGTTGTTGTTGGAATTTTGGGTCAACTGACCCGGCATAGACATGGATGGGTTGGGATACATCCGGTGGAACATCCGCCCGCTCCGTAGGGCGAAGTTGTGGTGAAGTGGAGGTGGGTGTTGGGATACAATGTATATGAGGACATGTGCATAAATGTTTTTGATGATGTGTGACATAATTGATGTTGTCTTAATGTTGGAAACATGATAAATATCTCAAAGACATGAATGAAATGATCAAGTGTGAAAATGCTTTTATGAACTTCTATGTATTCATTGTATCTCACTTATAATACTTTTTAATGTAGGTATGAATGCATACAAGACAAGCATCACAATTCAAGAGCAAAAGGACAAGAAATAGACTTCAAGTGATCATCTGCCGACAGCCAGGAAGTTCCTTGTCGACAGATAGACCCATCCAGAGCAAACAAGCTACTAGAAGCACAATCTAAGCAGTAGCTGTCGTCAGATGAAATGTACCTGTCGACAGATACAGGTTGCCTGTCGACAGCCAGAAAATCGTCTGTCGATAGATAAGCCTTCCAGCAATACCATGGTTCTGGAAACCAGATCTGAGAAGTTGCTGTCGACAGCTATGAAGTGCCTGTCAACAGACGAAGAGAAAGTTAGATCCGATGGTCAAGATATGTTCTATATCAGGGTGATCCTTTCAAGCACGACCCTCCATACTTGGACACCCATATATATGGATCATATGAAGGTATTTTCGCAGCAAGAAGCCACCATACCAAAACCCTAAGCAGAACCCAAGAGAAAGGCTTTTCCCAGCTGCTCTACTTCAGCCCTCCGTCCTAGTCGTGGAAGATCCATCTCACGAGCGGAGTTGAAGCATGTTCATCCTCGGTTCAAGCTTCATCTTCATCACGTGGTCGTCAACGACATGAAGTTTGAAGTCTTCTGGACGAACTCACTGAAGAGTTGACATCTTGGATTTGATCCTCAACTTAGAACTCTTCCTCTGCTTTATTTTTCATGTCCTTGTGTGTGTGGTAGTAGTTCAAGCGTTCCTTATGCTTGATCCATGTGTGGATTGTTGTTTGATTGCGTGTTTTCATCAGACAACCTGCGTGTGTGTTGTTGTAGAGTTGAACTAGCTGAGAAGCAGTCATTCTCTCTGTGTGTGTGTGTGGACGGTGGATGTAGGATACACAAGTTGTGTACTCCGAACCACCTTAAATCTTCGTGTCCTGTGGTTTGAACGTTTCATGGTAGATGTTTGGTAGGCACATTGATTATTCATACACTAGATAGGTTGGTATTCATTCTACTCACAATTAGCACACACATCATAGTTCGAATTCAATACATATCTGTTTAAGATTTTGTCAAGTCAGTGTAAGCATCTAAAAGAAGGTCATAGTGCTCTTAATTGGTAGTAATCTATCCAACCCCCCCTTCTAGATTACTGCTTTAGATAATTCCGCACATCTTTCAATTGGTATCAGAGCGAGGTTTCTCCGATTTACTGCTTTAATAGCTTGATCTCACGATCAGGAGAAATTTGATCTCATGGAAACTAACAAGGGGTTTATGGCTAAAGGGCACTCAGTGTCCAGGCCTCCCTTCTTTGATGGCACTGACTATACATATTGGAAAAATTATATGCATGTTTTTCTGAGAGCTCAGGACTATGAGCTATGGAAGATCGTCAGCAAGAGGCCTTATGAGCTGCTCGCTGATGAAGACACCTGGACCAGGGAGCAAATCCGCAAAGGCATCTTGAATTGGAGCGCATTGAATATGATGCAGTGCGCCGTGCATCCAAAGGAGTATTCAAGGGTCTCCACATGTAAGTCAGCAAAAGAAATGTGGGACAAGGTTGACCTTATTTATGAAGGTACGTCTGAGGTAATGGAAACTAAAGCTAGTATGTTAGTATCTAAATATGAAATGTTTAAAATGAAAAAATGAAGAAACAATTTTAGATATGTTTTCTATATTTATGTTGATAATTAATGGTTTGAAAGGTCTAAAGAAAGAGTACAGTGAAAGTGACTTAGTTAGGAAGATATTTCGGTCTCTTCCATCCACTTGGCATACTAAGGCCACTGTCATTGAAGACTCTAAAGATCTATCAACAATGAAATTGGATGAATTGAGAGAATCCCTGATGACCTATGAGATAAATCTGAAAAGAAAAGAAACTGAGGTTAATCCTAGAAAATCCATCGCTTTAAAAGCCTCTAACAAAAGTTCTACAAGTTCCAAGAAAGAGGTTTAGCAGGAAAGTGATGAATTTGAATCGTCTAGTGATAGTGAGAATGATGAAATGACCATGCTCACTAGACAGTTCAAAAAATTCCTCAGGTTCAAAAATAAAGGCTCAAGTAACTTCAAAACTTTTCCAAAGTAAGATTTCTCAAATAAGTTTGAGTCTAACAAAAAATCTAACATGATTGTGTGCTATGAGTGCAAGAAACCAGGGCACATGAGAGGTGAATGCCCAGAGCTCAAGAAAAAGTTAAAAAATGACAAGTTCACTTTCAAGAAAGCCAATGCAATGATGGCTACTTAGAGTGATAAAGATGAAGACGAGAACACACAAGGAAGATCTGGAGATAAAGAAATTCAGTGCTTAATGGCAAGGTATTGTTTCAGAAATTTTGTGAATACAAGTCTGAAAATAAAGCATTGAAAAGAAAGATCACTTCACTTGTTCGTAGCACATCCAATGATGAACAGATTGCAATTCTATCTAAAGAAGTTGAGCAACTGAAAATTGAAAAAGAAAGTCATCTTGCTGAAATGGATTGCATAAAAGAAAAACTATATGAAAATGAAAAGGAGAAACAAGCATTAAATAAATCAGTTGAAACTCTCCAACATGAGAATTATGAGATTCAGAAAAAGTTGGAACAATCTCAAAAAGAACTAAAAGGTAAAACTGATGATCTCTCAAGATTTGTGAAAGGAAAAGAAAACTTGGATGTAGTTTTGGGAGTCAAAACTAACATTACAAGGCATGGACTTGGGTTTCAACCTGAAAAACAAAAGAAACTTGGAGAAAAATTGATCACATCATTTGTTGATTGCAGTCCAAGTACAAGTAAACAAGCTCCAACCAAAAGCAAGAATGCTCAAGTTAAAGGTAAGAAATTGCAAAACAAACAAATGCCTTCATCTGTTCAACACACAAAGAGAACTGTTGAATGACCCAAGGAGATCTGTCGACAGACCTAGAAATTTGTAGATAAAAGAATGCCAAACAAGCATCAAAAAGGCCAAAGGCAATCACAAGCTCAACACAACACCAAAAAAATGTCTTGAGTAAAACTCCATCATGCAATTACTGCAATAAACTTGGCAATACAGAAAATCTATGCTGGAATAAGTCAAACAAACTGAAATGCAAACAAGTTTGGATTCCGAAGCATTTACTTTTTGGCATGAATGAAAAGTTTGGACCCAAAGTAATTTGGGTACGAAAACCTCTTGTCTGATCCATCTATGCAGGAATGCCTAGCAGCCCAAAATCAAAACAAATGGTACTTGGATAGTGGCTGCTCGAGGCACATGATGGGCGATAAAGAAAATATTTGTTTGCTGGTGGAAAAAGACGAAGGACAAGTTGTCTTTGGAGGTAACAATAAGGGCCAAATTATTGGCACCGATAAGGTAGGTAAGTATGCCTCTAACTCAATAGACAATGTACTCAGTTGATGGTCTAAATCACAATCTTATTAGTATTAGCCAATTGTGTGATAAAGGCCATAAAGTCATCTTTGAATCAAGTGCATGACAAATTGTTGATAAAGAAACAGGAAGTCTCAAGTTTTCTAGAAAAAGGAGGAATAACATCTATCTAGTTGATTTAGATTAACCAGAAAACAAAAATTTGTGTCTTGTTGCAAATAAATAGGATGAATTGACTTTGTGGCATTGTAGGCTAGGCCATGCAAGCTACAATATTTTGCACAAGATCATGAGGATGAAACTGGTAAGTGGACTTCAAAATTTAGTTCAATAAAAATGAAAGTTTTTGTGATGCATTTGCACAGGGAAAACAAACCATAAAGTCTTTCAAATCAAATGCTCTCATAATTACTTCAAAACCTTATGAACTGTTGCACATGAACCTTTTTGGACCTGCAAGAACACTAAGTCTCAATGGTAAACACTTTAGGTTTGTCATTGTAGATGATTTTTGTAGGTTCACTTGGGTTAAATTTCTGGCTCACAAACATGAAGTCCTGAAAAATTTTCAAGAGTTCTTCAATAAGATTGAGCATGGTAACACAAACAAAATATGCTCAATCCGCACTGATCATGGGGGAGAGTTTGATAATAACTTATTTTCTGACTTCTGCAGGAACTAAGGTCTTGATCACAAGTTTTCCTTTCCAAGGACTCCAGAACAAAATGGAGTTGTGGAGAGTAAGAACAGAAGCTTGGTGGAAATGGCTCGGACTCTTCTGGTTGAAAGCCAACTTCTAAGGACCTTTTGGGCAGAAGCAGTGAACACTTCATGCTACATCCTTAATCGAGCCATGGTAAGACCTGTAATGAAGAAAATCCCGTATGAGCTCTTGAAAGGTAAGAAACCTAGCATTGGGTACTTCAAGATCTTTGGCTCCAAAGTTTTTATCCATAACAATGACAAGGTTGATTTAGATAAATTTGAAGCCAAAAGTGATCAAGGTATTTTTCTTGGATACTCAGAACACTATAGAGCTTATAGAGTGTATAACAATAAAAACAAAACTGTGGAAGAGAGTCCACATGTTATTTTTGATGAGTATCATGGAAAAACTAACAAATCAAATGTTTCCAGATATGATGATGATGAAGGAAAAATACTTGAAGATCATGATTAAAAGCCACTGTCGACAGATCATGAAGAGGCTGTCGACAGGCCTGAAGAAAATCCACAAGATCAAATTCTTCAAGAACAACCTCCCCAAGAACAAATTCCTCAAGAGCAATATCCTCAAGACCAAGATCAACCAGGTCCTTCAACAATCAGAAATGTCAGGTACTTAAAAGATCACCCACTTGATAATGTAATTGGAAATGTAAATGATATAGTTCACACTAGGTCTCACTTTAGACACATTGTAGAACAAGATCATTTAGCATTTGTCTCTCAAGTGAAACCTAAAAATGTTGAAGAGGCTCTAAAAGAAAACTCTTGGATAGATGCCATGCATGAGGAACTTGGGCAATTTGAAAGAAATAATGTTTGGAGCTTAGTTCCTAGGACCCCTGAAATTTCTGTAATTGGAACAAGATGGGTATTTAGGAATAAGCTAAATGAAGAGGGTAAAGTGGTGAGAAACAAAGCTAGACTGGTAGCAAAAGGATATAATCAAGAATTTGTGATAGATTTTGAAGAATCCTTTACACCTGTAGCTAGACTTGAGGCAGTTAGAATTCTGTTAGCATATGCATGCTCAAACAAGTTCAAACCCTTTCAAATGGATGTTAAAACTACTTTCTTAAATGGTTACATCAAAGAAGAAGTCTATGTTTCTCAACCACCTGGATTTGAAAATCATGCTAAGCCTAACCATGTCTATAAATTGCACAAAGCTCTCTATGGTTTGAAATAGGCACCCCGAGCTTGGTATGACAGGCTGAGCAATTTCTTGGTGAGTAAAAACTACTCAAGAGGTAAAGTGGACCAAACCCTTTTTACTAAATGTGTTCGCAATCACATCATTGTTGTTCAAGTCTATGTGGACGAAAACATTTTGGGTTCAACTAACCCCTCACTGTGTGAAGAATTTTCTAAACACATGCACAGTGAATTTGAGATGAGTTTAATGGGGGAGCTTCAATTTTTCCTTGGCTTGTACATAAAACAATACGAAGATGGATTCTTCATCAATCATGAAAAATATGTCAAGGAGCTACTGAAAAGATTTCAGTTCGAACAAGCCAAGCCAGCCTCAACACCAATGAGCACAAGTGTAAAAGTGGAAAATGATGAGAAAGGTAAAACGGTAGATGCAAAGCAATTCCGAGGTATGATTGGCTCACTCTTTTACATTACTGCAAGTAGGCTGGACATACAATTCAGTGTTTGCCTTTGTGCTAGATACCAATCTAGTCGAAAGGAAAGCCATTTGGTTGCAGTCAAAAGGATTTTTCGATATCTCTCAGGTACACATGATTTGGGTTTATGGTATCCAGCAGGTAGCAACTTTGATTTGGTTTCATATTCTGATGCTGATTATGCTGGATGTAAAATTGATAGAAAAAACAATAGTGGGTACTGTCAGTTCCTAGGGGGTTGCATGGTTACGTGGGCATCCAAGAAGCAACACTCGGTTGCACTCTCCACTGCAAAGGCAGAATATGTTGCTGCAGGGAGTTGTGCGGCTCAAGTTTTGTGGATTAAAAGTCAATTGTGTGACTACAACACAGACAGTGGATGCACACCTATCCTATGTGACAATACTAGTGCTATCAACCTTTTCAAGAACCCAATTCAACATTCAAAACAAAACACATAGAAATTAGACATCACTTTTTGAGAGATGAGGTAGCCAACAAGTCCTTGGAGCTTAGCTTCATACCCACTAAAAAATAATTGGCAGATTTCTTCACCAAACCCTTGTCTGAAGATAGGTTCACATCATTGAGAAGAGATTTGGGCTTATGCAAAATGCAATGAAAATAATACCAAATTTTAAAGTAAATGATCTTTGTGTGTAGTGACTATGTGGTATATCAAATGGTGACTATGGAAGAACAAGTCAGGCTTGTTCGGAAACTATCATTATGCGTGAGGAAACATCCTCCGCCAAGTATCCATAGTCAATTTGCACATAAAGGTCATCAACTTCAAATGAGGTATTTAGTTTCTTTCAGTTTTGGCTCATTTATTTCTGAAATAGAATGAAATTCTGTGCTCATATGCTTATGAATGTCTCTTCTTTATGCAAATGCTTGCCATGGATGTGAAAAACATTGCTTGAAATGATTGAATATGCTTTACACACATGCACACACTATGGGGGAGTAAGTCTAGGTAGGTTGAGTGAAATTCATGAGAGATATCATTTATACTTATTGTGTCATTATTTATCAAAATCTTGGTCATCATGTCACTCAATTCAATGCCTTAAAACTCATTTTCCAAGTACCTGTCGACAACCAGAACACCAACTGTCGACTGATCCCCTCATCCAGAATCACAATTCTTCTTTGACACAATAGCTGTCGATAGCCCCTTCTTCAGCTGTCAACAGATGGGCTCTTCCAGAACACCAGTTCTTCTATTTCTCAGTAGTTGTCGACAGCCACATTCTTGCTGTCGACAGATGCCCTTCAATTGTGAAATCTTCAATTTTTCTTAGCAATTCTTCATGAGTATGTTCATTACTTTTGTGCAAGGGGAGAATTTGGACTTATTGTTCATTACAACCTTTCATACTCACATAGTATCAAAGACATTGCCTTAATCACAATGATTTTGATATAATATTTAGTGCTTGAGTCTAGGTTGTGTCATCTAGAAAACATTGAACAAATCTAATGGCTTTAACCTAACTCGCTTGAATAACTCCCTTGTGGATGATCATGTTTCTAAATGGATTGACAAGTAAGATGGTTATTGAACTTAATGTTTTTACATTGACATTTGACCTTAAATAACCCTTTGAACTTGATTTTTCAATTTTAAATAAAAAAAGGAGAAAAGCTACATGTTTCTAAACTCAAAAGTTCAAACAAAAATTATATGAAATGAGACAATGGAAGAGCAATGATTGTAATCACGGGGATTGTGGCCCCCCTCAACACACAAACACGTATTAAATCTAATAGCATGGAAAATAGGATGTGATCGCCACCTAGAAAGTTGCCTAATGAGTAGAAAATGTGAGGGGCTAACTATTCTAGGAAAGGGAAGGAGAATGGAAGTGGACCTGGTGTCACGGCAGGGTTACCTGTCGCGATGATGCTGAGAACGCGTTGCCATTGCCAGCCGCGTCTCTTTGTCACGTCCCTCTCCACTGTCGCGTTCTCTTCTATGCGGGAGATGATGGATGGGACCTTCTTCCCCTCCTCCAGCCGGCTAGAGGACGAGAGCTCCTTGTGGGATCTCGCTTGGGTGCCTGCCAAAACAAAAAGAAACAAGAAGAGCCCTATTAGAACAAGTTAAGCGTAGTAACTATTCCCAAAAATGAAAAGAAAAGAGAAAGCATGGTGGGAACGAACCTGGGGGTGGTTTTAAAACCCCTTGGGTATGTGGAAAATGTGGGAATGGGAAGGGATGCAACCTATCTAGAAATAAAATAAAATGCATGAAGAAATAGAGGAAAAGGGGAGGAGAGAAGAATGAGCCCCATTAGGGCGACTCCCTGGCGTGGATGACGTCCAAATGATCGTGCAAAAGCTCCTGGATGAAATGGGGGTCGCCCTCCTCACACTCCATGCTCCATGGATGATGAAATAGTAAGCTTTTGTAAGATGGAATGTGAGGGAAGGAGAGGAAATGGAGAGCTCCGAGACTAAGTACAGGTCAGTGGAAAATTCGGCAGCCCTTCGGGGTGAAAATCGAAGCTCCTCTTCCATGAAGAGAGGGACTTGCTTTTATAGATTTTTTGAGAGAGAAAATCCCATCAAAATGGATAATAAGTGAAATGGGAGATAAATGCCAATGAAAATCACATGGGAGAGTCCTTAGGAGCTCTAAGAGAGTCCCTAGGGCCCAAATCTCACCCAAAGGGTTGAGATATTCCCTGGAGATAAAGATAAACCCATGGGAGGATAAATAGGAGTTGGTTGCGGAGGTCTGCATGCGCAGCTGCTGTCGTGGCGTATCGTAGGGCCACGAAATGGAGACGCGACGGTGTGGGGCATCGCGACAGTATGCCCACGTGCATGAGTATGCATGGACTATCGCGGAGGCTTGTAGCGACGCGACACTGAGACGCGGCGCTACGATGTGAAAGAATAATGGTTATTTAAGCCTAGGGACTCTCTCAAAGTGATAATGGGTGGGATTTCAAGGCAATTTGAGTTGTTAATGGGCTCAAAACAAAACTAATGATGGGCTCAAGATGAGTGACCAACTAGGGGTTCACTAGGATAGCAAGAAATATGTTCAATTCATTAGTCAGAATCGGGTGTCTACAGATTGCCCCTCCTTGGCTTCCACTTTGCAAGGAAACGAAGCGGAAGTGGAGTGGAGGTGTCACGAAGTGACGACGGAACGGAAATAATGCGGAGTGGACTGAAAAGTGGAAGCCAAGGTAAAGAGACACCCGGTCTAACTAACAAGCAATTGGAATTTTCATGAAAACCCCGAGTTAGCTGCTCGAGCAGAATGCAAAGAAAAGCACAAGTCTTGACGAGAAGGAGAAAAGAAGAGGACGATCAACCCCTCGATTGAGAGGTACCCTAGCCGATTGGCCTGCAGGTTTCGTTTTGGAGGGACATGTGAGTGCTAGGCAGGTAACTCATGACTCTGCCTTGGGAGCGGTTCGCAACCAAAACGGATCAAAGGAATAGGACGAAAATTTGATAGGGAATCCAGACAGGGAAATTCTTGCCAAACTGACGGGAACAACTCACTCGGAGGTAAACCTTCCGATTCGGAGTGGAATTGGATTTCTTGTTTGGAATATAAAGGATGATTGGGCACTCAACAAGGGCTCATCAATAGTCAGGAATGAGTTAGGAAAGCTCAAAGTCCTACATGATGCATGCTGGGCTAAAATAAAAGAAATCATCAAAACAAATGCAAAGAAAAGGAGAAAATAGAAAATATATCAAGGATAATATTGTTAAGCCAAATAAGCATGGATCAAGAAACTACCCACAACCGCAATGCAGGCCTGAATCTATCGTCCCTGAACTTACCTAACTCAACGGCCTATCCAACGATTAACAATGTGCATCTAGATTATCACTGTTTTTGGTAAAGGGGAACTCAAATCCCAGAACACATTGAGAACCAGCCGGTCCTTGACATGATATAATAGCTAGAATACCATATAGTAATGTGGGGGAGTAAGGGAAGAAATACTTACCTGACTAACCTGTGACGACCTCTTTTTTCTTTTTCTAATTTTCTGATTTTTATGTTTTTTGGTTTTTGTTTTTGTTTTTTGACAACAAATAGACATAAATAAGCACAAAAATGACAATATATACACAAACATAATCAAACAAAGTAAGTAAATAAAGCACAGATGGGAAACAACACATCAGATAAAGAGGCGACGCCCTGGGTAACCATGACATAGTTGCGGTGCCCCGCCATGTCGCGACTTGGTCGCGTCATATCGCAGCGTCGCGACTAGAACCGAACTCAAAAAATGCAGGAAACTTGTGTTGACCTCTATCCTAGGAAACTTAGACTTCCATTAGGACTTCTAAACTTCTCCTAGTCTTATCCTATCACCTAGTTACGGGGTTAGGATGGGTTTGCACCTCCTAGAGTTCTATAAAATGGTGGTTTGGGGTGCTAATTCTGCAGCTAATTCTCTGCTTCCTCTCTTCTTCAGTTTTCTCTCTCTTGCAGCCATGAAGAGAAAATTTTCAGCCTTCCAAGAGGGGATCCCCCCTTACTCCGGTCCAAAAGAAGCTAGGAAATCCTATGCCAAGCTCTAGCAACTCTCCTCCATCCCAGGGCACATATGCATGCGCCCGGAGCTTCAAGTACGTCTTCTTTTCTCTTCTAGATTCTAAATTTCTGCTTTGTTTTCCCCTGTTTTCTTCTTCTTCTTTCTCTCCTGTTCTCAAACTCTTCTCTTCATCTCTTCAGATCTTACAGGGCAGAGGAGTTTCTCTAAAGTGCCCTGGCTGGCTCCCATGATCGAGCTTCTCCTGCCCGCATCGATCCGGCAATTGAAAGAGTGGGGGCTTTCCACGGTATTCGTCCTTGCTAAGCAATACCACAAAATCGTGCACGTGTGGGATAGAATCATGGCACTGGTGGAGCTGTGGCACCTGCAGACTCACACCTTCATCTTCCCTAAGTTTGAGGCTACGATCTTGCTGGAGGAGCTGGAGATTATGCTCGGCCTCCCGAAGTACAAGCACGGCGAAGAGTACGCACTCTCCCACACCGTGGCGCCCATCAACTCGTGGGGAATTATGGGCGAGATCACTACGAGAAAGGTAGATTTGCAAAGTATGACGAGCCGGCACTTCGTGCATCTTCTTCCAATCGCCGAATGGATCACTTCCTAGTGTAAGCGCCGGACCGGAAATTACCTCGCTATCGCCAAAGCAGCCGCCATCTGCATCTGTGACATCATACTTTTCCCAGCCGAAGATGGAGTTGTATCCTTCACCAATCTGAGCATCATCGACTCCATCTCGGAAGGTATGAGCATCGGCCAAGCAATCTTGGGTTACTTGTATGCCTGTCTGTCCTCTACAGCCACCGGGGGCCCCTTCTACAGCTCCGTCGTCTCCCTCAAGCAATGGATGGGCATGCACATCAACTTACGGGCGATGGATACCTTGGGTATGGAGTGCAAGACAATGCTCCATCACCCGCTGGCTTACGTGGGTGGGCCCCTCCATATGACGACCCAAGCATGGTGCAAGACTGCCTAAGTGAAGAGCTTGAAGGCGTGGCGAGAGTACTTCAGGCAAATGACCGTGGCGGTGTTCGACATGCACCCGCGCTTCCTCCACAACCGGATGATCCATGTAACCCAGTGCCTCGGGCTGGCACTCCATCTTCTGGGAAATGAAGCACTCGTTAACTACAACCCAGACCGGTGCTATCTGCAGTGCGGGACGACACGCACCGTGGTCCTGCCACTTTCCCATTACCCAGCTATTCAACAGAGGAAGATGGATGATGAGCAAGATGAGAGGGACGTGTGGAGCGCTATGGTGCACTGGGAAGGATGCGCGACGAGTCTCGTCCAGGCAGGAGTGGAAGAAGAAGATGAAGACGTGATCAGAGAGTACATGGAGGAGCTGAAGAAGCTCCAACCAGCTGCTGTGGAAACCTGAGGATAGGTAGACGGTTGTAGGGAGGATGTTGGATGTCAATTAGGGCAGAAATTTGCATTTATTTGAATGTAGGAAGAATTTTGAACATGTATTGATTGATTTGAAATGAATAGACATGAACTTTCCTGTTTGTGCAAAGGGCTCTGTTTATAATGCGACAGCATAGGGTGTCGCCTTAAGTTCACGACTAGGCGGGGCGTCGCGACATAGTCGTGACGTCCCATGGTGGCACGACATGAACGCCACGGCCCGCTGTGTCGCGTCTAAAATCGACTGTTCAAAAACGCAAACTGCCCTCCATTTCCCCCTTTCTTGCATTCAAACCTCTCAAGCGAAATCCTCTTTGCAACCTTCGAAAATCCTTGCAACCTAGCTTCTACCCTCATTAATTTATTCCCTTTTCTCAACCTTAATCACCCACGATTGCCATGGAAGGGGGAGGAAATGCCGGAGAGGGCTCTTCCCGGGACAAACGGCACGCGGAGCGGCGGAGCTCCCGTTGCCGAATGGAGGCGCCCCCGGCGGACGAGGTGGAGACATATGTGGAGATGGAGGTGGAGGAAGAGGCAGAAGGCCCCGCCGTGGACGTGGAGGCGGCGTGGAAGAAGCGGGAAACGGCGATGAAATCGGTAAGTAAATCCACCTTGAAACCATTTATGATTGATTGGGAGGGGTAGAGGAAGCCCCCAGAGGGTGAATGTAGGGCGTGAAGCCCATGGGAATGAGGATCGGACAAGGGAGGCTCCGGCCGGTCCGGTCCTGATGACACGATGGCACGATCCGCCGTGACACCAGTAGTCGCGGCGGCACAGAGTGCCGCGACCATGTCACGACAGAGTGGGTGGACGCGGCCTTATCTCGGACTAGGAAGTAGACGCGATAAGGTCGCGCCGCACCGCCCCATCGCGACAAGGTCGCAACTCAAACCGAGCATCTAAAACTTGACTGGTTATCAACCCTTTTTGTGCATGCAGGGTGAGATGAGGGCCCGGGTATCTTGGACCTTAGTTCTAGCTATCTTCTTAGCATTCCCACCCTTCCAGAGAGAGAGAGTTGAGGATATGGGGTTTGGGGAGATTCTGAGGATAGAGAGACTGAGGCCGGACCCCGCGCTCACCCAGGCTCTGCGGAGCAGGTGGGATACAGAGGCGACTGCCTTCGTATTCCCATGGGGACACATGATCCCCAGCCCAGAGGATGTGAGCCGGATCACGGGGCTCTGAGTGTATGGGAGGCCGGTGAGTGGATTCACTTACCCTTGCTACCATGATCTTGCCGAGTGACTCCTAGGGCTGCCTGTAGACCGTAGGTCCTCCCTAGTTCCTAGGGTAGCGCTACAAGAGAGTCTGGGGTTATTTGAGGCAGGGAAGAAGGCAGGGGAGACAGTAGATGAGCACTTCTAGAGACTAGTCCGGGTGAGTAGGAGGGAGCTTGCGGGCGAGCCGGTGGCAAAGGCGGACCTGGACTTGCGTCGCTTCCTCGTCCTCTTTCTTGGCAGACTCTTGTTTGCCACGAGGGGCGACGCAGTCCATTCCGCTTCCTGCCTCTGCTGGAGGATTTGAGCGAGGTGGGAGACTACGCCTGGGGAGCGGCATTCCTGGCGCACCAGTTCGATAGCCTGGGCGCCTTCGAGTAGCAGACTTCGACGAGCGGATTTTTCCCTTTCCTTCAGGTACACTACTTCTCCCTAACCCTTGAATTTAACTGTATTTTGCTTTAAACTATGATCTAATCTCTTTCTCATTTTACAGGTCTGGACTTACCTTCACCTCTCAGCCTTAGGGAGAGGGATCCTCACACAGCCGGGCCTCGTGCCCATTGCACGCCGTTGGGATTCTCGTCGGGACACCCGCAACCTCGGCGATCAGCTAGCGCGCCTCCAGGAGGCCATTGACAGCTATCCTTACCTAGATGTAAGTCTTCTAACCTTTCCTCCCATGAATTAAAGTTTAATTTGATTGCTTGGTGACTGATTGTGCATTGGTGTGCAGGTGGTGTGGCAGCCATATCTGGAGGAGAGTGATGAGGGACAGCCTTGGTTGGTGCAGGCCCGCCCCTACTTCAGTAGGTCGGTGTGGGTGCATGCACTCAACCTTGTGCTACCTCTACACTCAGGGGACTCCATGACATGACCGACTGGCGTGAGCGGGCAAAGGAACAGATCCAAAACTGGGAGCGCCAGGGCAAGGCCGTCAAGTCCAGCGCGACCACCGACGATGCGTACCTCCAGGCATACGCCTTAAAGTATGGAGGAAAGGTATACAAGAGTGCCCGACACCAGGTAAAACCCCTAAACCAAAAAACTCTTTGAATTTGACTTTATGGAATTGAGCTAATGATTAGGACACGAATTACAGGTGGACGTGGCTGGCGAGATTGCATCGCTCCGGGCCCTGCTCTATTCGGCGATGCAGGATCGGGAGGTGGCACAGAGGGAGGCAGAGCAGCTGGTAAGTACTTGCTCAGACTTCGGTACTTAATCACTTTTCAATGCTGATTTGAGAATTTGACAAGTGTTTTCATGTGCAGCGGAGGGAGTTGGAGAGGGTGAGGAGCGCCGCAGTAGCTGGTGCCTCCTCTTCGAGGACAACAGAGAGCTCCCAGTCGGACCTGGAGGACCGATTGGAGGCAGCAATTAGACGGGCCGAGGAGGCGCATGCTTAGCTGGCCGAGAGGGTAAGCATAGCATTGATTTCTATTTTGAAGAATATTTAATTATAATTTTTTGACTTGAATACTTTCCTGCAGGAGACAGCGCTGCAGACCGCCACCGACCGAGCTGCCCAGCTACAGAGGCAGGTAGACTCGGTAGTGGGAGAGAGAGACTAGCTAAGCATCCGGGCAGAGGTAGCTGAGGCACAGGTCGTGGAGGCGACGAGGGAGCTGACGGCACTATGCATGCGGGGGTCGCCAGCGGACCAAGAGGAGCTCATCTAGCTGTGCGCCGACCTGCAGGCGCAATAGACTCTAGCACGGAGCCTTCAGGAGATAGTGACGGCCATAGGCCGTTAACACAGCAGGAGCAGGAGCGGGGCAAGCGCCAGCAGAGTGACGGGCTCCTCAGTTGGTCAGTACCTGGCAGGTTCCTCTAGCCGTCGGAGGAACGAGGAGGATGAGAGGCGCCTCCGGGGTGAGGCGAGTGCCCATAGTGGCAGAGGTGGTGGTGAGATGTTACCACCACCAGATAGGTAGGAGGGATCCGGGGAGAGTGGCGGTGGACAGTGAGGAGATTGCGAGCCACTCCCCTTTATCTTTTGTACATATTGTTCATCTCTTAGTGAAAATTTTATTTTATGTCACGAGTGTGAGAGGATATTCAAACACGGGGGAGAGAGAGAGAGACAGAGAGTACCGAGTAAAACGTTGCGTGTCTCTTAGAATTACCTGTCCCTACACACTTAGCAAAATATGTTAGATCTGCTCTTTGGCTCAGCCTCTTGCACTTAAATAAACATTAATCCGACTTTGTTATTGTCAAGGGGCGGAGCCTTATTAAATAGGCGGGAAGGAAAATAAACAATGCATGCTAAAGGAAAGCGGTATGTACACACATTCTTTTAGATTTTTTAAAAGATTTTTCGATTTTTTTTGGATTTTTGATTTTCGATTTTTAGATTTTTTTGAGATTTTCTGTTTTTTTTTTTTATTTTGATTTTTATTTTTTTTTTTTGGATTTTTTTTTGAGATTTTTTGATTTTTTTGATTTTTGATATTTTCTGATTTTTTTGGAATTTTGAGATTTTCTGAGTTTTTTTATTTTTTTTGAATTTTTGAGATTTTCTTATTTTTATTTTTTGAGATTTTTGATTTTTTTGGATTTTGAGATTTTCTGATTTTTGAATTTTTTGAGATTTTTTGATTTTATTAGATTTTGAGATTTTCTGATAACAACACCTCTTGCTCTTTGAGTAATTAGCCATGGACCTCATTTCCATCTCTTGTTTGGCGAATAATATCTATGTGCAGCGTCCATTTACCTTTGGCTTACTAAGGTTTCTTGCCCCTTGAATATTCATGTTCCAACACAGACCAGATGCAGGGGTTCTTTAGTCATTTTAGGAAGAACATGAAGATTAGAGATGAGACAAGGCTTGGTCTTGGGGTTGGGGTTACTGGCTTGTAAGACTTGCCATGGGTATGTTACATGTGGAATTCATCTGTTGTCCAGGGACTTTAAGGCCATTACTCTCCTTTAATTGAGGACATGCGTACGACTGAGCTCAAGGGCGTCCCGCGGGGAACTATACTGCCACTCTTTGACATACCCCTGTTTTATTATCATTTCTCCTTCATTATTTCATCATTCCTTTTGCCTTTCTTTTGAATTGATCGTCCCTCTTTGAGACTTCATACACATGATCTATACCGTTATTTGTCTACAGGCTAGACTCCCCCCTTGCCGCTAGACCTTGTCCGAGTAAGAAGAGAACTGACCTCAGGTTCCCTACACTAGGGCTGAGCAGAAACACCATACACAAAGGGGAATTGACCTTAGGTTGCCGTGTTGTGTGTGTAGCCGGACATAAAGGTTATTTACCACAATGAGGGGGGAAGTGAGGTGCATGGCCAACAACATTGTTTTGCAAATTGGTGTCATTATCAAAATTATTAAGGGTAGAATCTTTTAAGGTACAATCCATTCTATGGGTGAGAGAGCTCCTCACCATCGGCATTAACTAGCCTATACGCGTTCCTGTGGTACACCTCCTTAACGACGTACGACCCTTCCCAATTCGCTGACAATTTGGACCTTGACCTCCAGGTTTTATGAAAATTCGCTTCAAAACCATGTCTCCTTCTTGGAATTTATGCTCAATTACTTTCTTTTGAAAGGATCTTGAGAGTCTATTTTGATATGAAAGTACATGATCGGCTGCAGCTAAACGTCGTTTGTCTAAGAGTTCTAACTGTGTAAGCAATGCCTCCCGATGTTCGTCGGGATTAAGTTCTTTGTCCAGCTGAACTCTTAGTGAAGGAATGAGGATCTCATGTGGACATACCGCTTCCATCCCATATGTAAGTGAGAACGGAGTTTGCCCAGTGGGCATGCGGACGGAGGTGCGGTAGGCCCACAGAGCCTCAACTAATTTCTCTGGCCAATCAGCAAATTTATTAGACTCACAAGTTTTCTTTGGAATTTTCAAAAGCGTTTTATTTGTGGCTTCGGCCTGGCCATTGCCCTGCGGATCGTATGGAGACGAATGATGCAAGGAAATGTTGAATTTCTTACATAGATCGTGAAGCTCTTGAGATATGAACTGGGGTCCATTGTTGGTGACGAGGCTGCTTGGCACTCCGAACCGCGCGATGATGTTCCTCATGATAAATCTGCACACGGATGAACCTTTGATTTCCGTAAATGCTTCAGCTTCGGCCCACTTGGTGAAGTACTCAGTAGCAGTGAGAATGAAGGATTTTTGTTTTATCTGAGCATTAGGATCACCAAGAGGCCTGATGACATCATAGGCCCACATGGAGAAAGGCCAAGGGGAAGATAGTGGATGTAAAGAGGAGGATGGAACATGGATCTGGCATTTGACGCACCTACGAACGTAGGTGGCACAGTCTTCTTCTAGGGTTGGCCAGTAGTAGCCCTGCCTAAGAATCTTTTTAGCCAACATTTGGCTATTCACATGCCCCCCGCATTCACTGGAATGGGATCCTTCCACTACCTTCCAAGCCTCTTTGTCTAACAAACACCAGAGGAGCATTCCATTTAGAGCGCATCTGTAAAGTACTTCACCAATAATGGTATACCTTAACGCCGCTCTACGGATGGCTCGCCTATCCTCAGGTTCAGCCTCTTCGGGGAAGGTGTCGTTCTTGCAATATTGCTCAATTTCGTGTTACCACGACCTTTCTTCTTCCATCATTTCTCCTAGGTCTACAAGCATTAACTCATTTGCTTCTTTTCTCTCTGCCTTCAAAACTAGAGAGCTCCTAAGGTTAACGAACCAAGGATCTTGAGTGTAGGGAGCTTCCAATCTTTGAACAGTGATTATCTCAGCGTTGCGACTGAGAGGGAAGGAGAGAGAGGAGGCCAGGGATGCCAGGGCATCGGCCAGGATATTTTGAGACTGAGGAGTATGAATGTAGATGAGTTGACAGAATTTCTTGGCTAGGAGTGTGACCAGATCCTGATAAGGCTTGAGTTTAGGGTCACGAGTGCGATAGGTAGAAAGGACTTGCCGAAGAACGAGTTGAGAGTCTCCTATGATCTTGAGATGACGCGCGCCTAAGAGATAGGCAAGCTTAAGACTAGCAAGGAGAGCTTCATACTCAGAAATATTGTTGGTGGCATGGAACTGGAGTTGGTAGGCTAGAGGAATGGTGATCCCTTCTGGGGTGAGCAAAACATCACCTATGAGCTCCATCGAATTGGAGCGACCAGAACGGATCGGGAGAGATGAGTGACAGGTTTTCATCGGGGAATTCCTCTTGAACCGTGTCACTGTGAGGAAGAGGAAGGTGAGCAAGGTGCTCAGTAATGGCATACCCTTTTATAGCTTTCTGAACTATAAAGGTGATATCGAATTGAGAGAGGAAACTTTACTGGTGTGCCAATCTGTCGGCGAGGACTGGCTTCTCCAGGAGGTACCTAATAGGGTCCATTCTAGAAATCAAACTTACTTTATGGGCTAGGAAGTAGTGCTTCAATTTTTGCACCACCCAAACTAGCGCTGCACATGTTTTATCCATTGTAGTAAGTTTGAGCTCGGAAGGATTAAAGAGCCTAGATAGGTAATAGACTACCCTTTCTTTGCCAGATTCGTCATGTTGAGCAAGGACAGCTCCTAGGGAGTCCTCAATAGTCGACATATATAGGATTAAGGGTTTCCCAGGGACAGGCGCCTGCAGCACGGGCGGATTCATGAGATAACTCTTGAGCTCATCAAAGGCTTCTTGGCACTTAGTGTTCCATTCAAACTTGACCCCTCCTTTTAACAGTTCGTAGAAGGGATGGCATCTTTGGGAGTGCTGAGATATGAATCTCCTTATGAACTGTAGCCGACCAATCAAACCTCGAAGCTTAGATATGTTCTTGGGAGGAGGCATTTCATTTATCACCTTGGCCTTGTGCGGGTCTATCTGAATCCCCCGTTTGCTTACTATAAACCTAGCAATTTGCGTGAAGAAACCCCAAATATGCACTTCTTCGGATTCATCTTCAGCTGATATTCTTGTGCGCGACGAAACACTCTGGCAAGCATGGAGGAGTGTTCTCTTCGGGTCCTAGACTTCACCACAATATCATCCACATAAACCTCAACATCGATATGTATCATGTTGTGGAAGATAGCTAACATTGCCCTTTGATAGGTGGCGCCGGCATTCTTTAAATCAAATGGCATGACCACATAGCAATAAGTTCCCCAGGGGGTGGTGAAGGAGGTCTTCTCTTGGTCCTCCGGGGCTAGATAAATCTGATTATAGCCTGAGTACCCATCCATAAATGATAGAGTTTCGAACCCCGCGGTGTTATCAATCAAGACATCCAAGTGAGATAACGGGAAATCATCCTTTGGACGTGCCTTATTCAAGTCTCGGAAGTCTATGCAAATGCGCACCCTTCTGTCTTTCTTCATTACCGGGACTATGTTCGCTACCCACAATGGATATAGGACTACACGGATGAACTTAGCTTTGTGTAGTTTATCAATTTCCTCTTTCATCTTTAGAGCGATGTGGGGGAGGAACCTCCTTAGCTTTTGCTTAACGGCAACTGCCCCTGGCTTTAAGATTAACCTATGTTCTACCAATTCGGGGTCAATGCCGGGCATGTCGTCATAGGACCAGGCAAAGGAATCCTTAAACTCCCATAACATCTCTATGAGCGCTTCTTCTTCTTTAGGAGGGAGACTGGAAGCTATGGTTAAGAGCCTGGGGTCCTCTTCTGTTCCCACATTTACCTCTTTGGTGGGTTCGTCTACTGCCGAGGTAGGCTCATCAAATCTCCTTATACCACTTGCATACATCTCGGCAACATCCTCTATCTCACAATCATTTTCATCCAATGGGTCATCTTCAGCTAAGATCTCATACACCCCGAATCCATCGTCTAGCCATTCCTCTTTGTGCAGATCCTCTATGTTCAGAACTACTGCTTCTTGGACGAACTCTTCGACAGCTAGAAGAGTGCCACACCTTTGCACCAAGTCTAATAGATACCTACGAGGTATGCCACTACCCTTCTTCTTCCTAGACTGGGATGGGGACTTGCTAGATTCTACCCCTGAATATAAACTAGGCTTGATATTTACAAAACGCCCCGGTGGAGTGTCTGGAGGTTTATTTGAAAGGAAAGGAAAGGGTGCGGCAGGGCCGCAAAGGTCCTCTGATGGGACTGGAGGAGGAGGCGGGCCACCCGAGCTCAGGGTACCTGCAGTAGAGTTGGGGTGCAGGGGAACAGAAGGCCCCTCACCCAGATCGCCCAGGAAGCAGAAAGCGGGAAGGATGAGTCAGAAAAGAGAAGAGGGGCGGGGGTCGCCGCCAGATGAAAGGGGAGAGGAGAAGACGGGGATTGCCGTCCGAAGAAGGGGAAAGGAGAAGACGGGGATCGCCGTCTGAAGAAGGGGAAAGGAGAAGACGGGGATCGTCGTCTGAAGAAAGGAGGAAAGGAGGTATGGGGACATTAAGGAAGAGAACACACATTTTTTATTTTTTTAAAGGAAAAGAACTACATTACATCAGAAGGCTTCGGGAAAAGGACAGAACCGAGCCATTAAGGAAGATGGTGAAGAAATGTGAAGGGAGGATTAATGCTTCAATAGCGACGAAGGAGAATTGGAGAATGAAGGGTGGAGATAAAGGAATAAAATCAAAATTATGGACAAGGATGGATGAAACGAAATGACTGGGAGGCAGGGAAAACCCTGGCCAGAGCTCCTTTGTTAAATTGGTTGGACTTATGATCTCATTTCCTCACCAAATCCAAGCAACTGTCGCTTGGTGGTTGCTGCTAATGCTGATGGTACTGCTGCCTGAGACTGCGATACGTCTTCCTCGCTAAACAAGCGGTTGACTGCAGAGATAAGATCTTCCAACTCTGGTTCTTCCATCTCAGCTTCTGGTTCATTGAATAAAAGACTAACTACTGAAATCAAATCTTCAAGGTCTTGTGCTTCTGTATCTATCTCGGCCCTCTTCTTCTTGTTGGGCCGCTGAGCTTCTTAGGCTTGGTATGCTGACCTTGGTGCCTCTTCCACTGTGGTGTTGTACCCAGGCTGCACAGGCCCTCTGAAAAAATGGTCATACAATGTCCAGGTGAGTGGGCCATGGTCTGACTGCGAAGAGGATGAGAATGCGGCCCAGTCTGAGTATCCTAGACCATGTTTTGTAAATTTCTTTGTGCTAGCCACTGTCTTGGTTCTCCCTTGGAGATGAGCACCCAAACCTTTTTCTGTTTGATAGCCGAGCATGAACATGATTTTCCAACCTTTTGCATTTGTGGACACATCTGAAGGGTTGTGGAATTCCCAATATGGTAATCTAGAAGGGGGCTTGAATAGATTACTATCTATTAGAAAGATTATCACCTTCATTTCGCAAGAACACAGATTGTTGAAGCAATATTTAGAATTCGAACTAAGTGTGGATGTGTGTGACTTGATAACAGATAGAGAGCAAACTATAAAGCATGTGTAGAGACACCGTGCCTATCAATCATCTAACGTAAATTCGTGCAAACCATAGGACACGAAGATTTACGTGGTTCGGAGTACACAACTCGTGTATCCTACATCCACGGGCCACACACACACGCAGAACAATCTGCTTATGAGCTAGTTCACAAACTACAACTCACACACACACGTGTTATCTGATGTGCAACCACGATCAGATCAACACCCACACACATGTACCAAGCACAAGGACTGCTTGACACAACACAACACACATGGACATGGAAATAGTAGAAACAGAGAAGAGTTTGAGAGTTGAAGAACAAATCTAGATTGTAAACTCTTCTTGTGAACGTCTGACTGGACTTCAAGCTTCGTCTTGATGATCACAAGTTGATGGAGACACTTGAATCCACGACGTTCAGGCTTCACCTTCCACTGGAGAGACTTCTCTTCTTGGTTCTGGGCGGTAGGTTGAAGCAGAGCAGCAGAACAAGACTTCTCTTGAGAACTCTTTAGGGTTTTTGCTTGGAGGCTGCTTGTATACTTGATTAGCTTCAAAAGGATGTTTATATAGTGGTGTTTACATATGGAGAGTCGTGGTAGAAAGAAACACCAACTTGGGCAATGTTAGATCTTTCCGTATCTGAAGATTCTGTTCGTCTGTTGACAGGTCTGGCTGCACCTGTCGACAGATTACAACAGGTTTGCAACATACAGAGATCTGGGATTTCAGGTCTGTGAGATCTGTCGACAGTCGACTTGCATCTGTCGACAGATATCTACAGTCCAGATATCTAGAACTTCTGTCAGTGACACCTGTCAACAGCCGATGGGCATCTGTCGACAGATGGCTGTAACTTGAACTTTGAGCTTTTCTGGCTGACCATATCTGTGAGATCTATCGACAGGAACATTGTGGTCTGTTGACATGTGACATGGTTCACAGCTTTTTGTGATCTTTTTCTTTTGTTTTGTGATAGCTTGGCTTTAAGCATTTGTACCTACATGATAGAACATGTAAAGTTAGATATTATGAGTACATAGATAACCAAGTAGTATCAAGTTCTTTGTCATGTATCAAACCTCAATTAAACTTATCTATCATCAAAAACATGTTGGTAAAAACATTAGAATGAAAACATGAAAACCCAACATTCTCCCCCTTTTTAATGATGACAAAATTTTCAATTAGTGCACAATTGAGGTTTCTCCCCCTTTTGACAACATCTAAAGGCATTCACACCAATGATATAGCTACGAACTGTGATTTCATTAATGAGATATGAAGCATACACAGTACAAAGTGTGATGACTGAAATGAAAGGTAAAGAAGCTACATGACCGTGAAGAAAAAAAAATACAGAACATGACAGACACATGTGAAAATGAGAAACAAACTGTGACTCCTAGACTCATAGACTTTCTATGCAGCATCATCGCCTGGCGGTGCAGCAGCCCAACGGCTTTCCTGAAGCCTAGTGGACATAGCTGCAGTTGGACTTGAGTGTCCGCTATTGGTTCCATGTGTGCATCCACTGTGTCCAATCGTGCATGAATCTTATCAAATCCAGTGGACATCTGGAGTTGCATCTGAGCAAGAAGATCACGCAGAGAAGGCTGATCATCTGCATTACTAGCACTGTCTCCTGGAGCATGAAGAGGCTCAGACTGGGAGTCTTCATCTCCCTTCTCCATTATCATCAGTATCATCCGCATCATCATCATCAACCTCATGATCTACCTCCATGGCAACAGCTGGTGCCTTTCCTTTGATCTCACGAGTGACGACCCCATCAACGAGGTTGTATCCCATCCTATGTACAGCAGTGAGATCGAAAGTACTGCGGGAGTTGAGCGTGATGCATTCACTGTCCGGAATGTCGATTCCAATGAACTTCAGAATGGAGATGATTGGACAAGAAAAAGGCATTGACTTCCGGGGTTGGTAGAAGCATTTGAGAATATGGCCAAGCATCAGGACAGGGAGATTGATGGGTTCATGATAATCTGATAATTATCATGAATAATCATGCCATTTTATTGACAGATACTTGATAAATTCATAGATTTCTTTACCATGGACTATAATTGATGAAATTCAATTATATGTTGTATTTGCAGGTTAATGGGCCATTCTATGAAGTGCTTAATGGGCCAATGGATTGGATTAAAGCAAGAGAGAATAAAGAAGAGATTCCATTAATTTTTTAAAACACTTTCTCACTTTTAAAAATCTCCTCTCCTATTTTCCAAAAATCTCTCCTTCCTTTCCTCTCTCCCCCTTCCTCTCTTTCTCTACTACTTTATAAACCCTCCCCCTCTCTCTCTCATTCGTATTCTTTTTTCTCACTTTCTCTCTCCCTTTCTCACCACCGCAGCCTCCTCCTCTCCTTCCTGCGCACAAGTCCCCTCCTCTCCTTCTCTTCTTCTTCTTCCTCTCCTCTTCTTCTTCCTCCTCTCTTCGGCCTTTCTTCTCCCTCTCTCCCGGTCTCTCTCTTTCTCGCACAGCAGAAGCATCACAGCAGCAGCAGCGCGCCCGGCCCCGCCTGTTGCCCCGCGCCCGAGCCCCGCCTGCTGCCCCTCGCCCGAGCGCACCCGGCCCCGCCTGCTGCCCCGCGCCCGGCCCCGCCAGGCACACCAGCCCGCGCTGCCCGTGCGCCCGGCCGCCTGCAGCCACCTGGCTGCGCGCCCACGTCCACCGCTGCCCTCTCCCCTCTCTACGTGCATGCATGCACGTAGAGAGGCTCGCACCTCCCTCTCTCTTTTCTATCTCTTCTCTCTCTCGTCTCTCTCTCGCTCTCTCTCTCTCGCGCTCTCTTATCTCTTCTCTTCTCTCCTCTCTCTCTCGCTCTCACCCACTTCCTCTCTCTCTCGTTTCTCTCTCTCTCTCTCTCTTTCTCCCTGTGCTCTCTCTCCTCTCCCTCTTTTCTTTTCTCTCTCTTCTCTCGTCTCACTTGTTCTCTCTCTAGTTCTCTCTATTTTTTCTCTTTATTTCAGTGTACTTGTTAATAGTTTTTGAGTAGAATAAAATCTTTGTGTTAAACATTTTCTATTGTTTAATAGATTATAGTTTTAAATAGTGTCTTGTGTTCTCTGATTCTCTCTTTACTTATTTAACGTAGTTTAAATTTATTTCGTGCAACTTAGTCTTAATACTACCACGTTATTTTCTTAAATAAAAACTCAAGGTTTTCAACTCTAAAATCTTTTTCCTCGTGGATTCGACTCGGCTCACACCACTTAACTATTGTCAAAATATTTAGTGTAGGCCGATAATTTTGAGATTGTTAGTTACGTGTTTAACGACGCATTCGTGGGCTATCAATTTTTGGCGCCGTTGCCGGGGAATTAGAATTTTAGTTTTGATAATCTTGGTGTTATTTGTATATATTCATGCTAACATTTTCTTTCTTTTTGTTGGTATCAATAAAAAGTGAAAAATCCTGAAAATTGCAAAATTGAAGAATCTGTCAGAAAACTGTCGCTGAAAGCCGAATCTGTAGGTAAAAAGTTCTGCTTTGGGAAGAAAAATCCGAAAATTTCAGGAAAAATAAAAAAAAGAGGGGTAAGTGAGGTGAGTTTCCTTCTCTCACTCTTTCCATTTGTTTTCATTTCCAAAAGAACGAGGGATTGCGTTGGAGGTAAGTACCATTAAAACCCTCTTGATTTAGTTTCCTTTTCTTAGTTACCGTGTTTAGATAATTAATAAAAAAAAATCAAAATCCAAAAAAATCAATCACTTGAATCCAATAAAAGATGTCATGTCAAGATTAGAAACCTTCCATCTTTAGGACATGCATCATTTAGACTTCCATCTTTAGGTAATTTCTTTTCTTTGAAAAGTTTCCTTTCTTGTCGAAGATTGCGGGAGGCAAGGTGAGAATCTCAACTTTCTTAAAATCATGATCATGCATTGCCATGCTTGCATAGAACCCCTTGCTTGATTTTGTTGTGTGCACATCATTTCTAAAATAATTTAAGGGCAATTTCCTTAACAAGATAAGGTGGGGATTTGATCACCCTTCCTTAGCCCACAAACCATAACTTCCTGCATCTTTTGCATACCCAAGCCCAATAAAAGGCAGTAGACATTGAACCTAGAGTTCACAATGAGATTTTAGTCCACCTAGTCCCACTATCAAGTTTTGGAAACTGGTGTCTAAGGCTAAAGGTTAAGTGGCAAATGCCTAAGCAGGAAAGTGGTTCTCTAATTAGGTCCCTACGGAAGTAGGGGGAGCCTCCCACTACCCCACCTCATACCTGGCCAGTGGACATACATGTTAGTGGACTTAGGTTGGGTTTAAGTCACGTTGTGAGAAAGCTTACTTTTAGATCCCAGATCCCTAGGTCATTTAGGTTAATTGTTTGCAACTTATTTGTGTCTGCCTAAAAAAAAAAAAAATCTAAAATTGCAATAAAAAAGAGAGAGCAAAAGTCTCATCTTTCTCATTCACAATCATATGTGGGCCAACCCAGCACATCATATAGGCCATGGCCCAAACCAATTTTTATCTTTCATTCAACGTGGCCCAGCCTACTTTGAAAATACACATTTCTTGTCAGCCCACTATGAAAGTACATTCTCTGGGGTGGCCCAACTCTCAGATTTTACCCAAGATCAGGCCCGCCATACTAATTTGTTCCATAATGTGCCATCTTTCACCCAAGCAGAAACACAATATTTTCAAGGGCCTTACACCTCCACTCCTTACCCAAAAGATGAACAATATGTCCTTCCTACAGAATTGAGTTGGCTTTACCAAGATCCACAAGGGGAAATTCAAGGACCCTTTCTTGGTGCTGAAATCATCTCATGGTTCAATGAAGGATTTTTTGGCATTGATCTGTCTGTGTGCTTAACAAATGCTCCTGAAGGCACACCCTTCCAACCACTCGGAGAAGTAATGCCACACTTAACACTTAGAGATCAACCTATTCTGGCCCAAGCCCAAAGTCCACCTATCCACAACTTTCAAAATTGGGCCCAATGCCAAATTGATATTCATAATGAAAGCCATCATGAGGGACATGTATATCCACAGTCCACTTATACTTCTCCCCCACAATCAGGCCTATTTGATGATCAATTTGGGCAATTTATGCAAAAATTCCATGATAACCAACAAGTCTTTGAGCAAACATTAGCCCATAAACAACAAGAATTAGAGCAATCATTTGTCAAAACTGACCTCCTGATTGCGCAACTCATAGAAATCAAAAGGAGGAAAGATAGCCAATCACCATGTCAACCTATTGACAAATATGAACATCATTATCTTGATTGTGACCACCAATTTGACTCTCAAATTCCATCCACAAATTCTCAGTGCAACATGATTGTGGACACGCCCACTTGGAAAATGAGAGATAATATTAATGAGTCAAATCAGGAGGAGATGGGTGCCACTGAAAATCAATCCAAAGTCTTGGCCCAACATGAAATTGATCATCAAGAAGACTCCATCCATAATGTCATACTTGAGGAAAGCTCTAGTGAGTTAGTTGAACTCAAGTTGGGGGGAGACGAAAAAGAATGTCATCTAGATGTTGGGCCCAAGTTTGATGTGACATTGTTTCAAGTGGGTGACAAAGAAGAAGTGAGTGTGGAGAAAGAGCTGGGTATAATCATCAATCATTCTTCTTGGGTAAGAGAAGAATTAGAAATTCTGTCTGAAGTCCACATTGACTGGGTCTCTCTTGAGGTCGACAAAGACATGGAACTCCTACCTCTCCCTGATCTTGGCAAATCCAACATGTTCATGGACATGCTACCACTAGCTGATTGGTCAACTACACTTGAATCTTTTAAGCATCCTTGTGTTGAAAGTCATATCCATTTCATTCCAGATCATGCTACTATTTTTGACACAAGTCAGCCTGTGGAGTTCAAGCAATCCTCTGAGCATTCAACTCAATCTGACCTCAATATCATGAAAGAGGATCTAAAAATGGAAGTTGTGGGTGAAAATGGTGAAAATAATAAAGTCCGCATTGATGTGTTCAACACATACAAAGATCTTAAGTGTACAAATGAAAATTTCTTAATTGAAGATATGATCTTGAGTGCCTCAATTTCTTTATCCTTTACTGATCTGCTAAGTACATTTAGAACACTTGACCCACCATGGCTGGTGATGCCTTACAAAGAAAAAATTTGCCGTCAATTGGTTAGGGGTGTTACGTGACCCTGTTACCCCCATGTGTCTGGCTGAAGACATTAAACTTAGTGCTTGTTGGGAGGCAACCCAATATTTTTAGGAAAATTGATTTCTATTGATTTCATTTTTATTTTGTGTCTTAGGTGTTTGTTGGCCACTATCCTTTGATAAAGCTAGTGTGCAACCACCCGCATATGATCATCAGGTTGCATCTCTCCTTTCTTAACTTACATTGGCTTTATTCTATTGTCATTACTTTTATGCCATTGAGGACAATGTCATTTAAGTTGGGGGGAGAGACAATTTGTATTTCAAATTTTTGTCCCTAACATTGTGCTTCATGCTTCATATTTCATGCAAGAAATTTTTTTAGCTTGACTCATAGTATGTACTTGTGAAGGTGGTGAGTTGAAGGGGTGAGTTAACTAGTTATGTTTTAGCATCTTCCTCAAAATACATATAAAATTTCATCAACACAGTAAAGTATTGTTTTGAGCTATTCAAATGGATGATGAGATTTTTACCGAATATTCAGGTTGATTGATTGATATTCTACATTCCTATTGATGACCAATCGTGGGGAAAAAGCTACGTGCCTACAAATAAATGTAAAAATGTGTGTAGTAGTGAAAAAAAAAAAAAGAGAAACATGGAAAATGCCCCTGGTCTTAGTAACCGGGCCTGTGGTTCCTAAGGTAAGTTGAGGTTCGCGTCAAACGGTGAAGGGAAGTGCAGCACCATGTAAATGAAAAGAAAAAAAAAAAGAGCATGAAAAAAAAAGAATTAGGCAGAGTGAAAGCTACCTGTAATTCGAGGATCGAATTTAAGGAGTGTAGAGTTGATACCATCCTTGAGTGATAAGTAAAAAGCCCATGCATCCTCTTATTAATGCTCAAACATTATACAAAAAGTCATGAAATTTTGTGTGTATCTTGAGGAACTGTCTAATGACATGAACTGACATATTTGCCTTTGACACTCTCGACTGGAACTTGAAATTCTTATGGCCAAGCATTCTCATTCTTACTTTCTTGTCATGAAGTATGATGTTTTGAACTCTTGTTTGTCCCAATTATTCACTTATGTGCATTGCTAAGGGACTAGCAATGAGTAAGTTGGGGGATGTGATAATCTCATAATTATCATGAATAATCATGCCATTTTATTGACAAATACTTGATAAATTCGTAGATTTCTCTTACCATGGACTATAATTGATGAAATTCAATTATATGTTGTATTTGCAGGTTAATGGGCCATTCTATGAAGTGCTTAATGGGCCAATGGATTGGATTAAAGCAAGAGATAATAAAGAAGAGATTCCATTAATTTTTTAAAACACTTTCTCACTTTTAAAAATCTCCTCTCCTATTTTCCAAAAATCTCTCATTCCTTTTCTCTCTCCCCCTTCCTCTCTTTCTCTACTACTTTATAAACCCTCCCTCTCTCTCTCTCATTCGTATTCCTTTTTCTCACTTTCTCTCTCCCTTTCTCACCACCGTAGCCTCCTCCTCTCCTTCCTGTGCACAAGTCCCCTCCTCTCCTTCTCTTCTTCTTTCTCTTCTTCTTCTTCCTCTCCTCTTCTTCTTCCTCCTCTCTTCGACCTTTCTTCTCCCTCTCTCCCGGTCTCTCTCTTCCTAGCACAGCAGAAGCAGCACAGCAGCAGCAGCGCGCCCGGCCCCGCCTGGTGCCCCGCGCCCGAGCCCCGCCTGCTGCCCCGCGCCGGAGCACGCCCGGCCCCGCCTGCTGCCCCGCGCCCGGCCCCGCCAGGCACACCAGCGCGCACGCGCCACGCCAGCACTGCCCGCGCGCCCGGCCGCTTGCAGCCGCCTGGCTGCGCGCCCACGTCCGCCGCTGCCCTCTCCCCTCTCTACGTGCATGCATGCACTTAGAGAGGCTCGCGCCTCCTCTCTCTTTTCTATCTCTTCAATCTCTCGTCTCTCTCTCGTCTCTCTCTCTCTCTCTCGCTCTCTCTCTCGTGCTCTCTTATCTCTTCTCTTCTCTCTCTCTCACTCTCTCCCGCTTCCTCTCTCTCTCGTTTCTCTCTCTCTCTCTCTTTCTCCCTGCGCTCTCTCTCGCCTCTCCCTCTTTTATTTTCTCTCTCTTCTCTCGTCTCTCTTGTTCTCTCTCTAGTTCTCTCTATTTTTTCTCTTTATTTCAGTGTACTTGTTAATAGTTTTTGAGTAGAATAAAATCTTTGTGTTAAACATTTTCTATTGTTTAATAGATTATAGTTTTAAATAGTGTCTTGTGTTCTCTCATTCTCTCTTTATCTCTCTCTTTACTTATTTAGCGTAGTTTAAATTTATTTCGTGCAACTTAGTCTTAATACTACCACGTATTTTTAAACAAAAACTCAAGGTTTTCAACTCTAAAATTTTTTTCCCCGTGGATTTGACTCGGCTCTCACCACTTAGCTATTGTCAAAATATTTAGTGTAGGCCGATAATTTTGAGATAGTTAGTCACGTGTTTAACGACGCATTCGTGGGCTATCAGTTCACACTTTAGGAAAAAGGTGAAGAGTGATTTATGGACGTCGGTGACAAGTTCTCGACTGCCATGCTTTGGTGCAATCATGGTTGTGAAGATATGATGGATCATCCGGTTCAATGGGGGGAAGGAATTGGCATTCAATTTGGCAATCTTATTTGTGCCATCATATTCTTCAAGAGTTAGTAGATGATAGTATACAGAAGCATCCGGAGTATGGGTGAGGATGTCGGCTCCGGAGTTGGGGATTTGAAGGGCTGTGCTAATGAGGTTGGGAGTGAGTTGGAAAGTGGTACCCTTCACAGTTGTATAGAAATGCTTTTCCTTTGAGAAGCCAAGATGATTGAAGAAGTCACGAACGGTAGTGGGAGAATAAGCCGTGTGACTGTAGAGAAAGGATGTCCACCCCTGAGTGTCAAATAGGGGTTGGAGGTTTGGGAAAAGATCTGCCAAGGACTCAAAATCGACATACCTAGGCTGAACAAACTTGATGAATGACCCCTTTGAATGAGTGAGATGGAGACGGGGAGGAACCACAAGTTCGGACAAGCGATCATCCCGAAGCTTCGTGCGGCGCTCATCAGTAGCCCTGTCGTCGTCGCCGGCTCGAGATGAGGAGGGATGGCGGCGAGATGCCTGTTTCATTGCCTTGGGAGCCATGGTGAGTGTGGAGGGACGAAGTACATAGAGGGAGGATGAATAGAAGAAGCCCACTGTAGAGATAGGATAGGAAAGATGAAAGGTAGGGTTTGCGTCGAAGGGGGAAGCAGGGGCTTGATTTGTAGAGGAAAGAGAGGGATTTGAGAGTGGGGAAGAAGAAGGGGAAGTGGGTGCCTTTTTAAAGAGGGTGGATTGAAATTTAGAAGGCAAGGGTCCACCAAATCCGTCCCCAAACGGCGCGCCTGTTGGTCTTCCCAAACCAGAGCTGCCACCGTCTGTCGGCAGATGACTGGAGATCTGTCGACAGATCCATACAGAAATTCTGCCTGACTGATATTTGTGTGGATTTTCAAGGAGAACTCTTGAGCCAAGGTTACACAATGAATAGATAAGGTGTAAAATGGGTATACACACATTGGAACCCACCATAGACATGGATATTAAGGCCCTCCCATTTACCTAAATGGTTTAGACATAATACCTAAGGAGTTTTAAATTTGAGCATTAAGAGAACACCTTACAGTCTTCGAGAAAGGACACCAATACCCTTGTTTGATTAAGAACATTGTAGACCAACACTATCCCTAGTTTATGATGATCAAATGATGACTGAAATGAGTGTCTAAACTTCATGATAACCATAGACAGTAAATGACCTGGTTATTTGAGACACTGTGGAGGCTTCACTCTATTTCAGAATTTTTTTTTTTTTGCTTGCAACAAATGAATGCAACGGAAAAGTGGTATTTAAGAGAACTTCATACCTTTTGACGTGAGGATAGACATGACAAGTGCCCGTACCCCAGTTACTCAGTGGAAGTGTTCATCATACCTTTGTATAGAGTTGATGAGATAGCTTTTTAACGTGAGGGCAGACATTTGTGATGCCCATCTCCCCGGTTACTCAGCAATACACATCATTGCTCTACCTTTTACCCATTTGTAGATTGATTTTTTTATTTGTTGTTTTTCAGAAATAGGTAGCTTTTCTCCATTTCAGATTTAAAATTCTAGATCAAAGAAGGTATATGATTAGCAGTCAATATGAGACATAAAGTTCAATGACCATAAGACTTTTCAAGTTACTTGAGAATAGTGTTTGCCTACAAGGAAATTATTCTAAAGAGTTAGGTGTTTATCCTCTACGATGGTTCAATGTTTTCAAAATGATGTAATCTAAACCTGTACAAAAGTAGTATGTCCAAATCATGGAGATTTAGGGAATAACATCAATATCACTTGAATATGATGAAGTCAAACATGTATAAATACACAATAAACATCTTAGATGAAGGACATGAACCTGCTCATTAGTTTGATAAACAATAGGCATGAATTGACAAGAAAGAGTGTGTTTGTCGACAGCTAGAGGGAGCCTGTCGACAGAGGAGCACAAATAGAAGACTGGCTTTTCAGAGCTGTGTCTAGCTATCGACAGATGAGTTGTCGTCTGTCGACAGGTGTACACAGAGTTCAAAAACTGATGTCTGTGGAGCTTGATCTGTCGACAGGGTGTTCATGTCTGTCGACAGCAGCTCATGCAGAGTGGAGTCAAGGTTTGAATGAGGGAATAAATGAATATAAAAAGTGAGAGAAGTTGACATGAATATGATATGAATGACTTCCTTCACTAAAACACTCATCTAGCCTGATTTTTTTACTCCCCCATAGTGTGTTCTTATGTCTACACATACATTCAAGTACAAGAAGACACATTTGCACAATTTGAAAACACCAAAGCAAGGATGAAGTGATTTCACGAAGATGTTCAATTTTTGACAAGAAATAGTGAGTGGGCAAAATATAAAGAAACTGAATCCTCATAGAAAGTCAATGACCCTTTCATGCAACATAACTATAGATACTTGGCGGAGAATATTTTCTCACACATAATGAAAGTTTCCAAACAAACATGACTTGTTCTTTCACAAATCACCATTTGATATACCTCATAGTTAGTTCACACAAGGAACATATACTTAATATTTGGGTTAAATTTCATTGTAATTTGCACAAACCCAATTCTCGTCTCAATATTGTGAATCTATCTTCAGCCAGAGGTTTGGTAAAGATGTTTGCCAGTTGATTTTCAGTGGGTATGAAACTTATCTCCAATGTTTTATTGGCTACTTCATCTCTCAAGAAATGATGACGAATTTCTATGTGTTTTGTCCTAGAATGTTGAATGGGATTCTTTGATAGATTGATTGCACTAGTGTTGTCACATAGGATAGGTGTTCATCTAATGTCAATGTTGTAGTCACACAACTGACTTTTTATCCACAACACTTGTGCCGCACAACTCCCTGCAGCAACATATTCTGCCTCTGCAGTGGAGAGTGCAACCGAGTGTTGCTTCTTGGATGCCCACGAAACCATGCAACCACCAAGAATTTGGCAATACCCACTAGTGCTTTTCCTGTCAATTTTACATCCAGCATAGTCAGCATAAGAATATGAAACAGAGTTAAAGCTACTACCTGCTGGATACCAAAGACCCAAGTCATGCGTACTTGAGAGATATCTGAATATTCTCTTAACTGCAATTAGATGGCTTTCCTTTGGACTAGATTGGGATCTAGCACAAAGACAAACACTGAATTGTATGTCTGGTCTACTTGCAGTAAGATAAAGGAGTGAGCCAATCAGACCTCGAAATTGTTTGGCATCTACCGTTTTACCTTTCTCATCACTTTCTAGCTTCATGCTTGTGCTCATGGGTGTTGAGGCATGTTTAGCTTGTTCAAACTGAAACTTCTTCAGTAGCTCTTTAACATATTTTTCTTGGTTAATGAAGAATCCGTCTTCTAATTGTTTGACCTGCAAACCAAGAAAAAACTGAAGCTCCCCCATAAGACTCATCTCAAATTCACTGTGCATATGATTAGAGAATTCTTCACACAGTGAAGGGTTAGTAGAACCAAAGATATTGTCGTCCACATAGACTTGAACAACAATTATGTGATTGCGAACTTTCTTTGTAAAGAGAGTTTGGTCTACCTTACCTCTTGAGTAGTTTTTGCTTACCAGATAGGTGCTCAGCCTGTCGTACCAAGCTTGGGGTGCCTGTTTCAAACCATAAAGAGCTTTGTGCAATTTAAACACATGGTTTGGTTTATCATGATCCTTAAAGCCAGGTGGTTGAGAAACATAGACTTCCTCTTTTATGTAGCCATTCAGGAAAGCAGTTTTAACATCCATTTGAAATAGCTTGAACTTGTTTGAACATGCATATGCTAACAAGATCCTAAATGCTTCTAGTCTAGCTACAGGTGCAAAGGATTCTTCAAAGTCCACACCAAATTCCTGATTATATCCTTTTGCAACCAGTCTAGCCTTGTTTCTCACCACTTTACCCTCTTCATTTAGTTTATTCCTAAAGACCCATCTTGTCCCATTGACAGATATTTCAGGGGTTCTAGGAACTAAACTCCAGACATTATTTCTTTGAAATTGCCCAAGCTCCTCATGCATAGCATCAATCCATGAGTTTTCTTTTAATGCTTCTTCAACATTTTTAGGTTCCACTTGAGATACAAAAGCTAAATGATCCTGTTCAACTATTTGATTAACCTGAGACCTAGTTTGAACTGAGTCATTTATGTCACCTATGACATTCTCAAGTGGATGATCTTTAGAATACCTCACATTAGTAACGTTTGAAGGTCCGGGTTGATCTTGCATTTGAGGAGGTTGTTCTTGAGGAGGGGTGGCTGGAGGACTTTCAGCTTGAAGTTGATCTTGTTGTTGTGGATCTTGTGCAGGTACTTCTTCTTCATTTCTGAACAGATGTCCATCATTTTCATCATCGTACCTGCAAAGATATCCACTTTTAGTTTTGAGAGTTGTTTTAGAGATTGCATTTGGTTTTCTTTGTAGTTCTCCAAGTGTTGTATCTTCAGTTTCATCTACAAACCTGTAAAGATTAAAACTGTTAGGCTTGGTTTGAGATTCATCAAATGCAACATGTGGAGTTTCTTCCACTTTTCTAGTTTTCAGATTAAACACCCTATAGGCTCTAGAGAGTTCTGAGTATCCAAGAAAAATACCTTGATCGCTCTTGGCTTCAAACTTGTCCAAATCATTTTTATCATTGTTATGTATGAACACTTTTGAACCAAAAACTCTGAAATACCCAATGGTGGGTTTCTTACATTTCAGTAGTTCGTAGGAAGTTTTCTTGAATACCGGTCTTACCATGGCTCTGTTAAGAATGTAGCATGATGTGTTTATCGCTTCTTCCCAAAAGGTTCTTGCAAAATGATTCTCGACCAGAAGCGTGCGAGCCATCTCTACCAAGGTTCTATTCTTCCTCTCCATAACCCCATTCTGTTCTGGAGTTCTTGGGGAGGAGAACAAATGTTCTATCCCTTGGTTCCTGAGCCGATGATCTGGCCTTTGTTGTTACCTCCAAAAATCACTTGACCTCCATCTTTTTCCACGAGCAAACTGAATTTTTCTTTATCGCCCATCATGTGCCTCGAGCAGCCACTGTCTAGGTACCATTTGTTTTGATTGTGGGCTGCTAGGCATTCCTGCACATGTGGATCAAACAAGAGGTTTTGGTACCCAAATTACTTTGGGTGCCGTTGTATCATTCATGCCAAACAGTAAAAGCTTAGGGATCCAAACCTGTTTGACTTTCAATTTATTTGGATTGTTCCAGCATTAATTTTCAATATGCCCGACCTTTTTGCAGATTTTGCATGATGAAGGTTTATGAACAACAGTGGGCTTGATATTCTTGGGAGCATGCATTGGCATCTTACCCTTTTGTTTCCTTGTTAATTTGGGTTTAGGAGCATGCTTTTTGTCTTGTCTTGGGCTTGTTGCAAATTCCTTAGATTGACTAGGAACAAACTTGATCAATTTAGGTTCTTGTTTCTTACACTTTGAAGGATTTTTCTTATTCTTTGAAGGGGTTTGTTTACTTGAACTTGGGCTGGAAATCAATGAAATCTGTTAGTAGATTTTTGCCAATTTCCTTTGGCTTTGCATTTTGAAACCCAATCCCATGTCTTGCAACAAACACTTTTGAACCTAGAATTTCGTCCAGATTCTGTTTACTTTTGACAAAGCCAAATAAATCTTTTGACTTACCTCTTATTTCCTTTTCAGCTTGTTCCAATCTTTCTTTTAGATTAGCATGCTCACTTTTAAGAGTTTCAAGAGAGTTCATTAGATCATCTCTTTCCTTTTGAACTTCTTGAAACTTAAGTTTCATGCTATCCAATTCATCACTGTGTGTTTGTTCATCAATCTTCATCATTTCAATTACCTTATTCAAGGATTCAATTTCTTCATTGTCGTTTGATTCATGAACAAGGGAATTGATTTTCTTCTTGAGTGCTTTATTTTCGGACTTGAATTCACAGACTTTTTCAAATGGAACAGTATAAGCTTCTTCCCATTCAGTAATAGAATATGTTTCAAAGGAAGTGCTTACCTCGTTGGAGTCATCACTCCTTGCCATGAGACACTGAATCTCATCATCTCCTGAGGTAGCTTGACTGTCCTCGTCTTCATCTTCATCACTCCAAGTGGCCACCATTGCCTTGGCCTTCTTGAAAGTGAACTTGTCCTTCTTCAGCTTCTTTTTGAGCTCGGGGCACTCTCCTCTCATGTGCCCTTGCTTCTTGCACTCATAACAGACAATCTCAGACTTTTTGTTAGTATCGAATTTATTAGTAAAGTCTTTCTTTTAGAAAGGTTTAGAGTTAACTGTACCTCTCCTATTGTATTTCAAAATTTTTTGAATTGTCTAGTGAGCATAGCCATTTCGTCATTCTCACTCTCACTAGACTATTCAGTCACATCACTTTCCTGAATTATCTCCTTTTTGGAAGTTGAAGAACTCTTCTTGGAAGCCTTCAAAGCAAGTGACTTCCTAGGATTTTCTTCAGTTTCCTTTCTTTTGACATTCAGTTCATAAGTCATCAGAGAACCAATTAATTCATCTACTTTCATTTTTGAGAGGTCTTTGGAGTCCTCAATGACAATGGCTTTGGTGTTCCATGAGGATGGAAAAGACTGAAGTATCTTCCTCACCAAGTCACTCTCAGAGTATTCCTTTTTAAGACCTTTCAAGCCATTTATAATTATCATGAATCTAGTAAACATGTCAGAGATGGTTTCATTATTATTCATTTTGAACATTTCATATTCTGAAACCAACATGCTTACCTTTGATTCTCTTACCTCAGACGTACCTTCATAGATCAGCTCAAGCTTGTCCCACATCTCCTTTGCTGAGGTGCATGTGGAGACTCTCGAGTATTCCTTCGGATGGACTGCGCATTGCATCATGTTGAGGGAGCTCCAGTTGAGTGTCCCCTTGGCGATCTGGTCCTTAGTCCAGGTATCCTCGTCCTGAGGCAATTCGTATGCTCCTTTTCTGACTATTTTCCATAGTTCGAAATTCTGTGCTCGTAGAAACACCTGTATTCGATTTTTCCAATACGGATAGTCAGTGCCATCAAAGAAGGGTGGCCTGGTCACTGAGTGTCCCTCAGCCATATACCCCTTGTTAGATTCCATTAGACCGTGAATCTCCTGATCGTAAGATCAAGCAGATAAAGCAGTAAAAATGGAGAAACTCGGCTCTGATACCAATTGAAGGGTTGCGGAATTCCCAATATGGTAATCTAGAAGGGGGGTTCAATAGATTACTGTATATTAGAAAGATTATCACCTTCTTTTCGCAAGAACACAGATTGTTGAAGCAATATTTAGAATTCGAACTAAGTGTGGATGTGTGTGACTTGATAACAGACAGAGAGCAAACTATAAAGCATGTGTAGAGACACCATGCCTATCAATCATCTAACGTAAATTCGTGCAAACCACAGGACACGAAGATTTACGTGGTTCGGAGTACACAACTCGTGTATCCTACATCCACGGGCCACACACACACGCAGAACAATCTGCTTATGAGCTAGTTCACAAACTACAACTCACACACACACACGTGTTATCTGATGTGCAACCACGATCAGATCAAAACCCACACACGTGTACCAAGCACAAGGACTGCTTGACACAACACAACACACACAGATATGGAAAAAGTAGAAACAGAGAAGAGTTTGAGAGTTGAAGAACAAATCCAGATTGTAAGCTCTTCTTGTGAACGTCTGACTGGACTTCAAGCTTCGTCTTGATGATCACAAGTTGATGGAGACACTTGAATCCACGACGTTCAGGCTTCACCTTCCGCTGGAGAGACTTCTCTTCTTGGTTCTGGGCGATAGGTTGAAGCAGAGCAGCAGAACAAGACTTCTCTTGAGAACTCTTTAGGGTTTTTGCTTGGAGGCTTCTTGTATACGTGATTAGCTTCAAAAGGATGTTTATATAGTGGTGTTTACATATGGAGAGTCGTGGTAGAAAGAAACACCAACTTGGGCAATGTTAGATCTTTCCGTATCTGAAGATTCTGTTCGTCTGTCGACAGGTCCGGCTGCACCTGTCGACAGATTGCAACAGGTTTGCAACATACAGAGATATGAGATTTCAGGTCTGTGAGATCTGTCGACAGTCGACTTGCATCTGTCGACAGATATCTACAGTCCAGATATCTAGAACTTCTGTCAGTGACACCTGTCGACAGCCGATGGGCATCTGTCGACAGATGGCTGTAACCTGAGCTTTGAGCTTTTCTGGCTGACCATATCTGTGAGATCTGTCGATAGGAACATTGTGGTCTGTCGACAGGTGACATGGTTTACAGCTTTTTGTGATCTTTTTCTTTTGTTTTGTGATAGCTTGGCTTTAAGAATTTGTACCTACATGATAGAACATGTAAAGTTAGATATTATGAGTACATAGATAACCAAGTAGTATCAAGTTCTTTGTCATGTATCAAACCTCAATTAAACTTATCTATCATCAAAAACATGTTGTTAAAAACATTAGAATGAAAACATGAAAACCAACAACATCCTTGTAACGTGACAACCCCATGGCAGGCACGTTGTGAATTGTCGTAGGCAGCTATGATGGTGGGGGTAGGCTGCAATTGGCACTCTGAGATGTTGCAGGCCCTTAGGGTGCTCAATGGGCATACATTAATGGAAGCTCATGTATCTACTAGCGCTGCGTCAATGGCCTCCTTGTTTATTGTGAATGTCACACACAAAGGCATCTTCCTGGCTTCAGAGCGGCTAATTCACCATTAGAAAAGGTAATAGTGGGTCCCCTGTTCACAATAGAAAGTACAGAAGGCAGATTGTCGGGGTTCATGTCCTCACTGACCATGACCCTCTGCAGGAAGGCCCTTAGGGCATCTTGGTGAGTCTGTGACCTTTTGATGAGCTCTAATATGGAGATTTTGGCGGGGGTTTGATCCAAATGCTTCAGAATGTCATATTGGGTCCCCGGGATCGGGTCTATTTCTTCCATATCTTGTTGCTATTGAGTGCTGGTTTGTTGTGCCGGTTGTCCTTGGCATGGATACGGACGCATTAGGGTACATCCGATGGAACATCCGCCTGGTCTGCAGGGCGAGGTTATGGTGGAGTGGAGGAGGTGAGGTGTCAAGAATGGAGGGGTTGGCTAGTAATGATGCTGGCATAGGGGAGAGAGAGTGTTGCTGGACGAAGGGATAATGGGTGATATGACTAGGGAGTTGTAGGATCGTGAGGTGATGGTGGCAATAGTGGGTGCGAAGGAGGGAGGCCTAGCGGATGTAGGCGTGGTGGCAGGGGGTGTGATATGGGAAATAACTAAAAGCTGGTCCACTTCGTGTTCATCGTCGAAGGCCCATTGAGCTTCTGGTGGTGGGTGGTGGATGACTGGGTTAACATGCGCGGGTGGAGGAGGTGGTGGAGCAGGTTGGGGGTTTGGAGCAGGCGGGTGTTGAGGCATGGAGTTGCGGATTATGCCAAGGTCATTTGCTGGCTGCTACAGTTGTTGTTGTTGTTGATGTTGCTGGTACTGTTGTTGGAAGGGTTGAAACTGTTGTTGTTGTTGTTGTTGTGGCTGGTGTCGCCTTTACTGTTGCTGCTGTTGCCACTGACCCTGTTGGTCCCTTAATGTCTGGATTAGCCTATTCATTTTTGCCCAATCAATTTGGTTCTGCTCATGAAGATCATATATTATGTCTCGAAATTGGAAACAATCCGACACATTGTGGCCCGGATGGCGATGGTAAACACAATACTTCGTTTGGTCCGCCACCATATTCCAATTTGCCTTCTCAGGAGGGAGTCTAAGGGCATTCAAGGACATGAGGGCTGCAAAGGCATCGGCCAAAGACTCGGGCAGAGGAGGATATTGGGCTCTCTTGGGTCCATTGGGCTTTCTGGGGGCATAGCCATTCTGAGGTGGAGGGGCCTGAGAGTACTGGCGCTGGTCTTGTGGAGGGTTCTGACCTTGAGGAGGTTGTTGCCTGTTGTTATTCCACAGCTGCTGAGGTTGCTGAGTGAAAGGAGACCTACCTACCGGGCCTTGGGGGTTGTTTACTGCACCTACTTGCTCATTGGTTTGGATCCCCTCGGTGACTGGGCCTTGAGGCTTCTTGGTGTAACAGGATTTATGGGTCTCAATCATAGAGTGTATAGGCGAGTCCTTAAGTTGGGTTTGAATGAAACGGGCTCGGCTATATAGTTGGTGCATAGTAGTAATGTCATTCATGGCTAAGATGGCTCGGTAGGTTGGGGTAGCATTGGAGATTAATAGCTTGACTTTCTCCTCTTCCGGCATGGAGCAGCAGACCTTGGCAGCCAATGAGCACCACCGGTCGGCATAGGTTGAGAAATCCTCCTCAGGCTTCATCTTTTCAGCTACTAGATCCACAAAGGAGTATTCGGGTCCAACCCGATTTTGGAATTGCTGTAGGAACCTCTCTTGAACAATTTGGAAGTCCTCGGCTTCCTCATGGGGCAAAGAATAGAACCATTCCAGGGCCGAACCATCTAGGGATTTTCTGAACAAGTATGCCATGAGGTGGCGGTCATACTTGTGCAGCGCAGATTCATAGACAAAATCCTTTAAATGAACATATGGGTCCCCTACCCTAGAGTACCGCCGATAAACAGGGAGCTCTGACTGGGGTGGCACTTGGAGGTGTTGGAAAGATGGGAGAGTAATGTCGGCTACCTTCCGAGGATCAATTTGCCTCCTGAGGTCATGAAGCTCCTTTTTCATAGTTCCCTACTCCACAAAAAAGTCGGAGGGGGTTTGGACATGGTGAGTAGAGACAATAGAGCGAGGCTGCTCAAAAGAACGGGACCTCTCACGGGGGAGGGGAGCAGGTTCGGCTGTATAATATGTTGAGTTTGGAGGGGATCGAGGCCGGACCTCTCGTGCTGGAAGGTAGCTCGGTTCCGAGAAATGGATGGCCCGAGGATGGAGGGGTGTAGGATCTGCCCCTGAGGAAGGAAGGTGGGGTGCTGAGGCAACGTGGGCGGAGGAATGCGCCGGTTGGACTGAATTCTAACCCGAGGGGGATAGAGGTCCCTTCCCCTTGGCAGTGGCTAGAAATTCACGGACTTGGTCCAGAGTGAGATGCGGGAGAAGCTGACTGAATTGAGAATGGGGGTCATCTCCCCCTGGAGGAGAAGGAGGACGGGATTGACTCCCGATGACGAGGGGAGGTTGGATGTGCCCCGGGAGTATGGTCGTAGAGGGTTGGGCCACATCCTCGAGGAGCCCGATGGGTAGGACATCGTCGGCAAGGACCCGAAATTGGTCCATGTTGAACAAGGGATTATGATAGAATACAAGGATCAGAGGGGATTGACTCGATCTCCCTAAACAAATAGGGAGTGATACTGACAACACCTAGACTCTAACACAGCAAGAAAGACTGAGAGGAGGAGGGATGAACCGAAGCACTCAAGTTGTCAGGATTAATGCACAAATTTCTTAAAGATCGCACCTGACCTTTAAATGAATTGATTAAGGAGATATCACTCAGCCAAGTGGACCTTAATAGGAATGGACTCGAGTCCTCTGGTGTATCTAAGGGTGGTACACACTCACATGCGTGGGGCGGCTCGGACTAATGGTGCAACGGGTACAACCGGCCCGGTGAACCGCAACGTGCGTACAGTCACGAGGACTTACGAAGGTCCTTGGAAGGTGGGCCCGAGTCAGTCTACGAGTGCTCGTAGGTGAGAGGGCTCAGTCGACCAAGGGGGAACCTAAACAAATGGGATGAATAGCGTATGCAAAGGGCCTAAGTGCCCAAAATGTACGCAAGAGTAACAAATGAAGATCAAACAGGGTGACAAACAAGCTCTCGGGCTGAGTCGCGGCAGTCGTATACACCGCGACCTTATCATGACAGGGCGGCCTGCCGCGATAAGAGTAGAAGCCCGAGAACAAAGTAAGTCACAAACCAGACTCAAACAGACTACCCTAACAGATGATAAAAGTGCAAAAATCACTAAATTGATACAGAACGGATCATGAAGCACCCAGAAACCGATTCATGGATGAAAATAGTAACATACAAAGTGTATCTGTTGATGCGACGCTTATGCTTGACGCGACCTTGTCGCATCCCTGCGCTATGCCACGACAGATCCCGAAAACTTACAAATGAAAAGAAAAGGAAAACCCAAACCCTAACAGGATTCTAACATCCAAAAAACACTACAATACATGGTACAGAGACATGGAACAGGGATGCATGATCTCATAGAAGCAGGATAAGGAAGATATGAGAAGAAAAATGGTGACCTGCTATCGCGTCCTTGTCTGGTGCCGCGATCTTATCGTGTCACCGCGATATGCCGCGATACAAACCGAGGGACAAAAGCAGGAAACAAAGAACAAAAAACATAACAGGGCACTAAAATGACAAACAAGGAAGAAAACATGGCAAGCAGGAAAACTAAATCCACGAGGGTAGCACTGAAGGTCCCACCGTGATCGCCAAAAGGTGTAATCACGGGGATTGTGCCCCCCCTCAACACGCAAACACATATTAAATCTAATAGCATGGAAAATAGGATGTGATCGCCACCTAGAAAGTTTCCTAATGAGTAGAAAATGTGAGGGGCTAACTATTCTAGGAAAGGGAAAGAGAATGGAAGTGGACCTGGTGTCGCGGAAGGGTTACCTGTCGCGATGATGCTGAGAACGCGTCGCCATTGCCAGCTGCGTCTCTTTGTCGCGTCCCTCTCCACTGTCACATTCTCTTCTGTGCGGGAGATGATGGATGGGACCTTCTTCTCGTCCTCCAGCCAGCTAGAGGATGAGAGCTCCTTGTGGGATCTCGCTTGGGTGCCTGCCAAAACAAAAAGAAACAAGAAGAGCCCTATTAGAACAAGTTAAGCATAGTAACTATTCCCAAAAATGAAAAGAAAAGAGAAAGCATGGTGGGAACGAACCTGGGGGTGGTTTTAAAACCCCTTGGGTATGTGGAAAACGTGGGAATGGGAAGGGATGCAACCTATCTAGAAATAAAATAAAATGCATGAAGAAATAGAGGAAAAGGGGAGGAGAGAAGAATGAGCCCCATTAGGGCGACTCCCTGGCGTGGATGACGTCCAAATGATCGTGCAAAAGCTCCTGGATGAAATGGGGGTTGCCCTCCTCACACTCCACGCTCCATGGATGATGAAATAGTAAGCTTTTGTGAGATGGAATGTGAGGGAAGGAGAGGAAATGGAGAGCTCCGAGACTAAGTACAGGTCAGTGGAAAATTCGGCAGCCCTTTGGGGTGAAAATCGGAGCTCCTCTTCCATGAAAAGAGGGCCTTGCTTTTATAGATTTTTTTGAGAGAGAAAATCCCATCAAAATGGATAATAAGTGAAATGGGAGATAAATGCCAATCAAAATCCCATGGGAGAGTCCTTAGGAGCTCCAAGAGAGTCCCTAGGGCCCAAATCTCGCCCAAAGGGTTGAGATATTCCCTGGAGATAAGGATAAACCCATGGGAGGATAAATAGGAGTTGGTTGCGGAGGCCTGCATGCGCAGCTGCTGCCGCGGCGTATCATAGGGCCGCAAAATGGAGACGCGACGGGGCGGGGTGTCGCGACAGTATGCCCACGTGCATGAGTATGCATGGACTGTCGCAGCGGCTTGTAGCGACGCGACACTGAGACGTGGCGCTACGATGCGACGCGTCAAGGAAGTCAATTATCTACGAATTATCAGCCAATCATGTGAAAGAATAATGGTTATTTAAGCCTAGGGACTCTCTCAAAGTGATAATGGGCGGGATTTCAAGGCAATTTGAGTTGTTAATGGGCTCAAAACAAGACTAATGATGAGCTCAAGGTGAGTGACCAACTAGGGGCTCACTAGGATAGTAAGAAATATGGTTCAATTCATTAGTCAGAATCGGGTGTCTACAATGATGAGCATCACTGAGTAACGGGGGACATGGGCATCACAAATGTCTATCTTCGTGTCAAAAAGTCCTTTCATTATCTCTGCACAATGGTATGATGGTCACTCACACTGAGTAACTGGGGGTACAGGGATCACAAATGTCTACCTTCACATCAAAAGGTGAAAATGATCCTAATTACCACTTTTCCCACATTAACTTGATAAAAGAAATTGTTCAATGCTAGAAATAGAGTGAAGCCTCCATGATTTGAAATCAAGGGCAGTGGGTTGTCTATTGTCAATTGTTCATGTAGACATTGCCTTCATTTACCAACTGAACATCACTCACTAAGGTATATGATTTTCTTCAATGGTTTTATTCAAATGGGTTATCTTAGTTCCATATGTTTTTGAACGGTGTCTTCTAAATGCCATAACTTAAGATTCCCGGAGTATTTGCGAAGCTAACTTTGTCATATCCGAAGTTATATACGAAGTTCACTTCGGCTGACTGTGTGTTTCAGCTTCGACCGACAACATTAGTTTCTGTACAACCAAAGTCTTTGTATGAGTCCTACTCTGACTCCTAAATAGTCGATGTAGTCCTTACTCCGACTCTCAAGAAGTCGAAGTAACCAGTCCAACTCCGACTCTTGGATAGTCAAAGTTATACATTGATTACAGTTTTAATGTTATCAATTATGGTTTACTTTAACATTGATTATGTTCAAACATCGATTACCTTAGACATTGATTACCTTAGACATTGATTTCCCTTAAAACATCGATTACCTTGTTTGGACATCGATTACCCTTAAAACATCGATTACTTTGTTTGGACATCGATTACTTCCTTAACAACAATTACCTTTTGAACATCGATTACCTAGAACATTGATTACATCAATTAGACTTAAACATCAATTACAATTATACTCAAATATCGATTGTCTTCATGGACCATTCTTGAACATCGATTACATTCACATTGATTATGTCTTTTAGAACATCGATTGCTTTCACATCGATTACTTATATCGATCATCTTAAAATGTCGAGTGTTGACTATTTGAACACCAAATGTCTTTTAACTTAACAATTGATTACCTTAAGACATCGATTACCTCTTATTTCAATTGTTTCAAAATACCTTTGGTGCCCAGTGAAAATTCAAATGACTTTCTAACTCTTATATTGTCATTTCTCTGACAGATAAAAAGGTCTTACAACAAGTTGTTAGCAGGAAAACATGGACAGAAGGCAAAAGAAAATTCCTCTCTTCTGCAATGAAAGAAAAGCACCTAACCGTCTATTTCTACCTATCTGCGGGAAATACAAACAGAAGACAAAAAGAGGTATGAGCCACTTGAAAAAAGACTTCATGAGTCTGATCAATCTACCTTGCATTTAATGTCTGTAGGTCCATCTCTACACACAGTCAACATCTTGGACCCGTTCCTGGAATCCTTGGAATTGCACACCAGTTGAAACATCTTCCTCCATTCCAAATAGCCAGTAGGTACAAGAAAGAATCTATTAGACTCAAGTGAAAGAGAGCAGAAAAAGAAGAAGGAGAAAAACAAGAGCAACGGCTAGTCTTCAACAGATCTGATCAAGCTACTCCATAAAAAGATGAAGACTTGTAATTGAAGAGAACAAGAGTGCAAACCTGAAGATCATTCAAGGAGTGTACATCCAGTGAGCATCGAACTCCATACACAGCCAAGCAAGATAGTAAGAGAGCTCGAGCCTATTCAAGCTAAAGCCTTCAAATCGTCTTCCTTCTTCCTCATTCTCACTCTGTGTGTCTCTGTGTATTTGAGAGAGAGAGAGAGCTGGAGGTTTAGACTAAGAAGAGTTTTTTACTGTAAAGTCTTTCTTTCTTCGGCTCAGTCTAAGATCAAACAATTCATTGTGTATCTTGAGCTTATCTAGGGGCTTTAGGTCCAAGCTTCAGTGTTCAGAAGTATTCCTCTTCGGTTGGAAGAGAAGGCTTTCTATGCAGGCATTTTTCTTGTTTTAAAAGAAGAACCACACTAGGGTTTGTACCAGGAGTTTTACTTCTTGAATTATAATAGAAATGGGTTGCCTTGTTGCCCAGAAAGAGAAGAAGACCAGCTTGTGTCAGGTGGTGTAACCACGCTGGGGTTTGTTCCAGCAGGTTTGCTTCTGAGCTTGTAAAAGAAGTGGGCTGCCTTCTTGCCCAGGAAAGAGAAGAAGACCAGCTGGGGTGATGGCCGTTGTATGCCCCTTGTTTAAGGGAAGACCAAGGTTACTTGGTGTTTAGTGAAATCCCAAGAGCTTGCTTGTGGACTAGATGTAGGACTTCCATTTGTAAGGGCTGAACCAGGATAAATTTTGTGTTCCTTGTATGCTTGCTTCTGCGCTCCTTACTTCCATTGCACACGCTTATTTATACTAACCAATCATTTTCAAGTGGTGATTTTTGTTTCAGTTTTCAGATTTTCTATTCACCCCCCCTTTAGGTGAGTCTTGCGCCATATCAAGAGGGCCAATAGCAAGATCCTTTTCAAGCAAGACAAATTTTTCAGGTAATGTTTCATTTGTCTCTTTTAATTTACTGCTTTGCAAGTTCAAGGCTTGGATTTTATCGATGCACTCATGATCATGAACTATGATTTCAATCTTTTTTTTAGACCTCCATTTTCACTTTTTAGCTCCTTGTATTTTTCATACAAATTTTCATGTGATTTTCCATTGCTCATTGGAAATAGAAATAATTTCAAATTTTACCTCGATTATTCTTCGTCTTAAGCAAAGAAGCAAAGACTAGGCTCGTCATTTTCTTCTTCATTTGAGGTCTCCTCTTCCTCATCGCTTCATGTGGCGATCATGGCCCTGTGCTTCCTTCTTGTATCTTTCTTGAATTTTCTGAGTAGTTCTAGACACTATCCTCTCATGTGTCTGGGCTTCTTTCATTCATATCAAATGATCTCTTCTTTCTTGGTTGACACCCCCTTGCTTGGAGAGTTCTTCTTCATTAGCTTCTTATAGTTTTGACAACCTCTTCTTTTCTTCTTGAAGAATTTTCTGACTTGACGTGTGAGCATGGTGATTTCTTCTTCATCGTCGTCCTTTGAGCACTTGATTCTTTGGAGCTCGATGCAACCTTCAAGGCAAGTGTCTTCTTCTTCTTTGATTCATCCTCATTCCTCTTCATGTTGATTTCATAGGTCATTAACAATCCTATGAGTTCTTCCAATGTCAAAGTTGCCAAATTTTTCAAGTCTTCTATGACAGTAGCTTTGGTATGCTATGATGGTGGTAGTGACCTTAACACCTTCCTTACCAACTCAGTATTTGTGTAATCCTTGACAAGGCCCTTCAATCCAATTGTTATCTTTGTAAGACGTGTGAACATTTCAGAAATAGTTTCATCAGATTTCATTTTGAATAGCTCATAATCATCCACCAACAGATTCACTTTGGTTTCCTTGACCTCTGATGTCTCTTCATAGATTAACTTCAATTTGTCCCACATTTCTTTTCCTAAAGTGCATATAGAAACACGTGAATATTCATTCAGATGTAGCACACATTGTATGATATTCATAGCATTGAAATTAATGAAAGATTTCTCGATCTGTTCCTTTGTCCATTTTTCCTCATCTCTGGGCAACAGATAAGGGCCTTTATCCACCACTTTCCACACCTCATAATCTTGAGATCTCAGAAAAACATACATCCTATTTTTTCAATAGGGTTAGTTTGTCCCATCAAAAAATGGAAGGCAATGGACAGAGTGTCCCTTTGAAATCAAACCTCTATTTGCCATAACTAGGATCTCTCTAGGTCGTTAGACAACAAATAAATAGATATTTAACTCTAACAGCAATTGAAGGCCCGATAGTATTGCAAACCAAGAGGGTGGTGAATTGAGTTTGCCTAAAAATTAATTTGAGGAATACCCAAAATTCAATTCATGGCACAAGACATACGATGAGCAAAGATGCATAGCACCACAACTTACCACAGATACAAGATGCAAATTAAGAGACCCATATAGCATGACCAAGCCAAATACATTGATATGCCAAAATGAGATCCAACAATATCTGATATGAGCATAACACAAGAAGGGAATAGAAGAAATGGATGAGAAAACCACTGTATAGAGAGTTTTTAGGTGGTTCGACCACACCCACGTGAGATCTACATCCACCCCTTCATAACTTGTGAAGGCTTCACTATCCTGGCCAAGGATCTACAACCCACACACACACAAACATGGATTACACCTCTACTCCAAGAATGCGAAGTGCACCCAAGAACATGATGTGCATGGATGCGATGGACAACCGAGAGGGGAGGGGTGAATTGGTTATCGCCCAATAAAAATTCTTTAAACTCTTAACTATATAATTAGAATAAGTTATTAAACCAATTATATAATATGCATAACGGAATATAACAAGTATATAGACGAAACCAACTATCCTAACGTGTGTATAAATGGAGGTAGAAAAGATGGAACAAAGCACACATGCACACACACCTTTAGAGTGGTTCGAAAACATACCCCTATGTGCTCTACGTCCCCTACACCCCTGTGAGATTTCCACTAACTTGTTTCCCAGGTACAGTTACAAGACCTCACACACACACTGTTGTTTCTGGGGGACAACCACAACCCCACCTCATTTCTCAAGGACGAGACAACCCCATGTGTATACGCACATGCACTACACACCAACAACAAACAATGTGCTCACAGATGATCACACACACACAGATGTATGTGTAAGTTGAAATACAATTCTCAACCTAGGAACAAGAAAAGAAATATGAAAATTTGCAGTTCAGAATTCTCCTATTTTGGCATGGTTGAGAAACATCAAAGAACACAAATGTAACACCCCGGAAATTCAGAGATTTAAAAAATTAGAAATAAATAAAAATAAATAATTTCTGCATTTCTTGAAATGATAAAACTTACGTACCATTAGCGTACAAGAGAAAACACATCGGAAAATTCTGTAAAAATTATAAATCGACCCAAAATATTGTCCCTAAGTGTTCCACGAAGAAATCCGTGCAACGAAAAATCCGATTGGCTGAGTGTACGTCACACGTGACAAATTACCTGAATTTAGAAACTAAGTCGAAAAATTGTAACGCGGGAAAATAACCCAACATAAATTAAATAAACATGTTGGAGAGACTTCCAAGATCATGCATTAATAACCCATTAACAAGATTGGGCCAATGGAGCACATTTGGCCAAAGGATAAAAATTGGGACAAGAAAATACCCAAAAATTCATGTATGTAATTATGCAATAATTAGGGAGGGCAATTTAGGGTTAAAATTAGTGGTAATGGTCATGCATGGCAAGCAAATCATGGCCAACCTTGTATGACACCATCCCATGGTGTAGCTACCTCCTTTGGGTGAGAGAATCCCAAAATTTCGAAGGTGGAAAGCAAAATTCGCAGCCCCTTTCCTAGTCCCATTAGGACATGTAATCACACCCTAAATCTATAAGAACTCGTCACTAACTTTTGGGGAAGGTTTGACAATGAGTTGTGGTCGTTTGGAGGCGGGCTAGGGCTTCAGAGGAGGAGGAGAAAGGCTGGGAACCAGAGCTTCATCCCCTTCATCCTCTGTTGTGTCCAGAACGACGACATCTCCTAGATCTTCATAAAGGTAGGTGTTCTCAGGCCAAGATTAAATGAAACACATACCATCTTGTAGAGCTTCGAGTCTAGGTTCATTTGCCTTTATTTACCTAATTTTCATTGAGTATATATTGAGTATTAGTCGTTTTCCCTAAGTCGCACATAGTTAGGGCTTTTTTATATTCTTCTTATTATGCATGTGATTTGAGACCGAATTGGACTAAACCCCCATCATGAAAGTTATGCTACTAGTAGTCCTCGTCATGTTTTCTATTGAACACTTTGTCTAAAAGTCATTGGTTAGAGAGTTATAAGCATGGTAAGAGAGCAACTGCATGATCCTATGTTATCGGGATGCACTTGACCTTTACGTTCTTCATGTTTTTCATGAGATTTGGGACCGAATTAGGTCAAACCCCCAACATCCAAGTTCTTCTAACAGTTGTCTTGGTTAGTTTTCATGTTAAGCATTTTATCTAAATATAATTAGATAGAGAGATATAAGCATGGAAAGAGGAGAAGTTGGTTTTCTTGCGTTTTCGGGTTAAGCTAGGAATTGCGTCTGGTCCAGGCGACGTGATTCCAATGCCTGGTATCGCGTCAGCCTGGTCCGACGCGATCTAGTAAAAGGCATCCATGAGGTGCGATGTGATTCTCACACAGACCGGTCAGCGGCCGCGTGAGACTTCGCACCGCGTGGGAGTCTGTGCCCGGTCTGAACCACGACGGGATCCCCGGACGCATTTCATGCCATTTTCCCGCCCAGTGTATTATTTAATGAATTTCCTTTGATGCGTCGCTATACCTCGACGCGATTCAGTCTGAAAGGCTGCCTACAAGGCCCACGCGATTTACTTTTCTGCATGGTTTGGCCTGTTTACCTGTACACCGTGTTTGGAAAAACTTCCACTATGTTGGACGCCATTCATATGCCGACCCGAGACTGTTCTTTTCTTCTAGTCAGTCAGTATGTTTGGTTTCTTGGTCTATCAGCACGTGCATGATTTTATATAGTAATGCATGGACCCAAAAGCAATCAACCCATTGAAAAACGGTAATGATATGATATGATTCTAATGTGTAATTGTGATTGACCCTATGTTCATTTGATTCTTTGTGATCTTACTTATTGTCATTTGACATGATAAGAATATGATATGATGTATGGATGAACACATGTTAGCGTAGACAAGTTTAGTTAAAGTGTTTCATCATGGTTTGTATATGAGTTTCCTTAGGTCATATGCTTTCCGATGTTTCAATTATTTGTTCATATTGCATACATGTTAGGAAAGATCCTGTGACTCGTCACTTACACTTTTGCAAGAATAGGCACACCCTTCTTGGGGAATTGAGAGCTCTCTGCCGGTCATTCCGAATCGGCAAGACTAGCGATCTTTTCCTTAAGACCTCCGTAAGTCTCCATTCTCTATGGATTCCCACATAGAGACCGAGCTGGTTGTACCATGAAGTACCCTGGAGATACAGAGCACATGTTCTGCATACGATCTATCATTAGTCATCCTCATGTCAAGACATTAACGAATTATGAAACATAAGATACGTCGTTATACTGCCCATTTGTTCTCTTGAGCTATTGTCATACCTTGACTCTATGATGATCATGTTTTTATTACATTGAGCTTATTATTGAAACTCCGTGGCCATAATATGAATATGTTTGTTCGGCACAATATGAGACTTCGGTCTACTTGACTAATCACTGTGCAAAAGGGGCCCTGTCTGGTCCTGGGGAAGAGCACCCCAACGTACTTATTAACTGCGGGAGTATGGACTTGTGGTGCTTGGCATGACACTGATACGATATGCAAGATTTGTGGGAATGTGCCTTCGTTTGATATGATATGATAATTTTGATTTGATATGATATGATAAGATTTGATATGATACGTATGTTCATGTGAATACATGATATATATATGGCCAGTCTCTTTTGATATGATTCTACTCTTGAAATAACTATCCATTGTATATGCAACTTAATATTTGATTTGATATGACATCCATTCTGTTCCGCTATTTAACTTGTTAGAAAAGCATGCATTAGCATTATCATGTCATGTGCATATCTGCCTATTTAAAATGTTAATCATGTATATTAGTGCCCGCACAATATTGAGATATAAATCCTACTGAGCTAGTTCGCTCACCCTATCATCCTGTCCTTTTCAGTAGTGATGAGGAGCCAGTGGAGTCCGATGGGCAGGGCAAGAGTGATGAGCACCCGACATTGAGGAGATGAAAGTAGTAGGAATCGAATATTTTGAGTATTCTATGTATTAGTGAAACATTTTCTTTGAATAAGGGACCCTTTAGTTGGTTTCTTTTTATGTAAGTTGTAACTAGTTGAATGAAATGGAATAAAGTATACTTTTGGTGACCATATTATAGTCTCAAATGTGTTCTTATGTTCAATTGTGACTCTGCGCTATTCAACTGTGATACGTATATTTGTGTCGTTCACGTACCTCAGTATTTATTCCGCTGCTAAATATCGGGGCGTGACAGTTGGTATCAGAGCCTGAACCTTAGGGTTCAAGGGAATAGGAATATAGAATGAAATTAGACCACACGAGTCAAAATCTATCGTACCTAATGTGAGCTTGGGTTGAGCCATGGGAATGGAAGTCACATGTGATATATTTAGATGACTGACTTATATTATTATCTTGAAGGTACTTATTACCTCAATGGCCGCTGAACATGCCCAGGCTAGCAACATGCAACAAACAATACAGAATTTGACTCAGGCTATCCTACAAGCAACCCAGGGTGGAGGTAACCGCGGAGCCGGTGATCTCCATCGGAATTTCCGAAGTATGGATCCGCCTAGGTTTGAAGGGAGTACTGAGCCGGATGTTGCTGAGCACTGGGTTAAGGAAATTGAAAAAATATTCAGGGTCATGCAATGCACGGACCATAACAAAGTACTACTGGCGACTTTCCAATTGGAAAAGGATGCCAGGGCATGGTGGGAGTTGGTGGAAGCAACACTGAATGTCCAGCAACTAACATGGACTCAGTTCATTGAGCAATTCAACACCAAGTACTTTTCTGAGAGGGTCTAGGAACAGAAAGCAGCCGAATTTTCGGCTTTGAAGCAGAGAGGACTCACTATGGCTGAGTATGAGGCCCAATTCTCTCGTCTGTCCCGATATGCTGTTAACTTGATCGGGACAGAAAGAATGAAGGCGAAACGCTTTCTGAATGGCTTGCGGCCCCAGTATATCACACCACTGGTGTCGATGGACATTCAAACCTATGCTGATATGGTAACGAAGGTTCGTTACTAGAAGATGCCATGGAGACTGCCGAAAGAATAAGGAAAATCAGTGAAAGGGAGCAAGTGTCTGCTACTGGAAGGTATCAACCACCATTGAGAAGAAAAGGCCCAGTGGCGGGGTAAATGAACCAGCTGATAAAAAGCTAAAGGAGTTAGGCAAGCAGATGTGGTGGCAACAGGAGAAAGGTGCAAACACTATGACAAAGCTAGTCACCGGGTCTGAACAATGCTGGAGAGCGCAAGGGAGATGCCTGCGCTGTGGAAGTCATGACCACAGGATCTCAGACTGCCCAATGCTGAAAGAACAAGCCCCTTAGGACAAGCGTCCGAATGGACAGAAGAGGCAAGTCCGCTTGCAAGCTATTTAATAACCTGAAGCTACTGAAGGAGGAGGTATCGTGGAAGGTACACTTACTATTCTTTCCAGACCCCCCATATGTTCTATTTGATACGGGAGCTAGCATTCCTTTATATCTTAAAACATTTGTTTGATACCCTACCTGGGAAACTCGTCCCAATGAAATCCGGAATAGTTGTGTCAACCCCGATTGGTCCTGGCACCATCTTACAAACCATATGTCATCTGTGAAGTGTTGATTGAAACCCAAAACCTACCTGCAAATTTAATATGCAGGACATGGAGGGGTATGATGTGATACTGGGAGCAGTCTGGTTGTCTAAACATGGGCTAGTATCAATTGTAGGAGAAGTCGGATACCTTTAGCCATTACCCAAAACTAGTGTTCACAGGAGATAGAAACAGCAGGAGATTGTCCCTCATCTCCGCACTACAAGCCAAAAGGATGATGAGGAAAGGTTGTATGTCCTTTCTTGTTGCCGTTGTCATCGCAAAGAAAGAAGTCAAAGTTGAGGACATCCATATTGTCAGCGAGTACGCTGACATTTTTCCCGAAGACTTGCCAGGAATTCCTCCTGAGCGAGAGGTGGATTTTACCATCGAATTGGTCCCTGGAGTAGCTCTAGTATCTAGGGCACCATATAGAATGTCCCCCATAGAACTGAAGGAATTAAAAGAGCAACTGATGGAACTGTTAGAGAAGGGATTCATCTGACCAAGCACATCACCATGGGGTGCACCTGTCCTCTTTGTCAAGAAGAAAGATGGGTTGACGAGGCTGTGTATAGACTACAGGCAACTAAACCAGTGAACCATCAAGAACAAATATTCTCTGCCAAGGATTGATGAGTTGTTTGATCAATTATCTGGAGCTAAATACTTCCCTAAAATAGATCTCAGATTCGACTATCACCAATTGAGGATCAAAGGAGAAGACATTCATAAGATAGCCTTCCGAAGCAAGTATGGGCATTATGAATTTATTGTTATGCCTTTTGAACTAACAAATGCCTCTACAGTTTTCATGCAGTTGATGAATAGCATTTATCGCCCATATCTTGATAAATTTGTGGTGGTATTCATCGATGATATATTGATCTATTCCAAGGAAAAGGAAGAGCATGAGGAGCATTTGAGAACTGCATTACAAATTCTGAGGGATAATAAATTATATGACAAGCTAAGTAAATGTGAATTTTGGCTTGAGGAGGTATCCTTTTGAGGGCATGTAGTAACCAAGATGGTATCGCTGTTGATCCATCAAAGGTTGAGGCTGTATTGAATGGAAAGACTGACAAGCGTCATAGAGATCAGGAGCTTTCTGGGATTAGAAGGATATTTTCGAAGGTTTATAAAGGATTTCTCAAAGATTGCAGTACCATTAACCAAGCTGACTCGGAGGAAAAATCCGTTTGTGTGGACCGAATGAATGTGAAGAAAGCTTTAACAACTTGAAGAAGTGTTTGCCTACTGCTCCTGTCCTCGCCTTACCCACTGAAGTGGGAGGATTTGAAATTTATTCAGATGTTTCTAGAACATGTCTGGGATGTGTCTTAATGCAACAAGGGAAAGTAATAGCATATGCCTCAAGATAGTTGAAGATCCATGAAGTGAACTACCCAGTTCATGACCTGGAGTTAGCAGCTGTAGTATTCACCTTGAAGATTTGAAGGCATTACATCTATGATGAGCAATTTAAAGTTTTTTCTGACCACAAGAGTTTAGAATACTTATTCTCATAGAAGGATCTTAACATGAGACAAAGAAGGTGGTTAGAATATCTCAAGGACTTTGACTTTTCCATTCAATATCACCCTGGGAAAGCAAATGTAGTGGCAGACGCTCTAAGTAGACAACCAGGAGCTATGCTAGCTAGTATGATGTGCTGGGTGAATGGAGTTACTGGAGCAATTGCAAGTTTGAACTTAGACATGGGGAAGAAGGAAGGACAAGTAGTGATTTCCAATCTCCAGATACAATCCGATCTACTGACCAAAATCAAGGAGAAACAAGGAGAGGATCCGTTCTTAGTTGAGATTAGGGAGAAGCTAGAACAAAGACCTGACTTTTCTCTATCAGCTGATGGAATATTACTATTCTGAGGTAGAACATGTGTCCCTGATCATTAGAACTCAAGAATAGGTTATTAAATGAAGCTCACCAGTCCAAGTGCATGATTCACCCTGGATCAACAAAGATGTACCAAGACTTAAAAAGGTCGTATTGGTGGCCAAACATGAAGAGGGATGTGGCCGATCATGTGTCATACTATTTAACATGCATGAAAGTCAAGGCCGAGCATTTCCGTACAGCTGGTGGATTGCTACCACTAGAAATCCCGGAATGGAAGTGGGATAGCATCGGTATGGACTTTATCATTGGATTGCCCAAGACCAGGGGCGGAATGGATGCGATATGGGTAATAATGGACTTTTCATTTATGTCCAATCAATTTGTTGTTGCTCATGGAGGTCATATATGATGTCCCTGAACTGGAAGTAGTCCGACACATTGTGCCCCGAATGGCAATAGTATACACAATATTTTGTCTGATCCGCTGCCATGTTCTAGTTTGCCTTCTCAAGAGGGAGTCTAAGGGCATTAAGAGACATAAGGGCTGCGAAAATGTCTTCTAGACTCTCGGGAAGGGGAGGGTATTGAGCTCTTTTATGTCCATTAGGCTTCTAGGAGCATAGCCATTTTGAGGTGGAGGGACCTGATTATATTGGCGTTGGTCTTGTTAGGGGTTCTGGGCTTGAGTAGGTGGTTGCCTGTTGTTCCATGGCTGCTGAGGTTGTTGATTGAAGGGTGACCTACCTATCGGGCTTTGGGGATTGTTGACTGCACCTACTTGCTCGTTGGTTTGGACCCCTTCCGTGACTGAACCCTGAGGTTTCTTGGGATAATGGGACTTCGGGGTTTCAAACATAGAATGAATGGGCGAGTCCTTAAGTTGGGTCTGAATGAAGCTGGCTAAGTTGTAAAGTTGGTGCATAGTGGTGATGTCATTCATGGCTAAAATGGCTCGATAGGTTGGTGTGGTATTGACAATTAACAACTTAACCTTTTCCTCCTCAGGCATGGGGTAGCAGACCTTTGCAGCTAGGGCATGCCACATGTCAGCATAGACTGTAAATTCTTCATCGGCCTTCATCTTTTCAGCTACTAGATCAACAAAAGAATACTTGGGTCCAACCCGATCTTGGAACTACTGTAGAAACCTCTCTTGAACAATTTGGAAATCCTCGGCTTCCTCAGGGGACAAAGAATAGAACCATTCGAGGGCCGATCCATCCAATGACTTACGGAACAAGTAGGCCACGAGGTGGCATTCGTACTTGTGCGGAGCTAATTCATACACAAAATCTTTGAGATGTACATAGGGGTCGCCTACCCCAGAGTATCGCCGGTAGATACGAGTTCCGACTGGGGTGGGACCCAGAGGTGTTGGAAAGAAGGAAGGGGGATATCAGTGACCTTCCAGGGGTCCAATTGTCTTCAGAGGTAATAAAGTTCCCTCTTCATAGATGTCCACTTCATGAGGAAGTCGGAAGGGGACGTGGCGTGATGAGTGAGAACAAGGGAGTGGGATTGCTCCAAAGAGTAGGACCTCTCACGGGGAAGAGAAGTATGTTCGGTCTAATAAAATGAAGAGATTGGAGGGGATTTGGGCCGAACATCCTGTGCCGGAAGATAGCTGGGCTCAGAAAAGTGAATAGCCCGCGGATGAAGGGGAGTGGGATCCGCCACAGTGGAGGGCATGTGCGGCGTAGAGGCAGCCGGGGACAGAGGAGGCCGCTTGCTGGGCTGAATTATGAGAGGGCGGAGATAGAGGGCGCTTGCCTTTGGCAATGGCTAGAAATTCCCGAACTTGGTCCAGGCTCAAGTGTGGAAGGAGTTGACTAAATTGGGCATGCGGGTCATCCACCCCAGGAGGAGAAGGGGGGGCGAGACTGACTGTCAACAACGGTAGGGGGTTGGATATGTCCCGAGAGAGTGGCCGCGAAAGGCTGGGCCACATCCTCGAGGAGCCCAATGGGTAAAGAGTCACCGGTAAGGACACAGAAGTGATCCATACCGAACAAAGGATTATGATATAATACAACAGTTTGAGGGGACGGACTCAAGAAACCTAGACAATGACGCATACACAACCCCTAAGCAATTAGAGAAGACAACATAATAACCAAACAATTCCAAGACCCTAACACACAAGAACGGACGATAAGATGAGAAAGAGTGTACCAAACAAGCACTCAAGTTGACATGATTAGAATTAAAATTTTAGAGTTCGCACTTAACCTTTAATGAATTGATTAATGAAATTACACTCGATCAAATGGGACCCTAATGGGTAGGAACTCAAGTACTTCGGTGCAACTAAGGGGATACACAACTCACGCGTAAGACGACCTGAACTAAGGGTGCAACGGGTACAACCATCCTGGCAACCGCAATGTGCGTACGGCCACGGGGACTTACGGAGGCCCTCAGTAGTGCCCTGGTCATCCCACAAGTGCTCGCGGGTGAGAGGATCTCCACTACCAAGGACGAAACCTAATCTACACGAATCAGTAGTGTATGCATGAGCCTATGCGCACCAAGGTGCATGCAATGTCTACCCTAAACTAACACACAGTAACTGATAGGTCTTGGCTGAGGGTGCGACGACCAGATCCGTCGCGACTCTGTCGCGACCCGTGACCCGGACGTGATACAAATAGACTGCAAAGACCTACAGCCATATGCAAACAATGGGCAAACAGACTAACCTAAAGTGCAATACAAGCATGGAAGAGTGTAATCAACACATGAATACTCCCTAGGCAAACAGAAACTGACACATGGACAGAAAACAGTAACATACAAAGCATACCTGATCCAGCGTGACAAGACCCGAAAGTAAACAATAAAAATAAAAGGAAAATCCAAACCCTAGCAGGATTCTAACAAAGAGAAACGTAAGTACACATGACAACACAACATGGAGAAGACACAGGAATACTCTGAGAAAAAGAACAGGGTGAAGGGGAGAGGAGGAACGTGTACCTGAAGTCGCGTCTGCCTTGATGGGCGTAGTATAGTCGTGACCACACGTTGCATCGTGTTCATGACAGAGAGCAGAAAGATAGAACAAACATAGAAATAAACCTAACATGGTTCTACTTAACACATAAACAGATCATCATGGCAGCAAACAAGCAAAATCGATGAGGCTTGCATTGAAGGTCCCACCGTGATCGCCAAAAGGTGTAATCACGGGGTTGCACACCCCTCGAGACACACAACATGTTTTAAAATAATTTAAAAAGCATGGATTAGGAAATGTGATCGCCACCTAACAAGTTGCTATGAATAGGAATGAAATTAGGCTAACGTTCTAGGAAAGGGGTGAGAACAAGGCACTTACTGATGCCGCGACGGGTCTTCCCATCGTGATGATGCTGATTTCGAGATGCCCTACCAGGGCACATCTATGATGTCACGACGCCAGTGCCTGTCGCGTTCTCTGTAGTGTAGGAAGATGTTGCGTGGACCTTCTTCCTGCCCTATAGCCAGCTAGAGGACAAGAGCTCCTCATTCAATCTTGCTTAGGTGCCTACCAAAACGTAGAAAACAACAAAAGAAACCCTGTTAGACCATATTTAAGAGTAGCATCTATCCAAAAACGAAATGAAAGGGGAGAGCATGGAAGGAACGAACCTGGGGGTGGTTTTTAAACCTTTTGGGTGATGTAAAAATGTGGGAAAGGGAAAGGAATGCGTTCCTATCTAAAAGAAATAACAAAATGCATGCATGGAGAATAAGAAGAAGAAAGGAAGAAAGAGCCCCAATGGGGGGACTCCCTAGCCATGGTGCAGTATCCTTGGGTTGTGCTGAAGCCCTAGAGAAAGTAGGAAGTCACCTCCTCAGCCACCAAGCTCCATATGTAAAGAAGAAGCCATGACCTGGTGAAGAGGATGAAGAGGAATGAGAGGACATGGGTGAACCATGAGCTAAGGGACAAGTCTGGGCAGAATTCGGCAGCACTTTGTGGCAAAATCGGGGCTCTCCTCCCTCTGAAGAAGAAGGGTCCCTTATATAGAGAGGAGAGAGATTAATCACGTCATTAAGAGATAATGACACAAAATAAAGTGATAAAGCCAAGTAAATCTATAGGGAAGAGTCCTAAGAGGGTCCCAAGGTGCCATGGACCCTCAAACTGCACATGGGGGTTGCTTGGAGATGATGATAAGACCATTAGAGGATAAATAGGAGGTGGTTGCAGAGGCCAGCGCATGCGGATCATGTCGCGACGGGTCGTAGGGGTGCGACAATGCTTGTCGCGATGGCCAGGATGGTCGTGACCCCAAGGGCACGTGCATGGATATGCATGGGCTGTCGCGACGGCCAAAGCGAGTGCGACATGGATAACGCGACGCTACGACCTACTACGTTAAGGAAAATCAATTATTCTTAGATTATTGGTCAATTATTTAGAAGAAAAATCAACAATGAGGCATATGGACTCTTGAAAAAAATAATTGGATGGGATAATGGGAAAATTGAGCTTTTAATGGGCTCACAATATGCCTAAGGGATGGGCTCAAGGTTAGTGACCAACTTGGGGCTCATTAAGAGAACAAGAAATATGGTTCAACTTATGGGCCAAAATCGGATATCTACAACACAGAGAAACAAAAAGGTATACAAACGTGGATTGCCACTCTACACCTTATGAATCTATGTGGGTGGACTAAAAAAGATTTACAGTCACACAATGATGCACTCAAAGAAGAAAGAGACTTCTACAAGAACAGAAGAGCTTGAAGTCGTGGACTTGAGGAAGCAGCTCTCTCTCTTTCAATGTAGTAGAAGGCTTGTGGAGACATTAGATTGAGAATGCAGATATGAGTGTGTTGTTGTTGTTCTGTCTCTTGTGTTGGTATGTCTATTTGTTCAAAACCTCCAGCTTCTATATATACTTCAAAAGCTTTGAGTGTTTGTTTGAAAATGCCCGTTAGAAAACTAGTCGTTTGAATTGTGGCCGTTGATCCTTCAGATGTGTGTGCTGTTGAGATCCTTGTTATCCAGCAGTTCTTCAGCCTTTTGGCTTTCTAATGTCTTCAGACTATGTTTGTAGCTTCACAGCTTGAACGACAGTCTATATTTAATGTTCTGTGAAACTCCATGCTGGAAACGTACTCAATAAATGTTCTGCAACAAAGGACAAGACAAAAGAAAAGATACCTCCATACTTTCTGAGGTAGATTAGTCAGAAATATAGGTAAAGTATAAAAACCTTGGATAGACAGATGTTTAGTACAATAAAAGACAGACAGACAGTTGCATCAGAAGGGAAGGTGAGGTTTTGACAGTGGTAGGTGAGCCTCTGTTAGATACCCCATACGCCTGATGGCATTACCTGCAAGACAACTGCTAAATAAACAAGAACTGAACTTCTGACAGAAAAGCAAGAGACCAATTTGTATAAATATTTCAGATATTTTCAAGAATAATTTTTTGTGGTCACTTAGAATATAATATATCCTACCTAACATAATATTTTAAATGATAGTAAACAAGACAGAACATTATTATGTACAGTAAACAAGTATTATACATTTTGTTAAAATCTCATAGGGATAACAGTCACATTAAGAAAGAATACAAGCAAGATTTCATGGATCGTATGAAGGAATAATTTTATACCAAAAATATCTAAGTACAGAAGTTGTTAGGAAAGTCGGAGTCAGAAAGACATGTACTTCGACTCTCTTGGAGTCGAGTCAAACAAACAATAGATACAACTTCGACTTCTAGGGGAGTCGGAAACCATATAGAGACTTTGACTTCTGAGGAGTCGGAGTGAAGACTTCGACTTTTCTGGAGTCGGAGTGATGACTTCGACTTTTCTGAAGTTGAAGTGACATAATCAATCGACACCTTACTTCGACTTTAGGAGAGTCAGAGTCTCTTCTGGAGGAGTTGGAGTCTAGACTTCAACTTCCAAGGAGTTTAACACTTCGACTTCTCGGAGTCGGAGTCCAACACTTCGACTGCTCTTGCTCTACCTGCTGCTACTATTGCTCTGGCTACTGCTGCTCTTGCTCTGGCTGGGATGGCGTAAAGACTTACTTGTGCCCTGTTGGCACATCAATTGGAGCAGAAGATCCTTCATCTTCTAGACCTCATCAGCCAAAAAATCAAACTTCACATCTACTTGTTGGACTTGCATTTGTAGAAGTGACAAGCCCTCTTGCTATTTTACCAATAAATCCATTAAAATGCTTGAACTACTGCTAGTCTCCCCCTGAGTCCTTGGCTGGGTCTCAATAGGTTGAGGAGAGACATGTTGCCTTTCTTCTTCAAACATTGGCTCAAAAGGACTAGTGCTGGGAATCTCTTCTTCTTGGGCTACTCCCTTGCCCTTAAATCTTTGAGAACTTGACTGATTGTGTCTTCTGGTGCTTCTTGCTCAAGAGATGGGACAGAAGCCTGAGCTTGCTCTTGCTGTAGCTGATGTTCTTGGACTTGTTCTTCTTGTTGTTGTGCCACAGGAGCTTCTTGTCATCCTACCTCAGTGCCAATCGGTGGAGGCTATACAGCTGGAATAGTTGAGGAGTTCTGTGCCTCATCAGGAAATACTTCATGAGGGCACAATGGCACAGAGTGCTTGGTCCAAAAATTTAGTGCCTTGCTCTCCAACCTATAGTGGCTTCTTCTTAAAGTTGACAAACCTATCTTTTCTTTCACAGCCACAAAAATTTCATCATTCAACTCAACTGAAAATCTTCTGAAAATCAGGGTCAGCAGGGGTCCATATGGGAGAGACTCCTGCAAATTCCTTGATCCTGCCATCCTCTCCAAAATGATGGAGGGCAAATTGACTCTATGTTTCTATATTGCCCAAAATAACAAGCTTCCATCTCTGACAGTAATTGAAGAATGTGTTCCAGCCCTAGGAGTGATGATATTGGTGATGGTTGAGTGCAGAATCCTCTTCTCTGTGGACAACTCATTAACTAGGAGTCCTTTCTTAGATAGGGACCCTAGATTTCCAATGATTCCAATTCTTGCTTCTCTAGGGGCACGGCCTCACTGATCCAGTGACCGACATTGGGGCACTCCAGAATATCTACTAGCAAATCTTCAGACACTGTGATAACCTTGCCTTTCACTGAACCAGTCACTAACCCATCTGAACTGACTTGGAGAGACAGATAAAACGCCTTCATCGTAGCCTCAAAGGATGGTTTGCTAATTGACAGAGCTTGGTCCAGCCCATGGCATCTAGGGTTTCGACTACCCACCCAAGCCTACTAGTTAACTAACGAAAATCTACAACCTTTCCGAGACAGATGGAGGCTTTAGCTGAGGACAACCTTTGAAAACTGTTCAGGGGTGAAAAGAGAGCATTCGAAAGCCCTAGAAGAGTCCATCTAGAGAAAAACAAAAGAGGAGACTGAGAGGATGATGAAGGAGATGTTGAAATGGTTAGAGAAGTCAAAGATCCTACCTTTCTTCAAAGAGATGAAAGAAATTTGCAGAAGCTCTGAAGATGGTTCCATCGGGGTGAACACCACGCGCGTGAAGAGGAAGAAGACGACAGGGGAGTTAGAGAGAGAGTTCAAATGGGTGATTTTGGGAAAAGGAGGAAAGGTTCCTAATATAGAAATGGAAATAAGTAATGGACCATTGATGATGAGATGAACGACTGGGATTGAATGAGTGAACTGTTATTGTAATAAATTCCTCTTTAAATGACAAAATTTTATTTAATTAATATTATTATAATTTTTTTTAATTAACATGAACTCCGACTTCATAGACTCCGACTCTTGAGAAGTCGAAGTGCCGCCTCCGACTTTTCAAAAGTCGCAGTATACAATCCGACTTCAAGTAAACTCTGACTTTGTGAGAGTCGCAGCCTACACTCCGACTTCATGAAAGTTGCAGTTCCAGGACATAGAAAAAATTGCAATAAATTAAACATGCAGTACAACAAATACATATCTAATCAGAATTACACATACCTATTTCTCTTCTTATAGATGTAAATCTATCTTCAGGAAGAAATTTAGTAAAAATATCAGCTAATTGATTATCTGTAGATACAAAATCATGTAAAATATCACCATTAGTTACATGGTCCCTGATGAAATGATGTCTGACTTCTATATGCTTGGTTTTTGAATGTTGGATAGGATTTTTGGTCAGGCTGATTGCACTTGCGTTGTCACACAACATTGGAATTTCTTGAAGTTTCTGACCATAGTCTTCCAATTGATGTTTGATCCACAACAGTTGTGTACAGCAACTTCCAGATGCAATGTATTCTGCTTCTATTGTGGACAAAGCTACTGAGTTCTATTTTTTAGAAGACCAAGAAATCAAGTAACCTGCAAGAATTTGACAAGTACCACTGGTGCTTTTTCTATCTATCTTGCATCCAGCATAGTTAGCATCACTATATCCAAGCAATTTAAATTCAGAACATCTGGGATACCATAAACCCAATTTACTTGTGTTTATAAGATATCTAAAAATTCTTTTAATAGCATTAACATGTGATTCTTTAGGATTAGATTGAAATCTAGCATATAAACATACACTGAACTTTATGTCTAGTCTATTGGCAATAAGATAGAGTAATGACCCAATCACGCCTCTATAGATCTTTTGATCTACTTCTTGCCAAGTGGATCACTATCTAACTTAATTCCTGAGCTCATGGGTGTTCCTAATGGCTTACACTTGTCAAAACCATATTTAGAAAGTAAATTCAAAATATATTTGGTTTGACAAATGTGAGTGCCTTCCTTGGTCTGCTTAATTTGCAACCCAAGAAAGTAATTAAGCTCACCCATCATACTCATCTCAAACTCACTTTGCATAAGATTTTCAAAGAATTTGCAAAGTGATTCATTAGTAGAACCAAAAATTATATCATCAACATATATTTGTACTATCAAGTTTCCTTCTGAAAATTTCTTAATAAATAAAGTGCTATCTACTTTACCTCTTATGAAATCATGAGATATAAGATAAGCACTTAGTCTTTCATACCAAGCTCTTGGAGCTTGTTTCAGACCATATAATGCTTTCTTTAAATGAAAAATATGATTTGGATATTTAGTATCTTCAAAACCAAGTGGTTGCTCAACATAAACTTCTTCTTTTATGAAACCCTTCAGAAAAGCACTTTTAACATCTATTTGAAATAAATTAATGTTGAGAGAGCATGCATATGTTAATTAAATTTTAATTGCCTCTAATCTAGCAACTTGAGCATAAGTTTCATCAAAATTAATACCTTCCTCTTGGGAATACCCTTGTGCTACCAGTCTGGCCTTGTTCCTGGTGATCACTCCTGATTCATCCATTTTGTTTCTGAAGACCCATCTGGTCCTAATAACTGGATGGTCAGAAGGTCTAGGGACAAGAGTCCAAACCTGGCTGCATTGGAACTGGTTAAGTTCCTCTTGCATAGCAAGGATACAAGATTCATCAGCCACTGCATCATTGATTGTCCTAGGCTCAATTTGAGAGACAAATGCAGAAAAATCACAAGGAATGTTCATACCTCTTATTCTTACCCTATCTTGAGGATTACCTATAATGCTTTCTCTTGGATGATCTCTGTGATACCTCAATTCTCTAAGCAGTCCTTCCTGTGGTTCTTCTAGTTGTTGAAGTTCCTCAAGTGGTGGATCTTCCTTTTCTTCTTCTTTCTCTCTTCTTTAAGAGATGTCTGTTCCAGATCCCTGCACAGATCTTCAACACAATCTTCTTCTTCTTTATTCTCTTAATAGAAGGGTTAGTGTCATCTAATAAAATATGTACTGTTTGTTCTACAATTAAGGTTCTTCTATTAAATACTTTATATCCTCTAAGTTTTGAAATATATCCTAACAAAAAACCTTCATCACTTTTAAAATCTAACTTTCCTAAGTTATCTTTACCATTATTCAAAATAAAGCACTTACAACCAAAAGGTCGAAGATGATTGATGTTTGGCTTTTTCTCCTTGTATAGCTCATAAGGTGTATTCTTTTGGATTGGTCTGACCATGCACCTATTGATGATGTAGCAGGCTGTGTTGACTGCTTCTGCCCAGAAATATCTTGGTAGATTATACTCTGTAAGCATAGTTCTGGCCATGTCTAGCCATTCTGCTGAGCTGTTCTTGGTGCAGAGAAGTTGTGTTCTATGCCATTCTCTTCACAAAAATTTACAAATTCTTCATTCTTGAATTCTCCACGATGATCAGATCTAATGCTGATTATTTGAAATTTATGGTTCTTCTGTACTATTTGCTAAACTTCATAAAAGCTTAAAATGTTTTTGATTTGGCTTCCAAAAAGGATACCCAAGTGTACCTTGAGTAGTCATCTACAATCACACAGCTATACACTTTTCCTCCAAGACTTACTATTCTTATAGGTCCAAATAGGTCCATGTGAATGAGTTCCAAAGGCTTGGAAGTTGTAACCACTGTTTTGGACTGAAATGATGTCTTGGTTTGCTTTCCCTTTGCACAGGCTGTACAGATTCCAGACTTCTTCAGTTTCAGCTTCGGAAGACCTTCAACTAGATCATGCTGATTAATTTCTTGATTACTGAAGTGCTTGCATGTCCTAGTCTTCTATGCCATAAATCAGTTTCTTCACTCTTAGTGGTTGCAAGACATAAATTCACTTCTTCTAATTCTGCTAGTTGTAGGGTGTACATATTTTTGACTCTCTGAGCTTCAAATACTGTTTTTCCATCATTTTGAATAATGCACATATCATTCAGAAATTTCACCAAGTGACCCTTGTCACATAATTGACTGATGCTAATAAGGTTGTGCTTCAATCCTTCTACATACATGACATCTTCTATTAGATTCTTTTCTTTTGTTCCTACTGTTCCACATCCTAACACTTTGCCTTTTCCATTATCTCCATAAGTGACTTGACCAATCTCATCTCTAAAATTTGTAAATAAATTTCTGTCACCTGTCATATGCCTTGAGCACCCACTATCCAAATACCATTTGGATGCTTTCAGGCGGCCCTGCAAATAAGACTAAGTTGTAACTTTTGGTACCTAAATTTCTTGGGTCCTTGATGGTTAGTCTTAGGAATCCAACCTAGGTGTCTAGTTGTGCATGTGTTGATAGTGTGTCCTAGTTGGTTATAATGATTACAACATAGATCAAAAGTATTCTTCATCTGTGTAGTGTTGTTATATTTCTGTTTTTGTTTGTAACCATATTGGTTAACTTTTCTAGGATTTTTAATTTCCTTTTCTTTTACAAATTTAGGAGTTAGATATTTTTCAGGATACACAATATCCTTCTACATTATGTGGAGGTGTATATCCTACTCCATATTTCTTTTTACATGTCCTAGCACCTTTTAGTCTTACAAACATGATGTTTTACAATTAGAAATTTTCTCTATGGTAGCTCTTAAGTAGTTGTTTTCTTCTCTTAATTTTTCTTCATCCTTTAATTCTTTAAGTTTGATTCTATTTCCATAATTTTACTATTTTTATTTTTTAAGTCTTCACACAATAATTCATTTGCTCTTTTAGTTTCATTCAGGTTTTGTCCTAATCTTTCTACTTCATTTTTCAGGAAAGTATTAGAATTTTCTTGTGTAAGTACATTAATTTAACTATTTTCATTGTTTAACCACTATTTATATTTTCATATAATTCATTGAAGGCATCTTCAAGACTGTCAGAATTTGATTCAGAACATGATGTAAAAGTGGTTTCGGAATTTACCTGATCCAGTGCTGCCATGAGGGCTAGATTTGCTTTTCTTTTTTTTTAGATTCTGAGCTTGATGAGTCTGAACTTGTAGCTTCTTCATTGTCCCATGCTATTGCCATTGCCTTTTTCTTGTACCTTCTAAATTTCTTTTCTTTTCCTTTCTTTTCTCAGATCTTTCAGCTTGATCTTTCTTCTTCAGCTTAGGACATTTAGATTTGTAATGTTCTGGTTGATTGCACTCGTAGCAGGTTGGTTCCTTCTTCTTATCCTTTTTGAAGAATCTTTTTGAACCATACTTCTTCTTCTTTGCAAGAATCCTTTGTAGTTTCCTTGACAGCATGGCTTCATCATCATTGTCACATGATTTCTCCTTTGAGTCTTCAGAGGAAGACGAATCTACAGCTTTCAAAGCATTTGGCATTTTTTTTTCAATGAACTTTCAGAAAATCTTTCCATATTAATTTCATGAGCCATTAAGGAGCCAATTAATTTGTCAATAGAAAGTTGAGTTAAATCATGTGCTTCTTCAATGGCTGTGACTTTGGGGGTCCAAACATTAGTTAATGATCTTAAGAATTTTCTTACTGTTTCTTCATTTGTAAGAATCTTACCTAGTGAATTCAGTCCTACTATTATGTATAAAAAATGATTATACATTTGAGTTATATTTTCATTAGGAAGTATTTTAAATTGTTCATATTAAGAAACAAGAATATCTATTCTAGTTTCTTTAACTCTATCAGTTCCTTCATATGTTAGTTGTAGTTTATCCCACATTTCTTTTGTAGTTCTACAAGCAGATAATCTATTAAATTCTCTTTTAGATAGAGAACAACATAGATAGTTCTTGACTTTGTAATTTAAAGGCATGTTTCTCTTATCAACTATAGAAAGAGCAAAAGTAGTCTCACCAAGTATAGTAAAGTCACATTGTTCCATTACCTGCCATAGATCAAAATCTATGCCTCTGATGAAGCATTCCATCCGCATCTTCCAATGCTGATAGTCCTCACCATCAAAGAATGGTGTTCTTGTAACAGATTGACCTTCGTAGTTGTGGCCTTCAGGTGCCATCTCTTCTCAAATCTTTCGATTCGTCTGAGAAGACCTCGCTCTGATACCACCTGTTGGATCGAGATGGCCCTTATGATTTCTAGAGGGGGGGGGGTGAATAGGACTTCTTGCGCTTAAAAAAAATTATTTCAAATTAGATAACACTAAGTAGAGTTTTTAGCATTTAGTGTAGGTGTGAAAACAATGTAAACTTGGCGGAAACAATCCACAAATGCACAAGAATTTTTATCCTAGTTCGGACCTTCCCACATGGAAGTCCTACATCCAGTCCTCAAGTAAACCACTTGAGATTTCACTAACTACCAAGAATACTTGGCCTTCTCTCACCTTTGAGATGAATTACAAGCCCACTTTCTCCCAAGCAAGCCTTCTGTAACGACCCTCTTTATACCGGTATGATTATACCAATCCCCATTGGTACAAAGGGCGTCATTACAATGGGATAATAACCCAACACTAAACGATAAGTTGATATGTACATGAATACATATGAGTACAACAGAATTAAAAGAAATAACTCATTCTCATTCCATCATCATCACACCATTCCACAGTCTATTATAGCAAATGAAAGAAGAAATGACAATGTCCACATTATTACAATTCCAAAAGAAATACATTGTCTATTACATTGTCCATAAAAACATTATTCATACTATGAAAAAGAAATTACAACTATCTAGTAAATCCACAAAAAGACTACTCCTCGTGCTCGGGATGCTCCTCGCTACTCCCTCTCCAGGTACGGGGCACCTATCACCTCTACGCCGAAGCAAGTAGTTAAAAGTCCTACAAAGATCTAGCAAGCTAAGGACACACACCTTACACATATCACACACATACTAACTATTAAGTAATAAGGAACACATACTATCTTTTACATCATAATGAATTACATGCACATGCTTTATACAATTATCATCATACATAAACTGCTAAAAATGTTTTAGACTAACACATGCTCATTCTAAATCATGGATAATAAACCTACACCTATACATGTTTTCTACACATAACATATCCTACGATTCATGATTCAAGTACTAATCATATCATTGCACAATTTTACTAACTTAGAACATGAAGTTATGTACAAGATAATGAACACTCCTAGCATGATATCTAACAAATTTCACTTGCTTTTTTCACATTTAATTACACATTTAACTTGCTGTTTTAATGTAAATAATTCACATTACACATGATATCACATTTTATTAAACATGAATTGAAGGTTTAAAACAATTCAAGTCGGTTAGCAAACTATATACAATTGAAGCATGAAACTATGTACTAAGTAAATAGCATATCTAGTATGGAATCTAGACATTCTTTCATATATTTATCACAATTATACTCATACTTGCTTGCTGTTTGCATGAATTCAACACAATCACATGGATTTACATTTATTCACAGCTATCTCATTCATTTAACAATTCTACATGCTCTCTTTCATATTGCATAGTTTACATGTTCACATACACATATTCATTACTGTCCTACATGAATGTTATTAAACTATGTAACATGATATTACATTAAAATATTAAAACATGAATATATACAATTTCTTTTTACTTGGTTTTCACATGCACTTTATACTCTCCCTTACACATCCATTCTCGCATTTCCACATAGTTTCCTCTTGCACTTTCACTATCACATGTCATATCATTTGCACTTACCACGTGCCACATTCACATGTCACTTTACAATTTATTCACATTTTTATACTTAAGCTGTCGTTGACACATAGTCTAACTACCATCTAGAGGACGCACACCCATTTCATGTAGCATATAGCACATAGCACATAGCACTTCACTTGGCACATATCCGCCACCTGGGCAAGCTAGTGGCGAATCTTGATAACTGCACAGACCAAGAGAAGCCCTCTCCACCTTATCCAGTGGTACTTGTCCATCTCTAGGGTTTCATCCTAATGCCCTTAGGATATTTCATAACGTTGAGCCTCCCATAGGGACTTTTCTATGGTACGGTTCTCAGATCTCTTTGGCAGCAGTGTCAATCTCGGCTCAATTTTTACATTAGTCACATTATCACATCTATCCCATTGTTTTACGCACTTATACACACGCTTTAATACTTTATCACATGTACTTTGCATAAAATTCACATTTCAAGTTGTGGGATTCAACCTTACTGTTTAACAGGGATGAACAACTCAAAATAGAATATTAACATGCTGTTAACAACGAAATTTACATGATTAAACTAAAAACATGCTCATTATAATCAATTTCACTTGTTGTACCACAAATAGTATCTACTGTTGTCACATCAATACGAAATTTTTATTACATGTTGCATACGGTTAGTATATCACATATCAAATTTTCCAGATTTTTTTGAATAGTAAATCTAATTTTACTAATTAAGATAGATTTCAGGCATATATCTCAAGAATTTGACTTAATCGGATTTAATAGTAAAACAGTAGTATCTACCAGTTTCTAAACATGGAAACAATCATTATACGAACATGGAAAATTTATAAAACCCTAATATACACTGGATCTAATTCTTCAGGAAATATCATGGTCAATTCATGCTTATTGTCCAGTTACAAAATTTTTAATAAATAGAACTAAGTACAGAAATTCAACTTGTCCTCCTGATATGACCTAATGACTGCTCCTGACGACATATAATTTATACAACATGCACACATATCAAGAAGTCCAATAAACGCATTATAGATATTAACAATACTTCTTTAAAACCTTGAAGAACTTGGCGGCACAGTGTGTGCCGCCAACAGTGTTAACGACACAGTCTGATGCCGCCAACACAGGAACTTGGCAGCACACATGTGGCCGCCAACTTCATGTCTGCAGAGGACGTAGACAGAACACAATGCAAAGGGAATTTGGAGGTTCCAGGAGCCGAGAAAAATTCGTAAAAATACTAGGACCTAAGGGGACATGAGTAGGGATGACATGCATAGGTTACTTTCCTCTAAATAAATCCACGGAGATAAAATCTTGTTGAAGAAGCCCTCCTCAGCCCAGCCAAGAAGGTGCTCAAAACCTCTCTAGATCCGGTCCTTCTGTTGATGTAGATTGATCCTCGGAGTTGGGGTTGCTTCCTCAACGTATGGAGTATCTTTTAGTCGGTGTAGGTTGCCAGAAAACTCCTCCAGTCGCCAGATCCAGCTCTCCAAAGGTTTGGTTTTCCCACAGAAAAACCCTAGCTTCTCCAAAGACCAAAAAGACTTGACTCGACCGAAATAGAGTGATTTAATAGAGCTGGGTGGGTTGGGTACGCATTAGAGTAAGTCTCCTACCATTAGAGCTAGGTTTCCTAAACTGGAACCGGGAGAAACGCGGGCGTACCAAATTTGAAACCGCCAGAAAACTGGGAACTAGGCGTCCACATCTGGTGCCGCTAATAGGGGGTTGGCGTCCATCGATCTGGATGCCAACTTCCCATGGCCATGCAGTTAGTGGCATGCATGTTGCCGCCAACTTGGCATTTCGGCCAGAAAACAGTAATACATCAAACAGATGTGCCATTACATCACAAACAATTTAAGGGTATTGAAATAAGTAAATATCATATGCACAGAGATAAACTTTATTATATATATATATGTACACAACATAATTACATACAATATTTATTGATTTAAATGAACATAATATGTACATCAACAATTAGATAATGCATGCTCATTTAAATATATTACATGTACAAAATAACCTCATGAGTACCTACAAGATATATAGCAAAAATTACATATCATATGCACAACGTTACTTAAATATAATATACATAGAATTTAACTAAGTACAACATATGTATAAAATTAGCTAAGCACTTACACTCACAGAAAATAATATATATACATACATATACACATGAGTAGTTAAATATTTATAATATGCACAATCTAATACACACCACTATACACATAACAAGCAAATACCATACACACAATATAAAATGAACAAAAATTCGGGGACCTTACACTCTCCCCCCTTGAAAAAGATCTTCATCCTCGAAGATCGGATCGAGTGCCTCTGGTGACGTCGTCAATGCCATCTCCGGCTAACACATTCTCCTTGACTGGTGTTGCTAGCTTCGTTGCTGGAACACGTCGCAAACAAGCTTCTTCAATCTTGGACACTCTTTGATCCGATGGTCCTGGCTACCACACTTGAGACATCTTCCTTCCTTTAACCAACACACATCTCCACCATGACGCTTACCGTAGTGTACACACTCGGGCTTCTCGCTGCATGGTACCATAGCTGATTGTTGAGCTTCTATGATTTCTTCATCTTCCTATTTTGTCACTAGAATGGTTCTGGTACTAACTTCTTCTGAGCTTCCTTTTCTTCCTCGTACGAGTCCATCCTACTCTCCTGCCTACTCGCTGCACTGAGAGCCTCTTCCAAAGTGCGGGGGTCAGACTCTAAAAGTCTAGTTCTCAATGATGGTTTGAGCCCCTTCATGAAATTCTTTACTTTGCGACTCTGCTCATACCTCCTAGCCTGAGCACTACGTCTACCACATCCAGCCATAGCCTGCAAAACAATTAATCTAGTTAGAATCTAAGTTACTAAATCATAACTATTTTCCTTAACTATCTTCCATTCATTAGTAGTACTTTCTACATATATGGACAAATTCTATAAAGACTTTGCAATATTGTGAAGATGATGGTTTATTCATGTACAATCTCAACCTTGGTCTCTAATACCATCTCTCTAACGACCCTCTTTATACCGGTACGATTATACCAATCCCCATCGGTACAAAGCGTCATTACAGTGGGATAATAACCCAACACTAACGATAGTGATTGTATGTACATGAATACATATGAGTACAATAGAATTAAAAAAATAACTCATTCTCATTGCATCATCATCACACCATTCCACAGTCTATATAGCAAATGAAAGAAATGACAATATCCACATTATTACAATTCCAAAAGAAATACATTGTCTATTACATTGTCCATGCAAATAACATTATTCATACTATGAAAGAGAAATTACAACTATCCAGTAAACTCCACAAAAGACTACTCCTCGTGCTCAGGGATGCTCCTCGCTACTCCCTCTCCAGGTACGGGGACACCTGTCTCACCTGTATGCCGAAGCAAGTATGAGTTTAAAAGACCCAGCAAGCAATCAAAGGATACACAACCTTACACATATCACACACATACTAACTATTAAGCGATAAGGAAACACATACTATCTTTTACAACATAATGAATTACATGGCACATGCTTTATACAATTATCAACATACATAAAATGCCTAAACATGTTTTAGACAAACACATGCTCATTCTAAATCATGGATAATAAACCTACACCTATACATGTTTTCTACACATAACATATCTGCGATTCATGATTCAAGTACTAATCATATCATTGCACAATTTTACCAACTTAGAACATGAAGTTATGTACAAGATAATGAACACTCCTAGCATGATATCTAACCAATTTCACTTGCACTTTTCACATTTAATTACACATTCAACTTGCTGTTTTAATGTAAATAATTCACAATTACACATGATATTACATTTTATTAAACATGAATTTATGGTTTAAAACATATTCAAGTTGGTTAGCAACTATATACAATTGAAATATGAAACTATGTACTAAGTAAATAGCATATCTAGCATGGAATCTAGACATTCTTTCATATATTTATCACAATTATACTTATACTTTGCTTGCTGTTTTGACATGAATTCAACACAATCACATGGATTTACATTTATTCACATGCTATCTCATTCATTTAACAATTCTACATGCTCATCTTTCATATTACACAGTTTACATGTTCACATACACATATTCACTTACTCTACTACATGAATGTTATTAAACTATGTAACATGATTCTAAACATGATATTACATTAAACATATTAACACATGAATATATACATTTTTCTTTTTACTTTGGTTTTCACATGCATTTTATACTCTCATTAATATTTACTCTCCCTTAGATATCCATTCTCGCATTTTCCACATAGTTTTCTCTTGCACTTTCACTTATCACATGTCATATCATTTGCATTTACCACATGCCACATTCACATGTCACTTTACCCTTTAGTCACATTTTTATACTTAAGTTTCCATGACACATAGTCCTAACTACCATCTAGAGGATGCACGCACCCATATCACGTAGCATATAGCACATAGCACATAGCACTTCACTTGGCACATACCTGCCACTTGGGCAAGCTAGTGGCGAATCTTGGTAACGGCGCAGATCGGGAGAAGCCCTCTCCACCATATCCAGTGGTACTTGTCCACCTCTAGGGTTTCATCCTAATGCCCATAGGATATTTCATAATGTTGAGCCTCCCATAGAGACTTTTCTATGGTACAGCTCTCAGACCTCTATGGTAGCAGTGTCAATCTCGGCTCAATTTTTACATTAGTCACATTATCACATCTATCCTATTTTTTACGCACTTATACACATGCTTTAATTCTTTTTCACATGTACTTTGCATAACATTCCTATTTCAAGTTGTGGGATTGAACCTTACTGTTTAACAAGGATGAACAACTCAAAACAAAATATTAACATGATGTTAACAACGAAATTTACATGATTAAACTAAACATGCTCATTATAATCAATTTCACTTGTTGTACCACAAATAGTATCTACTGTTGTCACATCAGTACCAAATTTATATTACATGTTGCATACGGTTAGTATATCACATATCAAATTTTCCAGAATTTTTTGAATAGTAAATCAAATTTTACTATTTAAGATAGATTTCAGGCATATATCTCAAGAATTTCAGTTAATCAGATTTCATAGTAAAACAGTAGTATCTACCAGTTTCAAAACATGGAAACAGTCATCATACGAACATGGAAAATTTATAAAACCCTAATATACATTGGATCTAATTCTTCAAGAAATATCATGGTCAATTCATGCTTATTGTCCAGTTACAAAAATTTTAATAAATAGAACTAAGTACAGAAATTCAACTTGTCCTAAGGATATGACCTAATGACTACTCCTAACCACATACAATTTTTACAGCATGCACACATATCCAGAAGTCCAATAAACACATTATAGAGATCAAGCAATACTTCTTTAAGACCTTGAAGAACTTGGCGGCACAGTGTGAGCCGTCAACAGTGTTAACGACACAGTCTGATGCTGCCAACACGGGAACTTGGCGGCACACATGTGGCCGCCAACTTCATGTCTGCAGACAACGCAGACAGAACACAATGCAAAGGGAATTTGGGGGTTCCAGGAGCCGAGAAAAATTCCGTAAAAATACTGAGACCTAAGGGGACATTAGTAGGGTTGACTTCCATAGGTTACTTGCCTCCAAATAAATCCACAGAGATCAAATCTTGTCGAAGTAGCCCTCCTCAGCCCATCCAAGAAGGTGGTCAAAACCTCTCCAGATCTGGTCCTTCTATTGATGTAGATTGATCCTCGGAGTTGGGGTTGCTTCCTTAACATATAGAGTATCTTCTAGTCGGTGTAGGTTGTCAGAAAACTCCTCCAGTCATCGGATCCAGCTCTCCAAAGGTTTGGTTTTCCCACAGAAAAACCCTAGCTTCTCTAAAGACCAAAAAGACTTGACTCGGATGAAATAGAGTAATTTAATAGAGTTGGGCAGGTTGGGTACGCATTAGGGTAAGGCTCCTACCATTAGAGGTAGGTTTCCTAAACTGGAACTAGGAGAAATGCGGGCGTTACCAAATCTGAAACTGCCAGAAAACTTGGAACTAGGCGTCCACATCTGGTGCTGCCAATAGGGGTTTGGCATCCATCGATCTGGACGCCAACTTCCCATGGCCATGCAGTCAGCGGCATGCATGTTGCCACCAACTTGGCATTTCGGCCAGAAAACAGTAATGCATCAAAACAGATGTACCATTACATCACAAACAGTTTTATGGGTATTGAAATAAGTAAATATCATATGCACAGAGATAAACTTATATATATATATATATATATATATATATATGTACACAACATAATTACATACAATATGCATGGATTTAAGTGAACATAATATGTACATCAACAATTAGATAATGCATGCTCATTTAAATATATTACATGTACAAAATAACCTCATGAGTACCTACAAGATATATAGAAATAATTACATATCATATGCACAACATTACTTAAATATAATATACATAGGATTTAACTAAGTACAACATATGTATAAAATTAGCTAAGCACTTATACTCATAGAAAATAATATATATACAAACATATGCACATCAGTAATTAAATATTTATAATATGCACAATCTAATACACACACTATACACATAACAAGTAAATACCATAGGCACAATATAAAATGAACAAAAATTTGGGGCCTTACATCTTCCCTTAACCAGGGGTACAACAACTACCTACACTGGTAGGTCTTCCCTTCACAAGAGGGGCACTGTAGGGAACAAACCCCCTGCGGGTAGACTGATCACAGAAGTATAAAACTTGAGTGTCTGCTCAAAAGAAATGAACAGACACAGAGAAACAGAAAGGTATACAAATGTGGATTGACGCTCTACACTTTCTGAATCTATGTGGGTGGACTGAAAAAGATTTACAGTCACACAATGATGCCACCCAAAGAAGAAAGAGACTTCTACAAGAACAAGTGAGCTTGAAGTTGTGGACTTGAGGAAGCAGCTCTCTCTCTTTCAATGTAGTAGAAGGCTTGTGGAGACTTTCGCTTGAGAATGCAGATGTGAGTGTGTTGTTGTTGTTTTGTTTCTTGTGTTGGTATGTCTATTTGTTCAAAAGCTCCAGCTTCTATATATACTTCAGAAGCTTTGAGTGTCTGTTTGAAAATGCCCATTAGAAAACTAGCCGTTTGAATTATGGCCGTTGATCCTTCAGATGTGGGTGCTGTTGAGATACTTGTTATTCTACTATTCTTCAGCTTTTTGGCTTTCTAATGTCTTCAGACTATGTTTGTAGCTTCACAGCTTGAACGACAGTCTATATTTAATGTTCTGTGAAATTCCATGCTAGAAACATGCTCAGTAAATGTTCTGCAATAAAGGACAAGACAAAAGAAAAGATACCTCCATATTTTCTGAGGTAGATTAGTTAGAAATATATGTAAAGTATAAAAATCTCAGATAGACAGATGTTCAGTGCAATAAAAGATAGACAGACAGTTGCATCAGAAGGTCAGGTGAGGTTCTGACAGTGGTATGTGAGTCTATCAGATACCCCATAGGCCTGATGGCATTAATTGCAAGACAACTGCTGAATAAACAAGAACTGAACTTTTGATAGAAAAGCAAGAGACCAATTTGTATAAATATTTCAGATCTTTTTAAGAATATTTTTTTGTGATCACTTAGAATATAATATATCCTACCTAACATAATATTTTAATTGATAGTAATCAAGACAGAACATTATTTTGTAGGGTAAATAGGTATTATACATTCTGTAAAAGATCTCATAGGGATAACAATCACATTAGGAAAGCATACATGCATGATTTCATGGATCTTATGAAATAATAATTTTATACCAGAAAATATCTAAGTACAGAAGTTGTCAGGAAAGTTGGAGTCAAAAAGACTTGTACTTCGACTCTCTTGGAGTCGGAGTCAAACAAACAATAGATACAACTTCGACTTCTAGGGAGTCGGAAAACAATACATAGACTTCGACTTCTCAAGAGTCGGAGTGAAGACTTTGACTTTTTTGGAGTCAGAGTGATGACTTCGACTTTTCTGAAGTCGGAGTGACATGATCAGTCGATACCTTACTTCAACTTTAGGAGAGTCGGAGTCTAGGCTTCGACTTCTGGAGGAGTTCCAAGGAGTTCAACACTTCGACTTCTCAGAGTCGGAGTCCACAGTCGGAGTTAGTATGGTACATAGTATACTCTGTGGACTTAGGAAATTTCAAGATAGTGTTGATACATAATATTGTACAAGTTATGTTTTTTGTGATATATTCCAGTAGATTTGTTTTGTAGAATGTTTTTAAAAGGGTTTTGTCATAGCAAAATCACCATGTTAAAATAGTTTAAAATCTTAAAAAATTTTCTCAAGGGATAGTTGCTCAACATAACACTCTCTCTCTCTATGCTTGGCCTTGATCCCCCCGTCCTCTGTGTTGGATTGCTTCGATGGATGCCTTCTTGAGATGAGACAGGAGCTTTATAGCCTTGGTGCAGTCCCTTTACGTGGGAAACAAGTGCACAGAAACCTAGTGTTCACCCAAGGTTGCCACATGTCTAAAAGTCCTTGTCCTTATAGCCACTTGGATGAAATGGTATTTGGTAATAATAGAGTTTCCCAAAAGTCTTCAGAGATAAATCACACCCTTTGAAAATCATACCCTTTACATTTATGAGTTTTCACGCAATGTGTGTTGACACAAGTTTGTATGTGTGTCGACACAACTGACTAAGTATCAGTTCCAACTTATTAGGCGGAAACATGTGTCGACCTAATTAACAACTAGTGTCGACGCAACTGTGACTTTGTTCTTCAGGAGCTTACTGGGCAGACTATGTATGTCGACCTGACTTCCAATGTGTGTCGACACAACTGTGACTTTGTTCTTTAGGAGCTTATTGGGCAGACTGTGTGTCAACCTGACTTCCAATGTGTGTCGACACAACTTTGACAAAATTGTGTAAACCTATATGTATAAAGTGTGAACCATCAAAACATGTCATTATCATCCAAATATGAAATATGAGGTATCAAAAACATGTTTCTTAATCATTAATATAATATGTACAGTATGTCATCATCAAAATCAAAGTATGAGTGTTTAGACATCATCCACAACCACATGTTTTAGTCATCATCCAAATCAATACACAACTCAACATCCTTCAACAAATATGCAATATGACATCAGATTGTGTATAATATGTCATCATCAAAACACACAACTCAACAATCTCCCCCTTTTGATGATGACAAAACATGACAACTTCCTTTAAAAACATGATAACATTCTTTCACATAATAACATTCTCTCCCTCTTTTTGACAACATTAAAAAGAGTGAAAGGACCATGCAATGCAATGTGAATCTCCCCCCCCCCCCCACCATCCTTTTTTTTTAAGCTTTCTCTGTTTAGAACAAACTCCCCCTTAATCAGTGAAATGAATGGTTTCCCCTTTTCTTATAATAACACAAGATGATGTGAGATTGATTGATTGAGCAAGACATCAACTGAGAGCAAGAATGGTATTGCTCCTCCTAAAAGTGAGACTATATTGCAAGGAGCACAAATAATTTGATCTTCAAGGAGTGTGAAGATAGCAAGATACACAATGATTTTAGTATATGAGAGAGAATATTATTGTACCTTTCATAATGTGCGGCAAGGGTTAAGAACGAAAATGATTTTTGATTGAGTTCTTATGTCAGTTATTTATCATAAAAAATCACTTAAAAAATTTTATTTACAAATGTGACATGATTTGTGTGACCTAAATTGAGTTGTTAAGAGTGTATATCATTAGAAAATCAAGGTTTTGATCTTAACATAATGTAGAATAACTCTTTAACATTCTTGAACAACATGAATTCTTTTTTAGGTTAGCTGCACTCTGTATATCTTTTTCATTTTCTATTCATTTCTTTCATTTGTGATATTTCAGAAAATTTAGCAAAAATGATTAAATTCATATTTTTCTATGCAAGCACACACACTTACTCAGTGCAAGAGTGCCTGACTACTATGCATATTAACCATTTGTTTGCTTCTTTTTGAATAGAGATAACTTAGAAGCACCTTTTGACTCAAGTACAACCACATCTCAGGTGGAATAACATGGTTATTCAGTGTACTAATCATTGCTCTGTAATTTTCCTTGAAATCTTTCTTTTCCTGAAAATTTTCTTTCAGAACTTTTATTACTTTTCATTAGGTGACAAGTAGATTTTCCGTTGATAGATCATGGTCTTGAGTTGTTAAGATTTCATTCTTAGTATGTGTTAAAAACAAAACTTCAATATTACATATGATATACAACTCATGACACTCATGTGTCTACTTAAAGTGTTTTGTAATAAAAATTCTAAAATAAGCTTTAAGGATAATGATAGACACATGACTCTAGATCTTATTTTTCATCTTCATGTTTAATCCAAGAGCACAAATATTTAAGATATTTAAAATTTTATTTCTCATATAAGGATATCAATGGAACCTTGCATGGATTTGAATGAAACATGAAGTGTTGATGATTAAGATTCAAGAGAGTGATTATGATTGTTTTATTTCATGTAATATGAACATCATCAAAACACCACAACAATTTCAGAATTTTATATGATTTGCCCTCAATTTATTATTTAAGACAGATTCAAGAATAGCATTTCTAAAAACAAATCTGAAGAAATTGTGTGGATGCATGATGTTTAATGTGTCGACACATGACATTGAAAACCTAATTAGAATGCAACAATAGTAGACTGGTGTCGACACAAGGTCAAATGTGTGTCGACCTGCTTATGATCAAAGTCATTTGGTGTCGACACATGAGCAGATGTGTGTCGACCTGGTTATGATCAAAGTCAATTTTTTTTGTGTTTTTCCAGTTACAACCAATTTTGACATTTATTGAGCATCCTTTTTCAAAGACATTTTTGCCTTTTCAACATTACTCCTCCTTAGCATGTGCATGCTATAAAGAGTTTGCAAGTAATTCTAGCATGATTATGCACAGGAATCATGGGCACAGTTAGGCAAGTATGATGACAGAACATGATTCCAATTTTTAAGCCAAATAGTCATTGGGGGAAGCAACAACAAAACACCTTTTTCATTGTTCAGATAAAAACTAAAAGAAAATTCTTTCCAACTCAAACAATTCAAATTTGAAATGATAAGAGGTTTTACCTGAACAATCTTCAATTCTTTTTCAAATATTTTACATGATCTCCAATCAGTTTTTGCCTTGCACATCCAATGCTTTGAATCCATGTATAATGTATGGCTGTAAGGCTTCTCAGCTTGCTGATCAAGCTAGTCTTGAGACCCATATTTGTTTGGGTCCTACAATGGAGAAAAAATCAGATTTGAGCATTAACTTCTTAATCCAAAAAAAAATTATTTTTGGTATAGATACATTTCTTTCATTAAAGGAACTGTGAGCAACATTAGTTCTAGACTTTCTCTTTGTCTTGTTCAATGCATCTATGTTTTCATAAAATTTTCTATTTTTTTAGATTTTTTAGATCATGCTAGTGTCAGGTCCATGATCATATATATATATATATATATATAATAATATTCATTTCTACACCTACTAGGTACATATTTGCATGCGATGTAAATATACGCTAAATATTTATGTGTGACGTGTATTATTTATCTAGGATACCAATGAAAAGAAAAACCCCTCTATTAATAATATATTAGGTTAGTAAGAGTAAGGTAATAAGATTGACCCACATGGTCTTCCATAATTATATGTTAGATGTCTTTTCTTGATATAGACTGAGTTGGTAAAGTCCCTTCGGGCTCGCGTATATTGGGACTTGATATCTGGCCTACGATATGGAGATGTCACCGGTGACTTAAGGACATGGTATGCTTGGCCGAGTCCCTCGGGAACATATCATCGAATCATACTCATCTTGTCACATCCCGAGAATTACACAGCGGAATATTATTTGAGATAAATAGTAAAGTTGACATTCCGGGATGTGAGCAGTCGACAAATAAGCCTCATGCTAGCGAGCATTAGATGTGCTGTCAACACAATTATAATAGGGACCACAAAATGAACGCAACTAAACTTGTATTCCAATCTCAACAACTTGTTTTGTTTCATAATAACTAATACAATTCTTTCATTGTAGCATTACAGGACTAAGACTCAATAAAAGGAAAAGTACATGTAATCTCACTTCCTACTACACGATCTACACTCAATCTAACTATAGATAAGCACACATGCTGGGACACTCATCACTCGGACGCATTCCCATCATCAACGTGGTCTTCTTCTTGAATTTCATAGTCACCTCAAAGGTTGAAAGTAGGGAATGAGCAAACTAGCCCAGTAGGATTTATGTCTCAATGTGCGGGCAATGATGTAAGTGATTAGCAATTTAGAACTAGGTAAGCACGAATTATCAAGTTATGCATGAACGATAAATCCCATTTAACACGATACACAAACAAGATAGATGGAATGATAATGATAGAACAAGATCTAGAAAAAGGTAACATGATAGAACTAGCAATAGATTACTTTGCACAAGCATGTAAGATATCACTTGATGTCAATAGTTTTCAAGAACGTAAGATATCACTAATTGCAATAAATACAGGATGGCCATATAACACAAGCAAGCAAGCACGCACGAGCACGAACTTTTAACACGATTCACTTAATCAGGCACGAAGACACTAATGTGCAGCAATGAAAGATCCACCTTGAAATGCACACAGGACACGTGTATGTGGTTTTTGTATCAAGCATTCAACACGACACTATTTCCCAGCACAGATGCAATGCCAGTAATCATTATACCCCATGGTTAACAGTATATTTCTGACTCACCGTCATTGGGGCTAGACTGGAGCCCTTGGACATTCGTCGTGCCCGATCAACATTTCACTTAATTTCAAATGTAGATACCCACAGTCATTCATGGCCAATAAGAGTTTCAAGATGTAAGCAATGGTAATGTCATGATGATGATATGAAGAGGTAGCAAGTCATGCGAACATGACCTCATGATAACAATAATCAAGAGATAATTTCGTCAGCATAACGACACGATTTATACTTTAGTCAACTCTTTTACATTAATGGTTTAAGTCAAGGTTATGAATCACACTCACAAGAACAAGATAAGAGAGGAAGTGCACGCTATCTTTAAAGAACTTCAATGGTACAACCAACTTGGTGTCCGTGAGGAAATCCACAGAGTACAAAGATTTACGGGGGTCTTAAGAGAAAGGTCACTAGTCTACCAATACAGAATGATCGACTGAGAGTTTCCAATCCCCCAAGAAAGGCTGCCTATATGTGCAAATGTGTAGTGTAGCACGTGTCTCAATCCACAATCCGTCGGTTTTAAACATACGGAAAGCAAGTAACATGATGACTTGATATTAAAACATGCACTTAACTCGATCATGATTTGCAGTATTTTTAAGCTGACATTCATTCACTTTAGTAAGCTAGAACAGCAAGATGATCAATCAATCATTGCAAGAATATATCATGTCATTTAAGAGTAAATAGAATAACCCTTCATGTTGTTATGGCTTTTTCATGGGTTAACAGGTTTTAAGCCACTGGACAGACTGTACACACATATCATAACCATAACATGCAAACCTTACACTCTAGACAGAGCAAAATAGGTCTCGGGTAGGCTCTTTAAATCGACGCATAGTCATCGCGGTTTAGAGGTGTTCGATACGACCAATCGATTGAGAACATAAACACAACAGTTTACCTTGATGCGTTCATGGCCATTGGTCTGGAAACGCAACGGTCATGATGGACGTGTTCATGCAAGTCTTCTTAAATATGAAATAAGCACGAAAATGAAGGGTAGGAGAAAACAGTAGAATCGCGACAACATACATGGTCGCGTTCTTGACATGCATTGAAAACGATACTACACATAGTTTGAGGTAGTCGGAACTTGTCAGAACAGGTCCAAAACTGCGACGACATAGGCTGTCGCCTACTAGGTAATAGTGACGGTTTAACCTGTCGTGGTACCAGTGCCTAAAACGCGACGTCTGCACTGGTCGCGTTTTAGGGTTCAGCCCGAAAACGATGAAAACTGTACAAGCCTGCTTGCAATGCTTATAACTCACGAACTAGGGTACTTGGGACAAAACTATGGTCATGAAAGTTGTTGGATACGAGGAGTAGAAGAGAACTATGCCTTTGGTTCCACATGATTTGGCCTCGAGATGCGTAAGAAATGACATGAACTTAAAACGCCTTTATCATGCATGACCTTTGAAAAACGCTTAATACACCATGCATACTTGCTAAAAATTAGGGAAAATGCATGCACATGAAAGTAGACTCGAAGAACTTCATGATGGTATGTGCTTTGATTGGGTTTGGCCCAAGATAACCTATCTTTGGTCGAGTCTAAGAAAGGTCTTTTGCATATCAATGCAGAACGTAGGTGGGGAAGAAGAGCTCCGGTTGGGGGAGATTTCCTCCTCCTCTAGTGCTCAAGAATTGCTCGTCACGACCCCATCAAGCTAGTAACTCATCCCCAAGGGTTTCTTGACAAGTATTTAGGCATCTAGGGTTGTTTAGAAGTCCTAATGTGTATAGGAAAGAAGGGTTGCAGTTTTGGGTTTTGCCTTTCCATGTTTTGATGATTTCGATCCCCAGTAGAGTGGCATGGCTATTAGGAAACCCTCTAGTATGGTTAGACATGAATTTGGGTTGCTATGTAGGGCTAATTACTTTTGAACTTGTCCTAATTGCCTCTTCCTATTTTCTGCTCAATTAGGGTTACAGATTTCTAGTGTATTTTCTTGCTTGATTTTATTCTTGGGCCAGAAGTTGTCCATTGGCCGAAATTTGATAATGGGTTATCAATACAAGTTGTTTTAAGTCCCCTCATCATTTTTATTTAATTTATGATGACATTATATTCCCATGATAATGGATTTCCGAATTGTTTCCTAATTCTGATAATTAGTCGCAACACGACTTATACTTGGTCAATCGGATTTTCCGTTGAACAAATTTCTTCATGAATCATTTGAATATATTGTTTAGGGTTAAACTATGATTTTTATAGAATTTTATGATGTGTTCTAGTACATACATTAATGGTACGTATGTTTTTATTATTTTGATAATATGGAAATTACCAATTTCCATTTATTTCTAATTTTCCATTACTGTATTTTTTTCGGGGTGCTACACATCTTGTAATGATGATCCTGACTTAACCAAACATCATGGTTGGCGGAGTCCCTTTATGCCATGATGATTTGGAGGTCAAATATGACGGGAATCACAAGGAGTTGTGATTGGCAAGAGTTGCCTACCTGTTGGGCTTGGTGTGATTGGTCGAGTCCCTCGAGGTCACACTAAGACGCCAATTGGATCCCCATCCTCGTTAGAAGTTTCCTGGAAACTTTTGATTCACATGCTGTCATGTGTCTCGTGAGAAAATAGTGGGAGTAAATCAAGATAAAAGTCTTTGTCTTTGCAAAAACTAAAAGTCTGCATGTTATTAATTTTCTGCTTTATCTTTATTTTAAAAAATATGTTGCTTTCAAACCCACTTCATGGAATACTAAATGCCAATCATCTCACTAGTTCAAACTATGCAGTTTGACTCTAAAATTCGAGAATTGTTCTCACATTGGAAAAAATCGCATATGCCCTCGATGAGATTGTGCTTGAGCCAATGGAAGGGGCTAGCGAGGAAGATGTTTCTTGCTATAAGAAGTATAAAGAAGACTCAAGTCTTGCTCAGTGTTACATGTTGGCCACTATGACTTCTGAGTTGCAGAGGCAACATGAGAAGATGGATGCACAATCCATTATCTTACATCTCCGCAAATTGTTTGAGGAGGAAAGGAGAACTTTGTGATATGAGATATCAAAGAGTCTCTTCCAGGCTAGGATGACTGAGGGGGCATCGGTTCAGAATAGAGCTACAAACGAAACCCAAAAATATGATTTTTCGACCCGATTTCAAAAATAATTATCGAATTTCAAAATTAAAAATGATACCGATTTCTTATCGGAATCAGTATCAATTTTTCCAATAATATATTGGTATCAGAATCGAAACAACCTCTTTTCAAAACTGATTTTCGATTTCGATTAATTAAAAGTTAAAAAATGACAAAAATAAAAGAAAACCCTTTCAAATCCCTCCCCTTGGTCCTTGCCGAGATATCCTGCCCTTCCTCCCCCTTCCTTTCTTCCCAACAAATCCTCCTCTACTTTGGTTTGTATCTATCATCGCCCTTGATTGTCATCGACAACCCCATCGGTGACCTCTCCAACCTACACAATCGGTGCTTCTCCCCTCAAGTATGTACACAACACACACACCTCTCCCTTTCTTTCTTTCTCTCTCTCTCTCTCTCTCTCTCTCTCTCTCTCTCTCTCTCACTTGGTTGGAGGAAGCTCGAGGGGGCTGTTGGGGGTTGAGCGCAGATCTCGGAAGAGGGGGGGGGTGATGGTTGTGCCCTGGCCGACAAGTCGGTGGACTAGATCCAAATGGTTGCACTGCTGGACTGGAGATGGGCATCCTCTTACTCTGCAGAAGAAAAAGTGACACTATTCGGTGGACTAGAACCTGGATGGCCTCATGATCTATCAACTCGAGATCATGGTGCTGTACCTCTTGATTGGAACCAAACCAGATCTCTACATGAAGATGAGTTATTGAGCAGATTGGCTAGATCGGCCCTGTTCCTTCACCCATCGCCATCATCCATTTCCTTCACAGATTCACACTAGAACAACACATAATCTTCATCACTACCTAATTCTTCCTTCATTCATGTCCTTCACCACCACTATTCTAATCGATCATTGTGTCGATGTTGTTGTGGTCTCGGTTGGACAGATGAGGTAGACAAGGGAAATTGGGTTTTTTGAGGGGGATGGCAGAAGTTCTAGATTGGAACACCCATGCCTCGTTATTCATAACTCAAGCTATTGTTGTGTAGAGCAGACGATTGGCTTTATGGATTCTTGTTTTTTTACATTTAGTCTCTGTAATATCAGCTATTTTGACATAAAATCTATGGTAAAAAATGCATATTTCATCTATGCACGTTTTAAATTGGACAACTCTATTTGTATGAATGTTGTTGAATTTTACAGTCAAATTTGGTAGAAATAACACATTCAAGAGATGACATAAAATCTATGGTAGAAAATTGGCATATTTCATCCATGCACCTTATTAAATTGGACAACTCTATTTGTATGAACATTTCTGGTAATTTACTTTCTATAGGATGATTTTTTATCAATAGACTACTTTTGTGTATACCACGTTAGCTTAAAAAACAATATCATTCGCTTATGATTCCCATAATTATGGACTTTGAAATTTTAATCAAAACTTGATTTGGTAATAAAAATTGAAGTCAGATTTCGATAATTGAAATCGAAAACAGAAAAAATTTCTAAAAGAAAAATGATACCGATTTCGATTTCGGTTCGGATAACGTAATCAGAATTAGATCGGAATCTGAAATGACTATTCCAACTATATCGGAATCAGAATTGAAAACATCAACGGTTATTAGAATCGGTATTAGAATCTCACGATTCAATTACTGAACCTGGCCCGGTTGTAGCCCTAGTTTAGAACCATGCTCTAAAGATGATTGAGTGGATAGAGCAATTAGTGTTTTTGGGACTTGTCCTAGAGGATGAGCTCTATGTGGATCTTATACTCTAATCCCTTCCAGATTCCTTTTCTCTGTTCATAATGAATTTCATTATGAACAAGATTGAAGCCACCTTGCCTGAGCTACTCAATATGTTGAGGGAAGATAAGGGCACGATCAAGAAGGAGAAACCAGTTCTCCATGTTGGTGAGATCAACAAGAAAAGGAAGGAAAAGAAGACCCTTAAGAAGGGCAAAGGCAAGTCACCTGGCAATCCAAAGGTTGCCAATAAAGATCCGGCAAAGGACAAATGATATTGCTTCCATTATGGTAAATATGGACATTGGAAGAGGAACTGCAAGAAATACCTTGTGGAAAATGCAAAGCAGAGGCTAGGAGTAGCTTCACATTTGTTCATGATTGATCTCCATTTAATTAGAAAATTATGGTAAGGCATTGGTATTAGATACCGGATGTGTATCTCATATCTGTAATATGTTGCAGACCTTGACAAGGCATAATAGATTGGAAAAGGGTGAGGTGGACCTGAGGATGGGAAATAGTGCAAAGGTTGTAGTTGTTGTCATTGGCGAGGTCACCCTTCGGATGCCCGATGGAGCATCTTTTGTTTTAGAAACAAGTTATTTTGTACCCTCTATTATTAGAAACATTATCTTAATTTCCTGTATGATAAGGATGGAATACAAATTTCTTTTTGAGAACAATGGTTGTTCTATGTTTCTTAATGATGAGATTATTATCAACGGATCTTTGATAAGTGGTTTGGACTTAATAGATGTTACTCCATATGTCATGAACATATAAACTATATCTAAGAGGAAAAGAGATGATGTGAACGATGCCTACCTTTAGCATTGTAGGATAGGTCATATCTATGAAGGAAGATTTCAAAGGTTGCTAAAAGATAGACTTTTGTGTCTGTAACACCTTGATTTTATTTATAAAAATAATTGGCTATTTATGTATAATGCATGATGACGTTCCAATTAATTCGATTATTACGTGCACTACCATTACTAAAATAAACCTTGGAAATAATCGCACATGAGGCCCCATAAATTAATAACTTAAATCAGTAAAATTATATCGATGAAAATGGATTAAAAGAATTTATATTATATTAAATAAATATATGGAATCATATATATGCATATATATATATATATATATTTCAATTATGACACAGTGATTACGTAAGGTAATAACTGTTCACCCTACGTAATGGGGGTTACGCCTTTACCTCCACCTACGTGGCTAATCCCAGTAAAATCTCCCCGTGATCAAACCCCCAACAACCACGTTTTCACGCACACCCCTTCCCCTTGGAGGATAAAACCTCGTTAATCCTTATCCCCCATTAAACCTTATCCTCTCGCACCTGCTGCTGCTATGCTCTGCTACTGCCGCTACTGCTTTACTGCTGCTACTGCTTTGCTGCTGCTGCTATGCTTTGCTACTACTACTGTTGCTTCCACTGAAGCTTGAGGAAGAGACAGGAGGAGGCTTTGGAAGCTATAGGAAGAGCTCCGGAAGCTTTGTTTTCCTTCCAACCAAGGTAGGAAATCTTCATCCTCTAAACACTTGATACTAGGAAATTTCCTTCCTTCTCCTTGCTATTCCAAGTCCAAGAAAGTTTGCCATTTGAGTGTTTGTTCTCAATAAGGGAGACCCCCATCCATAGCCATTAAAGTCCCCTCTTTCCCCTCCATTCACATGTACAAAAGAAAACAGAGCATCGTTTGGTTTGTCACCGGAATCGGTCGACCGACCGGTCAATTCGGTCGACCGATCCCTCCTTTTCCAGCCGCCCAAGAGAGAGAAAGAAGAGAGATGAGGGACATAAAGCCTCCCACTTCCCCAGAAAAATATATACAAGTGTAGTATAGTCATATATCTTCTATTCCTGCTCATTTATTTCCATTCCCAGGCCCAAAAAAATGGTGCGATTTGCATCCGTACGGGTCTGCATTTTTTCGGAATCGGTCGACCGACCTTGTCTTTTCAGTTGACCGATCCTACAGTCAAAACGCCTGGCTAAGTCGGTCGACCGACTTCCCCACATCGGTCGACCGATTCCACTATTGAAAACCCAGGTCCCAACACTGGCCAGGTCGGTCGACCGACCCTGCCATTTCGGCCGACCGATGTTACAATTTTTCAGACAGGTCTGTTCCTTCCTTAAGTGTCAGCATATACCCTGCAAGACTGCAAACTCATACCTTATTTACATTCCATATCATTTAAGTAAATGTTCATTTACTTAAGATATTACATATAAATAAGGAAGTACCCCCCATTTGAATCCAATAAAAATATCAGAAAAATCATATCTCTTACCAATAAAAAGTCAACTCTCCCACCGAAGAAGAAAAATGCGATTTTGGCGATTCCATCAAAATAGCGTCTTTCCAATCTCTCATAATTTGGCCTACCTAAAAATCTCATAATTCAAATAAACCTAGTAGAATGCTAGAAATCCAAGGTCCGGTGTGAAATGATAAATACACATATGACTTCTCCAAGGGAGCCCCCTCCTACTGAGACAAAAGTCAAACATATCCTACCCCTCCGATCGACCAATTTTCTCTGGAGTTCATACATGTTGTTTCAACTCGTTCCTTTCCTAGAATTCTCATATTATTTAGACTTGGACCAACCTTACTAACTAGCCTTACTTTGGCTTGCTATCATTATATCCTCACATTGAACTTGCTTTAATATTAGTATTACTTCAAGGTCTGCCCGAACTATATTAAAAAGACTGATCAAATGGAAATGGTGACACCTTGCGTCTTTGGACTCTACTGGACCAATGCCTGTGCAATGGGGCCGATCCAGTCCCGGGAGGAGCACTCGAACTCGGCCACTGAATCGGTCAATTCGAATTGTACCCGTCGAGAATGGATCTACTGGGTGTTTGGCATAACACCACCTACTGCTAAATTTAGTCTACATTTCCATAAACTGTATTATGGCATGAATTTCTTTACTGTTTAGTTCCGAGCAAATTCTTTTATGATATCTTCATTGAACTGTACTTCGATATCTATGTCGCGTCCTCTTATTGTCTGTTATACTTACTGCTCTTTTCCTACTACTGTCCAACTTATATTTTGCAATTTCCTACTGGGCATAATTGCTCATAAATTCTACTTTCCTTTCAGGCATCTCAGATGGATCTGACTCGCCAAGGGATTGTGTGCCGAGTGATCCATAAATTAGCAAACCTTACTTCTTTTTAGACTCCGTCACTTCAGTTGTTGTATATTTTAAATCTAAACTATCAGTACTTGTAACATTTTATTCCGCTGCAACTTTCTATGTATATATAAGACTGTCCCTGCTTATATTAACTATCTCTATTTGTATTAGCTCGATCTTTCTGTCACCCCCCCAAAAGTAGTATATGAGTAGGACGTGACAGGTGTTTCTTGGTATCAGTGCGGAGTTCCGCTAACCCTGGAAACAAATTGTGAGATGGGTAGAAATTTGGGAATTAGTATTAGAAATAGTTGAAATTATTTCATTCTTTTACAAATTGACATGTTGACTGTAACAGAATGGAGCCCAATGCACGCGATCGTCTGCTACTAGCTATGGATCTACTACGTCAGGATATCGAGCTTTACGCCCAAGCTCAACGTGAAGCCCACCTAAGGATTAAGGAAGAGGTGTTAAATTTAACTGGTGCTGCATTCATGGCAGGAAACCCCCCTGCATCGCTAGCTGCTATGAGTACAGTGATGATCAATTTAGACCATTTAAAGGAGGGCCAAGACCTATTATTACATCAAGTAGAAGTTTATTGGGATGCTATGACCGAAGCCGCCAGGGAGCTGTACTTCAACCAAAATAATGCTCAGGACTAGTCTTCAGGATCCACTACCAACCAGTTGTGAGAGATGAAGCCTAGGACTCACCTTTTGTGCCCCTCCTGCATGAGAATGCACTATTGTAGATAGCTAACTTTTAAAAAATAGGGGATGTTAAGATGTTGTGGAGGGAGGCTTTCTCTTCTCTTTTGAACTGATGTAAATGTTGGCCTACTAGTGGAAGGCATGTACAAATAGAATATATAAATATATCAACTTATGGTCATGTGTGTAATATTAACTGTGATATTTTGACTATCTCAGATTATCTTCCAAATTAACCATGGATGGAAGAGGTGAAGCATGGAAGAGAATGGAGAATACAGTTCAGGGGATAACGCGAGCATTAAAAATAGTAGCTCAGAACAACTCGCACAACGGAACCAATACCCTTAAGGAGTTTCGCAGTCTAAGTCCCCCTCGTTTCTCCGGAAGTACCGACCCAGATGAGGCTGAGAATTGGGTGAAAGAGATTACCAGAATTTTTAAAGCTATCCGGTGCCAGGAAGAGGACAAAGTTCGTTTAGCTACATTTCAACTAGATAGAGAAGCCCGAGCTTGGTGGGAAACCATAGAGACTACAATAGGAGATGTTGAACAACTGTCTTGGGAGGAGTTTGTTGAATTATTCAACGAACAGTATTTCTCGGAGGTAGTCCAAGAAAGGAAAGCAATGGAATTCCTTCATTTAAAACAACGAGGTTTATCGGTAGCTGAGTATGAGGCACAGTTTGCTTGACTATCAAGGTATGCCTCCCACATGATTGCCACAGAAAAATTGAAAGCAAAAAGGTTCTTGAATGGTTTACGTCCGACTTTGATCCCTCAGTTGGCCTCTCACTTGATTACCACTTATTCTGAGATGGTTAAGAGGGCCTTAGCTCTTGAAGCTGCCACTGAAATGGCAGAAAGGATTTCGGGGAAAACTCGTGGAGGCTATACCATGGGAGAGCGTAAAAGGAAGTATGAGGTAGGAAATGGATCTAGGCCTCAACAACCAGCCAAGAGGACAGGAAAGAATGCAATTGAAGTTAAGGACGCTTGTCATTATTGCCACCTCCGTGGGCATAAAGAAGAAAACTGCTGGAGGAAGCTAGGAGCTTGTCTGCGTTGTGGCAGTAATCAACATCGACTCCCCAACTGCCCTCTCTTGCCTAAGGTACCTTCTTCACAGAATCACAGGCCTAAGCAAGGAAGACTGCAAGCTATTCAAGGAGTGGAAGCCGAGCCACAAGAGGAAGGCGGTCTTGTGGAAGGTACAATTTCTGTGAACTCGAAATCTGCCTATGCTTTATTTGATTCCGGAGCAACACATTCTTTTGTGAGTCAAACATTTGCTAAATCTTTTGAAGAACATCTAGTCCCACTGTTGGAAAAATTAGAGGTTGCTACTCCCCTTAGTACAAGAAAAGAACTTAGCTGCTACTGTCCAGATAGTGCCATAATGATTGAGGGACGCAACTTTCCTGGAGATTTAATTTGTTTGGATATGTGGGAATATGATGTTATCCTGGGAGCTGATTGGCTATCCAAACATCATGTTCAAGTGGAATGCCATGCTAGACAAATAACATTTATGAATAAGGAAATCCCACCAGTAAGCTTTAAGAATCCCCGTGCTCAAGGAATACCACTCATATCGGCAATTAAAGCATGTAAGCTAGTGAAGAATGGATGTTAGGGTTACTTGGCATCAGTAATGTTGATAAACCAGAATGTCTCAGGTTTGGAACATGTACCCATAGTTCGAGATTTTCCTGACATATTTCCTGAAGAATTGCCTGGTTTACCTCCTAGTAAGAAAGTACACTTCACCATTGAATTAATTCCTGGAGCCACGCTAGTTTCTCGAGCACCATATAGAATGTCTGTAGAAGAATTAAAGGAGTTAAAAAGGCAGCTCATGGAATTGATTGATAAAGGATTTATCAGACCCAGTACATCTCCTTGGGGTGCTCCAGTCTTATTTGTCAAGAAGAAAGATGGAACTTTACGATTGTGTATTGATTATCGACAACTGAACCAGCTCACAATCAAGAATAAATATCCACTTCCCCAAATTGATGACTTATTTGATCAGTTGTCGGAAGCTCAATATTTCTCAAAAATTGATCTCAGGTCTGGTTACCACCAACTGAGAATTCAGGATGAGGATATCCACAAAACAGCTTTCCGAAGTAGGTATGGGCATTATGAATTTGTTGTGATGCCATTCGGCTTGACTAATGCCCCTGCTGCATTCATGCGGCTAATGAATGATATTTTTAGAAGTCACTTGGATCAATTTATTGTTGTATTTATTGATGATATCTTGGTTTATTCAAAAAGTGTGGATGAGCATGAGGAACACCTGCAGATTGCCTTACAATTATTAAGGGATCATAAGTTATATGCCAAGTTTAGTAAGTGTGAATTCTGGATGAAGCAAGTGACATTTCTGGGTCATGTTATTTCTAAAGATGGTTTGGCGGTAGACTCTTCTAAGATTGAAGCCATCCAGCATTGGGAACAACCTCGAACTCTCACTGAAATCTGAAGTTTTCTGGGTATGGCTAGTTACTACTGCCGATTTGTCAAAAATTTCTCAAAAATTGCTGCACCACTTACCCAGCTAACCCGGAAGGATGTGCCCTTTGTATGGAGCAATGATTGCGAGCACGCCTTCCAAAAGTTGAAGGAATGTCTAACCTCAGCACTAGTCCTAACCTTACCCATAATTGGAAAAAGTTTTGAAGTGTACACTGATGCCTCAACCATAGGACTGGGTTGTGTTTTAATGCAGGAAGGAAAGGTTGTTGCCTATGCATCCAGACAATTGAGAAACCATGAAAGCAACTATCCAGTTCATGATTTGGAACTTGCTGCAGTAATTTTTGCTCTGAAGTTATGGAGGCATTATCTTTATGGCAGTTGATTCATTGTATATTCTGATCATCAGAGTTTGAAGTATCTATTTTCGCAAAAAGAATTGAACATGAGACAAAGAAGATGGTTGGAATTCGTCAAGGATTATGACTTTAAAATTGAATACCACCCAGGAAAGGGCAACACTGTTGCAGATGCTCTCAGTAGAAACCCTGTGGCTCAGATGACATGTTTAATGGTTAAAGAATGGAGGCTTTTGGAGGAATTCTCTACACTGAATCTAGAAGCTAGACCACAAGACGATAAGGTAATGATAGTAAATCTGAGAGTTCAATCTGACCTTTTGATGCAAATCGGAACTCAGCAAGACAATGATCCTGCACTGATTGAAATTAGGGAGAACTTGAATTCTAAACCAGATTTTTGTGTTGATACTCAAGGGAACCTTCGATTTCGGTCAAGATTGTGTGTGCCAGATGATTCAAAGATCAAGAAACAAATACTGGAAGAAGCACACCGAACTTATTATACTATCCACCCTGGAACTGTCAAGATGTACCAAGATCTCAAGAAAAACTTCTGGTGGTGCAACATGAAGAAAGACATTGCAAGTTTCACAGCAAAGTGTCTGACCTGCCAAAAGATCAAGGCCGAACACCAAAAACCTGCCGAAAAATTAAAGCCTCTAGAGGTACCTGAGTGGAAATGGGATAGCGTGGGCATGGATTTTATTACAGGATTACCCAAGACTCGTGGAGGATATGATGCAATATGGGTAATAATCGATCGACTCACCAAATCAGCTCATTTTCTGGCTGTAAAATGCAAATGGTCTGTTAATGTCCTGGCAGCATTGTATTTGATGGAGATCGTTCGATTACATGGAATTCCAAAAGACATTATTTCTGATCGTGATGAAAGGTTCACTTCACATTTCTGGAAGGAACTACAGGAAGCTTTGGGAACCAAATTGAAATTTAGTACAGCTTTTCATCCCCAGACTGATGGACAGACTGAAAGGTTAATTCAAGTGGTGGAAGACATGTGCCGAGCTTGTGCACTAGAATTTGGGAAAGATTGGAATAATCACTTACCAATCATGGAGTTTGCTTACAACAACAGCTACCAGAGCACCATTCAAATGGCACCCTTTGAGGCTCTATATGGTAGGCAATGTAGATCACCTATCTGCTGGACAGAGCTAAATGAACTACAAATTTTGGGGCCAGAAATGATTCAAGAGACATCAAAAATCGTAAAGATAGTCCAAGGAAGGATGAAGGCTGCCCAGGATCGCCAGAAAAGTTATGCCGATCAACGAAGAAGAGAACTGGAATTCCAGCAAGGAGATCATGTTTTTCTCAAAGTATCACCTCGAAGAGGAATCCGCAGATTCGGAGTTAAAGGCAAGCTTAGTCCGCGCTATATTGGACCATTTGAAATATTAAGAAGAGTTGGAGTAGTGACTTATCAGCTTGCTCTACCCCCTCAACTATCCAACGTACATGATATTTTTCATGTATCTATGCTGCGGAAATATGTATATGATCCGTCCCATGTCATTGAATATGAAGATCTGAATATACAGAGTAACTTGGCGTATAAAGAAAATCCAGTTCAGATCCTTGACCGAAAAATCAAGCAACTCAGGAATAAGGAAGTGCTATTGGTAAAAGTTCAATGGAGTCGGCGAGGTCAAGAAGAAGCAACATGGGAATTAGAAGATGCTATTAAGAGCAAATACCAGAGTTATTTGTAAGCTAGTAGTTCATACTAGTTGAATTTGGAGGGCCAAATTCTTTTCTAGTGGGGGAGAGATGTAACACCTTGATTTTATTTATAAAAATAATTGGCTATTTATGTATAATGCATGATGACGTTCCAATTAATTCGATTATTACGTGCACTACCATTACTAAAATAAACCTTGGAAATAATCGCACGTGAGGCCCCATAAATTAATAACTTAAATCAGTAAAATTATATCGATGAAAATGTATTAAAAGAGATTTATATTATATTAAATAAATATATGGAATTATATATATGCATATATATATATATATATATTTCAATTATGACACAGTGATTACGTACGGTAATAACTGTTCACCCTACGTAATGGGGGTTACGCCTTTACCTCCACCTACGTGGCTAATCCCAGTAAAATCTCCCCGTGATCAAACCCCCAACAACCACGTTTTCACGCACACCCCTTCCCCTGGGAGGATAAAACCTCGATAATCCTTATTCCCCATTAAACCTTATCCTCTCGCACCTGCTGCTGCTATGCTCTGCTACTGCCGCTACTGCTTTACTGCTGCTACTGCTTTGCTGTTGCTGCTATGCTTTGCTACTACTACTGTTGCTTCCACTGAAGCTTGAGGAAGAGACAGGAGGAGGCTTTGGAAGCTATAGGAAGAGCTCCGGAAGCTTTGTTTTCCTTCCAAGTAGGAAATCTTCATCCTCTAAACACTTGATACTAGGAAATTTCCTTCCTTCTCCTTGCTATTCCAAGTCCAAGAAAGTTTGCCATTTGAGTGTTTGTTCTCAATAAGGGAGACCCCCATCCATAGCCATTAAAGTCCCCTCTTTCCCCTCCATTCACATGTACAAAAGAAAACAGAGCATCGTTTGGTTTGTCACCGGAATCGATCCACCGACCGGTCAATTCGGTCGACCGATCCCTCCTTTTCCAGCCGCCCAAGAGAGAGAAAGAAGAGAGATGAGGGACATAAAGCCTCCCACTTCCCCAGAAAAATATATACAAGTGTAGTATAGTCATATATCTTCTATTCCTGCTCATTTATTTCCATTCCCAGGCCCAAAAAAATGGTGCAATTTGCATCCGTACGGGTCTGCATTTTTCCGGAATCGGTCGACCGACCTTGTCTTTTCGGTCGACCGATCCTACAGTCAAAACGCTTGACTAAGTCGGTCGACCAACTTCCCCACATCGGTCGACCGATTCCACTGTTGAAAACCCAGGTCCCAACACTGGCCAGGTCGGTCGACCGACCCTGCCATTTCGGTCGATCGATGTTACAATTTTTCAGACAGGTCTGTTCCTTCCTTAAGTGTCAGCAGATACCCTGCAAGACTACAAACTCATACCTTATTTACATTCCATATCATTTAAGTAAATGTTCATTTACTTAAGATATTACATGTAAATAAGGAAGTACCCCCCATTTGAATCCAATAAAAATATCAGAAAAATCATATCTCTTACCAATAAAAATCAACTCTCCCACCGAAGAAGAAAAATGTGATTTTGGCGATTCCATCAAAATAGCGTCTTTCCAATCTCTCATAATTTGGCCTACCTAAAAATCTCATAATTCAAATAAACCTAGTAGAATGCTAGAAATCCAAGGTCCGGTGTGAAATGATAAATACACATGACTTCTCCAAGGGAGCCCCCTCCTACTGAGACAAAAGTCAAACATATCCTATCCCTCCGATCGACCAATTTTCTCTTGAGTTCATACATGTTGTTTCAACTCGTTCCTTTCCTAGAATTCTCATATTATTTAGACTTGGACCAACCTTACTAACTAGCCTTACTTTGGCTTGCTATCATTATATCCTCACATTGAACTTGCTTTAATATTAGTATTACTTCAAGGTCTGCCCGAACTATATTAAAAAGACTGATCAAATGGAAATGGTGACACCTTGCGTCTTCGGACTCTACTGGACCAATGCCTGTACAATGGGGCCGATCCAGTCCCGGGAGGAGCACCCGAACTCGGCCACTGAATCGGTCAATTCGAATTGTACTCGTCGAGAATGGATCTACTGGGTGTTTGGCATAACACCACCTACTGCTAAATTTAGTCTACATTTACATAAACTGTATTATGGCATGAATTTCTTTACTATTTAGTTCCGGGCAAATTCTTTTATGATATCTTCATTGAACTGTACTTTGATATCTATGTCGCATCCTCTTATTGTCTGTTATACTTACTGCTCTTTTCCTACTACTGTCCAACTTATATTTTGCAATTTCCTACTGGGCATAATTGCTCATAAATTCTACTTTCCTTTCAGGCATCTCAGATGGGTCTGACTCGCCAAGGGATTGTGTGCCGAGTGATCCATAAATTAGCAAACCTTACTTCTTTTAGACTCCGTCACTTCAGTTGTTGTATATTTTAAATCTAAACTATCGGTACTTGTAACATTTTATTCCGCTGCAACTTTCTATGTATATACAAGACTGTCCCTGCTTATATTAACTATCCCTATCTGTATTAGCTCGATCTTTCTGTCACCCCCCCAAAAGTAGTATATGAGTAGGACGTGACAGTGTCTATTTGATTATGAACCATATGCAACTTGTGAATCTTGCCTTCAAGGGAAATTGACCAACTCTCCTTTTAGTGGAACTGGAAAGAAAGCCTCTGAGTTATTAGAACTCATACATATTGATGTTTGTGGACCTTTGTCTACACATGCTAGAGGTGGATATATCTACTTCATTATATTCACTGATGATCTCTCAAGATTTGGACACGTGTACTGATAATCTCATAATTGTTATGAATAATCGTGCCATTTTATTGATAAATACTTGATGAATTCATAAATCTCTATTATCATTGGATTACATGGGCAATAATTGATTAAATCTCTATTGTATTGTGTTTGCAGGATTAATGGGCCAAGAAATGAGGTTTTAAATGGGCCAAGAAGTCTAATTAGACCAAGAGAATGAAGAGAGATTCTTTTCCCTCTCTATCTTTTCAATTTTTAAAATTCCCTCTCCTTTCAAATCACTCCTCTATTTTCTAAAAATCTCTCCCTCTAATCTCTCCTCTTTCCTCTCTTCTCTCTATCTATTTTAAAAAGAGATCTTTTCTATCTCTCTCTCTCATTCCCTTCCTCCGCTCTTTCTCTCTTCTTTTCCCTCTCCTCTCTTGGCTGCAGCGATCCTCCTCTTCTCCTGTCTCTCTCTCTCATCTACTTTCTCTCCCTCTTATTCTTCCTCATCTCTGCTTCCTCTTCTCTTTCTTCCTCTCTCCCGGCCTCTCTTCAAACACAGAAGCAGCAGCAGCAGTGTCTGGCCGCCCCACGCCCCTGCGCAGACCGCCCACGTGCGACCCCGCGCCCACGCGCTTCCTCGGGCCCTGCTGCAGCCTGGCTACTGCACCCGTCGCCGCCTGCGCTGCCCGCGTTGCCCCGCTGCTTGCTATCTACATGCATGCTTTTGCATGCACGTAGAGAGAAGCCGCGCGCGGCCCTCTCTCTCCTCTATCGTCTCTCTCTCCCTCCTCTCTCTCGCGCTCTCTCTCTCCTCTCGCGCGCTCTTCCTCTCTCTCTCGCGTCTCTCATCTCTCTCTTTCTTCTCTCTCTCATTTTTCTCAACGCTCTCTCTCCTCTCTCTCTCTCTCATTTCTCTCATCTCTCTCCTCTCTCTAGTCTCTCTCGTTCTCTCTTCTCTCTCTATGTCCCATATTTGTTAGTGGAGTGTTTGATGTCTTTTGTTTTGTATTAAACATTGTTTTATAAACATTTCGATTATTCACTAGATTGTAGTTTTAAATATTGTCTCATGTTCTCTCATTCACTCTTTATCTCTCTCTTTATTTATTTAATTTAGTTTAGATTTATTTATTGCAACTTAGTTTTAATATCACCATGTTATTTTCCTAAACAAAAACTCAAGATTTTCAAAGTTAAAAATCTTTTTGCACGTGGATTCGACTCGGCTCTCACCACTTAACTATTGTTAAAATCTTTAGTGTAAGCTGATAAATTTTAAGATTGTTAGCCACATGTTTAACAACGCATTCGTGGGCTATCATGTACTTAATGAAATAGAAGTCCGAGACTTGTAAGAAATTAAGAGAATATAAGAATGAAGTGGAGAAGTAAATTGGAAAGAGTATCAAGACTCTTTGATCAGATCGGGGAGGAGAATACTTGAGTACATATGTAACGACCCTCTTTATATCGGTACGATTATACCAATCCACGTCGGTATAATGAACATCGTCACAGTGGGACATTGACCCAACACTAAACAGTAGGTTGATATGTACAAGAATAGCAAAGAGTATAGCGGAATGAAAGTAACAATTTATTTCATTCCATCATCATCATTAATATCCACAGCCTATATAACGATAAATGAAAGAAAATACTAAAGTCCACATTAATACAACTTTCAAATGAATTACATTATCCATTCTCAATTACATAACTCCGAATTACATACTATGAAATAAAGGACACAACGTAGAGATCTCCACAATAAATGCTACTCCTCTCGCTCAGAGTCGCTCCTAACTATCTTTTCGGAAGAAGTGGAGACATCTGCACCTGTACACCAAAGTAAGAATGGGTCTAAATAAACCCAGCAAGCAATCCATATACATCATCCTTACACGCATCATGTACACATGCTAACATTCAATGGAGGTAATTAACACATGTGGTATGGTTCATACAATTTAACTTGCTAAGCATGGAACTTATAGCATTAGAGACACATGATGCATGCTTTATCTTACTTACAACAATTAAGAATAAAACCTATAACATGCTTTCTACACTTTTTAATTAACATGCTTAAACAATTCAAACCTCATTCAATCATATTATAATGTACACAATTTAAGAATGGAACTACACATAAAGTAAACATCACACCTAGCATGGATTCTATTTGAATTCTCATGAATTTAACACAATTACACACACATTTTACTTGCTGTTTTAACATAAATTAAACATATTCACAATGGTTTACACTTGTTCACATGTTAACACATTCACTTTACACCTTTACATGCTCATTTACACATTACACATTTCACAATTCACTTACACATATTCACATTTTTACACTTAGTTGCCTTGACACATAGTCCAAACCACCACTAGAAGGACACACATTCACATTCACAGACCTATCACCTAGGCAAAACAGTGATAGATCTTAGTTAACTGTGTAGAACCGAGAGAAGCTCTCTCCACCCTAACCATTGGTACTTGTCCACCTCCAGGATTTCATCCTAATTGCCCATAGGATTTCACACACATTGAATCTTCCCATAGAGACTTTACTACGATACAGTTCCATAGCTCTCTATGGTAGCAGTGTCACAAACGACACAATTTTACTCAATTCACATTATTTACACATTGCTTGCGCATCATTTAACACAATTATATTCACTTTCATACACTTATATATGCTTCAGTTCTCCTATCATGACACTACTATTCACAGTAAATAAATAACTCACATCATGGTCCTATACATGTTGTTAAATACTAAATCACACTGATTTAATTTAACATGCTTAATATATTTATATTCCATGATGCAACAAAGAATCACACTTACTGTCATCAGAATGAATCCGAATTTTTATCACTGGTTATAAACAGAAAATACGTTACATGCTAAATTTTCAAGAATTTTCGGATCAATACACTAATTACAATAATTAAAACAGTTTACAGGCATGTTTTTCACTAATTTCATTTAAATAGGTTCCACAGTAAATCAGTCATTCCCAATAGTGTCAACACATGTATACGGTCATCATACTACCATATAAAATTTATGAAACCCTAATTTAACATGGGTCTAATTAATCCAGAATTTACAAGGCTAAATTATGCCTAATACCTTGTTGCAAAAATTCTAGTAATTAATACAATTTACAGAAATTCAACACATTGTCCTGGCATGATCCATTGACTTTTTTTAACTAAACAAAATTTTTACAGTGTACACATATATGCAGAATTCTAGAAAATAAATCATAGGGGTTAAAACATGCTTCCTGTAAACACTGAAGAACTTGGCGGCACACAGATGGCCGCCAACCACGGTTAACGACACCAAAGGTTGCTGCCAACAATGGATCTTAATGGCACAAGATAGTGCCGTTAAGTTCTTGCCTGCAAAAGTGCAGACCGCACGCTCAAACCATGATGAATGGGGGTTCCAAGACCTGAGATAAAATCAGTAAAAATACTTGGGACCTACCAGACATGGGTATGGACGATGCCCAATGGTTACCTGCCTTTGTAAAAATCGATAGAGGGAATTATTTGTCGGAGAAGCTCTCCTCGGCCAAGCCAAGAAGCTCCTAAAATCCTCCCCCGAACCGGTTCTGTGATGAAGCTGGTTGTACACCGTCGTCGGGGAAGCCTTCCTCTATGCTCAGAGTTCCTTCCAGTCAATGGAGATTGCCCAGAAACGCACCAACAAGAGAGATCCAAACCCCCAAAGTTTCAGGTTCGCACAAGTTCTTTAGGGTTTTTATCACAGAGCCAAAGGGACTATAATCCGGCCAAAAGGGAGTTTTTATAAGCTAGGGAAGTTGAGGTACACATTTAGAAGGGGATCCTACCGTTGGAGTAGGATTCCAAAACAGGAGCCAGAGGAAACACAGCCGTTTCCAGATCTGAGATCGCATAGGTTTTGGGAAATAGACGTCCACCTAGGTTGCCGCCAACTTGTAGTTGACGCCCATCGATCTGGACGTCGACTCAACCCCTAACGTCCATGCATGTTGACGTTAAATAGTCCTTCGGCCAAAACACAGAAATGTAGAATACGAAGCTTACACTATGTACATACATACATATAATGTACAATGTATTACATAAACACCATATGTACATAATTAAACAAGCATACGTACATATACAACTTTATTTAATTATAATATGTATAGAAATGCATATATATATATATATATATATATATATATATATATATAACTGTACTCACAAGCATCTAAACATTACACAACCAAACATCTAAATAAGTGGGCAAAATTCGAGGGCCTTACACCCTCTCCCCCATAAAGAAACTTCGTCCTCGAAGTTAGACTGACGCTACTCAAACAATTGGGGATACTTCTTCATCATAGCATCCTCAAGCTCTCAAGTAGCCTCCTCTCGCGAGAAGTTTCACCATAGCACCTTCACAGATGCAATACTCTTGTTCCAGAGATACTGAACCTTCCAGTCAAGAATAGCTACTGGTTGCTCAACATATGACAGATCTGGCTGGATCTCCACTGGATCGTGACTAATAACATGAGATGGATCTCGGACATGTCTCCTGAGCATAGATACGTGGAATACAGGATGAACACTAGCTAACACCGGAGGTAAAGCTAGCTCATATGCCACGCTACCCAAATGCCTTAGAATCTCATACGGGCCAATGAATCTAGGACTTAATTTTTTATGCCTGCCAAATCTGACAACACCTCGAGTAGGCGAAATCTTCAAAAAGACATGCTCGCCAATCTCGAACTCCAAATCCTTCCTTCTGTTGTCTGCGTAACTCTTCTGCCTATCCTGCACTACAACAAGCTTCTTCCTGATAAGCTGGTGTAGGATCGAATAGGTGGATGAATCAGATCTAGAAGGGGGGGTTGAATAGATCTAACACCAATTATTGCAGAAGCTTAAGCAATTCAAAATTACTTCGAATCAGAGATCAATTCAGACAAACACTTTACTGATCTGAAGTGTGGGTATGTGTAGATTATGTGTGATTAGTGTGTGTGAGTAAATCAATTAGAAGTGTGAACGAAATCCCTATGCATGCATCTAGCGCAAAACCTTGATTTTTTAGGTGGTTCGGAATCACCTCCAGTGACTCCTACATCCACCTCAAACCACAATTCAAACCATTGCACAGAGGATTTTTAGGTGGTTTGGAAATCACCTCCAGTGACTCCTACATCCACCCCTCACACAGTGAGGCCACACTACTCAAAACCTTGAGTACAACACACACTGGAGCATGACGACTCCAAACAACCTTGAGCACGACGGCTCAACACACAACCTTGAGTTCAATGACTCACAAACTGAGCGCGACGGCTCACACAACAACCGGAGCATGACGACTCCAAATTGAGCACGACGGCTTAAACCACACAGTGAGTGTGACGACTCACAAACCAGAGCTCGACGGATCACCGTACAAAAGCTAGATCAAACACAAAAGAGATCAGATCCTCAAGCAATGATTTGATTCAAGATAGATTCATACACAGAAATTTGTGCAGAACTTCATGCACAAATCTCATAGACGAAATAAGGATGAACAAACTCAGAAGCGAGAGAAATGGATGTAGAATGAGTGTTCTTCAATGAAGAGGGCTTGCAGACACTTGAATTGAGGAGCCTTGATGGAAATCGATGGAGATTCTCCTCAATTGGCAATGCTCTGCTTTGATGGCATCTGAAATGCTATAAATCCTTCTTCTATTGCTCCTCTTCAGTTGGATCTGCTCCCTTTCCTAGCACATCAAGCTTCTCTCCAGAGATTCCCCTTGATTCCCACGTCCTTCCTCTTGAAAGGATGGCCTACAACTTCTAAGGATGGAGCAAGATCTGGAAAGCCCCCTTTTGTCGCCAAAAAAGCTTCTTCTGGAAGTGTATGGGCTCTCTTCTCTTTGGGGTACAAGGAGCATGGGTATTTATAGCCCCATATGTCCATAAAGTGCCTTGGGGTGCATGGGCACGAAAACCTAGGCAGATTCCCTTGATCCCTAAGTGGCCACATGTCCAGAGAAAATCACATTTTTGAGTTTTAGTCGGAGTGTGTCGACACTTCCACTGAGTGTGTCGACACACTGTCCCAATTATGCAAAAAGGGTCTTCTGCATGCTGGGTCTAGTGTCGACATGACCACAGACTGTGTCGACACACTTGACCCTGTCTTCATGAAAATGCTTCAGGAACTATGATCCAGTGTCGACACCATCAATGGGTGTGTCGACACTACCATGATAAAACTTGTATATCCCTGAGAATTTAACACATAAGACATAAGACATTAGTACAAGGTATTATCATCAAAGTATGAAGTGTAAAGTATTTGAAACATGCTTTTTGAGCATTGTTATTACATAAATGATGTACGTAACATGTTCCACCCATTAAGCATTAAAAACACAACATGTCATCATCAAAATCACAATATGTCATCATCAAAATCAAAGTATCTGTGATGTTCATTGGTCATCATTAAAATACAACTTTAGGAAATTCCAAACATATTCAACCCAACATTCATTCCCCCCCTTTTTGATGATGACAAAATATATGCACAATCTCCCAATAACCTGACTCAAATCTCCCCTTTTTGAATTTTCTCCCATAAGAAACTTTCTCCCCTTTAAAGAACTTTTTCCCCTTTAAAGAACTTTCTCCCCCTTTTAAGGAACTTTCTCCCCCTTTTTGACATCATCAAAAAGATAGATAAGAGAGAGAAACAAAGATTGTGGGAGATCAAGAAATGAAATGTGGGAAATGAATGATTAGAAATGATCAAAATAAATGAGGCAAAGTGATATTGACATATGAGAGAAGTTATTGTGTATTTTTTGTATTGTGCAATAAAGTTTAATCACAAAGACACACTCAACACAAAGTATAGTAAAATATAATGATCTGAATGTAGTTAAAATACTGATGCAAATGTGAAGTAAAGTGACCTATATGAGTGAGCAGAAATATTTAACAAGGATGTTAGGAGCTTTAATTATAACACAATGTAGAATAATAGGTCTAAACTCAATAAACATGAACTTTATTAAGGTCTTAAGTTTTTCCATCTTGTCAAGTTGATTTTCTTTCATTTTGAACTGGGAAGGAATACAAGAATAAATTAGTTAAATCTCACTTTTCAGTGCAAGAGATCACATTGATCAGATGCAAGACCTCCTGATACTCAGTGGTTTAACTTTCATTATCTTATACAGAGTTGAAAACTTTGATTTCCACTTTTTGACGCGAAATAAATCACTTTTTAGGTGAAATGACCCGGTTACTCAGTGGTCAAGAATTTGCATTGCTCTGTTTGTATCTTTCCAGATTGTTGATCATTTTTTTTTGATGTTTTACAGGAATATGTTTGCTTTGACCAGAAAAGTCATGACTACGAATTTAGAAAAATTATTCTTAACATGTGGTAAAAAAGAAACTTAAACATACACATGTGAAATATTAAAGCCACTCATGTGCCTATAATTGCGTTTTTAAAATTATTTTAAAAACATTCAGTATTAAGATTGCTTAACCTTAAAATGATAATGAATCTTTGAAATTAAACTAAATGCACAATGAGTTTAGTTTCAATGTCTTAATTCTCTCGTAAGAAAATAACACAATGACTCAAACATTCTGATGAGTTTGGGGTTCAAGATAGACAAGTAAAGTCAAGGAATGTGACAATAACTCCCCCTTTCATGTATCTCCCCTTCACAAGGTGAACATGAGGATTATTGAAGAAATAGGAATGAAATGAAGTGAAAATAGAATGAGCAAGAATGTTTTATTGAATGACAAGGACTCCCCCTCAACAATTGCATACAAGACTCTTGATACTTGGCGGAGACATATACTGACGCATAGTGAAAGTGTCCAGACAAGCCTGACTTGTCTTTCTTCAAATCACCATTTCATATACCAAGAATGCCAATGCAATGTGAGAGTGAGGAATTCATTTGCAAGAACAGGAAGACTTTTATTTGCAGCTTTGCAAGAACATTTGGCAACTAACTGAATAGGAGTTGTTGATAAATCAAATATGAAGGAATATTTCTCAAGCATTTCACTCAAAGATTCTTTTGACTTACTCCCCCATAAGATATGCATGATATGAAATGATCATTTAAGCAATTTAGATATGTTCATTCCAGGCAGTTTGCACAGAAAAAGTATGAACATGATCAAGAATACATCAACAGGCAGTTTATTGAAGGAGAAAAGTTTTTCAAAAACTCAAAAGTGTTTCAAAGACTTAAAATAAGGTTTTTGAGATTTTCATTTTTCTTGATGACCTTTATACAGAAAAAGACTATTGATACTTGGCGGAGTATTTTTCTCACGCATGATGAGAGTTTCCAGACAAGCGTAACTTGTCCTTTCACATTTCACCATTTGATATACCACATAGTCACTGCAAAAAGGTCAATTATTCTTTAGTTTTAGCATGAAATTCATTGCATTTTCAAGAACATTTTTACACTTTTTCAAATTTACTCCCCCTTAATATGTGCATGGAATGAAAAAGCTAGCAAGAAATTCACACATGATTATGCACACCATTGTTGGGAGCAACATCAAAACCCACTTTTCAATGTTCAGATAAGACTCTAAGAATTTTCTTTAACTTAAGAAATTCCATCTGGAAATGAGATGAGGTTTTACCTGAATAGTCTTCATTTCTTTTTCAAAAATTTTACATGTGTTCTCCAATCATTTCTTGCCTTGCATAGCCAATATCTTGAATTTATTTACAATGTATGGCTGCAAGACTCCTCAGCTTGCTGATCAAGCCGGTTTTGGGACCCACACTTGCTTGGGTCCTGCAATGAAATCAATGTTAGAGTGCAATAAAGATTTCTGAATCCAAAATAATTTTATTTTTGGTATAGATGCACTTTTCTCATTAATGGAGCTATGAGCAACATTAGTTCCATAACACAATTATTCTTTGTTTTATGCATCTATGTTTTTCATGAAATGTTCAATTTATATTTACATGGAGTTTCTGAGCATTTTCAATAAAATCATGATTCTTAGTTACATGTGCATGATGTGAAAACTTTTGCAAGTAATTAAAGTAAAAATCATCATGGAAGAAATGAAATAAACAAGCAGTCATGTTTCAATCACAACCAGTTTTTTTTTTTAAATAATTAATGACTCTTACACAAGGAAGATCATTGGTACTTGGCGGAGGTTATTCCTCACACATAATGATAGTTTCCAGACAAGCCTGACTTGTCCTTCCACAGTTCACTGAAGAGATGCGGAATTCCCTAAATGGTAATCTAGAAGGGGGGTTGAATAGATTACGGATAATTTAAAAGCTTAACGCCCTCTTTTTGGAATAGCACAGACAATTAAGGTGTTAGCAATGATCAGACTATGTGTGGATGTGTGTGAGTTATTGATAGATGGATAAGCAAGTACTCAAACGTGTATTAATGTGTCGTGCCAACCAAACATCTAACGCAAATTCGTGCAAACCACGAGACACGTAGATTTTACGTGGTTCGGAGTACACAACTCGTGTATCCTACATCCACGGGCCACACACACACGCAGAATCACCTGCTTATGAGCTAGTTCACGAACAACAACTCACACACGTGTTTATCTGATGTGAACCCATGATCAGATTAACACACACACGTGTATCAAGCACAACAACCGCTTGAAACACCACACACACACAAGTATGGAATAAAAAGAACAGGGAAGAGTTTGAGAGTTGAAGAACAAATCCAATAAGCAAACTCTTCCTCTGAACGTCCTCCTGGAGTCCAAGCTTCGACTTTGAGATCAGATATTGATGTAGATGCTTGAATCCAAGACGTCCGGACTTCACCTTCACTGCAAAAGTCTTTCGTTCTTGGTTCTGGGCGGTAGGTTGAAGCAAAGAAGCAGAACATAGGTTTTCTGGAGAGCTCTTTAGGGTTTTTGAAGGAGGCTGCTTGTGTACGAGATTTGTTGCAAAAGGTTGCTTATATATGAGTGTTAACATATGGAGAGTCGTACTCCATAGAAACACTAAGTTTGGCAACTTGCAAAACTTCCCGTAATGTGTTTTCCGTTTGTCTGTCGACAGGTCTTGCACCTGCTGTCGACAGGCGTAGACAATTTGTGAAGAACCAGAAGGCTAAAAGCTCTGACTGTGTGCATCTATCGACAGGTGGTCTGCTGCTGTCGACAGGCGCAGGCCTTCCAGAGCTTTTGATCTTCGGACTCGTTGCATCTGTCGACAGGGGAACTCCTGCTGTCGACAGGCAATGCCTTGGCAGAACTGGTTGCTTTCTGACTGGTTGTATCTGTCGACTGGTCCTTGCTTGCTGTCGACAGGTACCTTGTCTTTTGACTTTTTCTTGATCTTTCAAGCTTGTTTTTGGCACATGTCTTGCATGGTATATCTCCTACAAAAGTAAACATAATTAGTGAGATATTATGAGCATAAAATCAAGCATTGTACCAAGTTGTTATGACAAGTTATTGTTTGAAGATCTCATGCATTTAAAACTCAATTCACATTGTTTATCACTTGTTTGCATTGTACATCATTGCACATCAATGTTCATCAATGTTCATCATCAAAACATGTTGTATTGATTAATTAGAATGTGAGCTCAATCTTCTCAACATGAGAACCCAACATTCTCCCCCTTTTTGATGATGACAAAATTAATCAATTAATGCACAATTTAGTTTTTCTCCCCCTTTTGACAACATCCAAAAGCACACCATAGACACAAGTAGAATGCACAGAGCAAAGATTTTCATTGATTTTCATGAGTGCATACACGTTACATTGGTGCTAATGAAAGGAAATAACAAGTAAAGGGAAAGTCATGGCATGATGACCATAGAAAAAGCAAAATTACATCAAACATGACATGAATAAAATTAAACTGAGACTACAGGACTATACCCAATCCTAGACAACTAAGCTATCTAAGCATCTTCATCAGCGGGCTGGAAGGAGCCGGTTGATCAGCATGACGCTCAGGAGCAACGTGATCCAGACGTGAATCTAGAGCTGCAATGCTAGATTCCATAGTATCCTATCTTGCATTGAGGCTTGCAAAACCAGTGGTCATCTGAAGTTGCAATTGAGCTAGTAGTTGATGGATGGACAGCTCAGTAGCACCAACAGTGACATCTCCCGGAGCATCAAATGACTCAGAGTGGGAGTCATCTTCATCTTCAGCATCTTCCTCAGCTTCATCTTGTTCTTCATTTACCTCTTCAACACCAACACCAACCTCTTCAGCTACAGCTGCTCCCTTGCCCTTTAGATCTCTTGTAACTATCCCATCGACTAGCTTGTAGCCCGGTGAGGTCATAGGAGCTACGGGAAGAAAGATCCGTCATCTCCTCCTTTGGGATGTGGATGCCAATAAAGAGGAATAGAGATGTGAGTTGGCATGCATAGGGCATTGATCTCTTTGAACTTCGAACGCACTGGCGAAAGATAGAGATCATGAGGAGTGGAAGGTTGATGAGTTCAATTTGGAGGAATTGGTGAAGCAGAGACTTGTGAAGGGAGGTCACAAGTTCACGGCTTCCATCCTTTGGAACAATTAGTGTGGTGAAGATGTGATGGATTAGGCGATGAAGTGGAGGGAAAGAGTTGGCATTCAATTGCTTACGACTGGTGGGGTCGTAAGGCTGCTGAACGATGAGAGTGTGGAACTCCTCGGGAGTTGGATGATAGGTTTTGATGTCAACTCCTGTATTGGGGATTTGGAGGGCAGTGGATATAAGGTTTGGAGTTACAAAGAAGGGAGTGTCTTTGACTTTGGTGATGAGCTTGCCATCGGTGGACACTCGAAGGTTGGTATAGAAATCTGTCACAGCGGTGGGAGAGTACCGCTTGTGATTGTAACAGAAGGGTGCCCACCCCTGGACATCAAAAAGAGGCTGGAGACCGGGAAACATGTCCTCCAAAGAGATGAAGTCGACGTAGCGGGGCTGTGCGACTTTCGTGAAGGTGCCATGGGTGTTGAGGAGTTGGAGATTTGGCGGGATCACGAGCTCCGGCAAGCGATCCTCCCGGTGCTTCGTGCAACGCTCAATGGGCGCCCTGGAGCCCTGGCCTGGTTCGGGAGATCTTGCACGACGACGAGATGTCATCTTCTTTGCCGGTGGAGCCATGCGATGATGATCCTCGTGTAAGAGGGAGAGGGTGGAGGAAGAAGAGACACGGGACAGAGAGAATCCGCAAGGGAGGCGGGATCTCTTCCTGCGCCCTAGAGAGGGAGGGTTTTGGGTGGAAGGAGGGAGGGGAAGGGTTTTTGGAAGGAGGTAGAAGGGGGAAAGGGGTGTGGGATCCTTTTTAAAGAGTTTAGAAAGGATTTGAAAGGTTGGTCCCACAAAAAAACCCGGTTTAAACCCTTGCCCTTTGGGCTTCCCGTTTGGTTCTGGCCGCCTGCTGTCGACAGGGCCCTTGGTGCCTGTCGACAGGCGCATTCAGAAAATGGCCAATTTTGTGTTTTTGGTGATTTTGTGAACTGAAGCTCTGAGCAATGTCTTCCAGGTGTTTGATGAAGGTGTATAAGAGGTGAATCATGTATGTTAACCTACCATATGCAAGGATATAATAAACCATATCATTTTCCTCAATGGTTTTAACATAATACCCAGGAATTTAAGGTTAAAGCATTAAGAAAACACTCACGTAAATAAAGAACAATGCACACTCACCCTTCGTTGTATAAATGCAATGTAAGACAACACAATCCCCATTTTGTTGATAGGCAAATGATGCATGAAATGATATCTATATGTCAAGACAATCACAAGACCAATGACCTTGGAAATTATGACTCAGTGGAGGCTTCACACTATTTCCCTTTTTTTTTGTTTAATTTAGAAAAACAATGGGAAGAAATGGTACTTAAGAAGACGTCACACCTTTTGACGTGAGGATAAACATTACAAGTGCCCATACCCCCAGTTACTCAGTGGAAGTTTCTATCATACCGTTGTACAGAGATGATGAGTTAGCCTTTTGACGCGAGGGCAGACATTTGTGATGCCCATCACCCCGGTTACTCAGCATAACCCAACATTGCTCTATATTCATCCCAATTTAAAGTTGATTTTTATTATTTATATTATAAATTTTTTTGTTTTCCTTGTGAAAGATTTTTCAGAAATAGGTAGCTTTTCTCCAAGTATTGTTGTAAAAGCCAATATCAAGTAGGTGATATGATTACCTATCAATATTAGACATGCACTTTCATGACTAAAAGGCTTATCAAGTAAATTGAGACTATGTTTGCCCACAAAGAATTGATTTAGAGGAGTGAGGTGGATATCCTTTAGAGTTATGAAATGTTTCCAAAATGATAGAACCTAAATCCAAACATGAATAGTATGTGAAAATCATAGTGGTATAAAGAATAGCTTAAATATCATTTGTATATAGTGTGGTCAAACATGCATTAACACCTTATAGACACCTTATATGTTAATCATGAAGTTGCTCACTGAATGGGTGAAGAAATAAGCATGAAGTTCCAAAATTCAGTGTGTCTGTCGACAGGGAGAAAGGGCCTGTCGACAGGAGCACACAAACAGAAGTTGGAGATTTCGGGGAGGCAAAAACTGTGTGCATCTGTCGACAGCAGGTGGAGGGCCTATCGACAGATGTACACAGATAGAAGAATGAGAGTTCTGTCTGGGCTGAGCTGTCGACAGGGCCCATGTAGCCTGTCGACAGGGACATGTTCAAAGCAGTTTTAAGGGTAGAATGAAGGTCTGAAATGATTAATGGTTGTGAGGGAGTTGAGATGGACAAAAGTTGAATAATTTCCTTTACATTTGTGTTCATCTAACCCTAACTTGCTCCCCCATAATGTGTGCCATTTGATACAAAAGGACTCAAGTTCATGAAGACAAATATGCACACAAAGACCAAGCAATTAAGAACACCAAGCATGTAGAAAGACAAACCAACAAGTGTTTTCAAAATTTTAAAGAGAGTTTTGAATAGGCAAAATTATAAAGAAACTAATTCCAAATGTAGAGTACATGTCCCTTTTATGTCACATGACTATGGATACTTGGCGGAGAATATTTCTCACGCATAATGAGAGTTTCCAAACAAGCATGACTTGTTCTTCCACACATCACCATTTGATATACCTCACAGTTAGTGCACACAAGGGACATATGCTTAACATTTGTGTTAAGTTTCATTGCAATTTGCACAACCCCAACTCTCTTCGCAATGTGGTGAATCTATCTTCAGCTAGAGGTTTGGTAAAGATATCAGCCAACTGTTTCTCTGTGGGTATGAAACTGATTTCCAATGATCTATTGGCTACCTCATCTCTCAAGAAATGATGACGAATTTCTATGTGTTTCGTCCTGGAATGTTGAATGGGATTCTTTGATAGATTGATTGCACTAGTGTTGTCACATAGGATAGGTGTGCATCCAATATCGATGTTATAGTCACACAACTGACTTTTTATCCACAACACTTGTGTTGCACAACTCCCTGCAGCAACATATTCTGCCTCTGCAGTAGAGAGTGCAACCGAGTGTTGCTTCTTGGATGCCCACGAAACCATGCAACCACCAAGCATTTGGCAATAGCCACTAGTGCTTTTCCTGTCAATTTTACAACCAGCGTAGTCTGCATCAGAATAAGAAATCAATTCAAAACTACTACCAGCTGGATACCAAAGACCCAAGTCATGCGTACCTGAGAGATATCTGAAGATTCTCTTGACTGCAATTAAATGGCTTTCCTTTGGACTAGATTGGTATCTAGCACAAAGGCAAACACTGAATTGTATGTCTGGTCTACTTGCAGTAAGATAAAGGAGTGAGCCAATCATACCTCGAAATTGTTTGGCATCTACCGGTTTACCTTTCTCATCACTTTCTAGCTTAATGCTTGTTCTCATTGGTGTTGAAGCGGGCTTGGCTTGTTCGAACTGAAACCTTTTGAGCAGTTCTTTTACATAGTTCTCTTGGTTTATAAAGAATCCATCTTCAAGCTGCTTGACCTGCAAACCAAGAAAAAATTGAAGCTCCCCCATTAAGCTCATCTCAAATTCACTGTGCATGTGTTGTGAAAATTCTTCACACAGTGTGGGATTAGTGGAACCAAAGATAATGTTGTCCACATAAACTTGAACAACAATTATGTGATTGCGAACTTTCTTTGTAAAGAGAGTTTGGTCCACCTTACCTCTTGAGTAGTTTTTGCTTACCAGATAGGTGCTCAGCCTGTCGTACCAAGCTCGGGGTGCCTGTTTCAAACCATAGAGAGCTTTGTGCAATTTAAATACATGGTTTGGTTTATCATGGTCCTCAAAGCCAGGTGGTTGAGAGACATAGACTTCCTCTTTTATGTAGCCATTCAAGAAAGCAGTTTTGACATCCATTTGAAATAATTTGAACTTGTTTGAACATGCATATGCTAACAAGATCCTAACTGCTTCTAGTCTAGCTACAGGTGCAAAGGATTCTTCAAAGTCTATACCAAATTCCTGATTGTATCCTTTTGCAACTAGTCTAGCCTTGTTTCTCACCACCTTACCCTCTTCATTTAGTTTATTCCTAAAGACCCATCTCGTCCCTATGACAGAAATTTCAGGGGTTCTAGGAACTAAACTCCAACATTATTTCTTTGAAACTGCCCAAGCTCCTCATGCATGGCATCAATCCAAGAGTTTTCTTTTAGTGCTTCTTCAACAGTTTTGGTTCCACTTGAGATACAAAGGCTAAATGATCCTGTTCAACTATTTGATTTACCTGAGACCTAGTTTGAACTGAATCATTTATGTTACCTATGACATTCTCAAGTGGATGAGCTTTAGAGTACCTCACATTAGTGATTGTTGAAGGCCCGGGTTGATCTTGCAATTGAGGAGGATGTTCTGGAGGAGGGGTGGCTGGAGGACTTTCATCTTGAGGTTGTTCTTCTTGTTGTGGATCTTCAGCAGGAACTTCATCATGATTTCTGATCAAACAACCGTCATCTTCATCATCGTACCTGCGAAGAAATCCACTCTTTCCTTTTGAAACTTCTTGAGTTTTTCCTTTTTCTTTTCTTTGAAGTTCCTCAAGTGTTGTCCCTTCCATGTCATCAAACCTGTAGGAATTTACAATGTTAGGCTTGATTTGAGATTCATCAAAAATGACATGTGGAGTTTCTTCCACAGTTCTAGTTTTCAGATTGAACACCCTATATGCTCTAGAATGTTCAGAGTATCCAAGAAAAATACCTTGATCGCTTTTGGCTTCAAACTTGTCCAAGTCATTTTTATCATTGTTATGTATAAACACCTTTGAACCAAAACTTTAAAGTACCCAATGGTGGGTTTCTTACCTTTCAGAAGTTCGTAAGGAGTTTTCTTGAATACGGGTCTTACCATGGCTCGGTTAAGGATGTAGCAAGATGTGTTTACCGCTTTGCCCAAAAGGTTCGTGCTAATTGATTCTCGACCAGAAGCGTACGAGCCATCTCCACCAAGGTTCTATTCTTCCTCTCTACAACTCCATTTTGCTCGGGAGTTCTTGGGGAGGAAAACAGGTGGTCTATACCTTGGTTCCTGCAAAATTCGGAGAAGGAATTATTGTCAAATTTTCCCCCGTGATCAGTGCGGATGGAGCAGATTTTATTGACATTCCCATGCTCAATTTTGTTGAAGAATTCTTCAAAAGCACTTAATGCTTCATTATTGTGAGCCAGGAATTTTACCCAAGTGAACCTAGAGAAGTCATCCACAATGACAAAACCATAACGCTTGCCATTGAGACTGAGTGTTCTCGTAGGTCCAAATAGGTCCATGTGCAAGAGTTCATAAGTTTTGGAAGTACTTACCGGTGCCTTTGATTTGAAGGATTTCCGGGTTTGTTTTCCCTGTGCACATGCATCACAAAAATTTTCATTCTTGTTAAAGGAGATTTCAGGAAGACCACTTACCAACTTAAGCCTCATGATCTTGTGCAATACATTGTAACTAGCATGACCGAGCCTACGATGCCACAATGTAAGCTCGTCCTGTTTGTTTGCTACAAGACACAAATTGTTATTTTCTGGATCATCTAAGTCAACCATGTAGATGTTATTCATTCTTTTTCCAGAAAATTTTAGGCTTCCTGTTTCCTTATCAAGAATTTGACATGAATTGGATTCAAAGACAATTTTATGACCTTTATCACACAATTGACTTATGTAAGAAATTGTGATGAAGGCCATCAACTAGTAGCACATTGTCTATAGAGTTAGAGGCAAACTTACCAACTTTACCTGAGCCGATGATCTGGCCTTTGTTGTTACCTCCAAAGATCACTTGACCTCCGTCTTTTTCCACGAGCAAACTGAATTTAGCTTTGTCGCCCGTCATATGTCTCGAGCAGCCACTGTCCAGGTACCATTTGTTTTGATTGTGGGCTGCTAGGCATTCCTGCACATGTGGATCAGACGAGAGGTTTGGTACCCAAATTACTTTGGGTCCCATTGTATCATTCATGCCAAATAACAAATACTTAGGAATCCAAACTTGTTTGATTTTCATTTGATTTGGGCTATTCCAGCATTGTTTTTCAGTGTGCCCAACCTTTTTACATATGTTGCATGATGGTGGTTTTTGAACAACATTGAGCTTTACCTTTGTGGGAGCATGCATTGGCATTTTTCCTTTTTGTTGCCTTGTAAATTTAGCTTTAGGAGTTTGATGTTTGTCCTGTTTGAGCTTGTTGCAAATTCCTTAGATTGGCCAGGAACAAGCTTGACCATTTTAGATTCTTGTTTCTTTCCCTTGGAAGGATTTTTCCTATTCTTTGAAGGGGTTCGTTTGCTTGAACTTGGGCTGGTATCAATGAAGTTTGTCAACAGATTTTTGCCAATTTCCTTTGGCTTTGCTTTTTGAAACCCGATCCCATGTCTAGCAACATAAACATTTGAACCTAAAATAGCATCCAGATTTTGCTTACTTTTGACAAAACTAGATAAATCTTTTGACTTACCTTTTAAGTCATTTTCAGCTTTTTCCAATTTCTCCTTTAGCTTTTCATGCTCACTATTAAGGCTTTCAAGAGAGTTCATTAAATCATCTCTTTCCTTTTGAACTTCTTGAAATTTAAGTTTCATGTTGTCCAATTCATCACTGTGTGTTTGTTCATCAAGTTTCATCATTTCAATTACCTTATTCAAGGATTCAATTTCATCATAGTTGTTTGACTCATGAATAAGGGAATTGAGTTTTTTCTTGAGTGCTTTATTTTCAGACTTGAATTCACAGTATTTTTCAAATAGAACAGTGTAAGCTTCTTCCCATTGAATAATAGAGTATGTTTCAAAGGAAGAATTTACCTCATTCGAGTCATCACTTCTCGCCATGAGACAGTGGACTTCATCATCTCTGGAGGTAGCTTGGTTGTTCTGATCGTCATCCTCATCACTCCAAGTGGCCACCATTGCCTTGGCCTTCTTGAAGGTGAATTTGTCCTTCTTAAGCTTCTTTTTGAGCTCGGGGCATTCTCCTCTCATATGCCCTTGCTTCTTGCACTCATAGCAAACAATTTCAGACTTTTTGTTAGAATCAAACTTGTTAGAAAAGTCTTTCTTTTGGAAAGGTTTAGAGTTACATGTACCTCTCCTCTTGAACTTCAGAAATTTCTTGAATTGTCTAGTGAGTATAGCCATTTCATCATTGTCACTCTCACTAGACGATTCACTGACTTCACTTTCCTGAATTAATTCCTTTTTGGAAACTGAAGAAGTCCTCCTGGAAGCCTTCAAGGCAATTGGCTTCCTAGGATTTTCTTCAGTTTCTTTTCTTTTAACATTCAACTCATAAGTCATCAAGGAGCCGATTAATTCATCCACTTTCATTTTTGAGAGGTCTTTGGAATCCTCAATGACAGTGGCTTTGGTGTTTCAAGAGGATGGAAGAGACCGAATTATCTTCCTCACCAAGTCACCCTCGAGTATTCCTTTTTGAGACCTTTCAATCCATTTATGATTATCATGAATCTAGCAAACATGTCTGAAATGGTTTCATCATTATTCATTTTGAACATTTCATATTCTGAAACCAGCATGCTTACCTTTGATTCTCTTACCTCAGATGTACCTTCATAGATGAGCTCAAGCTTGTCCCACATCTCCTTAGCTGAGGTGCATGTGGAGACTCTTGAGTACTCCTTTGGATGGACGGCGCATTGCATCATATTGAGGGCGCTCCAGTTGAGTGTCCCCTTTGTGATTTGGTCCTTCGTCCAGGTATCCTTGTCCTCAGGCAGTACGTATGCTCCCTTTTTGACTATTTTCCATAGTTCAAAATTCTATGCGCGGAGAAAAACCTGCATCCGATTTTTCTAATACGGATAGTCAGTGCCATCAAAGAAGAGGTGACCGGGTCACTGAGTGTCCCTCATCCATGTACCCCTTGTTAGACTCCATTTGACCGAGAGTCTCCTGATCGTAAGATCAAATATATAAAGCAGTAAATCGGAGAAACCTGACTCTCTGATACCAATTGAAGAGATGCGGAATTCCCTAAATGGTAATCTAGAAGGGGGGTTGAATAGATTACGGACAATTTAAAAGCTTAACGCCATCTTTTTGCAATAGCACAGACAATTAAGGTGTTAGCAATGATCAGACTATGTGTGGATGTGTGTGAGTGATTGATAGATGGATAAGCATGTACTCAAATGTGTATTAATGTGTCGTGCCTACCAAACATCTAACGCAAATTCGTGCAAACCACGAGACACGTAGATTTTACGTGGTTCGGAGTACACAACTCGTGTATCCTACATCCACGGGCCACACACACACGCAGAATCACCTGCTTATGAGCTAGTTCATGAACTACAACTCACACACGTGTTTATCTGATGTGAACCCACGATCAGATTAACACACACACACGTGTATCAAGCACAACAACCGCTTGAAATACCACACACACACAAGTATGGAATAAAAAGAATAGGGAAGAGTTTGAGAGTTGAAGAACAAATCCAATAAGCAAACTCTTCCTCTGAACGTCCTCCTGGAGTCCAAGCTTCGACTTTGAGATCAGATATTGATGTAGATGCTTGAATCCAAGACGTCCAGACTTCACCTTCCACTGCAAAAGTCTTCCGTTCTTGGTTCTGGGCGGTAGGTTGAAGCAAAGCACCAGAACAGAGGTTTTCTGGAGAGCTCTTTAGGGTTCTTTGAAGGAGGCTACTTGTGTACGAGATTTGTTGCAAAAGGTTGCTTATATATGAGTGTTAACATATGGAGAGTCGTACTCCATAGAAACACTAAGTTTGGAAACTTGCAAAACTTCCCGTAATGTGTTTTCCGTTTGTCTGTCGACAGGTCTTGCACCTGCTGTCGACAGGCGTAGACAATTTGTGAAGAACCAGAAGGCTGAAGGCTCTGACTGTGTGCATCTATCGACAGGTGGTCTGCTACTGTCGACAGGCGCAGGCCTTCTAGAGCTTTCGATCTTTGGACTGGTTGCATCTGTCGACAAGGGAACTCCTGCTGTCGACAGGCAATGCCTTGGAAGAACTGGTTGCTTTCTGACTGGTTGTATCTGTCGACAGGTACCTTGTCTTTTGACTTTTTCTTGATCTTTCAAGCTTGTTTTTGGCACATGTCTTGCATGGTATATCTCCTACAAAAGTAAACATAATTAGTGAGATATTATGAGCATAAAATCAAGCATTGTACCAAGTTGTTATGACAAGTTATTGTTTGAAGATCTCATGCATTTAAAACTCAATTCACATTGTTTATCACTTGTTTGCATTGTACATCATTGCGCATCAATGTTCATCATCAAAAACATGTTGTATTGATTAATTAGAATGTGAGCTCAATCTTCTCAACATGAGAACGCAACATTCACCATTTGATATACCAATTGATCTTTGCATAAGAGTGCCAATTGATTTCAATTTTTATTTAGAAGGGAATCTCTCAGAAGTATTTACTTGGTGAGATTTTCATTTTCTTTCATTCTCTTCACTTACTTTCCTTGTAGCCTTAGTCATGAAGCCTTCATCTTGAAATTGACTACAAGGATCCCTACATCCAACATTCAAGCAGCACATTTTAGAACCCAAACTTGTTTGGGTCCTAAGGATTTTCCATGAATCTGCAACAACGATTTTTGAATTCAAAAGGATTTGATATTGGGTGCAGTTTTCTGAAGACTAGAAACACTAGAATCTTGGTTTCTAATCTTAGAGTTATTTGTATAGAATGCACCACTAACATACTGAACAATTTGTTTTCTATTTTTTAGATTTTTATCTTTGAGATTTTTATCATGGAATTCCGAAGAGATCTTTTGTGCAACAGTTTCTTTTTCATGTACATAGAATTTCTGAGTGTTTTCAGCATGAACATGATCTCTATTCTTATGTGCATTAACATGAAACTTGGGAGCATGCACAAGATTATCAATTCTATGCCAACATTCCCTAGAAGTATGCCCAAATTTATGACATGTGAAGAACTGGACTGATTTGGCATATTTATGGAAATGTTGATCTCTATTCCGGCAAGATTTGGCTAAATGACCAGGTTTATTACAATTAAAGCAAATGAGATCATTTCTTACCTGGTACTTACCTTGGAATGTATGCATTTGCTGGAATCTCCTTTTCATGTGAGGAGGCTTACCATGAGGAGAAGGAGGTACCTTTTGGTGGCTCTTGGCATAATGTGAATTTGAAACTTGCCTTGGAGCTTTTTGGACTGATGGAGGAAGTAGATTAATCTTCCTAATAGTAGAATTTTTGAAACACCTCGGAAATTTAGTGATTTAAAATTTTAGAAATAAAGGAGAATAAAGAAATTCTATAATTTTCGGAATGATAAAACTTACGTACCATTGTCGTACGAGAGAAAACACATCGGAAAATTCCGTAAAAATTATAGATCAACCCCAAATATCGTCCCTAAGTGTTCCACGAAGAAATTCGTGCAACAAAAAAAAAAAAAACCTTATTGGCCAAGTGTACGTCACACATGACAAATTACCCGAATTTAGAAACTAAGTCGGAGAATTGTTAACGCGGAAAAATAACCCGACCACATGTTGGAGAGGCTTCCAACATCATGTATTAATAACCCATTAACAATATTGGGCCAATAGAGCACATTTGGCCAAAGGATAAAAATAGGGACAAGAAAATATCCAGAAATTTGTGTATGTAATTATGCAGTGATTAGGGAGGGCAAATTAGGGTTAAAATTAGTGGTAATGGCCATGCATGGAAACCCAAATCGTGGCCAACCCTGTAGGACACCTTCCCATGGTGTAGCTACCTCCTTTGGGTGGGAAAATCCAAAATTTTGGAAGGTAGAAAGTAGAATTCGCAGCCCCTTTCCTAGTCCCATTAGGACATGTAAATACACCCTAAATCTATAAGAACTCGTCACTAAACTCTTGGGGAAGGTTTGGAAACGAGTTGGGGTCGTTTGGAGGCGGGCTAGGGCTTTAGAGGAGGAGGAGAAAGGTTGGGAACCGGAGCTTCATCCCCCTTCATCGTCTGCTGCGTCCAGAACGTCGACTGGTCTTAGATCTTCATAAAAGTAGGTGTTCTCGGGCCAAGATTAAAGAAAACCTATGCCATCTTGTAGAGCTTCGATTCTATGTTCATTTGCACTTGATTTGCCCAATTTTCATGGAGTATACATGGAGTATTAGTCGTTTTCCCTAAGTCGTGCACAGTTAGGGCTTTTTCCGTTCTTCTTATTATGCACGTGATTTGATACCAAATTAGACTAAACTTTGTTGAACCACTCCTATATTTTACCCTTTTATTTTGGTGATAAAAAAATTTATATTTAATTAATTATTATTAAAAATATTTAATAACATGTTTTTCTTAATAAATATAAATTTATCTGATTAATTGAATATTAAATATATTTAATACCATGATTTTTCTAATAATAAATTAAATATCATGATTTCCTAATAAATATAATTTTATGATATGATTGATGTGTGATTTGCACTAAAACGATAAATCGATGTCTATTCAATATACATCGATTTCAGTTCGCAAAGTGCCATAAGGATTCGCTCTCATAAGGATTCACTGTCATAAGGATTCGCTCTCATAAGGATTCACTACTATAAGGATTCACTCTCACATCGATTTGGTCCCATAACGATTTGATAAGTGACTCTCACATCGATTTGGTCCCATAACGATTTGATAAGTGACTCTCATAACGATTCGCTCTCATAACGATTCGATAAGTGACTCTCATAACGATTCACTCTCATAAGGATTCGCTCTCATAAGGATTTGATAAGTGACTCTCACATCGATTTGCTCTCATAACGATTCGCTCTCATAAGGATTCGATAAGTGACTCTCATAAGGATTCCTTTGTAACTCACACAGACTCCTTTGTAAAAACATGGATTCCTTTGTAAAACATGGATTCATTTGTAACTCTCATAAGGATTTGATAAGTGAAACATAGATTCCTTTGTAAAACACAGACTTCTTTGTAAAAACATAGATTTCCTTTATATTTCAAAGTGCCTTTTGGCATCTAGTGAAAAAGTCAATATTCTTGATTTGCGTAATCCTCTATCTTTCTGACAGGAGATCTTTTTGCTTATCTTTCTAGATCTCTTCTCTCCTGCCAACAAAAGAGAGATTACTTACCACTTCTGGGTGGCATCAGGAAACATAAAGGTATGAGCCTTTTTGACAGAAACACTCTTTTATCTAAACACTTTTTTTATGCTTGCAGACCTCGTAGACCACAAATTATCAGAAGAAAGAGAACATGAGCAACGGCTAGAACTCCAACCGATCTCCTCAACGGACTTATTCAAATTGCTCATATAAAAGATGAAGCAAGGCTGAAGAAGAAGCATGAGCTTTTCCTGAAGATTTTTCAAGAGTGTACATCCGGGAAGAACCTCAACTCCACATACACTCAAAAGAAAAGAGAGAAAGAGCCTGAGCCCAAGAAGAAGTGTTCAAGCATCTGAAGCCCTGAAGCATTCAAGCTCCTTCTCCTCTCTTCTCTCTCTCTCTCTGTGCATCTTGTAAATCTGGGGGAGAGAATCTTTTGCTGAGAGTTCTTGTAGTTGGTTTTTATTTGTTCCAACTCTCAGCTTTGTTCTTTCTTTTCTAAGAAAGACTTCTGTCCAGCTGTAGGACTGTATACAGTGTAGAACCCAGCTAGGGGTTTGTGTCTAGCAGAACCGCACTGGGGTTTGTACCAGGAGGTTGGCTTCTTTACCTGTAAGAGAAGTGGGCTGCCTTCTTGCCCGGGAAAGAGAAGAAGACCAGCTGGGGTGCTGGGTGTTGTAGTGTCCTTAAGGGGGACTGTACCCTTGGTTAGTAAAATCCCAAGAGGTTGCTTGGGGACTGGATGTAGGACTTCCATGTGGGAAGGGCCGAACCAGGATAAATCTCTTGTGTTATTTGTGTGATTGTTTATTTGCTTCCGCACTGCTACTCTTTATCACACTAAACTAACCAAACCTTCAAGTGTTAATTTCTGTGTTTAAAGTTTCTATTTCAGATTTCAGAAAAACCTATTCACCCCCCCCCCCCTCTAGGTTAGCTTGTTGTCGTACCAAAAGGGCCAACAAGTGGTATCAGAGCGAGTCTCTGAACTTTCAAAGAAGATCCAACGATCTTAGAGTAAAGATCCATGGCAGCTCAAGGATATGCTGAAGGTCAATCAGTCACCAGACCTCCATTCTTTGATGGAGAGGACTACCAATACTGGAAGATGAGAATGGAATGCTTCATTCGAGGCACAGACTTTGATCTGTGGCAGGTAATAGAGGTAGGTGATTTTGTTGTTGTTCCTGCTGAAGGTACTACTGCCATTACAGTAGCTGATAAGAATAAATTATCTCTAAACTTTAAAGCCAAGAACTATTTATGTTGTGCTTTATCCAAAAAGGAATTTAGTAGAGTTTCTGCATGCAGATCTGCAAAAGAAATGTGGGATAAATTGCAGATAACTTATGAAGGAACAGATAAAGTAAAACAAACTAGAATAGACATTCTTGTCTCTCAATATGAGCAATTTAAAATGCTTCCACATGAAAATATCACTCAGATGTATAATAGATTTTCAAGCATAGTAGTTGGTTTAAGCTCTCTTGGTAAAAACCTATCTGATGAAGAAAATGTTAGAAAGATACTTAGGTCTTTAACCATTTCATGGACACCTAAAGTAACTGCTATTGAAGAGGCCCATGATTTAAACAAATTGTCGATTGAAAATTTAATAGGTTCTCTCATGGCACATGAAATAAATATGGAGCGACTATCTGAAAGCTCATCTAAGAAAAAATGTACTAATGCTCTTAAAGTTGCAGCTGCTCCTTCCACTTCTTCTTCTTCTAGTTCCAAAAATACAGATTCTGAAGACAGTGACGTAGATGAAGTACTGTCCAAGCTTCAGAAAATTCTCAAGAAGAAGAAAAATGGATCGAAAAGGATTCAAAAGAAAGACAGAAAAGAAAAAGAACCAGTCTGCTATGAATGCAGAAAACCTGGACATCTAAGACCAGATTGTCCTAAACTAAAGAAGACTGGTCAACCAGAAAAACCCAAAAAGAAGCACAAGAAATTCAAAAGAAGAGCCATGGTGGCTGCTTGGGAAAATGATGAGGTCACAAACTCAGAATCATCAAGCTCAGATTCCGAAAAGGAGCAGGTAAATCTAGCCCTCATGGTGGGACTAAATGAGGTACTCTCTGAACCTTCTTTTAACTCTTGCACAAATTCAGGGTCAGAGTCCGAAGACTTAGAAGAAGTCTTTAATGAACTGTATGATAAGCATAAGGTTGTTGTAAAAGAACTAAAAAATCTCAAGAGCAACCTACTTGTTTGGAAAACACTAATTCTGATCTTAAATCAGAAATGGAACAATTAAAAGATCAATTAAAAGAATGTAAAGATAATAATTATCTTTTAAATGAAGATTTAAAAGTAAGAATAATGAGAAGATAGAGTTAGAAGAAAAATTGAAAACTCTAACTGAAGAAAATATTTATTTAAAAGAATCAGTTAGAAAATTAACTAAAGGAAAAACATCTTTAGCCCTATGCTTAAAGGATCAAAATCTGGAAATGACAAACAAGGGCTTGGTTATACACCTCCAGAAAAAAGAAAACAAGTAATAAACTCAGGAAAATATCTTTTACCAAATTTGTAAAAGAAATCAAAATGCCTCAGAAAAAGGAACCTGAAACAACCAAGCTTTATAAAAAAAAAAGGTTTCTAAAAATTATGTTCAAATCATGCATCACAAAGGCAATAAGAACTGCAAAACAAATTATATTCATTGCTGCTCTCATTGCAATAAACTAGGACACACTGTGAACACCTGCATAACTAAGCACTTAGTTTGGATTCCTAAAGGTTATTTTCATGCATCTAACCATCAAGGACCCAAAAAGATTTGGGTACCTACTTCTGAATTGTTTATTTGCAGGATGGCCTTGGAGCATCAGGAACAAAGGATGCTCAAGGCACTGGTGACTGCCAACTCTTCATCCATCTCATATCTGAAGAGGGAGTAGTCATTAATTTATTTGTAAATTTTAATATTACTAATAATTATTTTCAAGTTTCATTCAGGTGGTGTCTCTCATTCAGGGGGAGCATAGACTAAGGGGGAGTTATTCATTTATGTCAATCATTGTTGAACCCCTCAATGGTAAGAATTTCTTTCACAAAGGGGAGAGAATGCAATGGTAAGAACCTTCCTTTTTGGTTTGTGACAAAAAGGGGGAGAGTATGCATGGTATGCATTATCTGTGAATTTTCTGTATTTTCTATGCTTTATGTATTTTGTCAGAAAATTCTCATAAATTTTGTCATCACAAAAAATGGGGAGATTGTTGAACCACTCCTATATTTTACCCTTTTATTTTGGTGATAACAAAATTTATATTTAATTAATTATTTTAAAAATATTTAATAACATGTTTTTCTTAATAAATATAAATTTATCTGATTAATTGAATATTAAATATATTTAATACCATGATTTTTCTAATAATAAATTAAATATCATGATTTCCTAATAAATATAATTTTATGATATGATTGATGTGTGATTTGCACTAAAACGATAAATCGATGTCTATTCAATATACATCGATTTCAGTTCGCAAAGTGCCATAAGGATTCGCTCTCATAAGGATTCACTGTCATAAGGATTCGCTCTCATAAGGATTCACTACTATAAGGATTCACTCTCACATCGATTTGGTCCCATAACAATTGATAAGTGACTCTCACATCGATTTGGTCCCATAACGATTTGATAAGTGACTCTCATAACGATTCGCTCTCATAACGATTCGATAAGTGACTCTCATAACGATTCACTCTCATAAGGATTCGCTCTCATAAGGATTTGATAAGTGACTCTCACATCGATATGCTCTCATAACGATTCGCTCTCATAAGGATTCGATAAGTGACTCTCATAAGGATTCCTTTGTAACTCACACAGACTCCTTTGTAAAAACATGGATTCCTTTGTAAAACATGGATTCATTTGTAACTCTCATAAGGATTTGATAAGTGAAACATGGATTCCTTTGTAAAACACAGACTTCTTTGTAAAAACATAGATTTCCTTTATATTTCAAAGTGCCTTTTGGCTTCTAGTGAAAAAGTCAATATTCTTGATTTGCGTAATCCTCTATCTTTCTGACAGGAGATCTTTTTGCTTATCTTTCTAGATCTCTTCTCTCCTGCCAACAAAAGAGAGATTACTTACCACTTCTGGGTGGCATCAGGAAACATAAAGGTATGAGCCTTTTTGACAGAAACACTCTTTTATCTAAACACTTTTTTTGCTTGCAGACCTCGTAGACCACAAATTATCAGAAGAAAGAGAACATGAGCAACGGCTAGAACTCCAAGGATCTCCTCAACGGACTTATTCAAATTGCTCATATAAAAGATGAAGCAAGGCTGAAGAAGAAGCATGAGCTTTTCCTGAAGATTTTTCAAGAGTGTACATCCGGGAAGAACCTCAAATCCACATACACTCAAAAGAAAGAGAGAAAGAGCCTGAGCCCAAGAAGAAGTGTTCAAGCATCTGAAGCCCTGAAGCATTCAAGCTCCTTCTCCTCTCTTCTCTCTCTCTCTCTGTGCATCTTGTAAATCTGGGGGAGATAATCTTTTGCTGAGAGTTCTTGTAGTTGGTTTTTATTTGTTCCAACTCTCAGCTTTGTTCTTCTTTTCTAAGAAAGACTTCTGTCCAGCTGTAGGACTGTATATAGTGTAGAACCCAGCTAGGGGTTTGTGTCTAGCAGAACCGCACTGGGGTTTGTACCAGGAGGTGGCTTCTTTACCTGTAAGAGAAGTGGGCTGCCTTCTTGCCCGGGAAAGAGAAGAAGACCAGCTGGGGTGCTGGGTGTTGTAGTGTCCTGAAGGGGGACTGTACCCTTGGTTAGTAAAATCCCAAGAGGTTGCTTGGGGACTGGATGTAGGACTTTCATGTGGGAAGGCCGAACCAGGATAAATCTCTTGTGTTATTTGTGTGATTGTTTATTTGCTTCCGCACTGCTACTCTTTATCACACTAAACTAACCAAACCTTCAAGTGTAATTTCTGTGTTTAAAGTTTCTATTTCAGATTTCAGAAAAACCTATTCACCCCCCCCTCTAGGTTAGCTTGCTTCCGTACCAAAAGGGCCAACAAACTTCATTCATGAAAGTTATTCTACTCGTAGTCCTGATCATCTTTATGTTTAACATTTTGTCTAAATGTCATTGGTTAGAGTGTTATAAGTGTGGTAAGAGGGTTTCTGCATGAAGCTATGTTTGCAGATTTCACTTGACTTCCACGTGTGAGTTTGACCTGATCAAAGCCTATCAAACCCTCATTATTTTTCTAATTCCGATTTATTGGAAGCACCTTGGCATGTCTAGATTAGTTTAAAAGTAGTTTTGCTAGTTTCCATGCACTGTACAATTTGTTCTCTATTTTGAAGCACTAATGTGTCAATATAAGGCAGTTCTGAACTGCAATCCAAGATAGATCAGAACTCTGCCAGGCTCAGGCGCAGACCCTATGAACACGACGGCCTGATAGGCCGCATTCACAAGGTCAGTCGTGACAAAGCACTCTGTCGCAATCTGATCGCGACAGTCCTATCATCGCGATCTTCTGACCCGACAGTCGTGACCCTCATTGGGGTCCGTCGCGACCTGACCCCGGGTCTGATAGCCCTGTCGCCTTTGTCATATGTACCTATCACGATTCGCCTGTCTGATCTGACAAGCCTGTCACGATCCTTACAAGGCACTGTCACATTCTGTTCTGACCCGTCACTACCTTTACAAGTGACTGTCGCGATCTCAGGATTTTCACATAAAACCACATGTTTTCTTGCAAATCTTACTGTATATACCCGAGGTCTGTTTAACATGATATTCAGTGTGTGAATTGCATGTCTTGGATCTGATCATTATATGATGTCTACTAGCTTGTGCATGATGTTATATAGTATGCATGGACCTAAAAGCAATCAACCTATTGAAAAACGGTAATGATATGAATATGATCCAAAGGTGTAATTATGATTGACCTTATGTTCATTAGATTATATTGTGATCTTACTTATTGTCAATTGATACGATAAGAATATAATATGAATGTGGGGATGAATACATATTAGTATGACCTGTTAGTGGAGTTTATATCATGATTTGCATATGAGTTTCAATAGTTATATGCTTTCCGATGTTCCATTAATTATTTGTCAATTGCATACATGTTAGGAATGATTCGTGACTCGTCACTTACACATTTGCACGATTAGGCACACCCCTCTTAGGGAATTGAGAGCTCTCTGCCGGTCATTCCAAATCGGCAAGACTAGCGATCTTTTCTTTAAGACCTCCATAAGTCTCCGCTCTCTTTGGATTCCCACATAGAGGCCGAGCTGATTTTACCATGAAGTACCCTGGAGATAGAGAGCATATGTTCCGCGTGCGATCCGTCATTAGTCATCCTCATGTCAAGACATTAACGAATTATGAAACATAAGAGACGTCGTTATACTGTCCGTTTGTCGTTCTCTTGTGTTTTTGTCATACCTTGACTCTATGAATGATCATGTCTTTCTTACTACGAGCTTGTCATTGAAACTCCGTGGCCATAATATGAATATGTTTGTTCGGCACAATATGGGACTTCGGTCCATGTGACCAATGCCTATGCAATAGGGGCTCTGTCTGGTCGTGGGGAAGAGCGCCCCAACGTACTTATTAACCGCAGGAGTATGGACTTGTGGTGCTTGGCATGGCACAGATACGATATGCAAGATTTGTGAGAATGTGCCTTTGTTTGATATGATAAGTTTGATTTGATATGATGTGATAAGATTTGATAAGATACGTCTGACCATGTGAATACATGATATCTGTACGAATATGACCAATCTCTTTTGATATGATTCTACTCTTAAAATATCTGTCCATTGCATATGCAATGCGATATTTGATTTGATATGTCATCCGTTCTATTCCTCTATTCAACTTGTTAGAAAAGCATGCATTGTCATCATATTCATGTGCATATCTGCCTACTTAAAATGTTAATCATGTATATTAGTACCCGCACAATATTGAGATGTAAATCCTACTGAGCTAGTTCGCTCACCCCATCCCCCCTTTTTCAGGTAGTGAAGAGGAACCAGAGGAGTCGGATAGGGAAGGTCAAGAGTGATGAGCACCCGACATTGAGAAGATGAAGTATTAGGAATAGGTATTTTTGAATAGTCTATGTATTAGCGACGCATTTTCATTTGAATAATGAACCCTTTTGGTTGGTTCTTCTTATGTAAGGTTGTAACTAGTTGAATGGAATGAAATAAAGTATACATTTGGTGATCATATAATAGCCTCAAATGTGTTATTATATTCAATTGTGACTCTGCGCTATTCAACTGTGATATGCCTATTTGTATCCTTCACGTCTCGGTATTTATTCCGCTGCTAAATATCGGGGCGTGACAGTTGGTATCAGAGCCTAAACTTTAGGGTCCAAGGGAATAGGAACATAGAATGAAACTAGATCACACGAGTCAAAATCTGTCATACCTAATGTGAGCTTGGGTAGAACAATGGGAATAGAAGTCACATGTGATATATTTAGATGACTGACTTGTATTATTATCTTGAAGGTACTTATTACCTCAATGGCCGCTGAGCGTGCACAGGCTAGGAACATGCAACAAACAATACAGAACTTCACTCAGGCTATCCTGCAAGCCACTAAGGGTGGAGGTAACCGCGGAGCGGTGATCTCCATCGGAATTTACGGAATATGGATCCGCCTAGGTTTGAAGGGAGTACTGACCCAGATGTTGCTGAACACTGGGTTAAGGAAATTGAAAGGATATTTAGGGTGATGCAATGCACGGACCAGAACAAAGTACTACTGGCAACTTTCCAATTGGAAAAGGATGCCAGGGCATGGTTGGAGTCGGTAGAAGCAACACTGAATGGCCAGCAACTAACATGGGCTCAGTTCATTGAGCAATTCAACACCAAGTACTTTTTGAGAGGGTCCAGGAATGGAAAGCAGCCGAATTTGCGGCTATAGAGCAGAGAGGACTCAATGTGGCCGAGTATGAGGCCCAATTCTCTCGTCTGTCCCGATATGCTGTTCACTTGATTGGGACAGAAAGGATGAAGGCAAAACGCTTTCTGAATGGCTTGAGGCCCCAGCTCATCACTCAATTGGCGCCAATGGATATTCAAACCTATGCTGACATGGTAATGAAGGCTCAGTTACTGGAGGATGCCATGGAGACTGTAGAAAGAATTAAAGGAAAATCCATGAAAAGGGAGCAAGTGTCTTCTACTGGAAGGTATCAGCCGACCGTTGGGAAGAAAAGGCCCAGTGGCAGAGTAAATGAACCAGCTGATAAAAAGCCAAAAGAGTTAGGTAAGCAGATAGTGGTGACAACGGGTGAAAGGTGCAAACACTGTGACAAAGCTAGTCACCGGTCTGAACAATGCTGGAGAGCGCAAGGGAGATGCCTGCGCTATGGTAGTCATGACCACAGGATCTCGGACTACCCAAAGCTGAAAGATCAAGCCCCTCAGGACAAGCATCCGAATGGATAGAAGAGGCAAGGCCGCTTGCAAGCTATTCAGGAACCTGAAGCTACTGAAGAAGGAGGTATCGTGGAAGGTACACTTACTATTCTTTCCGACCCGCAATGTTCTCTTTGATACGGGAGGTACGCATTCCTTTATATGTCAACATTTGTTGATACCTACCTATGAAACCCGTCCCAATGAAATCCGGAATAGTTGTGTCAACCCCGATTGGTCCTAGCACCAATCTTACAAACCATATGCCATCTAGTGAAGTGTTGATTGAAACCCAAAACCTACCTACAAATTTAATATGTATGGATATGGAGGGGTATGATGTGATACTGGGAGTAGACGGGTTTCTGAACATGGGGCTAGTATCAACTGTAGGAGAAGTCGGTAACCTTTAGCCATTCCCAAAACTAGTGTTCACAGGGGATAGAAACCGCATGAGATTGTCATTCATCTCTGCACTACAAGCCAAAAGGATGATGAGGAAAGGTTGTATGGCCTTTCTTGCTGCTGTTGTCATCACAAAGAAGGAAGTCAAAGTTGAGGACATCCATGTTGTCAGCGAATACGCTAATGTTTTTCCCGAAGACTTGCCAGGAATTCCTCTTGAGCGAGAGGTCGATTTTACCATCGAATTGGTCCCTGGAGTAGCACCAGTATCTAAGGCACCATATAGAATGTCCCCCGCAGAACTGAAGGAATTAAAAGAGCAATTGATGGAACTGTTAGAGAAGGGATTCATCCGACCAAGTACATCACCATGGGGTGCACCTGTCCTCTTTTTCAAGAAGAAAGATGGGTCAATGAGGCTGTGTATAGACTACAGGCAACTAAACCAGTTAACCATCAAGAACAAATATCCCTTGCCAAGAATTGATGAGTTGTTTGATCAATTATCTGGAGCTAAATACTTCTCTAAAATAGATCTCAGATCCGGCTATCACCAATTGAGGATCAAAGGAGAAGACATTCATAAGACAGCCTTCCGAACCAGGTATGGGCATTATGAATTTATTGTTATGTCTTTCGGACTAACAAATGCCCCTGTAGTTTTCATGCACTTGATGAATAGCATTTATCGCCCATATCTTGATAAATTTATGGTGTATTCATCGATGATATATGATCTATTCTAAGACAAAGGAAGAGCATGAGGAGCATTTAAGGATTTCATTACAGATTTTAAGGGAGAATAAATTATATGCCAAGTTAAGTAAATGTGAATTCTGGCTGAGGAGGTATCCTTTTTAGGGCATGTGGTAACTAAGGATGGTATCGCTGTTGATCCATCAAAGGTTGAGGCTGTACTGAAATGGGAAAGACCGACAAGCGTCATAGAGATCAGGAGCTTTCTAGGATTAGCAGGATATTATCGAAGGTTTATAAAGGATTTCTCAAAGATTGCAGTGCCATTAACCAAGCTGACCTGGAAGGAAAATCTGTTTGTGTGGACCGATGAATGTGAAGAAAGCTTTAACAACTTGAAGAAGTGTCTGACTACTGCTCCTGTCCTTGCCTTACCACTGAAGAGGGAGGATTTGAAATTTATTCAGATGCATCTGGAATAGCTCTGGGATGCATCTTAATGCAACAAGGGAAAGTAATAGCATATGCCTCAAGGCAGTTGATGATCCACGAAGTGAACTACCCGGTTCATGACCTGGAGTTAGCAGCTGTAGTATTCGCCTTGAAAATTTGGAGGTATTATATCTATGGTGAGTAATTTAAAGTCTTTCTGACCACAAGAGTTTGAAATACTTATTCTTACAGAAGGAGCTTAACATGAGACAAAGAAGGTGGTTAGAGTACCTTAAGGACTTTGACGTCTCCTGTAACGTTGCGTGCTTTTCAGATCCATGCGGATCATGTGTGTTGTGGTTGTGGCAGCCGTTGTGAGGCCAGTGTGAGTTGGTTGTGTGGAATGTGGTTTCAATGTGTGGTTTGTTCAGGTGAGGAGCAGGTTTGGTCCTGAAATGAAATAGGACCTACTGCAGTTTAGTTGGAGTTGGCGGCCAGGGGTGGCCATTGACTTGTTGGCGTCCAGGTAAGGTGCCGTTGACTGCATGAACTTGGCGGCATAAGATGTGGACGTTTATGGTGGCGGTTGCTCTAGGCGGCAGAGGGGTTGATGCCAACTTGTGAATTCTGCACGTTATAGGGTCACCCGAGAGCAGGTTCTCCACCTGGTTCTCTCTTCCCCTTGCCCCAGCTTCATGCCCCTGTATCCCTAAAGCTTCCAACAGGTACAGGAGAGTGGTTGGAGGATCGTGGGACGTGTGGCGTTGCCAAATTGCGCGAGGAAATGCCGTGGCATGGTGCAATTGCCGTGGGAGCTCGCGGAGGGTTCGGTGTGAACCGGGAAATTTCGGGAGGTTTAAGCGTGTTCTGAGGTAGGGAATGACCCTTGTAATTCCTATAGGTCGTGATAATGAAATTAGATAACATGAATCTGCATGAAAATGGTGATTTTGGGTCATGGTATCCATGCGGGGGATAATGGGTGGTTTGATGAATTCAGGTGGTAAAGCATGCTGTTATAGTTTAATTATAGTGCATGGATGTTAGAAGAACCAATTTTGTATGTTTTTTCCCGTTGTTTTAACGGTTGTAAAACCTGTAGAATTGGTTTAGGGTTTCAACAGGGATAGAGGCTGAAGAACTTGGCGTCAACATCGTTTGTCACCAAGATCATCAGCCGGGATATATACGGCCATATCCCTTGCCGTCTACTTCCTGTAAGCGGCAGTCGATGTTGCCGCCGACTTGTATATAAGCAGAAATGACTAATTATGGTATTTATCGATAAAGAGTGGTGCATTGGCACCTGAGGTGCACTAAGTGCGCATGGTTCTTGTGTTTAGTATACAGGGTATGCAGTTAGTTACTCACTTTCGAGGTTGCGTGTTGTTCACGCGAGGCCAGTTGGGTTCACGTGTGGTGGACCGTTGTTACTTGAGGTTTACGTGAGGTTTCACGTGGTTTGTGTGTGACGTGCACGTGGTTTTGTGTACGTAGCGAGTAGTACGACGCCTACCGTGGGTTACCTCTCCAGTTGGGTGCCCCAGGTTCTTTGTGAGCCAGGCTGTTAGCTCGGGGCTTTGTCCCGGTACTTGTGTTGTACCGTCGAGGTCTGTGTTGTCTGACCTGGACACCCTCACTCTTGTATTTGAGTTGCACGTCTGGCTGAGGGAAAGACTACAGTGGGGCAGTGACATTGTGTTTGTCTTTAGTCACTTGTAGCGCGCTCGTAGTTGGGGGTACGACACCAGTAGACGTACTGGACCCCAGCTAGTCCTTTTCCAGTGCCTCACTTAGAGAGTTCTGGGCCAGGATCTCTAGAGGTGTCAAGTATGGGCCTGTGACCGTGTGGGTCCGTAGGTGGTGGTGTTTGGTTGGTCTCCATAGTGCTTGACCTTTTATGTGGAGCGGCAGCTGGACCTTTCGTCCGTGGCTGCGAGACTGAGAGGTAGACCTGTGTTAGCTTGTCCGAGTCAGTTTCTGGTGTCGCGAACCAGTTCACGTGGCTTGTGTTTGGCTGTCTTTACTTTAGCTTGTACACCTGTACTGGTTTTCCATTTAATTATTACAGTTGTTTCGTAGTCGGCAGACGGTGAGTACTTTTACAGCTTTTATATCCTGCTTAGCTGTTCTATAAATTGTTGGTACTGTCTATTGCTTTTGTACCTGTGGTTTTTGGTTTGCTCGATTTTGGGGGAGTTCCCTACTGAGCTAGTGACTAGCGAGGCTCACCCCTACCCCCCACAAGTGAGAGCGAGGAGGACGTTTCACGACTATCGTCCAGTTCAAAGTCGCGTCGTAGCGGTGCAGGGTCGGTACCTCCAGCTGTGTAGTAGCAGCTCCAGCAGTGTAGTGTAGTTAGTTGTTTATTTTCTTCAGTTGTACCTCGGGTATGCCCCAGGCTCTTGTACTTCTTTCAGTTCTTGGAAATATGGCTATGTAACTTGTGAAATATATAGAAAATGTGGTGTGTTCCTTTGTGTTACACGGACTGTGGTTGGTATCCCTTGCGAGGCTTCGTCCGTTCGTGGGAGGCGGACTCGAATCAAGTACGTTATCGGTTTAACGGGCTTGGCCGAGGCGTTCCGTCACATTTCCATTCAATATCACCCTCGGAAAGCCAATGTAGTGGCAGACGCTCTAAGTAGACAACCGGGAGCTATGCTAGCCAGTATGATGCTGGGCGAATGGAAGTTGCTCGAGCAATTTGCAAGCTTGAACTTAGACATGGGAAAGAAGGAAAAACAAGTAATGATTTCCAATCTCCAGATACAATCCGATCTACTGACCGAAAACAAGGAGAAACAGGGAGAGGATCCATTCTTAGTTGAGATCAGGGAGAAGCTAGAATAAAGACCTGACTTTACTCTATCAGCTGAGGGAAGATTACTATTCCGAGGTAGAACATGTGTCCCTGATCACGAAGAACTCAAGAAGAGGTTATTAAACGAAGCTCACCAGTCCAAGTACACGATTCATCCTGGATCAACAAAGATGTACCAAGACATAAAAGGGTCGTACTGGTGGCCAAACATGAAGAGGGATGTGGCCGATCATGTGTCATACTGTTTAACATGTATGCAAGTCAAGGCCGAGCATTTCCGTACAGCTGGTGGACTACTGCCACTAGAAATTCCGGAATGGAAGTGGGATAGCATCGGTATGGACTTTATCATTGGATTGCCCAAGACTAGAGGTGGTATGGATGCAATGTGGGTAATAGTTGATCGATTGACTAAGTCGGCTCACTTCTTGCCGATTAAGAGTACCTGGTCAGTGGATGTATTGGCTGCACTATATGTTAAGGAAGTAGTTAGATTGCATGGGGTTCCATCTAACATAATATCAAATCGGGACCCTAGATTTACTTCACACTCCTGGAAGGGTTTACAAGCAGCAATGGGTACTAAACTAAACTTTAGTACCGCCTTCCATCCTCAAACTGATGAACAAACCGAAAGGACCAATCAAATTGTGGAAGATATGCTTCGTGCTCTGGTGCTAGATTTTAGAGGTCGATGGGATGATCAGTTGTACTTGATGGAGTTTGCATATAACAACAGCTATCAGGCAAGTATCAAGATGGCACCGTTTGAAGCCTTATATGGCAGGAGTTGCATATCACCCCTTTGTTGGGAAGAGGTTGGGGAGAACCAATGGGTTGGACCCGACTTAATTGAGGTGACTATCAGAAAGGTTCAAATTGTTAGGGAACGTCGAAAGATGGCACAATCTAGGCAGAAGAGTTATGCAGACAAGAGAAGGAGAGAACTAGAATTTCAGGTTGGCGAACATGTTTTCTTGAAGGTCTCACCTTCAAGGGGAATTCAAAGATTTGGGATCAAAGGAAAGTTGAGTCCCAGATTCATAGGACCATTTGAAATTCTGGAAAGGATTGGTCAGGTGGCGTATAGACTGGCACTACCTCCACAGCTGGCGAATGTACATAATGTGTTCCACATATCCATGCTGAGGAAGTACTTATTCAATGTCGACCATGTAATCAACCTTGAAGACTTGGAGATTCGGGAGGACCTGACTTATGAAGAGAAGCCGATCAAAATGTTGGATCGGAAGATTCAACGACTCAAGAATCGTACCATACCTATGGTGAAGGTCCAATGGAGTCGAGACGGAGCTACTAATACTACCTGGGAAACAGAGGAAAGAATGAAGAAAAACCACCCAGAACTATTCTCAGGTACGAACTACACTTTATGTGTAAATTTGGAGACCAAATTTCTTAAGTGGGGGAGGATGTAACACCCCGAAAATTTAGTGATTTAAAATTTTAGAAATAAAGGAGAATAAATAAATTCCGTAATTTTCGGAATGATAAAACTTACGTACCATTGTCGTATGAGAGAAAACACATCGGAAAATTCCATAAAAATTATAGATCAACCCCAAATATCGTCCCTAAGTGTTCACGAAGAAATTCATGCAACAAAAAAAAAACCTTATTGGCCAAGTGTACGTCACACGTGACAAATTACCGAATTTAGAAACTAAGTCGGAAAATGTTAACGCGGAAAAATAACCCGACCATAGATAAGTAAACATGTTGGAGAGGCTTCCAACATCATGTATTAATAACCCATTAACAATATTGGGCAATAGAGCACATTTGGCCAAAGGATAAAAATAGGGACAAGAAAATACCGAGAAATTCGTGTATGTAATTATGCAGTGATTAGGGAGGGCAAATTAGGGTTAAAATTAGTGGTAATGGCCATGCATGGCAACCCAATCGTGGCCAACCCTGTAAAACACCTTCCCATGGTGTAGCTACCTCCTTTGGGTGGGAAAATCCCAGATTTTGGAAGGTAGAAAGTAGAATTCGCAGCCCCTTTCCTAGTCCCATTAGGACATGTAGATACACCCTAAATCTATAAGAACTCATCACTAAACTCTTGGGGAAGGTTTGGAAATGCGTTGGGGTCGTTTGGAGGCAGGCTAGGGCTTCAGAGGAGGAGGAGAAAGGCTTGGAACCGGAGCTTCATCTCCCTTCATCCTCTGCTGCGTCCAGAACATCGACTGGTCTTAGATCTTCATAAAAGTAGGTGTTCTCGGGCAAAGATTAAAGAAAACCTATACCATCTTGTAGAGCTTCGAGTCTATGTTCATTTGCACTTGATTTGCCCAATTTTCATGGAGTATACATGGAGTATTAGTCGTTTTTCCTAAGTCGTGCACAGTTAGGGCTTTTTCCGTTCTTCTTATTATGCATGCGATTTAATACCGAGTTAGACTAAATTCTATTCATGAAAGTTATTCTACTCGTAGTCCTGATCATCTTTCATGTTTAACATTTTGTCTAAATGTCATTGGTTAGAGAGTTATAAGTGTGGTAAGAGGGTTTCTGCATGAAGCTATGTCTGCAGATTTCACTTGACTTCCACGTTTGAGTTTGACTTGATCAAAGCCTATCAAACCCTCATTATTTTTCTAATTCCGATTACTAGAAGCACTTGGCATGTCTAGATTAGTTTAAAACAAGTTTCCCTATTTTCCATGCACTGTACAACTTGTTCTCTATTTTGAAGCACCAATGTGTCAATATAAGGCAGTTCTGAACCGCAATCCAAGATAGATCAGAACTCTGCCAGGCTCAGGCGCAGACCCTGTGAACGCGACGGCCCGATAGGCCGCGTTCACAAGGTCCATCGCGACAGAGCGCTCTGTTGCGATCTGATCGTGACGGTCCTATCGTCGCGATCATCTGACCAGACAGTCACGACCCTCATTGGGGTCCTATGCGACTTGACCCCGGGTCTGATAGCACTGTCGCCTTTGTCATATGTACCCGTCGCGATTTGCCTGCCTGATCTGACAAGCCTATCGCGATCCTTACAAGGCACTGTCGCGTTCTGATCTGACCCGTCTCTACCTTTACAAGTGACCGTCGCGATCTCAGGATTTTTACATAAAACCACGTGTTTTCTTGCAAATCTTACTGTATATACCCGAGGTCTATTTAACATGATATTCAGTGTGTCAATTGGATGTCTTGGATCTGATCATTATATGATGTCTACTAGCTTGTGCATGATGTTATATAGTATGCATGGACCTAAAAGCAATCAACCCATTGAAAAACAGTAATGATATGAATATGGTCCAAAGGTGTAATTATGATTGACCTTATGTTCATTGTATTATCTTGTGATCTTACTTATTGTCAATTGATACGACAAGAATATGATAAGAATGTGGGGATGAATACATATTAGTATGACCTATTAGTGGAGTTTATATCATGATTTGCATATGAGTTTCAATAGTTATATGCTTTCCGATGTTCCATTAATTATTTGTCAATTTCATACATGTTAGGAATGATTCGTGACTCATCGCTTACACATTTGCACGATTAGGCACACCCCTCTTGGGGAATGAGAGCTCTCTGCCGGTCATTCCGAATCGGCAAGACTAGCGATCTTTTCCTTAAGACCTCTGTAAGTCTCTGCTCTCTATGGATTCCCACATAGAGGCCGAGCTGGTTGTACCATGAAGTACCCTGGAGATAGAGAGCATATGTTCCGCGTGCGATCCTTCATTAGTCATCCTCATGTCAAGACATTAATGAATTATGATACATAAGAGATGTCGTTATACTGTCTGTTTGTTCTCTTGAGTTTTTGTCATTCCTTGACTCTATGAATGATCATGTCTTTCTTACTACGAGCTTGTCATTGAAACTCGTGGCCATAATATGAATATGTTTGTTCGGCACAATATGGGACTTCAGTCCATTTGACCAATGCCTGTGCAATAGGGGCCCTGTTTGGTCCTGGGGAAGAGCGCCCCAACGTACTTATTAACAGCGGGAGTATGGACTTGTGGTGCTTGTTATGGCACTGATACGATATGCAAGATTTGTGAGAATGTGCCTTTGTTTGATATGATAAGTTTGATTTGTTATGATGTGATAAGATTTGATAAGATACGTCTGACCATGTGAATACATGATATCTTTACGAATATGGCCAATCTCTTTTGATATGATTCTACTCTTAAAATATCTGTCCATTGCATATGCAATGCAATAATTGATTTGATATGTCATCTGTTCTATTCCTCTATTCAACTTGTTAGAAAAGCATGCATTGTCATCATATTCATGTGCATATCTGCCTACTTAAAATGTTAATCATGTATATTAGTACCCGCACAATATTGAGATGTAAATCCTACTAAGCTAGTTCGCTCACCCTATCATCCTACCCTTTTCAGGTAGTGAAGAGGAACCAGCGGAGTCGGATGGGGTAGGGCAAGACTGATGAGCACCCGACGTTGAGAAGATGAAGTATTAGGAATAGGTATTTGAATAGTCTATTATTAGCGACGCATTTTCATTTGAATAATCAACCCTTTTGGTTGGTTCTTCTTATGTAAAGTTGTAACTAGTTGAATGGAATGAAATAAAGTATACTTTTGGTGATCATATCATAGCCTCAAATGTGTTATTATATTCAATTGTGACTCTGCGCTATTCAACTGTGACACGCCTATTTGTATCGTTCACGTCTCTAGGTATTTATTCCGCTGCTAAATATCGGGGTGTGACATTTTTCTTTTTCTCTATCTGTTTCTGAAAAAGAACTTTCACAAGTTTTTCATTAGAATTAGCAAGGTTCTTGTTCGCAGCAGCTTTAACAAATGTTAATTTTGTTTATTTTTCATTTTTCTTATCTCTCACAGAAGCAAGACTTGTGTATTTAGTATTTTTCAATTCTTGTTGAAGCTTCTGTTTGTCAGCTTTTAATGCAACAACTTTTTTTTCTGAAATTTGAAGCTTGTTTAGCATGACATCCAAACCATTATTCATCTTGTTCTTTTCATTTTCAAATTGAGCAATTTGTTTTTCCATATCAGTAATTTTATTACTGAAATTGCTACAATCATTATCTAATGGTTGTCATGTAACAAGCATTCAATCTTTCTGTTTAAGTGACAATTTTCTTCAACAAGTTGTTTGCATCTTTCATTTATTTGATGATCATGAGCCATGTTAGAAATCTGTTTGTTTAATTGGTCATTATTAAATTTGAAGTTTCATTGAGATCAATTAATTTTTCATTTTCATATTTCAAATCAAGATTTTCGTGTTCCAATTAATCATGATTTTCTTTCAACTTGGATAACTTGTTTTCATAAATTTTGATTTTATCTTTCAAACTTTCTTTTCAGAATTCAGTTTCTAAACTACAATTTTCAAATTCTCATTTTCTTGTGAAGGATCTTTATCATTGTTCTGGAGCAATTCAAGTGTATTTTTTCAATTTTTCACTCTCTTTGTGGCAATGTTTTAAAGTCTTTTTCAAATCTTTATTTTTAGTGTTCAGCTTTGCATTAAGATTTTGCATCTTTTCACAGAATTCAATCAATTCAACATAAGACATGCCTTCATCTACATCACAGTCAGAATTAGAATACATAAATGGATCTGTAATTGATTTACCTGACCTTGTAGACCTATTTAAACTCTTGTGTTTTGAAGAGGATGAAGAATGCTCTGAGCTCATAGAATGTGCTGTTAGAGCCAAAGTTTTTTGAATTGTTGATTTTCTGGATTCATTGAAGCTCTTCTTTGCCATTAAGCACTTGTGAATTTCTTTTGCTCCTTTTCTTTGTGAATCCTTTCCATCACTGCTATTGGCCATAAAGCATAACTCCTCATTTGCTGAACTTAAGAAGTTCTCTTCTTCATCCTCACTTTGGTCTTCGTCTGACAAGTTGCTATCATGGCTTTTGGCTTCTTCATTTTGTTGTTCTTCTTGTATTTATCCTTTTTGATCTCAGGACACTCATCCTTCATGTGTCCTGTCTTGTTGCACCTGTAGCAAACAATATCTTCATCAGTTTTTTGATTTCTGCTAGCATTAAAATTTGAAGAAGAAGCAATCCTTTTACTAAAAGAATATTTTTTCTTTCCATTGAATTTTCCTCTTCTTGATTTTAAAAAAATTCTGAATTACCTAGTCATGAGGGCAAGTTCATCCTCATTAGACTCAGATTCTTCAGAACTTGATTTTTCTTGACTTTTCTCTTTATTGCTTGATGAAGCTTTAAGTGCTACTGGTTTAGCTTTAAGCAAATGTTCTTCACTTCTTTTCAGATTTATTTCATAAGTCATTAAAGATCCTATGAGTTCATCCAAAGAAATTTTGGATAAATCCTTAGAATCTTCAATCACTGTAGCCTTTGTGTGCCAAACAGATGATAGAGAGCGCAAGATTTTTCTTACCAGATCAACATCAGTGTATTCCTTACCTAGTGCCTTCAGTCCATTGACAATTGTCATAAACCTAGCAAACATTTCAGAAATTGATTCGTCAGATTTCATCATAAACAATTCATATTCAGAAACAAGTATGCTTGCTTTGATTTCCCTAACTTGAGATGTTCCCTCATACATTAATTCAAGTTTATCCCACAACTCTTTAGCAGATTTACACATGGATATTCTTGAATATTCTTTAGGGTGGACTGCACACTGAAGCATGTTCATGGCACTGTAATTAAGAGTAGCTTTCCTAATCTGCTCTATAGTCCAATTCTCCTCATCTCCCTAATTTTCATAAGGACCCACTTCAACTATCCTCCAGATTTCATAGTTTTGAGCCCTAAGAAAAACATGCATGCGATTTTTCCAGTATGAATAATCAGACCCATCAAAATATGGTGGTCTATTAATGGAATGACCCTCAGCCACAAATCCTTGAGAATCCATCAATTAAAATGAGATAGTGAAAGAGCAAGCAAACAATTCAAGCAATTAACACTGAGATCAAACAGAAGCAATCAAATCAGATCAGAAACATATATTAACCCGCTCTGATACCAATTGTAGGATCGAATAGGTGGATGAATCAGATCTAGAAGGGGGGGGGGTTGAATAGATCTAACACCAATTATTGCGGAAGCTTAATCAATTCAAAATTACTTCGAATCAGAGATCAATTCAGAAAAACAGTTTACTGATCTGAAGTGTGGGTGTGTGTAGATTATGTGTGTGACGGCCCTCATTATACCGGTATAGTTATACCAACCCACGTCGGTATAGCAAGAGTCCTCACAGTGGGACATTTACCCAAACGATACTAATAGCTGAGATACACGCGAATATACAACAGAGTAGCGGAAGTAAAAGACATATGTCTTCATTCATTCATCATCCACATTAAACATACATGAAGTTTGCAATTAACAACAAAGAACTAAAGGTTCACATAATTTAAACTGCTGAAATAAAATACATAATGTCCACACTTATACATCATTTTCATGATAATTCTAATACAATGTTCAAATTACATACTATGGAATACACAAATCACAAAGAAGCTCCAAAACTAGCTAATCTCCGCGCTCAGAGTCCGTCTCTGCTGCCTCCTCCAAAGGTGCCACGTCACCAACTACACCTGTACGCCGAAGCAAGGAGTGAGTCCAGAGACTCAGCAAGCAACACTACCCATAACATACACCTATAAGTCTTAGTGGTTTCTACATGCACATTTACAATTTGCAACACATGGCATGCTAGTCAATTTAAAGTTTCAACCTATCATGAAAGTTTTACAAATTTATACATGGATCATGCTTTCAGATTTCTAAGGATAAAATTTACCTATCACATGCTCTCTATTCCATTTACTCATGAAATTTTGTCTTTAAAGAACCAAGACATGAGAGCTACCAACATGAACATTATGCATACATGAAAGGAAAACACGACTAGCATGGATCTTACATGTTTTTAAACGCATACATAAACGTTTTCACATGCTTTAAGTTGCTGATTTCACATGGTTTAATGGCTATAAACCTATACATGAGAGCTACAACATTGCGTAAAAATCATGTGAACAAACAATCATGCTATCTTGTACCCGTTTTCACCAATTTCCCTAACATGGATTCTAGACATTTTTGCACATACAAGCATGATGATAACAACATAAGATTTTTGATTTCACATGGTTTCAGATTTGTCTCACATGGATTTCAATATCATATCCTCACATTTAGAATTTCACATTTTCTCTACACAAGTTTCTTATTTCACATGGTTACACTTTACACATACACATTCACATTGTTCACTTACACATTTACACATGAACACATACACATTACACATTACACATTTTAGGTGCCGTGACACATAGTCCAAACCACCAAAGAAGGACATATACACATCACATTACACATAGATGCCATCTAAGCATTCCAATGGCGACTCTTGGACTGCGCAGACCGGGAGAACAAGTCTCCACCCTAACCAGTGGTACTTGTCCACCTCCAGGATTTCCCCCTAATGCCCTTAGGGTCACTTACACATTGAACTTTCTCAGGGGTACTTTTCCCTGATACAGCTCCACTGCCCTCTATGGAAGCAGTGTCACATTGGCACAGTTACACATTACACATTTTACCGATTTATACATGGTTTTACACAGCACTTTTCATCTCATTCACTTTCTCACTCACATGCACATCTCTATTTTTTTTTTCCTAACATGGCACTACAGATTTCAGGAGCTTAACACACAATAATTTCACCATTTAAGTTAGGTTTAAGCAATATCTAATCACATTACGATAACTTACATAGATTATTGCCTTTCACATGAAAAATACATAACTTCTTATATACTGGTCCAATGGACCTGAAATTTTAACCACATGCTATTTTCGGGTTCTAGATCATACACTCACATTTTAAGATTTTTTTGAGCTAAATAGAAATTACAGAAAATCAAATACCAATTTTTGCATGTCATTCACAATTCAAGTTAACATGGAGTTTAACACATCATGTAATTTTGCCACTTACTGTTGGAACAGAAGCTACTAATATATGCATGATTTGAGAATACAAAATTTCCCTAAATCATACATCTATAGATCAATCATCACAAATCATTCTTACATGCCTTTTTATTTACCGAACCAAATTTATTAGCAATTTATACAAACATGGACAATTTACCAAAATTGGGTATGCATGTACTGATCTACAAATCTTCATGATTTGACAAAACTAAGGCATTCAGACTAATCCTAATCATGACACAAGGATGGACAAGATTATCACAATTTATGCTCACAAGCTCATGAGATACACTTTTCTAACATTCACCATCACACACCACACTCATCCATACACCAAAATTGACAATATACATAGTGTATAGGGTTACCATATATCCTCATCACGGAAACCATATCGAAAATAGTGTATAGGAAGGGCAGAACAGATCATTGTTCTGTCCAGAGGAACTTGGCGGCAGTCTCTGGCCGCTGACCCAGGGTCAGCGGCATGGTCGATGGACGCCAAGCATGATATCGGCGTCCATTGACCTTGCCGTCAACGCAGGTCTGTGCAGAAACACAGACCCGAGCTCTCAAACTTGGTTGAATGGGAGGGTCTAGGACTCGAGGAAAAATCCATAAAAATAATAGAAACGACCTAGACACATACGGGAACATCATGGATAGGTCACTTGCCTTTTAAAAAATTCCTCCGAGGGATCTAGGGTGTTGGTGAAGCCCTCCTTAGGCGCAGTCCCAAGAAAGTGCAGAACTCCTCCTAGATCTTCTTCCTCCGGGCTCCTGGATGATGATCTCCACAGCAGGGGGACGTCGGGGGGAAGCCTCCTCCTTGCTCTCCAGTACCTTCTTGTCGTGGAAGATGGCCGAATCAAGCTCCAGGAAGACTGATTTCGGGTGCAAAAGTGGGGTTTTTCTCAGTTCTCTCTAGGGTTTTTCTTTCCCTCTTTTCTCCTCTTGCAAGGGTGAAGAGAGGAGTGGGAAGAGGCCATTTTGGGTTCAGACATAAGGGGAGTCTCTCCCACTCACCAGGTGACTTAACAGCCTTCAGAGCCGTTGGGGGACAGCCCCCCAATGGCTGGCTTTCTTGTTTCAGAAGCTTCCAGCTCTGTGCGCATGCAGGCAGAGAGATTGGCGTCCATATCGCTGGACGCCAGTTATAGTGTTAGCGTCCATGTCTGGACGCTGACACAACCTAAACGGCCTGGGGTTGATGCCAAGATGGCCTTCGGCCAGAACTCTGAAATATGCAGAAAACCATGCCTACCATGCATATATACATGCATTATGTATATGGTATTATATATACTATCACCATGCAATACATACATATTTATATTAATATAAACACATGCGCACGTACTTATACTAATTAATACGTACGTAAATATTACATACATACACAAGTACAACAAATATACAACATAAATACAAATAATGCGACGGAAATTCGAGGGCCTTACAATGTGTGATTAGTGTGTGTGAGTAAATCAATTAGAAGTGTGAACGAAATCTCTATGCATGCATCTAGCGCAATATAAAGTCAAACCAACAATTCAAAACCACTGCACAGAGGATTTTTTGGTGGTTCGGAAATCACCTCCAGTGACTCCTACGTCACCCCTCACACAGTGAGGCCGCACTACTCACAAACCTTGAGTACAACACACACTAGAGCACGAGACTCCAACAACCTTGAGCACGACGGCTCAAACACAACCTTGAGTTCAACGACTTAGAAACTGAGCGTGATGGCTCAAACAACAACCAGAGCACGACGACTCCAAATTGAGCACGACGGCTCAAACCACACAGTGAGTGCTACGACTCACAAACCAGAGCTCGACGGCTCACAGTACAAAAGCTAGATCAAACACAAAAGAGATCAGATCCTCTAGCAATGATCTGATTCAAGACAGATTCATACACAGAAATTTGTGCAGAACTTCATGCACAAATCTCATAGACGAAATAAGGAAGAACAAACTCAGAAGTGAGAGAAATGGATGTAGAATGAGTGCTCTTCGATGAAGAGGGATTGCAAACACTTGAATTGAGGAGCCTTGATGGAAATCGATGGAGATTCTCCTCAATTGGCGATGCTCTGCTTTGATGGCATCTGAAATGCCAGAAATCCTTCTTCTATTGCTCCTCTTCAGTTGGATCTGCTCCCTTTCCCAGCACAACAAGCTTCTCTCCAGAGATTCCCCTTGATTCCCACATCCTTCCTCTTGAAAGGATGGCCTGCAACTTCTGGAGATGAAGCAAGATCTGGAAAGCCCCCTTTTGCCGCAAAAAAAGCTTCTTCTGGAAGTTTATGGGCTCTCTTCTCTTTGGGGTACAAGGAGCATGGGTATTTATAGCCCCGTATGTCCATATAGTGCCTTGGGGTGCATGGGCACGGAAACCTAGGAAGATTCCCTTGATCTCCAAGCGGCCACGTGTCTAGAGAAATTCACGTTTTTGAGTTTCAGTCGGAGTGTGTCGACACTACCACTGAGTGTGTTGACACACTGTCCCCATTGAGCAAAAAGGGTCTTCTGGATGCTGGGTCTAGTGTCGACACGACCACAGAATGTGTCGACACGACCACAGACTGTGTCGACACACTTGACCCTGTCTTCATGAAAATGCTTCAGTAAATATGATCCAGTGTCGACACCATCAATGGGTGTGTCGACACTACCATGATAAAACCTGTATATCCCTGAGAATTTAACATATAACATTAGTACAAGGCATTATCATCAAAGTACGAAGTGTAAAGTATTTGAAACATGCTTTTTGAGCATTGTTATTACATAAATGATGTATGTAACATGTTCCACCCACATTAAGCATTAAAAAACACAACATGTCATCATTAAAATCACAATATGTCAACATCAAAATCAAAGTATGAGTGATGTTCATTGGTCATCATTAAAATACAACTTTAGGAAATTCCAAAACACACTCAATCCAACAGCTGGATCTTATCCAAAGTCTCATGAACTAACTTCGGACCGATCAACTGCCTATCACTGGTCTCCTCCCAACATAAAAGAGATCTACAAGGCCTTCCATACAATGCCTCAAATGGAGCCATACCAATACTCGCATGAAAATTGTTGTTATATGCGAACTCCATAAGAGGTAGATGACGCTCCCAATCATCCTTCCAATCCAGTACACACACTCTTAACATATCCTCGAGCGTCTGGATAGTCCTCTTGGACAGTCCATCTGTCTGGGGATGGAACATCGAACTAAGCCTCAATTCAGAGCCTAATGCATCCTGAAGACCCTTCCACAGCCTCGAAGTAAATTTCGGATCTCGATCCGAAATGATCGACTTTGACACACCATGGAACCTAACAATGCTACTAACATACAACCTAGCTAAACTCTCAACTGACTGCTCCTTCTTCATAGGCAAGAAATGTGCAGTCTTAGAGAATCTATCTACAATTACCCAAATTGAGTCATTGCTCCTCCTTGATCTGGACAAACCCGTTACAAAATCCATAGTGACAGCCTCCCACTTCCATACTGGGATTTCCATCCTTTGCATAAGACCAGATGGTCGCTGCTGCTCGGCCTTCACTTGCTGGCATACTAAACACCTAGGTACAAAATCCGCTACATCCTTCTTCATGCAAGAACACCAACATGATCTCTTCAAATCTTGGTACATCTTATTGTTACCCGGATGAATAGAGAATCTAGACCTATGAGCTTCTATAAGAACATGCTCACGGACATCTACAATATCGGGAACATAGACTCGGTGATGAAACCTAATCACACCATCCTCATCACGAGCAATGCTTTCCTTGCCCACTAACTCATGGAGTTTAGGGTCGACCTTTTGCTGCTCGATTACCTCATCCAACACCGAAGACTGGATGGACAATTGAGCCATGAAAGCCTGACATAATGTCTCTAACTCAGTCATTGCACAAGCAACATCCTCCAACATCTTCCAGTCTTGCTGGAGTAATGATCTCTTCCTACTAAGAGCATCTGCTACGACATTCGCCTTCCCTGGATGATACTGAAGATCGAAGTCGTAGTCCTTGAGGAACTCAATCCATCTTCTTTACCGCAGGTTTAATTCCTTTTGAGAGAAGAGATACCTCAAGCTCTTATGGTTAGTGAACACCTCAAATCTGACTCCATAAAGATAGTGCCTCCAGATCCTTAGTGTATGAACCACTGCCGCAAGCTCCAAATCATGAGTTAGATAGTTACGCTCATGCTCCTTCAATTGACGAGAAGCATATGCCACTATCCTTCCCTGCTGCATCAACAAACAACCTAAACTAATCCGAGATGCATCCGAGTAAATGGCAAAATCTTCTTCACCACTCGGTAAAACCAATACCGGTGCATAAGTAAGCTTAGCCTTCAACAACTGAAAGCTACTCTCACACTCCTCGGACCAAACAAATTCACACCCTTCCTGGTTAGCTTAGTCAAAGGTGCGGCGATAGATGCAAATCCCTCAATGAATCATCGATAATAACCCGCTAAACCAAGGAAACTACGAATCTCCGATGGGGTCTTGGGAATCTCCCAATCTAACACAGCCTGGACCTTCGCTGGATCAACTGCTACACCAGCACCGGAGATAACATGCCCAAGGAAATGAACCTCGCGCATCCAGAAATCGCACAAGCTGAATTTTGCATACAGCTTGTGCTCTCGGAGAACTTCAAGCACTACCCTCAAATGCTGACGGTGTGTGACCTCATCCGAAGAATAGACCAACACATCATCGATAAACACTACGACAAACCTATGTAGGTAAGGTCTATTTTTTTTTTTTTTTTTGCAAAATGGATGTGTAACAGGAATCATCGACTGGTCGAGTGCATTCCACCCCAGCAGGGTGAAATGGGACCACTCCCCTAGGCGATTAGCCTACTACACAAGAATTTTATATATGATTGAGAAAAGCTTACAACCTCTATGGGCATCCCCCTGAAAGAACAACAAGAAAAGTACAAGCCCAATTAGACTAGTCTTATATTAAAGAGACCTGATCTATCTACCACAACTGACCCTTTACAAGAATGAGGGAGGTTTGGACACCCAGAAGACTTGATTCATCTTGGAGGCCACTGCATAATTTGCTAGCAGATCAGCACCCTGTTAGCTTCCCGGTAAACGTGAGAGATTGAGCTTTGATAGGCATGCAGCAGCTTCCTGATCTCACGCCACCATATACTCCTAATAATGAGCAAATGCCACAAGTACCATACCATTGCTGTCCGATATAGCCACCACCACCACAATGTCCTAGGTTACCTTTAGAAGACCCATCAACATTTAAAAATAGCTAACATCAGGAGGTATCCATCAGATTAGCTTGATCTGTTTGGCAGAGAATGAGAATTAAATCCATAAATATGGAGCACCTGCGTTCCAACCGTTGTAGGAGCCCTTTTAAAAGAAATCTTGTTGAGAAAGGTAATATGAAGCTTTATAGAATTAATCTCAACAACCCGGACAGTCTTCCCTTCCTACCTAGCTGCACATCTATCTTTCCACAACTCCCAGATCATGATCATGATGCCGTAATGGGATATAAATCCCATAGGGGATCTGATGTTGCAATATTTGACAAAATTCCACGTCCTTGCTGTAATATGGCCATGCAGATGAATTTTATTACTGACAAGAGGAAGGAACCAGCGCCAAATCTGAACTGCTATGGAGCTATTGATCAACACATGGTCAAGGTCTTCAGTTTGAGGATTCACACAGAAGTGGCATTTAGATACCATAGGAATACCACAGTCAGATATCCTACTGTCTACTGGGATTGCACCAATCAACATCTTCCAAGAGAACAAAGAACTACTGGGATTATAGGAAGGCTGCAAAATCTTCAACACTCTGAACGGTGAGTCCCCTCTCTCTAATCAATTATAATCAGAAAACTGAAACGTACCAGTGGGGGAAGCTGCTCAAACCCATCTATCCTCCTCTTCATTAAGCCAAAGCCCTGTAAAATCCCCTTCTGGAAAGGTAAGGTCTAACACCCTGTTCATGAAATCCATGAACACTGCCGGGGCGTTGGTTAGACTAAAAGGAAGAACTAAAAACTCATAATGTCCGTAACGGTCCGAAAGCCATTTGGACACCATCCTCACTCCTAATCCTCAACTGATGATAGCCAGACCCGCAGATCAATCTTAGAAAATATCGATGCATTCTGCAACTGGTTAATAGATCATCAATCCGCGGTAAGGGATACCTGTTCTTTACAGTCACTTGGTTGAGCTTCCTATAATCAATGCATAACCTAAGTGACCCATCCTTCTTCTTTACAAATAAAACAGGTGTGCCCCAAGGAGATACAGTAGGGCAAATGAATCCCTTGTCCAGCAAATCTTGCAACTGCTTCCTCAGCTCTGCTAACTTCGCAGGTGCCATATGATATGGAGCCTTTGAGATAGGAGAGGTGCCCGGAAGCAACTCTAGGGTAAACTCTATCTCTCTAACAAGTTGCAAACCAGACAAATCGTGGGAAAATGTCTGGAAACTCCTGCACTACATCAATCTCCACAAGAGTAAGTGACTGATCAGCCTTCGTACTATACCACGTTGGCAAGAAAAGCATCACAACCCTTGTTAACCATCCTCATCGCCTTCATGGCGAAGATAACAAACCTTCCCGCTAAGTTCCTTGGCAAGGGATGTGAAAACTCATCCTCACTAGGAATACGGAAAGTGATCTTCTTCCCACGACAATCAACTAAAGCATAGTGCTCCTCTAGCAAATCCAGACCATGAATTGCATCATAGTCCTTCATCTTTAGCAAAAAGAAACACCCATCTAAGACTCGATCCTCAATGCAAGGTAACGACGGAATACACTTCCTAGTCGTACCATTCCACAGGTGTGTGCACAGATAAGGAGACCTCTAACTCCTCACATATATCCTGACTCTAAGCTAACTGCCTAGCAAACCGCTCGAATGAACGATGGAGTGGCACTCATATCAACAAAACCCGAGCGTGCACACCCATGAAAAAACTCTCCTACTAGCAAACACTCGAGCTTGGCTCGAGCCTTCCTGGTCTTCCTGTAGCTCGCGCTGCTGCTACTGCCCGCTGCTGGGGCTGGCGCTCCATGCTGGACTCCCTGCTGAAGTCTAGGGCAGTCCCAGATCTGATGCTCACTGCTCCCACACTTCAGACACTTTCCTGCCATCTTCCAGCACTCGGTACCGCCATGTGCCCTTCCACTGCTACTGCCGCTGCTGGGGCTGGCGCTCCATGCTGGACTCCCTGCTGAAGTCTAGGGCAGTCCCAGATCTGATGCTCACTGCTCCCACACTTCAGACACTTTCCTGCCATCTTCCAGCACTCGGTACCGCCATGTGCCCTTCCACAGTTAGGGCACTCCCTCTTGCCGCTAGGCCTACTACCGGGGGACCGCTGAGAAGCTACCTGCTGATTGCTCGCTGTCACAGGATGCTGCGGTCACTAGTACGCCGCCTTCTTCCTATCCTGTCGCTGGAAAGGAGGTGCAGATCTCTTCTGCAAAGCCTTCTTCTCCTCCAAATATTGCTCCATCTCGCTCTCTTGGTGACAAGCCGCACTGAGAGCCTCATTTAGGATACGATGGTCAAACGTCACCAGCCTCGACCTCAGTGATGGCTTAAGGCCCATCACAAACTTCTTCATTTTCCTGCGCTCATCAGGCACTATGTGAGGTGCATACTTTGATAATTCCACAAACCTGGCCTCGTACTCAAGTACGGTCATGGAGCCCTGAGTCAAAGTAAGGAACTCCTGCTCATTCTTCTCCTGGATATGCTCTGGAACGAACTTGGCCCGAAAGAGCCTCACGAACTCGTCCCATGCTACCTAGAGAGCACTGTCCTCGAATCTAGTACGTAGTAACGAGGCCCACCACACATCAGCTCTCTCCTACATTAAACCATCCATAATGACCAATCTAGACAATCTAAGTTAAAGAAACTAGGTGCATATGCAACCAACGCATACCTATAGCATATAGGTGGCCAACCTGACCTTGTCCTCCTCAGCACACCTAATCGCTCAGAAGATCTTCTCGATCTCCCTCATCCAGCTCTCTGCTAGCAGTGGATCACTCCCCCTCCTTAAAAGAGGGTGGAGCCATCCTCTTGAATCGCTCCATGATGGAGGGTCCACCATGGCCATGCTCCTAAGGAACTAGAGCTGGAGCCTCAGCCTGCTACAACAAACAACATATATAACCCATATGCAACATAGTAACATAACAATCATATAATTAAATAAAATAGACTACTCTATCTATTATTCTAACCTGAGCCTCCAACTGAGCCTGGAGTGTCGCCTGAGTATGCGCCTGGGTCTGTATGGCCTGCATTAGACCTTGCATGAATACTCCATAATCTACTGGTGGTGGAGGAAGTATAGTAGGTCCCTGTGGTGCTGGGGCCTGCTGCTCACCCCTCTCCTCTCTCCTCTGCTCATCCTCACGAGCAGGACACCACACCTACCACGAGAAGCCATAGCCTGCATCACAATTTAATCACCTTTAGAACTAAGTTAATTAATTTCTAACCACTTTCTTATCTATCTTCATTCATTATTAATCATTTCTACACATGTGGACAAATCTATAAAGACTTAGCATATTATGAAGATGATGGCATATATTCATGTACAATCTCAACCTTGTTTCTCTGATACCAATCTCTGTAACGACCCTCTTTATACATGTACGATTATACCAATCCACGTTGGTATAATGAACGTCGTCACAGTGGGACATTGACCCAACACTAAATAGTAGGTTGATATGTACATGAATAGCAAAGAGCAAAGCGGAAAGAAAATAACAATTATTTCATTCCATCATCATCATTAATATCCACAGTTTATATAACGATAAATGAAAGAAAATACTAAAGTTCACATTATACAATATTCAAATGAATTATATTATGCATTCTCAATTACATAACTCCAAATTACATACTATGAATGAAAGGACACAACGTAGAGATCTCCACAATAAATGCTACTCCTCTCTCTCGGAGTCGCTCCTAACTATCTCCTCCTCGGAAGAGGAGGACACCTGCACCTGTACGCCGAAGCAAGAATGAGTCTAAATAGACCCAACAAGCAATCCATATACATCATCCTTACACGCATCATATATACACTTGCTAACATTCAATGGAGGTAATTAACACCTGTGGTATGGTTTATACAATTTAACTTGCTAAGCATGGAGCTTATAGCATTAGAGACACATGATGCATGTTTTATCTTACTTACAACAATTAAGAATAAAACCTATAACATGCTTTCTACACTTTTTAATTAACATGCTTAAACAATTCAAACCTCATTCAATCATATTATAATATACACAATTTAAGTATGGAACTACACATAAAGTAAACATCACACCTAGCATGGATTCTATTTGAATTCTCATGAATTTAACACAATTATACACACATTTTACTTGTTGTTTTAACATAAATTAAACATATTCACAATGGTTTACACTTGTTCACATGTTCACATGATTCACCTTTACATGCTCATTTACACATTGCACATTTCACAATTCACTTACACATATTCACATTTTTACACTTAGTTCCCGTGACACATAGTCCAAACCAACACTAGATGGACACACATTCACATTCACATACATAACCTAGGCAAAATAGTGATAGATTTTGGTTAACTGCGCAGAACGGGAGAAGCTCTCTCCACCCTAACCAGTGTACTTGTCCACCTCCAGGATTTCATCCTAATTGCCCATAGGATTTCACACACTTGAACCTTTTCCCATAGGGACTTTACTCTACGGTACAGTTCCACAGCCCTATGGTAGCAGCGTCACAAACGACACAATTTTACTCAATTCACTTTATTTACACATTGCTTGCGCATCATTAACACAATTATATTCACTTTCATCACTTACATATGCTTTAGTTTTCCTATCATGATACTACTGTTCATAGTAAATAAATAACTCACGTCATAGTTCTATACATGCTAGTAATACTAAATCACACTGATTTAATTTAACATGCTCAATATATTTATTTTCCATGATGCAACAAAGAATCATACTTACTATCATTAGAATGAATCCAAATTTTTATCACAGGTTATAAACAGACAATACGTTACATGCTAAATTTTCCAGAATTTTCGGATCAATACACTAATTACAATAATTAAAACAGTTTACAGGCATATTTTTCATTAATTTCATTTAAACAGGTTCCACAGTAAATCAGTCATTCCAACAGTGTCAACGCATGTATACAGTCATCATACTGCCATATAAAATTTATGAAACCCTAATTTAACATGGGTCTAATTAATCCAGAATTTACAGGACTAAATTATGCCTAATACCTTGTTGTAGAATTCTAGTAATTAATACAGTTTACAGAAATTCAACAAATTGTCTTGGCATGATCCATTGACTGTTTTTAACTAAATAAAATTTTTACAGTGTACACATATACGCGAATTCCAGAAAATAAATCATAGAGGTCAAAACTGCTTCCTGTAACCTGAAGAACTGGCGGCACACAGATGGCTGCCAACAGCGGTTAACGGCACCAAAGGTTGCCTCCAACAATGGATCTTAACGGCACCAGATAGTGTCGTTAAGTTCCTATCTGCAAAAGTGCAGGCCGCACACTCAAACCATGATGAATGGGGGTTCCAGGACACAAGATAAAATCGGTAAAAATACCTGGGACCTACCAGACATGGGTATGGACGATGTCCAATGGTTACATGCCTTTGTAAAAATCTATAGAGGGAATTATTTTCTGGAGAAGCTCTCGTCGGCCAAGCCAAGAAGCTCCTCAAATCCTCCCCCGAACCGGTTTTGTGATGAAGCTGGTTGTACACCGTCGTCGGGGAAGCCTTCCTCTATGCTCAGAGTTCCTTCCAGTCGATGGAGATCGCCCATAAACACACCAACAAGAGAGATCCAAACCCCCAAAGTTTCAGGTTCGCACAAGTTCTTTAGGGTTTTTCTCACAGAGCCAAAGGGACTCTAATCCGGCCAAAAGGAAGTTTTTATAAGCTAGGGAAGTTAGGGTACGCATTTAGAAGGGGATCCTACCGTTGGAGTAGGTTTCCAAAATAGGAGCCGGAGGAAATGTAGCCGTTTCCAGATCTGAGATCGCATAGGTTTTGGGAAATAGATGTCCACCTAGGTTGCCGCCAACTTGGAGTTGGCGTCGATCGATCTAAACGTCGACTCAACCCCTAACGTCCATGCATGTTGATGTTAAATGGTCCTTTGGCCAGAACACAGAAATGCAGAACACCAAGCTTATACTATGTACATACATACATATAATGTACAATGTATTACATAAACACCATATGTACATAATTTAATAAGATATACGTACATGTACAACTTTATTTAATTATAATATGTATAGAAATACATATATTTATATATATAGATATACTCACAAGCATCTAAACATTACACAACCAAACATCTAAATAAGAGGCAAAATTCGAGGGCCTTACAACACAGTTCATCCAATTCCTCAAGGACTATGAGATATTATCCCAATGGACCTCTCCTCATACACTTAGCTCAATCGTGTATCAGAAAGGAGAATCACAAGTTATTGGGCATGGTAAGGTGCATGATGAGTTTTGCCAACCTACTCATGTCATTTTGGGGATTTGCCTTAGAGACCGTAGCTTACATTCTGAACAGAGTTCCAACTAAGGTAGTAGTGTCTACTCCATATGAGATATGGAAAGGGAAGAAGCCCGATATAAGGTTGTTAAAATTTAGGGCTGCTCTGCCCACATTAAGAGATATGATCTTGATAAGTTGGAATCAAGGACATAAAGGTGCACATTTGTGGGATACCCTAAGAAAATGTGTGGGTATTATTTCTATCACCCTGAGAACCAAAAGGTCTTTGTTGCCAAGATGGCAGTGTTTCTTGAGAAGGAGCATGCTCTTGATCGAAAGAGTGGAAGCATGATAGAATTAAGTGAGGTTGGGGAACCAAACTCAAGTACCATTCCACAAGAAGAATCTGTTCGGGAACCTATCATACAAGATCAAACTTTACGTAGGTCCGTAGAGTGTATATCCCTCCTAAGAGATATGTGGGATATATCAAGGGATAGGACTATGAGGATAAAAGGTAGAGACCTTCAAAGCAAGGCTATTGGCTAAAGGATATCATCAAAGGCAATGTCTTGACTATGACGAAACCTTCTCGCCCGTCGCCATGTTGAAATCCATCAGAATCTTGTTGGCCATTACAGCATACCATGATTATGAAATCTAGCAGATGGATGTAGAAACCATATTCCTCAATGGCAACCTTGAGCAAGAGGTGTATATGATACAACTAGAGGGATTCGTTTCCAAGGAAAGTCCAGATAAGGTGTAGGTTACTTAGATCTATTTATGGACTAAAACAAGCTTCCCGAAATTGGAACATGAGATTCATGAGGTAATCAAATCTTATGACTTCATTAAGAATAGAGATGAGCCTTTTGTGTATAGGAAGGTAAGTGGGAGCGCGATCACCTTCTTGGTGTTGTATGCCGATGACTTCTTTATCATTGGCAATGATGTAGGAATGTTGTCCATAGTGAAGACTTGGTTATCAAAGAGTTTTTCCATGAAGGACTTAGGGAAAGCATCTTATATTTTGGGGATTTGAATTTGTAGAGATAGGTCCAAGTGGATACTTAGCTTGTCCCAGTCCAAGTATATATACACCATTGTCAAAAGGTTTGCCATATAATATTCCAAGAGGGGTCTTATACTAATGAGACATTTAATTTCACTTTCTAGGAGTGTCTCCAAACACTCCAGTTGAAAGAGCAAACATGGATAGGATTCCCTATGCCTCTATGATAGGTCTGTCAGTATGCTATGCTATGTGCTAGCCTAATGTAGCGCATGCGCAAAGTGTTACGAGCAGGTATTAGGCGGATCCAGGATTGGAATTGTAATGTCGTGATCATCCAAATCCGAGTTTAACTGTTTAGTTTAGTGCTTTGGGCCAATGTGTGGCCATTTGGCCTTAGTTGAGGCTTTGGTGTGTCGTGTGGGTGTTGTGGGCTGAGAGTTTGAGCACAAACAACCAACTGGTTTTCTGTTTGAGAACACGATAGAGGTGGGCGACGCATTCTTAAGGCAATAGTCCCCTAGTTTTTTGTCTCATTGCCACCTTTTTTAGGGTTTTGTTTGCTTGTATGATACTTGGGGGGCATGTGGGGCTGACTCATGACACCGTTATTGTGAACATGGCCTCTGGGTATGTCACATTCTGAACACGACAGTTCACCCTAATGTGTTATGGTTTTCGATTGGTTTAAATGGTGTTTGTTGACCAAACAGACCAGGGAGCTCTATTCTGCAGAGGGAGGAGCTACTTTTGGTGCTCTGGGTTATTATGGCTAGGGAGCTTCAATTTTGGCGCTGTTTCCACTCTAGGAGGGCGACCAGAGCTTGGAAACGTCGGCAATGTATTGTTCTTCACATTTTTCACATTGGTAAGGAGGCTTTCTCGATTATTTACGTTGTTCTATTGGTTTAATGTATGGAAAGTATGTCATGGTGTGTGCATGGCATTTCTACTTGTGTTAATCGATTGGTATGAGTTTAGAATGAATGGAAATGGTGGTTTTTATGAGGTTTACGTATAGAAATGAGGGTTTTAGCATTCTGTCTGAGAACACAAGGGGTCGAGCAGTCATGTTCATGTCGCGACCTTTGAGCTTGACGTGTTCTCATTGTAAATGCAATGTATCGAGCAGTTGCATTCTTAACGCAACAGTCGGCCCTATCACATTCTATTTCCCAAAGTGTTTTATGTGGTGCTTGGCAGTGCGGGTCTTGTGTTAGCCTACTTTTGGATATTTAATGTTAGTTTAAGATGTTTAGGTTGTGTTATTATTAGTAAAGCATGAACTAGCATTAATGGATCAATTTATATTAGTAGAGGTTCATGTTTATCATGGTAATTATATTAAGCATGTAAGAGGTGTATGGTTTATGAGTTTAATGTTTACGGTTGTGAACATATGTGCTACATGTTATGTGTTAACCGATAATAAGCAATTGTGAACTGTCGTGGTTTATGAACAAAAGGTTTATATGTATGATTATGTGATCTACTGTGACTTCTTGTGGTTTGTTGAGTTTGGTGGTCTGATGCTTACTCTGATATACCTCTCTAATCAAGTACCCCAGGTTCTTTGTGAGCCAGGCACATGTGTGCTCAAGGTTTATTCCGATACTGTGTGTACCGTGTAGGTTGTGTCGTCTTCTTAGACTTCCTTACTCATTTGTCAAATTGTACATCGACTAAGGAAAAGGCGACAGTAGGTCAAGGACTTGTGTGGTGGTGTTGGGTTTTTCTGTTCAGTTGCTTGTAGTGCACTCGTGGTTGGGGCCCGAACACCAGTAGACATACTGGTCCCCAACTGGTCTCGTGTTTCCACTTGCCTAACTCTGCGGGCCCCAAAAACCATAGAGGTGTGTCAGGGATGGGTCTCCAGCGTGTGTTGCTGTAGAGTAGTGTTGATTGGTCTCCACAGTTCATTGACTTACATAGTGTTGTGGTGGAGTCGCAGTTAGACCTTACGTCTACGACTGCGAGACTAAGAGGTGTTTACTATGTTGGTTTGTTCCGGTTGGGTACTGGCGTCATGAACTAGTAGTCATGACCCGTGTGGTAGTGTCGCTCCTTCCAACTCTCCTTGTAGTTTGCCCCCTAATCAGTGTGGTACCATTGGTTTAGTACCGTTTGGTTCTATATATAGTTGGTCTAGTATTTTCTATAGTGTTCTCCTCATGATTTATCCTCAGTATTTTATTATGTTGAGTAGCTTCTAATTAGTAGTTTATTTCTAGTTAGTCATGGTATTATGGTTGTTTCTGTTAATTATACCTGTTAAGTATTAGTTAGTTGTTTAATTGTGATTAGTGAGATGTTTATTTATGTTCATTAGAAAGCATGCTTAGGTTCCAGCTTTCGATGTGTTTCCTTTTAATTGTTATATGTGAGTTAACGAGTAGACTTGTGTTATTTACTACTTTCTTTTTTTATACATGGATTATGTGTGTGGTTATTTTTGAGGAGTTTTCCTAGTGAGCTTGTGACTTTGTGAGGCTCAAACCCCTACACCCCCCTTTTAGGTGTTTAGCAAGCATAGTTTCGTGGAGGCGGACCTATACCACCAGAAGTTGTGTGAGCTTTGGTTCTTGTTGTACACCTCAGGGTATGTACTTTTCTTTTGAACATGTAATAATGCAGTGTGACAATATAATTTTATGAATGTCTATGAGATCATGTACTTTATCATGTATCTTTATACAATGAAGTTGTCTTTTATATTCTTACTGGACATGTGTGTATAATATCCCTTGCAAGACCTCGGCCTGTTCATAGGAGGCAGGTCTGGATATGGAGCCTTTTCGGGCATAATATCCAGGGTCGCTACAATTGGTATCAAAGCAGAGTCCAATTAGGCTCTGAAAAGACATTAAGATTATAATATCCCAAAACATAATTTAATGTCCACTCCTGACAGTAGGTCCACGGGTTTCTCTATGAATTTTTCTTGTATAGTTGTGTTATGTTATATATGTGATATTGTTGGTGTGTTGTGGAACCTAGTATCAGAAGTAGTATAATTGAGAAATGATTTGAATTGGAATGATAATCTGTGGAAATGAGATGGTCCTCTAAGGAAGAATGTGGTAGAGAGTGATGATATTATTGAGCAATCAACAAATTTTCAGGATTACTGGTATAATTTCAATTGATTAGCTGTAAGCAGTTAATGTGGGTATGCCAGTGTGTCAACCTTGTTGTAGAGAGATGTTATGATGTGAAAGTTATTGGTTACAGAGGACTTAAGGGATTATGATATAGATATTTAAGGTATTTAAGGATGGTGTTGGTAAATGCAGGAAAGGTAGCTCAGATGATAAGATGGTTAGAATTTTTGAAGGGTTTAGGTGATTTCATGGTTGGAATTGATTTCAGATTATGTATAAATAAAGAAGCAATAGTTTGTGGTACTAGGCTAGAGAATGATGTTGTTATTGAAGATGTAATAGTATCAGAAAGTTTTGCATAAGGTCGGTAAATGTGTATACACATATGAGTAGTTTGTTGCTGAGAGAGCAGATGAAGATGATTATTGTGTTAAGTTTTTTGGGAGTTTTAAGGATAGTTATCTAGCTGGCAAGTAATAATTTGTGGTTATCCAACACAAACTTTTGTTAGAAATTGCAGTAATAAAGGTATGGTATAGTGATGGTTAGTAGCTGTGCACAATGTATGATAATGAAAGGTGAAGTATGGACCATGAAAGATTGAAGCCAAGAATGACAAGAGAAAGATAAAGCTATTTATGTAAGATCAGATCAGATAAGGTATGATTAGTGTTATGTTTTCAAGGATTTAAAATTGAGGTTTTTCAACAGAAAGGATCAGACAGAAAAAGGGTAAGTCAGTTGAGAAGTAGATAAGAAATGTCAGTCTGAGAAAAGTAAAGACATAGATTTTGAGAGAATAAGAGATTTAGTTGAGATAATTAAAGGGTTTGAATGGAATGTGTATTTGTTTATGGAAATATTGATGTTAGTGAGTATACCGCAGTGGTAGCATTTTCAGTGATTGAAGATGGAGCAGTTGTGGTAGAGTACATTGAAAGATAGATGCTAAAGTTATTTGTATCCAAATAGAGATTTTAAATTTTGTGTAAAGTATTTAATTTTAATGAATGTTGAGTACTAGTTGATTAGTGTAGATTATAAAGCAGTGATGCAGAATAGAGGAAAAAGGAAGGGCAAATCATTGTGTTTAAAGAATTGGGTATTTGAATTCTAAGATTGTCAGTGTTTCAGTGAAAGGTATTTGTATGCTAAAGGAATGTTATAGTTATAAATTAGAGAGTTTGATTGGTGCAATGAAATTAACCTCGTAAAGGGATAGTTAAAGGGATTACTTCATAGAGATGGAATTTTGTTTAGTATAGTTAACGTTAATTTAAAGTTTGATCATTATTGAGTAAAAAAAAAGATGAATATGGCAAATTATGCGATGATTACAGATAGATGATTAAGGCCATATTTAGTAAGAGTTTATGTGGTGCATAGCGGATAATTCATTTGAACAAAGTATTCTTTAGTAAGAGCATCCTCAGAGTTTGATTTAGAAGCAGGAACATATCAGTTGAGCAATAGTAAGAAAATGGATATGGGAAAAGATATTATTGATATATTAGTCCAGCATTGTTTTTTTTGTTGTATAGAAGCTAGAAAGGTAATGAGTTAATCAGATATCAGTTGAGCAATAGTAAGAAAATGGATATGGGAAAAGTATTATGATATTATTAAGTCCAGCATTGTTTTTTGTTGTATAGAAGCTAGAAAGGTAATGAGTTAATCAGAATGTGGCAGTGTAATGGAGCAGAAAGAGTAGGTAGTGAATGTAGTTCGAGCTTTTTGAAGTCAGTGAAATAGAAATATGGTTAGTTAGGCAGAGAAGGATTTTGAGTCAGTTAGCAGATAGTTAATTAGAAGAGTTGGGTAGAGTTAATAGTAGAATATGTGCACTATTATCTAAATAGTCTTGTTCTCCGGTAAGAAAGTTTAGTATTATGGTAGTATGGTAAACAACGATAGATGTTAGTTCAAATATGATTTGGAATGAGCAATGAGAAGATTGAATTAAAGTAGTGTAGATGGACGAGTTATTCAGAGAGTTATGACTTCAATTTGGTGTATCAGCTAGAAAACAACAGTTATACTCAGATGCATTTGATTAGAAAGATAATTGTAATGTTTAGTGGGTAGAAAGAGCAGCATGTAGTAATAGAAGTATGGAAGAATTCAGAATTAGAGTATGCGGCACAGAGGGAATTGAAGAAGAGGTGAAGTATTGAAGAAAACAATTCATGAATGAAGGTATCTTCTTCCAATAGCAATTGGTTAAGTGTATATTAGTTATATCAAGTGTTTCTGATAATTGAATGAAGTAGGAATTAGATTCAGCCAGAGTAAGAGTAGTATTGAAATGGAAAAGGGTTGAAGACAATAACTGGGAGCAGAGATTCATTGAGCTTAGCAGAATATTTCATAAGAAATCAGGTTTAATCAGAGTGGTGCAACAGAAGCGTGGTGGATCCATAACCCACAGGTCCCAAGATCTCTCAAGATTGTGGCATTAGAGATTTGATTAGTCAGTGAAGAATTTAAGGTCTACATAGAACTAATTGAGAAGGCAGTGTTTTCCAAGAAAATCTGAGTTTAAGGTCAGATGAGCAGATGGAATGTTAGAGAAAGCATGATTGCGAGAATGAGAATTGTATAGTGTGGTGGTAGGTATTTTAGTTGAACACTAGTCAGTAAGTAAATGTTAAAAGTATTGGCATAGTAGAGAAGTGAAGAGCAAGGCAATAAGTGCAGGCAGGAAGTAGTGGCAACAGAGAAATAATATGAGGTTATAGTGGAAATATGCAAGCAAAATGGTATATAGATGTAGAGGATTCAGATGTGGTTTCTGATTTTCTTTGAAGAAATTGTTAGTTTAAGCTAAGTGTTGAATCTAGGTATAATTTTAGTTGGCAGTGATAAGCAGATAATGGAATGGCAGAGGTAAGAAAGCATAGAGAGATAATTGGTTTAGGAAATGATTTAATGCAGTAGAATATTCAAGGGAAATAGGTTATTTTGAAAGGTTTTAAGTTTAAGTAGGAAGAATGACATAGAGAAATGTTTTAGACACATTCAGAAAAATGTGGAAAGCAAGTTGAATTCAAAGAGACAAAGCACCTACGACAAGGTTGAATTGCTTGAGTTGAGATGGACGGTTACTAGAAAGATATGATAGAGAAGCAAAACACATAAAGGAAAGAGTAGATTGAATCAACTAAACTAGAAGATTTGCAAGTGAGTAAAGAGGAAGAAAAGCACAAAAGATTTGTCAAAGAGGTGCAGAGAAGAAGTGAATCCATACTGTTTGAGTTTGAATTTAATTTTTTGTTATTTATTTTATTCTGAGTTTCGTCCTAATGTCCAAGATGACATTTCTTATTAGGTGATAGTAATGTAGCGTCGTGATCATACGGATCTGAGTTTAATGGTTTTAGTATGGTGCATTGGGTCAATGTGTGGCCACTAGGCCTTAGTTGAGGCTTTGGTGTGTCTTGTGGGTCTTGTGGGCAAGAGGTTTGAGCCCAAACAGCCCATTGGTTCTCTATTTGATAACGTAACGGGGGTGTGTAACATGTTCCTAACGCGACAATCCCGTATGTCGCAATCTCATTGTCGCATTTTTTATGGCTTTATTTGCTTGTGTGATGTGTGGCGCATGTGAGGTCGACTCATGGCACAGTTCTTGTGAATGTGGCCTTTGGGTAAGTTGCATTCTGAATGTGACGGTTCACCCTAATGTGTTCTGGTTTCTGATTGGTTTAAGTGGTGTTTGTCTACAAACAGAGTAGGGAGCCCTGTTCAGCGAGGGAGGAGCTGCTACTGGTGCTCTACGTGATTCCGGCTTAGGAGCTTTGGTTTTAGCACTATTTCGACACAAGGAGGGAGTCCAGAGCTTGGAAACGTCGGCGGTGTATCGTTCTTTGCATTTTTCACATTGGTAGGGAGGCTTTCTCATTTATTTACGTTGTTCGATTGGTTTAATGCATGGAAAGTATGTTCATGTTGTGTGCATGGAATTTGTAGTTATGTTAATCGATTGGTATGAGCTTAGAATGATTAGAAATGGTGGTTTCTATATAGAAATTACAGCGACCCTGAATATTTATGCCCAATAAGGTTCCATATCTAGATCTGCCTCTCGCGAACAGATCGAAGTCTCACAAGGGATAGCTCACACAAGTGTCCAGTAAGAATATAAGAGACAACCACAAGAGTATAAGCTACAAGAAAGTACATGTATTCATACTCATTTACAACAAATTACATTGTCCCAATACATTATTACATGTCCAAGAGAAATGTACACTGGTAACATCAACAGTAGAACTATTGAAGTAAAGACATGCTCACAATAAACATAATTAGGCTGCATTTCAACATAAACACACTAGCTAACACAGATTACAGAAAATAATGGGAACAACAGGATCAGTACAGAGAAACACCAGTCCACCCTAGCAACTGAAACGATTAAACAACAAGCCACATAGGTAACCACCAACAAAAATAACGGGACTAACAACAGGGAGTTAGTCCACCACACACTAGAATAATAAAACACACTGTAGGACTACCCACAAAAGGGTAAGAACATGACATGTGGAAGGTCACACAATACAACTTCCACAGAACACAGCTCTGCAACAACACCTGAAATCGGCACACGACATGCCACAACAACTAAGTACCCAAGAAGGGTACTGGTACCTGAAACCATAAGGTATTACAACGAAACCACAACCATACTAGTGCGTAACTAGAAGCCTTGCACAACAAATGAGTAAGAAACTATCATTGGTAAACACTACAACCAGTAGCATAACTCACAACCATGACTGCTAGAAACCCAAGTTGAAAGCAGCGACGCCACCACTCAGGTAAAGACTACTAGCTCATGACGCCAGTGTAGACATGTTAATTTGACACAATCAAGGGCAAATATCAAATTACACCATAATGCCACAAAGGGCTCCCTTTTTCCATGTGAGAGTATTTTTCCCCATCATTAGGGTCTCCCCCCCATTTCCTAGTGCTTCCCCCATATTTTCCTAGCTTGCTGGAGGTTTGAGAAGAAAATGTTAATTCACGACAGACATAGTGGTCGTGTTTCACATTGACTGATGGAGAACAAACAAAAGGTGTTGGGTCCAACCATCGCGACTATGCTTCGACTTGCGATCCAGCAATCGACTGTTGAGTCGACTATAGATTGGACATTCAATTGATCATTATCCGCGTCGGGTCAAACCGTTACAATTCATATTGATTGATGATCAAATATCGATTGTTGAAGCCAGCAATCGATTAACGTTATCCGCGTCGTGTCACACTATCACGATTCAACATCGATTGTTGATCAAACATCGATTGCCCAAACCAACAATCGATTAGTTTTAAACGCATTGTGTCCAAACGTCGCGATTCATATCGATTGCTGAGATCCTACATCGATTGGCCACCACATCGATTGCCGAACATTCTTAAATGCATCAGTTAGGTCGGTCGTGATTTTGAATTTCCATATTTCCCAGCAATTTCCTTATTTCATTTCTAGAAATACTTGTTGCCTTTTCTTGAAATGCTTCCGGTAAACCTGTGGCAATTCAACATTCTATATCTGACTTTTGGCAAGTTTCCATAAACAAAATTCAAAAATTCATATACGTGTCGATCATTACCGTTGCAATTAAGACTGTAGTTTTGGTCAAAATTTGATTATAATTGGAAATCCTTGAATGTGACAGGTCGATCAGTCACGATTCAACTTTAAAAGCGACCACTATGTCCATCGGAATTACCTTTGTTGTCCACCTTGGACTTCAAGCTCCTCTCTTACATATACACCCATGTCTTGACGTCCAGAAGAGGTTGGAGACTCTAGAGAACCACCACATCCAATGAGTTGTGAGAGAGCCAATTCGAGGCGAAGCTTTGTCGAATCCACGCCTCGATGGTCGCCCTCTCCACTCCACATCTGAACTAGCAGTAGGAACAACATCACCAGCACCTCTCCTCTCTAGCACTATCACTTCCTCCTCTCTTTATCAAGCTCCAATAGCTCTTTGCAATATCATCATCACTAAAGAGGAAGCACCTCCTTCTGCTTCTATTCTATTTGTTTATTCACATCATCATCATCTCCTCTAAGCCCCAACATGGCTATTCTCTCTCTTGTCCATAAAATTACTTTTAATTATTATCACTCCAGCAATACACACACATATTTTCATGCATGCCACAACATACCTATTTTTGTTGGGGTTTTAAAAGCCACAAAAGGTGTGTTCTTCTTCATGTTCTTCTTTTTATTTCATTATTTAGAGTTGATACTACATGTTCTTGCCTAATCCTCTCTTTTCTTTATGTGTTTTTCAAGGGTAATCAAACAAGAAGAAGCCTTCTACCATGGATGGTCGTGCTCATAGAAGAAGAAGTGAACCTGCTCTCTCCCACAAAATCTCACCGCTCCAAAAGGTATTCCACAATCACTCCTTTGTATTTATTTATTATTTATACTCCTTCAACACCCTCGGTGTCTAGCGATCATATTACATCCAAGATTGTGCTCCACCTCTCTTTTCCCTATTTTTTTTAGATGCTTCGTAGTTCATAAGAACAAAAAAGTATAATCTACAAATTGGCAATCACGTTGGCACTCTCCTCTTGGCACCCTCATGTGCCCTCCTTTTCCTTCTTTCTTTTCCCCGTGATTAGCCAACTTGTGGAATCCCAAAGAAGATTTGAGAAAAAAGTAAGAAAAGTAATATGATCAGTTGATCCATGATGCTCATTGAGATTGTGTGTTTTCTCTTACTTAAATACCGTGAAAGGCATGCCTATGTATTGATCATATTGTACATATATCCCTGTTCTTTGTGCATTTTTTTTAAGTTCTCACGATGTTTCTGAATCGCGCCGATACAGTGGTCGTGATTCAACTTTTATCGTGGTCAGTTAACTGGTCACATTTTATTCCTGATCTGCGATAGCTTGGTCTATCGCATTTCTTTCTGCAGTCCATTCACAGAGACCGGACTTAGATCTGATAGCCTTCTGAGGCTCTCAGATCCATGATCGGGTGACTGGATGCAATTCAGCTATTGACTCGTGGCGGCTACGTCCATCGCGATTCTCACTGTAGATAGAGTGCAGCCTTTTGTGCTGTCCAGAACCTTATTCATTGATCTTTGCATATAGGGCATATTCATTGGTTAGGGGACCTCCTTGCCTCAATCCTTAGGCTACACACACCTTCTTGGTAAGGGCGACCTCTCCTTTGGACCTTCCGTCTCATTAGAATAGGGGACCTTTACCAACACCTCTGTAAGTCTCCGTACCCCGTGGATTCCCTCACGGACCAAGCTGGTTGTATCATTCTGAAGACCTGCATTAGACATGTAACGCCTCGAAAAATTAAATGACTTAAAATATAAGAAAATAGCAATAAATAAAAATCATCAATAGAAATAAAATAAAAGTCATGGTTAAACTCCCAAAGAAAGCAATCAACTATTTAAAATATATTGGGCCAAGACAACTCTACTTGGGCCAAAGAACAAAGCCCAAAGACATTAAATGCCAAAATTCATAACCATAATTATTCAGAAATAGTAAAGGGTAAATTAGGGCTAAAACAAAGGTAATTAGTCATGTTAGGCAACCCAATTCGTACCTAGCCATGTTAGGAGCTTTCCTAATGGCATTCCTACTTCAATTGGGTGAAGAATCCCCAAAACAAGGAAGGGGCCAAGCCAAAACCGCAACCCTCTTTCCTAGCCTCTTTAGGACTTGAAATTAACCCTAATCATATAAATAATCATCATGAGACTAGTTGGGAAGGTTTACCATTGAGTTGGGTCAGTGGAGGCGAGCTTGGGCACCAGGAGGAGAGGAGATCGGTCATGAACCGGAGCTTCTTCCCAATACTCTCTGCTACGACCTGTGCTTTCACCCCTCTTAGAACTACACAAAGGTAGGTGTTCTCGGGCTTAATCTAAACTTTGCACATACCAATGGAAAGAGCATCGAGTCTAGTTTCATTTGCATGTATTTCCCCCAATTTTTATGAACCATGTGAGTTGTATTAAGCGTTTTCCAAGAGTCGTGCATGTGTAGGGTGTTTAGTGTTCTCACTATGTTTCATGCGAACCGAGACCAAAATTGGTCAAATTAAAACTGTAGATCTCTTCTACTTGTTGTCCTCGACACTTTTCATGTTCAGAGTTTTGTCTAAAAGTCCCTGTATTTCGAGTTATATGTCTATCATGAAGGGTTGTAGCATTTTTCTGGGTTTCAGGCAAGATCCAAGAACGCGACAACTATATACGTCGCGTTTCACCTTGCATGAACGCGACGTATAGGTACGTCGCTATTCACATAAAGGCGACCGAACACCCTGTCCCAATTTAATGTCTGACCAGTCAACCCTGACACATGAAACTGTGCACCGAATGGGTTTTAGCACCCTCTTGAACGCGACAACACATGCCGTCGTGATTTGACTATTTTTCTCACCCAAGTTTTTGTTCTATTTTTATATTTAGATTTTGAATTCAACTCTTGAACACGACGTATCGAAGCATCATGATTCAAGAGCCATCGCGACATATCAGCCTATCGTGTTATGAACGCGACAGACAGGACCGTCATGTTTCTAAGGCAATAATCGATTCGACAATCGATTCCTGTCAAAAAGGCGACGACAAGGCCTGTTGCAATTTAAACGCAACAGGTGTATCCATCGCGATTTAGACACTTTACACATAGTCTTGTTTTGACAGTGTACGGCCCTTTGAAGTGCGACGACTGAACCCGTCGCAATTTAGAGGCCTACCTGAGACTGTTTTATTGGGTTGTACAGTCAGCCATATGCATGTCCTACTGTTGTATCATGTTAGAAAGTTAGTCAATGGCCTGAAAGTGATCAACCTACATGAAACTATAAGAATATGAACTTCTATTCTAAATGTTCATAATGAATGATTGATTCTATCTACCATGTGATTGATTGGAGTTATACTCTACCTTGTTCATAACTGAAAAGTGATATATGCTAAAAGCACAACAACCATGTGATAGACTGAATTGCATACTATGTCATGCGTCCGTGTTAATTGCTTTCCGTCTTGTTTTATACCGATGGATTGTGGATTGAGACACATTCTACACAACACTTTACACATATAGGCAGCCCTTTCTTGGGGGATTGGAAACTTACAGCCGGTCATTCGTATCGGCAGTCTAGTGACCTTTCTCTTAAAACCTCTGTAAATCTCCATACTCCATGGATCCCTCATGGAACACCGAGTTGGTTGTACCAATAAGTACCCGAAGATAGAATGCACTTCTCCTTCTTATCATCTTCTCATGAGAGTGATTTGACATTGAAACTAGCCATTAATTGTAAAGATTGAACTAATGTTAATTAAGCGTTATGCTGTCGAAATTTACTCATGATCATGTCCATCATTACCCTGTTCTCTATACTCATTGACATGATCTTTAGTACATTTTTTCATTGATTGGAATTCAATTGTCCATAAATGAATGAATGGAATTACCAGAAGTTATTGGAACTTCGGTTCACAACCATGCCTCTGCAAATAGGGGCCCAGTCTGGTCTTGAGAGGAGCACCTGAAATACTTATAAATTGTGAGAGTATATGATCCATTGAGGTGTCTGGCAATCACCTAATTGAATGCAAGATTGATTTGGGTATTTTCCAAATTGTTATTGAATGATTGATTGATTGGACTGTTATATGTGAATGGCCAAATCTACTGTACATGTCATCGTTATTGAATCTAATTGTCCATTGGAATTCTGTGGAATGCAACTTGAGATATCTATTGAACATGCTACATTGTTATTGAATCTCTTCCATTGATAAATGATCCTACTGTTATCCATCCCATTGTTAATCGTTCCGCTCTACAAAAGAACTGTCATGGAATTTGTCATTGAACCGTCCTCATACATGTTATAACTTGGATTTGTCACTATCGTTATTGTCATTGCATGATAGCATCTTACCTGTTAAATTGTTCATTTACTTAAAGCATGCCTGCACTATGAGATATAAATCCTACTAGCGCTAGTGCGCTCACACCTGTTTTCCTTGACATTTTCAGGAGATGACTATGTAGAACTAGGGAATGATGGGATGGGAAGAGTGACGAGCTCTCATGTACCCGTTTACATAGTACGTCAGACAAGAAGATTAGAATTAGAAGAGTTTGTAATAGATAAGTTACTTTTCTTGATGTCATATGTACTTTGAAATACAATAATGGGCCCTACGTTTAGCTCTGATTATGTAAGGTTTTAAGTTAGCTTGATGGAAATGAAATAAAAAGTATTTGGATGGAAATATTATTGTCTTATGTCTTTTATTATACATTGTTGTTACTATGAATTACTCGAATGTGATACTCACGGTCGTATCGTTCACGCTCTCGACGTTTATTTCTGCTGCTAAATGTCGGGGCATGACAGTTGGTATCAGAGCCTAGGCTTTCCCTTAAGTTCTAGGCAAACAGGAAATTGCTAGGTTTAGCCAAGACTAAATCCCATATGTCGACTTGTCAAAAATCAACAGTTAGATTGGGGTAGAAACATGGGCTGCAACATATAGTTAGAATTAAGTTGTGATAAAGTTAATGTCTAATGAATATAATGTGGTTATCTTGAAGGATTGCAATGGTTGCTGCACGTGAAAGGGACTTGCAGAGGACGATCAACACACTGACCTAGACACTGTTACAGGCCACTCAAGGTAGACCTGAAAATCAGGGAGATCTTCATAGGAATTTTCGAAGTATGAATCCACCAAGGTTTGGTGGTAGCACTGATCTGGATGAAGTGGAGCACTGGTTCAAAGAGATGGAGTGTGCGTTCCGTGTGATGGGATGCAGGGATGAGAATAAGGTGACTCTAGCTACTTACCAACTAGAGAGGGAAGCTCATACCTATTGAGAGTCAATTGAGGCTACACTAAATGATGCCCAGGCCACTTGGGCATAGTTCCAAGAGTACTTTAACAAAAAGTACTTTTCTGACAGAGTATAGGAGAGAAGGCGGTGGAGTTCGCCAATTTGAAGCAACGGAGTGTGTCCGTAGCTGAATACGAGGTCCAGCTCTAAACTAGCTCGTTATGTGCCCACACTTGGTCCAAAACGAGCGGTTGAAGGCCAAGAGGTTCATGAGCGGTCTGAGGCCCCAGTACATCACACAAATGGGACCGATGGATCTGGAGACTTATCCGGAGATGGTAAGGAAGGCATATTGCTGGAGGACTCATTGGCTATAGCAGAGAATATCTAGAACAATATGGTAGAGACAGATCAGGAAACAACATCCAAAAGGCCACCAGCTGTGGTCGGAACAAAGAGGCTGATGCCAAGTGGAAAGTCAACCAGTGAAGAAGTACGGGGGGGATGAGGTTATCAACAAGCCCCCATCAACAAAGAGCCATGTAAACACGGTGACAAGACTAGTCAAAGGTCTGAGGATTGTTGGAAGGCACTGGGAAGGTGCTTACGTTGCGGAAGCCAGAGTCAGAAGATCTCAAACTATCCGCGAATGATGAACCAGACACAGGCAACACCGTAGGGAGGCCAGAAGCGCCAAGGCAGGCTGCAGGCTTTACAAGAACCAACTACATCAGAGGAAGGTGGTGTGGTTGAAGGTACACTTACTATTTTATCTCGTTCTGCATTCGTACTATTTGATACGGAAGCTACTCATTCATTCATATCACAAACATTTGCTGATACCCTACTTGTAAAACCCATTCCAATGAAATCTGGGATAGTTGTGTCAACCCCTATTGGACCAGGCACCAAACATAGAAACACTATCCGTCTAGTGAGGTGTTACGTGGAACTCAAAATTTACCTGAAAATTTAACATGCATGGACATGGACGGTTATGATTTAATACTAGGAGTAGACTGGTTGTTTGAGCATGGGGCTAGTGTCAACTGTAAGAAAAGTAAGGTAACATTTAGTCCGCATCCAAAGCTAGTGTTCACGGGAGATAGAAATCACATAAGACTGTCCCTCATCTATGCACTACAAGCCAAGAGAATGATAAGGAAAGGTTGTGTAGCCTTTCTAGTTGCCGTTGTCACTAAGAAGGAGGAAGTCAAGATTGAGAACATCCCTATTGTCGGCGAATATGCTGACGTATTCCCTGAAGACTTTCCAGGTATTCCTCCTGAGCAAGCGGTCGACTTTACCATCGAGTTGTTCCCTAGAGCAGCACCAGTATCTAGGGCACCTTATAGAATGTCCCCCACGGAACTGAAGGAATTAAATGAGCAATTGATGGAATTGCTGGAGAAAGGGTTTATTCGACCAAGCACATCACCATGGGGTGCACCTGTTCTCTTTGTCAAAAAGAAGGATGGGTTGATGAGGTTGTGCATAGACTACAGGTAGCTGAACCAGTTAACAATCAAGAACAAGTATCCCTTACCAAGGATTGATGAATTATTTGATTAACTGTCTGGACTCAATATTTCTCTACGATAGATCTCAGATTCGGCTATCATCAGTTGAGGTTCAAAGGAGAAGATATACACAAGACAGCCTTCCGAAGCAGGTACGGGCATTATGAATTCATTGTTATGCCTTTTGGACTAACAAATGCTCCTACAGTTTTCATGCAGCTGATGAATAGTATTTATTGCCCATAACTCAATAAATTATACCTACAGTGTATCACTCAAGGAGCAACTCTAGAATTTTTCCTAAAGTATTCTGATTTATTATAATTTAAACAGATTGTGATTAGATAGATTTTTCTCATTTAAAAATTCATATATCCGTCACATGAACTCATAATAAGATCAAATTTTTATAACATATTTATGAGAACAAATAAGGATATAATAATAATTTTAGAGTTTTAAGATAACATATCAATTATTAATAATTCAATTAATATCGTGGATTTCACCAATCATATTTTAAAATGAGTCACGGATGCTAAAAATTCATAAAAATTTATATTTAGGATTCAATCAGGATAGGTATAAAGTGGACAAAAATCACAAACTTATGACAGATATAATCTGTAATAAATTTTAAAATCGAAATATGAAATTAGACTTTCAAAATAATAATCATAAAAATAAAATAACGTGCCTTAAAAATCTCAAAGTTTTAGGCTGGGCTTAGAACTTTGTTGGACATCAACAAAAAACATTTCAAGAAAATTCAAGAAAAATAGACTTTAATGCATAAATAATTATGGATATCCAATATAGATCAGCTTGCAATTTGAATTAGAACCGAGTGACGTCATAAGGCCTAATAAATTTAAAATAAAATTAAAAATAATTATACTACATAAGAAAATATAATATAGAAGTCTCATCATCACTTGCCTTTGTAGAAAATCCTCTCGTAGATATATACGCAAGACAAATTTGCCTACTACTTGACGAATTTAATTTCATGCACACTGATGTTCTATACCACTGCTGCAAGCTTTCTCCACGATCTCACCACATTGGGAAGAACACAATAATTATAATAATAATAATTCTCCCTCCTTTACTCTCTAAGTTTGAAAGGAAAAAGATAAGAGAATATGGTATGAATGCTGCGTGGGTGTCCCTCCCTCACTTTCTCTCTTGTTAGATGGGTAAAAATGTGGCTTGCGGCTCTATTTATTCTCTCCTATCTTAATGCCAAGACTTGAAACCGAGTAGTCAAGTTTCTCTCATGCCATACGTGAAACTTTCTAGATATTAATGCTAAGAAACTCTATTGTCATACCCACAACCTCTCCATGCATAAATGATCAAAACCTCTTACCTTTATGTAACAAGTCTATAAATCTACTCTTAACCTATCCGGTTCTAACCCAACCCATTTATTCTCTTTATTTCACAACGTTAATAACAGAGGGGGAAAAAAAACATCCAACCAGACCATTAACTTTAGTAATTTATTCCTCTTAATATGTTCAATTATAGTCTTATTAATTATTAATTAATCCTTAGTTTATCTTTATCTATAGTTTAAAAAAATAAATAGAAGTACAAAAAATTCAGCATGAACAGTGCCATAGTTATGTGACACTATGCGTTCACGCACAAAGTGCATGGGAGCTTAATGCTTAATTCCACAAACCTTTCTTGTTTTGTATTATGTTTATATCATTTTCTTATTTGTTCTATTTTCTTTCTTTAAGCTTGGAAATAATTGAACTAGACAAAGTTGTCTTCATAAAAATTGAAGAGCATCTCGTTACCTTTCTAATGAATTTAGAATCACTTGATTCAAAGTTCATTATTCAAGATATGAGTTTCTGTACCAAAATACAAAATCCATAAGAGAATCGACAAAGTTAACTCAATCAATTTATTATTATTATTATTATTCAGTTATTACATTCTCCCCACCTTATAGAATTTCGTCCTCGAAATTAAAAATAGAGTACGTACCAAAGAGATGTGGGTATTTCTTCCTCATGTTGGCTTCTAGCTCCCATGTTGCTTCTTCAGAAGAATAATGTTTCATAGTACTTTGACCAATGGAATTGACTTCGTCCTCAATTCTTGCACTTTATGGTCCAAAATATAGATAGGTCTCTTCTCAAATGTGAGGTTCGGTTGAACTTCAACTGGTGCATGGTCAATAATATGAGAGGGATCTGGCACATACTTTCGAAGCATAGATACATGAAATACATTGTGCACACCATCCATTAATGGAGGTAATGCCAGTTAATAAGCCACCTCACCAATCCTCCTCAAAATTTCAAATGGCCGATGTAACGTGGGTTGAGCTCACCACGTTTACCAATCCTTACCACACCCTTCGTAGGAGATACTTTTAAGAAAACATGGTCCCCTATATCAAATGACAAGTCAGCATAACTCTTCTGTCTGCTTTGTGCTGCTAACAATCTTTGCTTGATTACCTTGACCTTGTCTATACTCTATTGTACAATATCTGGACCTACTAGTTGTTTCTCACCAATCTCCTCCCAACACAAAGGAGACATGCATGGCCTCCCATATAAGGCCTTAAATGGAGCCATGCCAATGCTTGCATGGCAACTGTTATTGTATGCAAACTCTACTAAAGATAAATTCTTGTCCCAATCACCCCTCCAATCCAAACTGCATGAACGAAGCATGTCTTCAAGTGTCTGGATTGTCCTTTTAGACTGTCCGTCCGTTTGAGGATGGAAAGCAGTGCTAAACTTTAGTTGTGTGCCGAAGGCCTCTTGCAAACAATTCCAAACCTTTGTGGTAAATCTGGAATCCCGATCTGAGATGATAGACTTTGCCACACCATGCAACCTTACAATATTATCAACATATAGTTGGGTCAGACATTCTATGCTTTGTTTCTTCTTCATAGCTATGAAATGTGCAGACTTAGTGAATCTATCCACAACAACCCAAATAGCATCATTACCTCTTTGGGACTTAGGCAAACCTATAATAAAATCCATAGTGATATGTTCCCATTTCCACTGAGGGATCTCTATCTTCTGCATGAGTCCTGAAGGTTTTTGATGTTCAGCCTTCACTTGCTGACATGTCAAACATCTGATAACAAAGTCAGCAATATCTTTCTTCATTCTTGCCCACCAAAAGTTTCTTTTCACATCTTGGAACATTTTGTTACCACCAGGGTGAATGGTAAACTTAGAGCGATGTGCTTCCTCTAGGAGTTCTTTCTTGAGGTTTACATTATTAGGAACACATACTCTATGTTGAAATCTCACCACATCATTTTCATCTTTTGAAAATCTAGGCTTCCTAACTAGGTCTTGAACTTGAAGATCTCTCTTTTGTGCTTCAATGATTCGATCAAGTATGGTTGATCGAATAGTCATCTGAGTAACAAAAGAGTGGCACAGCTGTGGAACAACATCTACCATGTTATCAACAGCATCACCTAGCATCTTCCAGTCCTTCTTCATCTTGACTTTCTTTCTACTCAAAGCATCTGCAACAACATTAGATTTATCTGGATGGTAATTGATATCTAAATCATAATCTTTCATATACTCAATCCATCGCCTTTGCCTCAAGTTCAAATCCTTCTAGGAGAATATATATTTGAGACTCTTGTGGTCTGTAAATACCTCAAATTGGGCACCATATAGATAAGCCCTCCAAGTCTTTAGTGCATGAACTACTGCTGCCAATTCTAAATCATGAGTAGGGTAGTTGTGCTCATGATCCTTCAGCTGTCGAGAAGTATAGGCAACTACCTTACCATGCTGCATAAGAATACCACCCAATCCTATTCTGGATGCATCAGTGTAGATGGTAAAACCTTCTGTACTATTGGGCAATGTTAAAACTAGAGCACTAGTCAATCTCTTTTTTAGTTCTCGAAAGCTCTTCTCACAATCCTCAGACCAAATAAATTTGGCTTCTTTCCTGGTCAACCTAGTTAGAGGAGCAGCCAGAGTAGCAAACCCTTCTATAAATCACCTATAATATCCTGCCATACCAAGAAAACTCCTAATTTCTATGGGTGTCTGTGGAGCCTCCCACTCAAGTACAGCTTGCACCTTTATGGGATCTACTGCAACACCATTTCTTGATATTACATGTCCAAGGAATTGTACCTCCATCCAGAAGTCACACTTACTGAATTTTGCATATAACTGATGTGCCCTTAATGTTTCAAGTACAATATGTAAGTGTTCTTTGTGTGTCTCTTCATCAGGAGAATAAATTAACACATCATCTTCTAAATACCACAACAAACTGATCTAGATATGGTTTGAACACCCTATTCATCAAGTCCATAAAAAGCAGCTGGGGCATTTGTCAGACCAAATGGCATTACTAAAAATTCATAATGCCCCATAACGTGTCCTAAAGGTTGTTTTAGACAATCTTCCTCCTTGATCCTTAGTTGATGGTACCTGACTGAGGTCAATCTTGGAAAATACCTTAGCAGACTGAAGCTGATCGAATAGGTCATCAATTCTTGGTAAAGGATACCTATTCCTAATGGTGGCCTAATTCAACTTTCTGTAATCAATGCACAGTCTTAAGGATCCATCCTTCTTCTTTACAAACAGCACTGGTGCTCCCTATGGAGTCACACTAGGTCGAATGAAACCCTTATCTAGTAGCTCTTGTAGCTGCTTCTTTAACTCAGCTAGCTCTGCAGGTGCCATCCTATACGGTGCCTTGGAAATAAGGGCAGTGCCAGGGATAAGGTGTGGCGGAACACCTCGGCCAAGCCCGTTAAACCGATAACGTACTTGATCCGAGTCCGCCTCCCGCGAACGGGCTGAAGCCTCGCAAGGGATACTAAATCACAGTCTGTGTAAACACAAAGGAACACACCACATGTCATATATATATTTCACAAGTTACATAGTCATATTTCCACAACAACTGAAAGGAAGTACAAGAGCCTGGGGCATACCCCGAGGTACAACTGAAGAAAATAAACAACTAACTACACTACACTGCTGGAGCTGCTACTACACAGCTAGAGGTACAGACCCTGCACCGCTACGATGCGGCTCCGAACTGGACGACGGTCGAGAAACGTCCTCCTCGCTCTCACTTGTGGGGGTAGGGGTGAGCCTCGCTAGTCACTGGCTCAGTAGAGAACTCCCCCAAAACTGAGCAAACCAAAACCACAGGTACACAAGTAGTAAATAGTACCAACAATTTATAGAACAGCTAAGCAGGATATAAAAGCTGTAAAAGTACTCACCGTCTGCCGACTATGAAAACAAATGTAATAATTAAACGGCAAACCAGTACAAGTGTACAAGATAAAGTAGAGACATCCAAACACGAGTCACGTGAACTGGTTCGCGACACCAGAGACTGACTCGGACAAGCTAACACAGGTCTACCTCTCAGTCTCGCAGCCACGGACGAAAGGTCCAGCTGTCGCTCCACGTAAAAAGGTCAAGTAACTGTGGAGACCAACTAAACACCACCACCTGCGGACCACACGGTCGCAGGCCCATGCCTGACACCTCTAGAGACCCTGGCCTGGGCTCGCTAGAGTGAGGCACTGGAAAAGGACTAGCTGGGGACCAGTGTCGACTACTGGTGTCCGTACCCCCAACTACGAGCGCACTACAAGTGACTAAAGACAAACACAAGTGTCACTATCACACTGTCGTCTTTCCCTCAGCCGAACGTACAACTGAAACACAGGAGTGAGGGTGTCCAGGTCAGACAACACAGACCTCTACGGTACAACACAAGTACCGGGACAAAGCCCCGAGCTAACAGCTTGGCTCACAAAGAACCTGGGGCACCCAACTGGAGAGGTAACCACGGTAGGCGTCGTACTACTCGCCACGTACACAAACCCACGTGCACGTCACACACACAAACCATGTGAAGTCTCACGTAAACCGCATGCACTAGTAGTCCACTACACGTGAACACCACACAAACACGTAAAGAACCAACCATCTGCGTACCTAGTACGCTAGTCTCAGAAAACACGATCACTGGGTGCACCACGATTATCGTTGCACCGCTCGATAACAACAAATATTCAATATATCAATATTTAAACTAAAATCATGCTGATGGCAACATCGACTGCCGTCGATGGGATATAAACGGCAAGGTATCTAGCCGTCTAGTTCCCAGCTGAAGAACCTGGCGTCAAACGATATTGACGCCAAGCTCCTCAACTCCAGTTCCTGCAGAAACCCTAAACCGATTCTAAAGGCATTCTTAGTCCCAAAACTATCGAGAAAACATGAGGAAATACTTCCTCTAACATGCATAAATCCTAATTAACTCCAAACAACATGTTTCTATTGTTAAATTGCTCAAACCACCCATGTACCCCGCATGGATACCATTACCCGAAAACACCATTATCGTGCAGATTCATGCTTTCCAATTGCATTATCACAACCTATAGAAACTAAAGGGATCATTCCCTACCTCAATACGCACCTAAACCTCCTAAATTCTCCCCGTCCACGCCGAACCCTCCTCGAGCTCCTACGGCAATTGCACCACGTTCCGGCGTTTCCTTGGCCATTCGTCACCGCCTCACGTTCCACGTTCCTCCAATTATCCTTTTACAACCGTTGGAAGTAGTGGGGAAGCAAGAGGCATGAAGACAGGGCAAGGAGAGAGAGATGAGCTGAGGTGACTGTCCTCGGTAGACTATATTCTGCAGGTCACACAGGTTGGCGTTAACATGGCTGTCGCCAATCAGACCGCCAAGGCTAGATGTTCATATCCCTGGTCGCCAAGTTCATACAGTAAATGTCACACATATGGACGTCAACAAGTCAACGACCACACCTGGCCGCCAACTCCTACTCAACTGCAGCAGGTCCTATTTTATTTCAGGACCCAGCCTGCACCACACCTGCACACACCATGCACCCAAACCACACTGGCCTCACAATGGCCTTCACAACCATTACACACATGATCCATATGGATCTGAAAAGCACGCGACGTTACATTACTATCATCTAAAAAGAAAATTTTGACCTCGAAATTCATAACACAATCAAAGTTAAACAACTTAAACATACACACCTTTACAAGTACTATCATCTAAAAAGAAATACAAAAGCTTATTCAAACAGATAGGGATACCCTTTAGCCATCTCCTCGGCTATCTCCCAGGTATCCTCACCACCCAACCTATTTTCCCATCTTACTTTAACTAGCTCAATTTCTTTATTTCTCAACTTCTTTATCTTTCGATCCATGATCTGCACCGGATACTCTGGCATGGTCATATCCGGCCTTAGGTCACCACCTTGATAACTGATTATTTGAGCTGGATCTTCAATACACTTTCTTAACATAGAAACATGAAATGTATCATGAACATCCGCAAAATCTGCTGGCAAATCCAACCTATAAGCTGTTTCCCCAATTCTTTCAATTACATGGAAGGTCCCACATACCTTGGGCTCAATTTTCCAGTCTTGCCAAATCTCATAATACCTTTACTCGGGGAAACTCTCAAGAAAACAAAATCTCCCACCTCAAACTGAAGTGGTCTCCTCCGATTATCTGCATAACTCTTTTGCCTACTTTGAGCTGCCTGCAATTTTTCTTAATAAACTTCACCACTTCTGTGGTTTGCTGAATCAATTCAGGACCCACTAATTGCCTTTCTCCCACTTCATGCCAGTTCAATGGGGTTCTACATGGCCTTCCATATAAAGCTTCATACGGTGCCATCCCAAGACTGGTATGATAACTATTATTATAGGCAAACTCAACCATTCCCAAATGATGCTCCTAGTTACCTCCCCAAACTAAACAACAAGCCCGCAACATATCTTCAATCGTCTGAATAGTCCTCTCTATCTGACCATCTGTTTGGGGATGATAAGCGGAGCTATATCTTAGCTCAGTGCCAATTACTTTCTGCAGACTTCTCCAAAAACCAGAAGTAAATCTTGGATCTCTGTCAGACACAATAGTCTTCGGAATACCATGTAATGGAACAATTCTTTCAACATAATCTTTGCTAATCTATCCACTGTCCAAGACATACTTACTGCCACTAATCTGCACACTTTAGTCAATTTGTCAACAAATACGCAAATTCCATTATGCCCGAAACTCAATTTTGGTAAACCTGCCACAAAGTCCATAGCAATATCATCCAATTTCCACTGTGGGATGGGCAACGGTTGCAATAAACCTCCAGGCTTCCGATGTTCTGCTTTAATCTGTTGACAGAGAGCACACCTTGCAACAAATTCTGCTATTTCCTTTTTCATATGAGGCCACCAGAAATGCTTTCTCAAATCGTGGTACATTTTAGTACTACCCAGATGGATAGTGTACCTAGATTTATGAGCCTCTTCCAACACTCATTGCTTCACCTCTCTTTCACTGGAACAAACAACCTGCCTCTGAGCCTAATCACACAATTATCATCAATGGTAACTCCTTCTATTTTTACAATTTCAGCTAAACTTACATCTACTCTCTGAGCCTCAACAATCTGCTAATACAAAGATGGCTCTACAGCACTAGCAGCAAGTACTGCCCGTCGCTGACTACTGGGCACCTACAAGTAGTTCTCCACTATCTCTTCATACATCTTCCATTCTTTAATCATCATCAGATTTATATATGCCTTTCTACTCAAGGCATCTGCTACAACATTGGCCTTACCCGATGGTAAGCCAAACTGAAATCATAATCTTTCAAATATTTGATCCATCTACACTGACGAAGATTTAAATCTTTCTGCGAGAAGATATACTTCAAGTTTTTATGATCTGTAAAAATCTCAATATTTCGCCATACAGATAATGCCTCCACATTTTCAAAGCAAAACAACTGCTGCCAATTCCAAATCATGAGTAGGGTCATTCTCCTCTGCTGGCTTCAATTGCCTGGACGCATAAGCTATCACTTTGCCATGCTGCATAAGCACTGCGCCAAGTCCTCTCCTTGAAGCATTTGCATATACCACAAAACCACCACTTCCTGCCGGTAATGTCAATATGGGTGCGTTGTAAGCCTCTTCTTCAATTACATAAAACTTTTTGACATTCACCGGACCACACAAATGGCACACCTTTCCTAGTCAACTTAGTCATAGGTGCCGCAATCTTAGAAAAATCTTGTATAAGCGTCTATAATAACCTGCCAATCCCAGAAAACTTCTAATCTCAGTTATTATCTTAGGCACTTCCCATCTCATCACTGCTTCCACTTTACTTGGGTCCACTGCTACTCCTTTAGCTGAGATGACATGACCCAAAAACTGAATATCTTTTAACCAAAATTCACACTTACTGAATTTGGCAAACAACTGGTTATCCCTTAACAACTGCAGAGTAAACCTCAAATGAGCTGCATGTTCCTCTTCAGATGCTGAATAAATCAGAATATCATCAATAAAGACCACAATGAATTGGTCCAAATACGGATGAAAAATTCTATTCATCAGATCCGTAAAACCTGCAGGAGCATTAGTCAACCCAAATGGCATAACCATAAACTCATAATGACCATATCTGGTTCTGAATGCTGTTTTACCTATATCCTCCTCTTTAATTCTCAACTGATGGTACCCAGACCTCTAATCAATTTTAGAAAATACCCTTGCTGATTGCAACTGATCAAACAGATCATCTATCTTCGGCAACGGGTACTTATTCTTAATGGTCACATCATTTAACTTTCTTTAATCAATACACATCTGAAATCTTCCATCTTTCTTTTTCACAAAAATACCGCACTCCCTACGGGGAATGACTCGGTCTAATGAACCCTTTCTGCAACAACTCTTCTAATTGCTTTTTCAATTTTTTAAGTTCTGCTGGTGCCATCCGATATGGGGCTTTAGAAATCGGCATGGTACCTGGCAGCAACTCAATGGTAAAGTCCACCTCTCTATGTGGGGCTAAACCAGGCAAATCTTCAGGAAATACATCAGCAAATTCCCTAATCACGGGAACTGCTTCCACTGACTGACTAGCTTCTACCAGACTTACCGAGGCTAAATAAGCCACACATCTGTAGACGCTTCATTTCCGCGCCGTCACCGGATCTCTCGGGTGCTCGCGGACGTCGCCGGACTCTCGTTGGCGATGAAGTGGTCGCCGGTTGACCACGTTGACCCTCCGGTTGACTGAGTTGACTAGAAGGAGAACGAGGAAAACAAGCAAAATGAAGGGGAGTTGGTGATCGCCAGGGCCTTACCTGTGCCCAAGGAGTGATGTGGTCGCGTTGAAGTGGTCGCCTCGCGCAGCGGATGGAGACGAGACCTCGTCTTCTCCTCCTTCGGCCGGCCAAAGGAGAAGAGCTTCGTAGTCTTCTGCGGTTGTTCCTGCCACAAAACAAAACTCTATAAGACTAATGAAGAGTAGTAAAAGCTCGAAAACGTGGGAAAACAACCCAAAAGGAGAGTCCCATACCCGTTGCGGACTTGAGAAGAGGGGTGGCCAAATGCTATGACCACCCTTCTTCCCTTCATTTTTGGTTGGGAAACCCCTTTCTAGGTGTGTAGGGTGAGGACCTATGAGCCTAGAGTGAGTGGGAAGGTGTGTGCAACATGTAAATGAGCTAAAGAGTAAGTAAGAGAAAAGAGAGGGAAGGAGGTGAAGGATCTCGTTTGCAGGTGATGCAGCTCCTTGTGGGGCTCCTCCAGCTCGGGAAGAAGCTCTCTAGACGTCCTAACTCATGAGAGGAAGAAGAGGATCACTTGTTGAAGCTTGGGTGCAATTTTCTCTCTCCTTCTTCAAAGGGGCAGCATGTGGACGTCCAGCCTCCCTCCTCTTGCTTAGAGAACCCTAGGGACTGTTATATAGACAGTGGGGTCGGAGTTTAGAGGCCTTCGATGCTCAAGTGTGGAAACACACTTGTACACATGGCCATCCAAGTCTAAAGGCTCCAAGCAATGGGTAGAGGCCACATAGGAATTTTACTGGGTCAAGGGAGTGCCAAGGTGGCCCATATGCTCGTTGGGAATGGTCCCATGCGGTGCATGAGCGAGAGAAAGGCGCTAGTGGGCTATATTCTCGGGGTAGTTGCGCAGACCAGGTAAACGAGGTTGACGTTCAGAGACCATGCCGCCAACCGCATGCAGACGTCCAGGGATGTGGACGTCTGTCTGAGTCAGCGTCAAGGGGGCTTGCCGCCAACCAGTAGTCGGCGGCCATCGATGCTGCCGTCTACATGGCATCCGAGGCAAGTCAACAAATGGTCAAACGAGGCTTAATGGGCCAAAAGAGCCTTGCGGGAGATGGGCCAAATCTCGCGTCTACAAATGCCCCTCCGAGACATCCGGTCTTGCAGGGGAGCAGAGCGGACTGAAAGGTTGGTGTCTCGATAAACAAAGGACGCGGAGATTTAATGGAAGGGCCATCTCCGAGGATAGGAATTCTAGCGAACCAAACGAAAGAGTCAGGCTAGAAACAGATGACGTATCATCTGAGAGACAAATAGGGTAAGAAAAAAGGTGTTCTACCCGTGTAACTACAACTGCGACCCAATGGCAGGGTCCCTGGCATGGCCGTGTCGGACTTTGACTAGTTTCTGGTGTGTCTGAGTCAAAGGAGTTGTAATATGACGGTTGAATCAGGAGTGTCTCATAATCGGAGGTCGTGGGCTCGCTGGCCTAATCAGGACGTCGGTCCCTAATTTAGGAGGTCATGGAGACAAGGAGTTGGTTGATCTCTCAAAGGATTATCAAAAGATTCTAACTGGAATCACATGCTTGGAAAGCCTGAAGTCTGGAATTAATCTCGCGACTGGCGAAGGCTCAAATGAACTCAATAAGGCTGGTTGACTATTTGTGAAAGACATGGTGGGACAACTGAAGAATGGTGGCAACAAAGACCCGATATCAACTTGGATATTCATGAAGGGTGGACCCGGTAGGCTACCTTAGCTAGGGGAGCCATGGAGCAATCATATGATCGAGGAAAATCACCATTTTTTTTTTGTGTTAGGAAGAGAATGTTAGCAGTGAAGATGCATGCTGGTGTGGGTTGCCTATCTAAAATACAAATTAGCACCAGAGGAAAATTCTAAAGGCCATACGAATAACTGAGAGATCGCAAACCCATCATGGTTTTTGGTGAAGGGGAACTCAAGGTTCACGGTCGCCAAGTTATTCACCTCTGGTGGGGTCCTATGTTAGACATACCTATAACGCTTAAGGTTGTATGAGCGTTCCGAAATTGAAGCGCAGCTTGTGCTTAAGATATCTGCAAAATAACTTGAAGCACAAGATAAAAGGATGATGGCCATTACGAAAAATAAGATTTTTAATATCCGAGCGGTAAACGTCCACATCGATGGTCGCTAGTAACTATGTTAACGTCCACAGATGTGGCCGCCAACCCAACACCGACGTCCACCGATTTGGACGCCTACCTGACAGCGGATCAGGCCGAAAAAATAGGTAATGGGAGTCCATAAGGACTCTCTCATCTCCTACCTCCGTCTCTCCCTGCTCCTGCTGCGAACCAGAGAGCTGAGAGATGAAGAAGCACAGAAAGATGGCCTCCTCATCGACTGGACGATCCACAGGCGCAAACCCCGGAGTTCTGAACGAAGTTCCGGGACACCTGAGCACGCGTCTGGCCAACGGGGAGGTAGGCAATGATTGTTTCTGTTTTCTCCTGAGCTAAGAAATGCCCCAAACATTGCTCTTACAATACCCCATCCTCATGCAGGAAATCCCTGCCTTCCCGAGCCAAGGCCAGGTACAAGCCTTTTTCTGGCTTGTGAACCTGGTAAATGCCATTACGCTCGACATGCGGGCTACGTTGGCATGTGGAACTTGAGCTTTATGGTGGTTCTGGACAAAAACATGAAAGATATGTGGTGGGGTTCGATGCTTTGGGGGCGCTGATAGAGAGATGGCACCCACACACATATACTTTTGTGTTCCAGGCGTTCGAGGCGAGTGTACTGCTGGAGGAGGTGGAATTGTTTCTGGGATGGTGACGGTGCCTGGAGTATGATGCAGCGACTCCTCTCCTCCCGTGGGAAGAGATCCTCGCGGACATCGTACGAGACAAGAAGGAAGTGTTGCGAATGACAAACAAGAACGGGATTTTCCTGGATCGACTGGCCTGGTGGCTGATCCAGCATGCTAGGGAGATTGGTGGAGAGAGGGTGACATGAGGACTGACGCTCTGCCTGGCCGGGGTATTCTTGTTCCCCACGAGCGGCGATCTCATCCTTTACGAGCACATTGGAGTACTTTCTCTGCTGTGGCGCGGGCAGTCACTTGCCCCTGCAGTGCTGGCTCACCTGTATAGTTTGCTCACCACAATGAGCCTAGGCGGACGCACCTGCAGGAGTTTGTTTCTGCTCCAGGTATGGATGGAAGCTCATTTAAAATTTGATTTTGCTGACAGTCAACCTACCCCTCCAGAATCTTCCTTCGGAGTTCGGTATACTGTAGCAGGGCATGGTATGAGCCGGAAGATGAGATCAAGTGTGTGACAGCACACTTGAAGAGCAGAGATGCCTAGAGGATCATTTGGCATATTTGGGAATGGATGAATTCATCGTGAGGCCACTGTTCATGAGAAACATTGAGTTTAGAGCAAGGACCAGGGAGGACAGAGATTTGTGGCGATTGGAGCTGATCCGCCGGTGTCATTGTCAGCTTGGGATTCCACTGGGAATTCCCACCTCATCCAACTGCGCCGACATGATAGTCACCAGAAAGAAATGAGAAGCTGATGAAGAAGGCTATGAAGACTTGGGCGAAGCATACAGTGAGTAGAAAAGTGGGCTTGGCGGTGCAAGAAAACTAGGAGGACATTTGGAAATACGAGGAGTTTAATGACAGCATTTGCCCCACTGCTTGTGATTTCTTTATGGCCCGCAAGGCAATGTAATTTCCCGATTTTCGATAAGTGTAACACAAATTAGATGAATAAAAGTGAGTTGCATTTATGTTGAATTGGCTTGAATTGCTTGACTTGTGGAATTTGTGTACATGAAATGGCCTCAAAAGGTTCAAAGGAGTGTGCAGTGAGGACTGAGTGCGGAGGGATTGGCGTTCAGATCGATGGATGCTAAATCAGGTAAACGTCCACAAGGATGGACGTCTAATTCAAACCTAACGTCCAGACCTGGCTGTTGACCAAACTTTGAGGTCTGACATTGAAGAGACATTGACGTCCACACCATGGCCGTTGACGGTACGTCAGCGTCCAGGTCTTGACGCCAGGAAAAGGTAAACGGTCTGACCTTGATGTTAAACCAGAAAACTGCCTTTTTTTTAACCGACACCTTCCCCCGGGCGCCACTTCACCTTCCCATGCGCCGGGATCCCTTTCTCCTTCCCTTCTTCCACTTTTCTCAACTCCCAATCTCCATTCTCTTTTCCACTCTTCAATTGCTTTGTCCCTTTTGACCCCTCCTTTGACCCCTCCTTTAACCCCTCAATGAGGACAAGAGGGAAGCGGATTGTTCTCCGGAGTCGCCGCCAACCAGAGGAGGAAGAGGAAGAGAAGGTCGCTGCGGTGATGGACACAGCGGAGGAGGAAGAGGAAGAGGAGGCGGCGGCGATTGACGCACCGGAGGGGGAGGAGACCGCTGGAGATGACGAAGGAGGAAATGAAAAGGAGGCGGAGGCACCTCGACGGCCCAAGGTAGGCCCCTAGAACCCTCCAAATTCTGTGGATGTGTGTTTGTAATTCGTAAAAAGGAGGGAAAACGGGGGAGGTGCCATCGGTTGAGACAGGAACTTGACGTCCACATTTGTGGACGTCGAGCTCCTGTCAACGACCACCCATTTGCCGTTAATGTGAACTTGATGACAAAGGGTGGACGTCGACTTAGGAACTCGAAGGCCTAACCCTGGACGTTGATTCTGAGTAAACGGCCACCCCCTTGCCGCCAACTTATGATTAACGACAATCGATGCTGCCGTCAACTTTTCTATATTTTCTGCAGGGCAAGGGCCGAATGAGGAGCAGGGTCACCTGGGACCTGTGTTGGGCGTGGTTCCGGGCATTGCCAGAGGCCCAGCAGATGAGGATTGCCGGGATGGGGTTCGGGCATCTGCTGACGGTACGCCCCTTTCATTTAGATGTCCCTTATTTAGAGGCGTTGAGGGAGAGATGGGAGGAGGACTGCAAGGCATTCATCATGCCTTGGGGTCACATGATACCCACATTGGAGGATGTGGCGTATCTGACGAGGTTACCGGTTCAGGGAGAACCGGTAGTAGGGTTGGAGAGGAAGGACTACTACGATGACATCGTAGAGTTGCTAGGGCCAGAGTTCGTCGCGGGGAGGAGGAGGCCGATCCGGAGCATCCTGCTCGGATCACTTTCGGAGGCAGTGGGGTTGAGAGGGGGGAGGAGAGGACCCCTAGAGACACTGGAGGAGTTCTACAGCAGAGTGCGGGGGACACTGGACCTGGGAGACCGGAGCGATGAGCGCTGCATCTGGATCTTCGTCACCTACCTCTTCGGGCAGCTTCTCTTCGCAACACAGTCCTCGCAGATGAACTGCAAGTTCATCTTACTGCTGCGGGACTTGGAGCAGGCAGGGCGGTACACATGGGGCGCCGCAATGCTGGGACACCTCTTCTCACTCCTCCCCAGTAGTTCACGGCGTTCTCAGAGCACCAGAGGCTTCACCCCCTTTCTTCAGGTACGCAACTTTACTCTTAATGCTCATCATTGAATTTCAAATTGATTAAATTGCCTGACTGACATTCTTTTGGTTGCATTACAGATTTGGGGGTACACCCGCTTCCCCATGGGGCGTGGGTCACTGAGAGAGGGGAGCCAGGCCTTGGTGCCCCTATTAGCGAGGTGGGAGGTGACTCCTGACCCGAGAGTAGCAGATCGACATGCGGAGGACGTGCGTCTTGCACTAGACCACTCCCCCCACGAGCAGGTATGAATGTTCCACTAACTCTTGCATTCTACTCTTCCAATTGCTGCTTTTGATCGGTATGACTAACCAGTGTTCTTTTCTTAGGTGGTTTGGACCCCCTATGTGGGGGAGGCAGACGCCTCGCACCCGGCGGTGGCGGCGGGCCGACCCTTCTTCGACCGCCACCTCCTCTTGCTGTGCCTCGGGACGTGTGAGGTGCTGTATCTGGAGCTGATGGTGCGGACTTTGGGCTGGCACCAGCCGGCCATCGAGGTGCCTTCCCTCGGGAGAGAGGGACATTCATGTCGGCGATTCTTTGCTGAGGACCGCGACTGGGGAGCGGATCATGGCAGCACCGTCGCCTACTGGCACGGGGTCGGTGAGCAAGTGGCACGACAGACGGACCTCCAAGATAGCTCAGCTTATCTGGAGGACTACCGGCATGGTACGCCGGACGACTCCGTCTTGACCGGCGAGTGGTAAGTGAAACTTCTAACCTTAAGCCTTAGTTGTTTGGATTGCCTTATTTGATTCTAACCTTGAAGTGTGAATGGCAAATGCCAGAGTCACAGGCCGTACGCCTTTTGGAAGGGCGATTGGCCGAGTAGGAGGTGGAGCTGACGAGGCTCTGCACCGAGGTCAGGACGCTGGTAAGTAATGCAAGTTTGATTATAGATTGAATTGAATTGAATTGAATTACTAACCAAAGTTCTGTGAATGCAGAAGGAGTAGCTGGCGAGGGTGCGCATGAGTCGCGATGCGGGGGCGAGCTCGTCTACCCAGCCGGCGAGAGGAGACCTGGCAGTTCGCCTGCAAGAGGCCCTGGATCGCGCACAGGCGTGAGTGCAGGAGCTCGAGGCAGAGGTAAGACAGTAAGCTGATCATGCTTTTCAATTATGATTTTGACTTGACTTGATCTTGACATGACTTGCTTTTTTTGTGCAGTGGGAGGGGAGCGGAGTGGCGACTCTCCAGGCGTAGATGGCGACTCTGCGGTTGGAGATGGAGGCGGAGGTAAGGCACCAAATTTCCTCCTTCTGGCAAGTGTACAAAACTAATACCTCTCGTATTTGATGTGCAGCGGCGAACCATGGCGGCTACCATGGAGGAGCTGAGGGATGACTGGGCTACCATGAGGGGTCGCCTACTCGAGGCCAGGGAGAGAGAGAGGGAGGCTGACGCAGCTCAGGCGTGGATCGCCGCGAATTACGAGATACTGAAGGACCGGGTGCTAAAGAAGTCCCGGGAGCAGCAGCGGTAGGCCCAGCACGCGACACCCGCGAGGACCGGATCAGCGTTCACCTCCCTCGACGACATCGTGTCCCTGGGGGACCCCTCCGTGGTACGAGGAGGGTTGCAGCGGCCTGAGGCGTCAACGGCGTTGAGGCCTCTGCTCCCAGACTGGCGTCGGGAGAGGGAGGAGGAGGAGGTGAGCAGCTCACGTAGGCAGAGGCCTAGTGAGGGGGAGCGGAGAGAGGAGTGAAGAGCGGGGCTCCGGTTGTACTTCCAAGGGTATGCCCCTGTCATAATATGTACATGGACTTGATCAACATAGTGGAATTTGTAATTTTCATCATTCTGTGTGCTTGAATGGTTTGGTTTTTGTTTCCTGCAATCCACAACACTTAAAGAAAACAGGTTAGTGTAGATCTGTCTTTAGCCCCTTGCCTACGATGTACCTTTCTTGAGATCTGGTCAAGGGGCTAATGTCTAATCTAAGATAGGAACGTAATAAAAATAACTGAAAGGGAAATATGCACATGCATTTTTTTTTAAATAAGCAAAAATGTTAGTGTATGGACATAGTACCACTAATTTTTTTGGATTTTTTATTTTTCTAATTTTTTTTGGCTTTTTAAAAATAAGGGAGAAAATACGAAAGAAAATATGTACAACGTGAAATATATACATCAAAAGACTCTCTTTTTGTTGTTTTTTGTATTTTTGTAATTTATTTTTTTTTGAATTTTTGGACTCTAAGACACATATTCATCACATGTTGTGGTATAGGGTCTATACGACCTACTTAACCACAGAGGCCAAGAGTAAGGAGGGACGTGCATGAATTCTTTGATGTTGGAAATTGCTCTTAGCCTTCTTGATATTGTCCACTACGGAGGATCTTATACAGTCAAATTGCCCCTAGAGGAGAAATGAGAAGAAATGTATAGGAAGTCATGTAGGGTTTTGGTTCAAACTACTTTTTGTTTCCAAACCGACATCCCATACTAAAAGGACTTAGTCAACATTTGTTTTCAGGGGATTTTTCATTTTTCATTTCATTTCTGATTTCTGGGGTGGAGGCACGTACTTTTTGCTACCTCCTTGAGTCGGTCAGCCTTTTTCCGGGTATGTACTCTTTGCTACCCTTTTTGACCTTTTGGCTTTTCTTTTCCCCCTTTGAGGCTTGATTTGACATTTTGCCCCTTGCTTTTATTAGTTGCCCCTGTTTTATGGTGACCTTGTCCTTTAAATGAGAGTGGGTGGTCCCCTACTCGTAGCTTGTTCTGTTTCCAGACACGACCGAGTGGGAAAAGAATAGGGGAAACACATTGACTGGATGAGACCGCCCTAGTGTACTTGTGATTTTCCAGTTAGGGGTAGTACTCCAACATCGTGTGGTGTGTGACAGTCCGACCCCATTAATAACCCAATGGTGAAGTAGAGACTTAAACCCACACCATCGACAAGTGATGAACAACAGACTGACTGACTATGGGTAGAATTTCTTGAGGTAGACTGCATTCCAAGGGTGCGTTAGCTCAAGTCCCTCGGCATCCACTAACCTATAAGCGTTCCCTGAGTATGCTTCTTTGACAATGAACGGACCTTCCCAATTTTCTTGCAATTTGCTTCTGGGACCTGGTGCCTTTATGATTTTGCATTTTAGGACCAATTCACCTACTTCGAATTTTCTCTCAAGAACTCTTTTAGCATAAAAATGTGCAATTCTCTGTCGATAGACTTGAGCATGGTCAGCCGCTATCATTTGCCTTTCATCTAAGAGTTCAAGTTGTGCCAACAAGGCTTCCCGACGTTGATCAGGATCAAGTTCGGAATCCAATTGAACTCAAAGAGAAGGGACAAAGATCTCATATGGGAGTATCGCATCCGTTCCGTATGTCAAAGCATAGGGGGTTTGCCCCGTAGGAGTGCGGACGGAGGTGCGATAAGCCCAAAGAGCATCAACTAAGCGATCTGGCCAGTCAGCATTGTTATGAGATTTGAATGTTTTCTTTATGATTTTAATGAGAGTTTTGTTAGTAGCTCCCGCTTGTCCATTACCTTGTGGATAATATGGTGATGAATGATGCAAGTTAATGCCATATTTACCATACATGTCGCGAAGCTCCTGTGAAGTGAATTGCAGTCCGTTGTCGGTGACGATGTCCCGAGGCACGCCGAATCTTGCAAGGATGTTGTGCTTGATGAACTTGACGACTGTTGAAGCTTTGACTTCTATGAATGCTTCTGCTTCAGCCCACTTCGTGAAATATTCCGTGGCGGTCAGAATGAAGGACTTCTTACGAATTTCTCTGGTTCTGTCTGCAAGTGGACCAACCACGTCGAATGCCCACATGGCGAAAGGCCATGGAGCGATGAGAGGGTGAAGAGAAGAAGAAGGAGCATGATTTTTGTCACCGTGCAATGACATTTAGCACAGTGACGGACAAAATGGCGACAGTCTTCTTCCATGGTGGGCCAATAATAGTGTCTTAGCAACTTCTGGGAAATTGCTCTACCATTAACATGGCCACCACATTCACTAGAGTGAGCGGCTTCAACAACATCTTGAAATTCGAATTCCTCAAGGCAACAGAGATAGACCCCGCTGAGAGACTTTTTGTAGAGAATGCCACCTATGATCTTGTAACGCTCCGAGATGCGACGAATTGACCGTCTATCAGTAGAGGTGGCATAATCAAGGAAGGATCCATCTTTGAGAAAGTTTTCAATGTCAAAATACCAGGTGTGGCCATCTTCAAGGTCAATTTTTGGCTCTTTGGAAAGCGCATGGACCCGAAGGGATGGAGAAGGACACACGAGCTGAGAGAACCACGGATCGACATGGGAAGGGACTCTTAACCTCTGGACAGAGACGGTTTCCGAAGACTTCCCCAAAGGAATGGGAATGGAAGACGCGAGGGAAGCGAGTGAATCTGCTAGGATATTTTGGGCCCTAGGAGTGTGAACTAAGGTGAGCTTCCTAAACTTCCGGACTACTTTTCCTACTAACTCTTGGTATGGTTTCAGCTTGGGGTCCCGGGTCTGGTACTTACTGAGGGATTGCCAGAGTATTAACTGCGAATCTCCAATTATCCTTAACTCCTTGACTCCGAGCAATAATGCCATTTTCAGCCCATGTAAGAGAGCCTTGTACTCAGCCACATTGTTCGTGGCTCGGAAGGTTAACTGATAGGCGTGCGGAATGACTACCCTTCTGGTGAGAGGAGGACTGCCCCTATCCCACACCCTTTGGAATAAGAGACCCGTCGAAATAAAGCACCCATGACGGTTCACCATCAATAATGGCTCCTAACTCTTCATCGGGAAAGCTTTCATCAACAGGAGAGTATAAAGGTAAGGGGTGGTGGGCCAAATGCTCGGCTATGACATGCCCCTTGATTGACTTTTGGTTGACATAGGTGATATCAAATTGGTTAAGGATGCTTTGCCACCTCATCAACCGCTCAGTCAGGACGGGCTTCTCAAGCAAGTACCGAATAGGGTCCATACGCGCCAGAAGTTTCACTTCATGAGCCAAGAAATAGTGCTTTAACTTATGGGCAACCCAAACGACGGCGCACATGTTCTTTCCATGGCAGTGTACTTCTTTTCAGCCTCATTGAACAACTTGGATAAATAGTACACCGCTCTCTCCTTCTTCTCGTCGTCGTATTGGGCCAAAACCGCTCCAGTTGAGTCCTCAGTGGTTGACACATAGAGCAGTAAAGGCCGACCCGGAACCGGAGGAGCGAGAACAGGGGGATTAAAAAGATAGCTCTTCAATTCATCAAAGGCCTTCTGACATTTATCGTCCCAATCAAACTTCGCCTCTCCTCTAAGCATCTCGTAGAAGGGCTTACAGCGGATTGAATGCTGGGAGATAAATCTCCGAATAAACTGGAGTCTGCCAATTAGCCCTCTGACTTCTCTGATATTCCTAGGAGGAGGCATGTCGATTATTGCTTTGGCCTTGTTAGCAATTTTCCCGAAGAAACACCTAAAACGCACTTCTTGGGGTTCATCTTAAGATTGTGCTCTCTAGACCTTTGGAGAACTGCCCGGAGGACCTCAGCATGGCCATGTCGGGTCTTTGATTTTACTAAGACATCGTCCACATAGACCTCCATGTGCACATGCATCATGTCATGAAAAATTGCCATCATTGCCCTTTGATAAGTTGCTCCCGCATTCTTCAATCCGAAGGGCATGACGACATAATAGTAAGTCCCCCAGGGCATTTTAAACGAAGTTTTCCTCCTGGTCCTCCTCTGCCAAACGAATCTGGTTGTACCCAGAGAAACCATCCATAAATGACAAAAGCTCGAAGCCAGCAGTATTTCCACTAGGACATCTATGTGTGGGAGAGGGAAATTGTCCTTTGGGCAAGCACGATTAAGGTCACGGAAATCTATACAGATCCTAACCTTACCGTCCTTCTTCATTACAGGAACGATATTAGCTACCCACTTTGGATATAGCACAACCTTAATAAATTTGGCTTTGTGCAACTTGTCAACCACCTCTTTGATCTTGAGTGCAAGCTTAGGATGTAGCCTTCTCAACTTTTGCTTGACGACCTTTGCGTCGGCTTTTAGGACCAAACGATGCTCGACTAAAGAGGTATTGAGTCCCGACATGTCCTCATAAGACCAAGCAAATCCATCGGAAAATTCTTTTAGAATGGCTACCAAAGCTTCTTCTTCTTCAACACTCAAGTTGGCACTAATCAAAACTGTCTTCGGGGATTCTTCAGTGCCAAGGTTGACTTCTTTAGTGGGCTCGTCTGCAGCCATGGTTGGCTCGTCGAACCTTTTTGTGCCATCCACATAGGAGCTCACTGGGTCCTCTTCTCCCGATCCAAGATCTCCCAACTTACCCTCCTCATCAAAATTTAACAAATAAACTCCTAAACTGTCATCTACAGAGTCACTTTCCTCAAAGTCAGACTCGACGAGAGTAGGATCCTCAAGAAACTCTGGGACTTGACTTAACTTAGCACATCTCTCAGCCAAGGCCATGACAAAATGGACAGGGACTTGCCTACCCTTCTCCTTGCGCACACATGGCTGAGAGGAACTAGACTCTCCTAGACCTAGACCCGACCCTAAACTAGAATCTAGACCACTATTTACAAGACCGCTATGTACAAAACTATGTACAGGGGAAGTGCCCCTAGAGGGGCAAGAGGAATTTAGGCCGGAAAGCGTCGGCCCCTGGCCAAGCGGAAGAGGTTCCAGAGAGGAAGGGCGCTCAATGGAGACCTCGGATTTCCAATTTCAAAATTGGCATTTTTTTTTTGGAGTCAAGACATAAAACCATGAGTTGCTGACTCAAGGTAGCCTCGACTGGCGAGATGAGGGATGGAGAAAAGACAAGGGGAGAAAGAAGGGGATTAGAGGTGGATGGAGGAACTGAATTGCGTGGCGGGCACACAGAAGTAGAGGGAGGTGGAGATGATGGTGGTGAAGATGGGGAAGAGGGGAGATCAGACCCAAAGAGTGAGAGAAGGGTAAAATCATCATAAATGTCCTCTACTTCTACCACCTCATCCTCTTCTTCTTCATCCTCGCTCTCAGAGCAAGGTATTTAATCTATTAGGGCTCCCTGGCCCCCAACTGGGTTGGCCCCTCGACAAAATGCTCCATTAAAGTCCAGGTAAGAGGTTCATAGGGTATAAACGGGTTCGGATGGACAGGGTCTGGGCAGAAACCTAGACCGGCCTTGGCTAACAACCTTCTAATAGCCTCGATACTCTGGACCTCTCCTTGTTCGTCCGCGCCTAATCCACGGCCATGAGCATAGCCGATATTGGCCATCACTTCCCAACCTTTTCCCGGAGGACAGGGGACATGGGGTTCTTCAGCAGGCTGGGGAGGTTGGCTAAGGTCACAGGGAAAGGGGAAGTCAAAGATTGACATAACTGGTTTCTTCCCCTTATCTGGAATGAAAAGATGCGGCATATGCTCTGTGGTGACCGCATTAAGGGTCTCCAGGATTGGAATGCTCTTGATTTTAATGACCCGTCCATTGAAGGGGAATTTGAAACATTGGTGGGTGGTGGAAGGGACCCCTAAAGTTTGCTCTAGCCAAGGATGACCGAGGATGGCCTTGTAGGCCGGATCAACGTCAAGAACTAGGAATTCAGTGGACATGGTAACGGATCTGACTTCCAGCTTGAGAGCAATTTTACCTTTGGCAACCCTTTGGAGTTGTCGTAGGCAGCGATGGTGGAGCAACTCTTCTCTAGATTTCTTCCCGTAAACCCAACTGCTTAAGGGTCTTGATCGGACAGACATTAATAGATTCCCCGGTGTCGATAAGAGTGGAGTCCACCGAAACCCCATTGAGGTTGATGGTGAGACAGAGAGGAAGTGAATGACACTCGGGGTGGCAAGATCCTTGTCCGAGAAGGAATTGAGGGTCCTTGGGTGAGGGAAAGGATGACATTGGTGACTCCACTAGGAGGGAGGTCATCATTAACCATGATTTTCTGAAGAAATTGGAGGAGAGTGGATTGATGCGACGGCGACCTCCGAATCAATTCTAAAATGGACACCCTCACGGGTGTCTTATCCAAATGTTGGAGAATGTCATATTCGGTGCCGACCGGGGGTGGAGGACCATTATCTTCCTCATCTTTGGATGGCCGCAGAGGTGGAGGAACAATTCGATTCCTGAGGGTGACATGAACGGCCTCCTGGGACTGAGGGCGGATGAGCTGGAGGGGTCTGGTAGATGGCTCACAGGTAGGGGATGTGAGGATGGTGGGATAAGCATCCTGTGGAGGTCGAATGAGCATTAAGGGTCTTTCCTCTAGGATGGCATCTACCGACGTGGAAGGCTCCTGAGACTCGGCAGTGGGACACGGGTACCATTCTTCGAAACCTTCTACCCCCACTGTTGCTCTCTCCTCACAACCTGGGGTCCTGAGTATATTATGGTATGCACACTCTCTTGGGTTTTGGAGGAGGAAGGATTGTTGGTTTGGTGGTTGGGGAGAGGGTTACTGAAAATGCCAAGGTCCTTCTTGGTGTACCTAGACTTGGCTATGCCCACCTTGACGTCATCCCAGTTGATTCTACCTTGGTCATTCATATCATAGACCCAGTCACGGAAGGTAAAGCAATTGTTGATGAAGTGACCATGGGCCCTATGATATGGACAGTACTTGGAGGTGTCCACCCTTGGATTGATGTTCTCTATTTGTGGGGGGAGTTGAATTGCATCGCAGGACATGAGGGCGAAGAATACGTCCTCGAGAGTCTCAGGAAGAGGAGGGTAATGCTACCTTTTGGGGCCAGGTCGGGTGTATCCAGCAGGAGGAGGAACGACAGAGTAAGACTTGGAGGGATGAGATGGGAATTGGTGAGGGTTGGAAGAAGTGGATGGAGGATTTGTTCGGAGGCCTCAACGGATGACTGCAAGCATTGATGGACTCATTGACGGTCACCCCCTCGGTGGTAGGTGCCGCGGGAGCCTTACGTCCCTTGGGCTTCCCTTCGAAGAAGTGGGACAGAGAGGAGTCCTTGATTTGGCTCTGGACCACCCTAGCTCGGTTGTATAGATGCGTGAATGAGGGGAACTCACTCAACATCAAGATGGAACGGAGAGTAGGGGTGGTGTTGGTGACCAACACGGTGATGGCTTGAGACTCCGGAATGGGAATGTCTACCCTAGACGCCATGGATCTCCACCGATTGGCATATGTGACGAAGTCTTCGTCCGGCTTCATCTTTTCTGCCACCAAGTCAGGAAGTGTAGGGACTTGGGTGGCCATATATGAAAAATGGGAGATGAATCGCTCGGAGACTATGTCGAAGTTAACGAGGTCCGACGCGGGTAGAGAGGTGAACCACCTCAAAGCTTCCCCTTCTAACGATTGTTGGAAGAGGTGCACTAGAAGAACCCGATCGTATAACCATCGGTGGGAATCCATGGTGAATCCGGAAAGATGGTACTGGGGGTCAGAGGTCCCGTCATACTTGCGGTACTTCGGGGCCTTGAAACCCGGAGGGAAGTATACATTAGGAAGCTTGCAGTAACTCTGGAGGGAATGAGGTTTTGAGAGGGATAGTGATTCAGCAAGAAGCTTCCTCACGAGTCCCTCCACCTCCGAACGGGGGACAGATTCGGATTGAACGGGGGGTGTGATTTGAACAGGTGGCGACTGGGTAGGAGGAGGAGTGAGAATAGGAGTAGGGAACGGAGTGGGGGTAGGGGAAGGAGTGAAAGTAGAGACGGGCACCTGGGGTGAGGTGACCGGCCTAGGGGTGGGCCTAGATGTAGAGGCGTTGAAGGGGGACGGGGATGGAGTGGAAGGAGACGCCGCTGCCCGGATGGTATGCTTGGAAAGCATTGAAATAATTTCATCGGGCGAATAGCGAGACATGAGTTTAGAAAACTCGGGGTCCTCTTGAGCACTTTGGGCATGAGTGGGGTTGACCCTCAAGCTGACTTCTTCATTGTCGGCCTGGGAGGATGATTGGACTGATTCCTCGGGCTGAATGTTAGTGTTGATCATACCGACAATTTCATTGACATTATCATCATACTCAAATGCCGGTTTATTAGCCATGTTGACAGGGTTCAACCAGGTGTCCATTAGCACACAACCTACTAATTTTAAAAATGGTTAAAGTTGACTAACTTCACTGTTTTTAGCAGAAGTATGGATTTCTACCAAACAATGTTATCAAACAACGTCCTCAAGATTTTTAAAGATCAAAGTTGTGTGTTTAACTTGACTTGATTAAAAAGGCCGTCCACTCAAATTTGACTTGAATCTCGGTGAGTAGGTGAGGTAGACAGGGAGGGTAAAGGTCCTCATGCCCCGTACCGTGAGGGAATCCACGGAATTTAGGGACTTACAGAGTTTTTCTTGGAGCCAACCCGATTGACCCAAGAGGGAATCTTCGAGTAAAAGGTTGTAAACCAAGGAAGGGTGATCCTAAAATGTGAGGGGAGGCTAGAAGAGGTGAGAAAAGTGACCCCCCAGTGACTGAGGACTGTTAGTAACAAACAATAAACAAACAGAAACAAAAATCACAACAGAACAATAAAAAAAACAGGGAAAAGCATGCCTTTGTGAAACTAAATGTCAAGCAGGTGGACGCACAGTTCATGATCAACAGTTAAACGGCATGATCGACTGACGCGGACAGATAGTAGAGGACAAGAGAAATGGACGCTAAAAGTAAATAGATGGCAGGAACGGTTGACCTTTACCTGGATAGACGGCAAGATCTCTTGCCGTCTACCCGGCCGCAGTAAGACCACAGTGGCAGAAGTTGTCCCATCGTGATCGCCAGAAGAGAGCTGTAGATGGTTCATTTTCGCGCCGTCACCGGATCTCTCGGGTGCTCGCGGACGCCGCCGGACTCTCGTTGGCGATGAAGGGGTCGCCGGTTGACCACGTTGACCCTCCGGTTGACTGAGTTGACTAGAAGGAGAATGAGGAAAACAAGCAAAATGAATGGGAGTTGGTGATCTCCAGGGCCTTACCTGTGCCCAAGGAGTGATGTGGTCGCGTTGAAGTGGTCGCCTCACACAACAGATGGAGACGAGACCTCGTCTTCTCCTCCTTCAGCCGGCCAAAGGAGAAGAGCTCCGTAGTCTTTTGCGGGTTGTTCCTGCCACAAAACAAAACTCTATAAGACTAATGAAGAGTAGTAAAAGCTCGAAAATGTGGGAAAACAACCCAAAAGGAGAGTCCCGTACCCGTTGCGGACTTGAGAAGAGGGGTGGCCAAATGCTATGACCACCCTTCTTCCCTTCGTTTTTGGTTGGGAAACCCCTTTCTAGATGTGTAGGGTGAGGACCTACGAGCCTAGAGTGAGTGGGAAGGTGTGTGCAACATGTAAATGAACTAAAGAGTAAGTAAGAGAAGAGAGAGGGAAGGAGGTGAAGGATCTCGTTTGCAGGTGATGCAGCTCCTTGTGGGGCTCCTCCAGCTTGGGAAGAAGCTCTCTAGACGTCCTAAATCATGATAGGAAGAAGAGGATCACTTGTTGAAGCTTGGGTGCAATTATCTCTCTCCTTCTTCAAAGGGGCAGCATGTGGACGTCCAGCCTCTCTCCTCTTGCTTAGAGAACCCTAGGGACTGTTATATAGATAGTGGGGTCGGAGTTCAGAGGCCTTGGATGCTCAAGTGTGAAGAAACACACTTGTACACATGGCCATCCAAGTCTAAAGGCTCCAAGCAATGGGTAGAGGCCACATAGGAATTTTACTGGGTCAAGGGAGTGCCAAGGTGGCCCATATGCCCGTTGGGAACGGTCCCATGCGGTGCATGGGCGAGAGAAAGGCGCTAGTGGGCTATATTCTCGGGGTAGTTGCGCAGACCAGGTAAACGAGGTTGACATCCAGAGACCATGCCGCCAACCGCATGCAGACGTCCAGGGATGTGGGCGTCTGTTTGGGTCAGCATCAAGGGGGCTTGCCGCCAACCAGTAGTCGGCGGCCATCGATGCTGCCGTCTACATGGCATCGAGGCAAGTCAACAAATGGTCAAATGAGGCTTAATGGGCCAAAAGAGCCTTGCGGGAGATGGGTCAAATCTTGCGTCTACAACATCCAGCATTTATCAACTTTCTAGCTCTAATTGCAGAAATTAGAAACTTAGAGGTATAAAAATGCATACCTTGATATTCAAATACTGCACCATTAGGATGACAAAACCTGATCATTTTCTTTCTGCAATCTAGCATTGCTCCATAAGTCTCAAGCCAATCCATACCCAAAATAATATCATAATCTGTCAACTGCAGGGCATACAACCGACCTCGCATCTGGTTCCCTTCAATCATAACAGGAGCTTCATCTATATAGCTCGAAGTGAGCAGGAACTCACCCGAGGGAACCTCCACTACCAACTCACAAGACTTTTCCTCTAAAGGATGATCTATACAATCCAAAAATTCTTCGAAAATGAAAGAATGAGAGGCACCCGAATCAAATAAGACTCTTGCTGAATAGTCATAAAGAGGTAAAGTACCTTCTATCATATTCGATGCCTCCACCTGGGCTCGGGTGATAGCCATAACCCGGCCTCTTCCTCGCTGCTGCGGTGCTCCTCTGCCACGACCTATCTGTGGCTGCTGAAACTGTTGAGGCTGCTGCTGCTGCTGCACACCTCTTCCATACCCATACTCTCTTGGATAGGGGCAATTGCGAATCAAATGCCCCGGCTGATTGCAATTATAACATATATACCCTGGTGGAGTAATGGGCTGCCTGGCAGTGCTCTACTGCGATTCCTCCACCTCTGGTCTACCACGACCTTGCTGGAATTGCTGACGACCTTCCCATCCTCTTCCTTTACCTTTAAATGCTTGCTTTAATTTCTGGCCCCATTTACCATAGCCTGATGAAGAAGGTCCTGCTAGGTTTTACCCTTACTCGCACCCACTGACTACTGCGGTTGCTGAAAACTACCTAAGCCTGACTCGCCCACCTGACGAGTCCGAATAGACCTCTCCAACGTAGTTGCCCTCTGAGCTGCTTCTTCCACTGTCTTACACATGAGAGGTACTATTGCATCCTGCAACTCCACTCTCAAACCTCTAATGAAATACTCAACCATCATATTATTATCTGATACTACATAAGGTGCATATCGGTTAAGCGCCATAAACCTCATCTGGTACTCTAAAACTGAAGAGTTACCTTGCTGGAGTGTCCGAAACTGCTCTCTCTTCACTTGCTGCACTTGAATATGAAAGAATGTATCGTTAAATACAACAAGAAATTCCGACCAAGTGATAGCCTCTTCTGTCCTGCCTGCGAAGGTGGTCTGCATCTTCAATCGCCACCATTCTAATGCAAACCCCTCAACTGATAAGCAGCTAACACGACATTATCTACTGCCGGACATCTCATGGTCGTAAAGACTCTTTCAATCTCATGGACCCAGTGCTCCGCTGTATTGGATTCGGCCCTCCTGAATAAGTAGGCATCTGCAATCTTAGAAACTTCTCAACTTACATCACTGGTTCCTCTGCTAATAGCACTGGTGGCACAGGTGCTACAAAAGGCACCTCCACTTTTGGCGGAATTGGAGCAACAGGTACAGTCTCTCCATCCCCAGGTGGCACTGCGACCGGTGGTACTGGCGCCTGCTGATCCATTGTTGCCCGAATATCCGTGAGGCTTTCCCAGATCCTCTCTATCATACGCTGAGTACTCTCCTCTGGATCATCTCCTCCACCACCCCAATCTCTTCTATCAGCCATTTCAAATTTCTACATAAATAAAATACCAAACAAAAATAAAACAACAAATTATAGAAACCAGGGTCCCTACCAGCAGTGTACAAAAACCGAAATAAGGCTATGTATCTTTCTAGTTCCCTTATATTAACACGGACCTTGCTCTGATACCAACTGTGGTGGAACACCTCGGCCAAGCCGTTAAACCGATAACGTACTTGATCCGAGTCCGCCTCCCGCGAACGGGCTGAAGCCTCGCAAGGGATACCAAATCACAGTCCGTGTAAACACAAAGGAACAGACCACATTTCATATATATATTTCACAAGCTACATAGCCATATTTCCACAACAACTGAAAGGAAGTACAAGAGCCTGGGGCATACCCCAGGGTACAACTGAAGAAAATAAACAACTAACTACACTACACTATTGGAGCTGCTACTACACAACTGGAGGTACTGACCCTGTACAGCTACGACGAGGCTCCGAACTGGACGACGGTCGAGAAACGTCCTCCTCGCTCTCACCTGTGGGGGTAGGGGTGAGCCTCGCTAGTCACTGGCTCAGTAGGGAACTCCCCCAAAACGAGCAAACCAAAACCATAGGTACAAAAGCAGTAAACAGTACCAACAATTTATAGAACAGCTAAGCAGAATATAAAAGCTGTAATAGTACTCACCGTCTGCCGACTACGAAAACAACTGTAATAATTAAATGGCAAACAGTACAAGTGTACAAGATAAAGTAGAGACAGCCAAACACGAGTCACGTGAACTGGTTCGCGACACCAGAGACTGACTCGGACAAGCTAACACAGGTCTACCTCTCAGTCTCGCAGCCACGGACGAAAGGTCCAGCTGCCGCTCCGTGTGAAAAGGTCAAGTAACTGTGGAGACCAACTAAACACCACCACCTGCGGACCACATGGTCGCAGACCCATGCCTGACACCTCTAGAGACCCTGGCTCGTGCTCGGTAGAGTGAGGCACTGGAAAAGGACTAGCTGGGGACCAGTGTCGACTACTGGTGTCTGTACCCCCAACTACGAGCACGCTACAAGTGACTAAAGACAAACACAAGTGTCACTGTCCCACTGTCGTCTTTCCCTCAACCGGACGTACAACTCAAACACAGGAGTGAGGGTGTCCAGGTCAGAAAACACAAACCTCTACGGTACAACACAAGTACCGGGAGAAAGCCCTGAGCTAACAGCTTGGCTCACAAAGAACCTTGGGCACCCAACTGGAGAGGTAACCATGGTAGGCGTCGTACTACTCGCCACGTACACAAACCCACGTGCACGTGACACACACAAACCACGTGAAGTCTCACGTAAACCGCGTGCACTAGTAGTCCACTACACGTGAACACCACACAAACACGTAAAGAACCAACCATCTGCGTACCCAGTATGCTAGTCTCCGAAAACACGAGCACTGGGTGCACCACGATTATCGTTGCACTGCTCGATAACAACAAATATTCAATATATCAATATTTAAACCAAAAGCATGCTGACGGCAACATCGACTGCCGTCGATGGGATATAAACGACAAGGTATCTAGCCGTCTAGTTCCCAGCTGAAGAACCTGGCGTCAAACGATATTGACACCAAGCTCCTCAACTCCAGTTCCTGTAAAAACCCTAAACCGATTCTACAGGCATTCTTAGTCACAAAACTATCGAGAAAACATGAGGAAATACTTCCTCTAACATGCATAAATCCTAATTAACTCCAAACAACATGTTTCTATTGTTAAATTGCTCAAACCACCCATGTACCCCGCATGGATACCATTACCCAAAAACACCATTATCGTGCAGATTCATGCTTTCCAATTGCATTATCACAACCTATAGAAACTAAAGGGATCATTCCCTACCTCAATACGCACTTAAACCTCCTAAATTCTCCCCATCCACGCCGAACCCTCCGCGAGCTCCTACGGCAATTGCACCACGATCCGGCATTTCCTTGGCCAATTCGTCACCGCCTCACGTTCCACGTTCCTCCAATTATCCTTTTACAACCGTTGGAAGTAGTGGGGAAGCAAGAGGCATGAAGACAGGGCAAGGGAGAGAGAGATTGAGCTGAGGAGACTGTCCTCGGGCAGACTATATTCTGCAGGTCGCACAGGTTGGCGTCCACATGGCTATCGCCAATCAGACCGCCAAGGCTAGACGTCCATATCCCTGGCTGCCAAGTTCATACAGTAAACGTCAACACATATGGACGTCAACAAGTCAACGACCACACCTGGCCGCCAATTCCTACTCAACTGCAGTAGGTCCTATTTTATTTCAGGACCCAACCTGCACCACACCTGCACACACCACGCGCCCAAACCACACTGGCCTCACAATGGCCTTCACAACCATTACACACATGATCCATAAGGATCCGAAAAGCACGTGACGTTACATAAGGTCAATCACAAAATCTATCCCTCGGATAGGTGGCAACCCAGGTAAATCATCTGGAAAGACATCCAGAATTCGTGAACAATTTCTATATCTAACATAGATAAGGATTGGTTGGCATCTGGCATAGTGACAACACTAGCCAGATATGCACTACAACCTTTCCTAATTAATCTCTAACCTTCATAGCTGAGATAATCATCCTTCTTGAATGAGACTTTGGAAATCGGATGAAGAACTCTTCTTCTCCAGGCTTATGGAAGAGAATTTTCTTCCTTCTGCAATCTAATATGGCATAATGATCTTCTAGCCAATCCATGCCTAATATGACATCATAGTCCACCATATCTATAATAAGAGGATGAGTTGACAACTTCCTCCCTAAATTTTTTACAAACAATGTAGGGATGCACTGCATTATCAAAATTGTTCCACTAGGTGTATGGACATTAAAGGGTGTAAGTAGCTCACCTATAGCCCATCTATACTCATCATGCAACATTTGTGCAAATCTACTAGACATAAAAGAATGTGTAGCACCAGTATCAAATAGAACACGAGCATGCAAATCTTCAATAGAGATAGTACCTTCGCTGACATTGTCTGTAGCTTGTGCATCTTCGTTTGTCAGAGCAAAGACACGAGCTTGGGCTTGAGGCTTGGTTGGTGTTGGTCCTCGAGGTGAGGCTGGAACTGATGCTCGAGGCATTATTGGAGCTGGGGCTCATAGGATAGTTGGGGCTATTGGGGTAATTTCTGCCTTGGGGCAATCTCGAATCATGTGGCCTGACCCACCACACTTGAAGCACTTACCAGTGGCATACCAACACTCAGATCCTCCATGAAACTTCCCACACTTTGGACATGTTGTAGCTAGTGCTTTAGTTGGAACTAGTGGTCGCTGTGGAGATCCAACAAGAGGTCCTGTAGGCTTCCTCTTGCGGTCTTGTCTTACAAAGTGAGTAGAATCATGCTTTTGTGCTATCTTCTTCTCTTCAATGTAAGCCTCTTGTTCGGCCTCAATTCTACATGCTGCCCCAACGGCTTCGATCATGGTGGTAAAGTTTGTGACTGACATCCTAGCTCTCAGTGAAGGCCTCAGACCTCAAATGAACTTCTTGGTTCGCCTCTTCTGATCAACAACTATATGAGGGACATACTTGGCTAGATCTGAAAATCTAGTCTCATACTCCAACACACTCATGGAACTTGAGTGAGTGTGAGGAATTCCTGTTCCATTTTGTCCTGGATGTGCTCAGGAAAATATTCTCTCGAAAAGTTGAAAGAAAATCCTTCCAAGGAATGACTCCCTCTTCTGTGAACTCAGTGCGAAGAGTAGAGTTCCACCAAACATCGGCCCTATCCTGTAGCATATAGGATGCTAGATTTGTCTTCTCCTCCTCTAGGCACCTGATGACCCGAAAGATCTTTTCTATCTCGCGAATCCAGCTTCTGCGACATCTGGACCATTCTCCCCCATAAAGGAGGGTGGCCCCATTTGCTTGAACCTCTCCATAGCAGTGACGCCATGGTGTCTATCCTGGTCATGAGCTTGCACTGGAGGCAGTGCTTGCATTTGTGCATGCAACTGTACCTGAAGAGTTGTTTGCATCTGGGTCTGTGCCTGCATAGCTTGCACAAGGCCTTGGAAAGACTGCATGAAGGTTTTGAAGTCTACTGGTGGAGGCGGAGGTGGTGCTGGAATCACCCTCGGAGGATCTCCTAATGTCGACCCCTCTTGCATTCCAGGGGTACCTTGAGGTTGTGAGTCTTCTACAGAAGACTATGGTGGTGGTGGCACGACACGATTGGCCCTTGTCCTTCCAGCCATGTTCTGAAAGGAAAAGGACTATTCAATTAGTGCTCTACTATATTCATTTTTTTTAACTAACTTATCCTATGACTACCCTTCTAATAATTCTATGGTATGGACTAGAAGAGATGGTCGTGAACGCTTAGTCTCAACTTGTCTCTGATACCAAGTTCTGTAATGCCCCTTGACCCGGTCCAGTTAGACCAACTCACATCGGACCAGGTGACACGTCACAGGGGATAAACCCATCATATACACGCATGTTGAGAGTAAGACATTCATGAACGTCATCATTATGGAACTATAATGAATAACCATCCCAACTTATAATACAATAACCATAATAGAATTATAAGAGTACAGAGAACTGAAAGAAAAGTAAATCAAGATCGCTAATTGATCTAACAGGCTTTAAGGGCCAGCCCACAAATATAATTTATTAACAAAATAAGAACTAACAAGCCAATAGAATCCACTCCTCACGATCAGAGTCCGAAGGCACATCTAACATTGGCTCTTGATCTCTTGAAAAATATGTTAGGCAAGTATGAGTCTTAATAGACCTAGCAAGCATCTGAAACTCTAACCACAATTCATCATATAAGTAAGCAAAAGTGATGCTATCATAAGTTATCAGCTTCATTTCATAATTATAGTATAGGCTAGTCAACCTACTACAAGATGTCTTTCTTAAATTAATCTCAAAGATGTGTCATATATAAGAATATGTCAAAGCAAATGTTATGTTAGAGTCAAATCATATATTATCATGTGCGTACACATATTATTTGTCTTATAAAATTTCAGATACTCATAATTATGTGGACAGAACAAAATAGAGCATACGATATATCAAAATATCATAGTGAAGTAGAATTCCCCATAATCTAAGCAATTAATATATCAGAACATAAAATATATTTCTTAGGTGTGCATATCAGACAAATACCCAAACCACAATATAGAGAGTCATCAGACAAATCATCCATACCTAGGCAATAGTGTGGAGTAAAGAGTAACTGCGCAGCACTCGGGACCATTCCGATCCGACCTAGTGGGCAAGCCCACATTAGGTTTTTAACCCCGTTGCCCTCGGGTCATCAGAAGGTTTACCATAAGGGTACTTATATGGCAAACCTAAAACCTCTCTAAGGTGGCATTATCCATAGCACAGTTAGATTTAGATCCAAATTTCAAAATAAACTTTGTTAAATTTTTAAATAAAAATGACAAGCATAATTTTTATAACATATCATATTGTTAAATCATAAGATTCAATTAAAAAATTTCCAGATTTTCATATTTCTGGAATTTATAGAGATTTTTCAGGAATTAACCAGATTTAATAAACCATATATTTACTTAAGATTTAAACTGTGGAATTATTGGTTGTACATAAAGGTCTACAATAATTAATGGGAATTATACCCACAATGTATCACTCAAGGAGCAACTCTAGTATTTTTCCTAAAGTATTCTGATATATTATAATTTAAACAGATTGTGATTACATAGATTTTTCTCATTTAAAAATTCATATATCCGTCACATGAACTCATAATAGGATCAAATTTTTATAACATATTTATGAGAACAAAATAAGGATATAATAATAATTTTAGAGTTTTCAGATTAACATAAAAATTATTATAATTCAATTAATGTCATGGATTTCACCAATCATATTTTAAAAATGAGTCAAGGATGCTGAAAATTCATAAAAAATTATATTTGGGATTCAATCAGGATAGGTATAATGTGGACAAAAAATCACAAACTTATGAAAGAGATATAATCTGTAATAAATTTTAAAACCGACATATGAAATTAGACTTTCAAAATAATAATTATAAAAATAAAATAACGTGCTTTAAAAATCTCAAAGTTTTAGGCTAGGCTTAGAACTTTGTTTGACATCAACAAAAAATGTTTCAAGAAATTCGACAAAAATAGATTTTAATGCATAAATAATTATGGATATCCAATATAGATCAGCTTGCAATTTGAATTAGAACCGAACTGACGTCATAAAGCCTAAATAAATTAAAAAAATTTAAAAATAATTATATCTACATAAGAAAATATAATTATGGAAGATCTCATCATCACTTGCCTTTGTAGAAAATCCTCTCGTAGATATATACGCAAGACAAAATTTGCCTACTACTTGACGAATTTAATTTCATGCACACTAATGTTCAATACCACTGCTGCAAGCTTTCTCCACGATCTCACCACATTGGAAGAACACAATAATAATAATAATAATAATTCTCCCTCTTTTTCTCTCTAAATTTGAAAGGAAAAAGATAAGAGAATATGGTATGAATGCTGCGTGGGTGTCCCTCCCTCACTTTCTCTCTTGCTAGATAGGTAGAAATGTGGCTTGAGGCTCTATTTAATGCCAAGACTTGAAACTGAGTAGTCAAGTTTCTCTCATGCCATACATGTAACTTTCTAGATATTAAATGCTAAGAAACTCTATTGTCATACCCGCAACCTCTCCATGCATTAAATGATCAAAACCTCTTACCTTTATGTAACAAGTCTAGAAACTACTCTTAACCTTTCCGGTTCTAACCCAACCCATTTATTCTCTTTATTTCACCAACGTTAGATAACAAAGGGGGAAAAAAAAACATCCAACCAGACCATTAACTTTAGTATTTTATTCCTCTTAATATGTTCAATTGTAGTCTTAATTAATTATTAATTAATACTTAATTTATATTTATCTATAGTTTAAAAAAATAAATAGAAGTACAAAAAATTTAGCATGAATAGTGCCATAGTTATGTGACACTATGCGTTCACGCACAAAGTGCATGGGAGTTTAAATGCTTAATTCCACCAACCTTTTATTTGTTTGTATTATGTTTATATCCTTTTCTTATTTGTTCTATTTTCTTTCTTTAAGCTTGGAAATAATTGAACTAGACAAAGTTGTCTTCACAAAAATTGAAGAGCATCTCGTTACCTTTCTAATGAATTTAGAATCACTTGATTCAAAGTTCATTTATTCAAGATATGAGTTTCTATATCAAAATATGAATTCCCACAAGAGAATTGACAAAGTTAACTCGATCAATTTATTATTATTATTATTATTATTATTCAGTTATTACACTGTCACTTTCTCAAAGAAGGCGATACAATGGTCGTCGCTACCTGAAGGCAACACCCTATTTATCAGGACCTGGGTCAGAAGGTAATGGGGGAAGTGCCGCATTCTGGGTCATGACAAGGACCTTGTCGCTACCACAGACAGAGGTCCAGGTGCCCACTCGAGACCTCCAGAAGCCCCAACAACAAACCAGGTCAGAAGGTGACGGCCAACCTATTGCAATAAGAACACCCCTAAATGGCAAATATAGTGTACACAAGGGAGGGGAGCATGTTGAACGATCAAAACACATGCTATAGGCACAAACCACCCTCATCCACACCCATGCATGGCAATGTGAAGAATCTACACTCATGAAACCTCACATGCATGACATGAACACACTCAAACCCCAACTCCCAAACAAGCTCAATACAAACCAAAGCATGCATGCATACCTAGAATGGAATCTGAAAGGCTTGGAGAAGGGGAAGGAGGCCCTTTTTTTTTTTTTGATAGAAGGGATTAGGAAGCCTGTCCCGAAATTTTATAAATAATACTGAGAGTACAAAGAACAATAGGGCATACCCCTGAAGAAATAAGGCTACCCTAAGCGGACATTAGGTAAGCCAGTTTTATCAAGAACCGCTGGGCCTCTTACAACATGTGGCAGCGTGGAAAACGAAGTAAAAATCCTATTAATAGTTTCTGTACAACCAAAGGATGCCAAAGCATCAGCCACTTGGTTCGCCTATCTAAAGACCCTAGCATGATAGAACTAGGGGGAAAGTTGTGGGCCCCTACCTCAAAACAAGGAGCCAACCCATTGGGGTCTTCTCGTGTGCATGGACACCTCTTCCTCGTTCTAAGCTCCATGCTCACACCGTCCACGAGTAAGATCCAGTCTTCTACACGTTGAAGAAGAAGTCATACGTCGAAGAAGGAGCCGCCATGCCCAAGCTACCAAAAACTCCACCACAGGTGCACTCGGATAGAAAGGGGGAAAAGGAGAGGAAGAAGAAATGGAGGAAGGGGTGAACAAATCTGCTGGCCTTGCCTATTGTTGGTTCTCACATTCTAATTAATCAATACAACATGTTTTTGATGATGAACATTGATGTGCAATGATGTACAATGCAAACAAGTGATAAACAATGTGAATTGAGTTTTAAATGCATGAGATCTTCAAACAATAACTTGTCATAACAACTTGGTACAATGCTTGATTTTATGCTCATATTATCTCACTAATTATGTTTACTTTTGTAGGAGATATACCATGTAAGACATGTGCCAAAAACAAGCTTGAAAGATCAAGTAAAAGTCAAAAGACAAGGTACCTGTTGACAACAAGCAAGGACCTGTCGACAGATACAAACAGTCAGAAAGCAGCCAGTTCTGCCAAGGCATTGCCTGTCGACAGCAGGAGTGACCCTGTCGATAGATGCAACCAGTCCGAAGATCAAAAGCTCTGGAAGGCCTGCGCCTGTCGACAGCAACAGAGCACCTGTCGACAGATGCACACAGTCAGAGCCTTCAGCCTTCTGGTTCTTCACAAGCTGTCTTCGCCTGTCGACAGCAGATGCAAGACCTGTCGACAGACGAGCGGAAAACATATTACGAGAAGTTTTGCAAGTTGCCAAACTTATTGTTTCTATGGAGTACGACTCTCCATATGTTAACACTCATACATAAGCAACCTTTTGCAAAAAATCTCGTTCACAAGTAGCCTCCAAGCAAAAACCCTAAAGAGTTCTTACAAGAAGCCTTGTTCTGCTACTCTGCTTCAACTTACCGCCCAGAACCAAGAACGGAAGACTCTTGCAGCGGAACGTGAAGTCCGGACGTCTTGGATTCAAGCATCTACATCAACATCTGATCTCAAAGTCGAGGCTTGGACTCCAGGTGGACGTTTAGAGGAAGAGTTTGCTTATTGGATTTGTTCTTTAACTCTCGAACCTTCCCTGTTCTTTCTATTCCATACTTGTGTGTGTGTGTGGTGTTTCAAGCGGTTGTTGTGCTTGATACACGTGTGTGTGTTAATCTAATCGTGGGTTCACATCAGATAAACACGTGTGTGAGTTGTAGTTCGTGAACTAGCTCATAAGTAGGTGATTCTGCGTGTGTGTGTGGCCCGTGGATGTAGGATACACGAGTTGTGTACTCCGAACCACGTAAAATCTACGTGTCTCATGGTTTGCACGAATTTGCGTTAGATGTTTGGTAGGCACGACACATTAATACACGTTTGAGTACTTGCTTATCCATCTATCAATCACTCACACACATCCACACATAGTCTGATCATTGCTAACACCTTAATTGTCTGTGCTATTACAAAAAGAGGGCGTTAAGCTTTTAAATTGTCCGTAATCTATTCAACCCCCCCTTCTAGATTACCATTTAGGGAATTCCACATCTCTTCACCTACATAGGCCACAGATCTGAGAACGTGACAACTTGGTGGTCGTGTTCACTACTAAATGCGACACCCATCCAGTCGCGACCCCAAAGTCCTGATCAAACCCCATAGTTGGTCCTACCACATGTAGCTCTCGCACGCCTAACACAATGAACGCGGTAACTAACATGTCACGTTCAGGTTACATGCACCACAACATGTGTTCCAACTGTCCTGACAATAAGACGACAAACTTGCATGCTGCGGTTAGAAGGTGAATGCGACAAAGTACCCGTCACGTTCTAAACTAGAACGCGACGACCATCATGTTATCTTCAGAAGGCCACAACCCAATACATCGCTACCTTCTTCGAGGGAGGGTTAACCAAGGGAAAGGGATGTTACATAATCAAATGGCCAATAATAATCAAAGTCAAATGCATGTTAAGAGTGACAAAGTCCTCGTAGGATTAAAAAAAAATGAACCTGGTCGTATGCATGCAAATCAAAATCACTCAATGTAACAGGGCATGGCAAAGAGTGAAAAAGTCCCCGCACGATTCAAAATGAACCCGGTTGTACGCATGTCCCTACAAATGAAGAGTCAATCAATTTCGAAAGCCTCCAATATTTAATGAGACTAAATATTCTGATGGTTGTGCCAAGGAAGAAAGTCAAACCTAAATCCTCAAAATCCATATCAAGATTATTTCCAAAGTTTCTTCCTTCTCCCTATCAGACCAAGTTGCCTTTTCTAGTATAGCTTTGGATAGTAACACAGTTAACCATGAATAGTCAGCCACTGGGCACCACTTTAAAAGCACGCCTTACTCTGGACATTCTCTAATAAAAGGGGAGGTAAAGAGAACCCCTTGCTAGTTAGTTGACAAAACTTTGGTGCTGCCATTGGATGGCAATGTTTCCAAAAATCAACAAAAATAGATGAATGTTTTCAAAATCTTCATAAAAAATCAAATATTTTCAAAATCTCGATAAAAATTTATATCTCCACAAAAAAAAATCTTTAATGGTATTGCACAGGGCTAGTATTACACCTAATCTTCATTATGTCAGATCAATCCAATTCTTCCAATCGTTGGCTCATCTTGTCTTAAACTACAATCTCCCCATTTGGCCAAGCCCACTTATCCTCATAGTTTAAATACACAATTGAATGAGTTATGTCTGCTATTGAATATTTTATCCATGCTTCATCCTATTTATTCTATGATATTTGTTATTATTTCTTGGCTAATGAAGTTTTGGGTGCAGGTTTGAGTTACCATATCTGGCGCTACCAACACGCAACCTAGGCTACAATTGTCATCCTTATTAACATCTTTTTATATGTTATTACCCTTAGAGCATATCAAGGACCTTGTGGCTTTGAGAAATCTAAGATTTGAATTCCCCTTTATCAAAAACCATGATTATTCCAGAGGATCCTTTGCTGCACGGACAGGCCATTACGCTTCGCACATGAGGACGATAGACCCAATCCTGGAAGACCTAGTGTCCTGACTTAACTCAGCATCATAACAATATTTCCTTGATTATTTTCTATCTTTTTATCCTTATTTTTCCTTTTAGCCCAACATACATGCATTTTGAGATCACAGTGGAAAATCAATCTCCCAATGCAACTTGAGAGATACTCTCACTTCAACTCTAAGTAAATTTGAAATATTCAATTCCAAGCCAAGTACCCAACTCCATTTGTTGCTGCCTCTAGGCTGATTTCCTTGAACTCCCTTATTTGGATTTATCCTTCTACATTCGTCTTTATCTCCCATAGATCAACCCTGGCAACAACACGTCCACAAGCTGGTAAACGCCCCCCAATGGTGCAACCTAATGGATTGTGTCCTTAGGTACTTCCCCATGATGGAAGTTGATCTCTTCTTCGTGCCCCACGTGGCACCTTTCCTTCGTGTACCGCGTACACACCTCCCTTCATGCCCTTCGTGCACACCCTTTTCTTCCATCCAAACTTTGTGTTTTCATGGTCTTCTTCTCCAGAGGTGACTTCCTTGGTAGTTGTTGAAAGACTCTCATCAGGTGGTGTTACCACAATCGAACGAATGTCTATTTTTCACTTTGGCATCTACTTATCAGTTCTCTCCGCTTCACTTCACTACACTATGCTTCATTTGTTTTCATTCCATTACACTCCATTTCACTCGACTTCGTGTCTCTCAGCTTCGCTCCTTGTAAGAAGACGCCAAGGCATGGCAACTGTAGATATGCCAAATTTGACACCATCACGAGCAAATTTCAAATTTCATCATAATTCCACACATGACTCACTTTTTACCTTGTGAGAGTATTTTCCCCCATCATTCAGAGTCTTCCCCTCATTTCCTAGTGCTTCCCCATATTTTCCTAGCTTCCTGGAAGTTTGAGAAGAAAATGTTATTTCGCGATGGACACAGTGGTCACGTTTCACATCGACTGATGGAGAACAAACAAAATGCATTGGGTCTAACTGTCGTGATTATGCTTCGACTAGCGATCCAACAATCGACTATTGAGTCTGATGATCGATTGAACAATTGATTGATCATTATCCACGTCGGGTCAAACCTTTGCATATCGATTGATGATGAAACATTGATTGTTGAAGCCAATAATCGATTGATGTTATCCGCATCGTGTCACACCGTCGCGATTCAACATCGATTGCCTAAGCCAACAATCAATTGGTCTTAAACGTGCCGTGTCCAACAGTCACGATTCATATCGATTGCTAAGATCCTACATTGATGGGCCACCACATCGATTGCTGAACATTCTTAGACACGTCGGTTAGGTTAGTTGTGATTTTGAACTTCCATATTTCCAAGCAATTTCCTTATTTCATTTATGGAAATACTTGCTGCCTTTTCGTGAAATGCGTCTAGTAAACTCGTCGTGATTCAACATTCTATATTTGGCTTTTGGCAAGTTTCCATAAACAAATTTGGAAATTCATATACGTGTCGATCATTATCGTTGCAATTAAGACTAGTATTTTGGTCATAATTCAATTATGATTGGAAATCCCTTGAATGCGACTGTGTAACCCATCACAATTCAACTTTAAAAGAGACCATTGTGTCCATCAAAAACTACCTTTGTTGTCCACCTCAAACTTCGAGCCCCTCTCCTATATAAAACCCATGTCTCGACGTCCAAAAGGGGTTGGAGATTCCAGAGAACCACCACGCCTAGTGAGTTGTGAGAGAGCCAAGTCGAGGCGGAGCTCTGTCGAATCCACACCTCGACGGTCGCCCTCTCCACTCCACATCTGAACCAATAGTAGGAACAAACATCACCAGCGCCTCTACTCTACAGCACCATCGCTTCATCTCACTTTATCAAGCTCCAGCAACTTTGCATTATCATCATCGCCAAAGAGGAAGCACCTCCTTCTCCTTCTCTTTATTTGTTTATTCACATCATCATCTCTTCCAAGCCCCAAGTGGCTTTCTATCTCTTGTCCATAAAATCTACTTTTAATTATTATCACTCCATCAATACGCACACACATATTAATGCAAGCACACACATACCTATGTTTCTAGGGGTTTTAAAAGCCACAAAAGGTATGTTCTTGTCATGTTTTTTCATTATTTAGAGTTGATACTACACGTTCTTAGCTAATCGTCTCTTTTCTTTATGTGTTTTGCAAGGGTAATCAAATACGAAGAAGCCTTCTACCATGGCTAGCCATGCTCATAGAGAAGAAGCGAACCCGTTCTCTCTCAGTAATCTGCCTACTGCAAAAGGTATTCCGCGATTACTCCTTGTATTTATTTATTATTTTATACTCCTTCAACACCTCATGTGTCTGGCGATCACGATTACATCAGGAGTGTGTTCCACCTCTCTTTTCCCTATTTTGCTTCATTATTTTCATTGTGGACGCTTCATAGTTCATAAGAACGAAAAAAAAAACATAATCTACGACCAGTATCCTATCCGATCTAAGAAACATGAGAACGACGTCTCAGTCTCGCAGCCACGGACAAAAAGTCCAACTACGGCTCCACCACAACACTACGTAAGACAAGGAACTGTGGAGACCAACCCAACACCACTCTGTAGTGGCACATGCTGTAGACCCATGCCTGACACACTCTATGGGTTTTGGGGCTTGCAGAGTGAGGCAAGGTGGAAATACATAACTAGCTGGGGACCACCACGTCTACTAGTATCCGTCCCCCAACTACAAGCATGCTACAAACGACCAAACAGAGAACACTCGCACACCACAAGTCACTGCTCCACTGTCGTTTTCCCTCAGTCAGACAAGCTACTCAACAAAAATGAATGAGGGTGTCTAGGAAGACGACACAGACCTCGACGGTACACACAGTACCAGGACAAACCCGAGCACACACGTTCTTGGCTCACACAAAAACCTGAGGTACCCGACTAGAGAGGTATTCCAGAATAAGCGTCGAACCACAAAATGCGGCAAGCACACAAAACATGTTACACATCGAGCACAGCTCTAAAACATTCATCATAAACCATGGTGTACCATGATCATTCATCACAGGCTATCAAATAAACCCCTAACTCATCTATATACAAATACTATTGTTAAACACATAACCACATAACTCTTACATGCTGAACATCATTACATGATAAACATAAATAAGTAAGTAACCATAGTCTGAACCATTAATCCTAAGTCATGCTTTACTACTATTAACCATGATTAAACATCCTAAATTAATATTAAATAACCAAGTCTAAGTCCACACAGGACCCTCATTGCCCAAAATCACATAACACACCTCGGAAAGAAGAACGTGACAGACCCGACTGTCGTGTTAAGAACTCGACGATCGGACGAGTCCCGACCAAAAGAAGAACACGACAAGGCCTAGTGTCACAAAATGAACACGCACGACATGTCACCATCAAGCTAATCGTAACCATAACACCAATCGATATACACCACTGATACACCTAACTAGAACAGACCAAAGCGACACATTCACAACTAGAACGTGATAGGAAAACAGGCACATTAAGAATGCAACGGCTTGACCTATCACTATATCAGGTAGATGGCCGAACCCATTCTTCCTCCAGATATCATTTAAACTAGAGTTTGGAACTTTAAGACGAAAAAGTGCACAACACCTCACCACTATAACATGATTTACAAACATCAAACCATTCAAATAATACAAAATGAAGGGGAAGTCTCCCTACCAACTCAAAGAACATGAAGAATGCCATACCGCTGGCGTTTCCTCGCTCCGGACACCTTCCTTGCGTGGAAACCGAGCCAAACTAGCCACATGCAAGTCAAATCGCTAAAACGCCAGCAAAGCCTCCTCCTTTGGCTAGACATAGCTTCCCTTGATCTATTTGGCACAAACCACCTTAATCAATCAACAACAAGATGAGACGTAGCATGCCGTCGAGTTCAAAACGCAAAGGACCTAGACGTCACCTTCCGAAACCCGAAGTGCCATATGTCAGAAAGGCAGTGCAGAGAACGCGACGTAGGTGGGGGACGCATTCAGAACATGACATACACCCCAGTCGCATTCTCAACCAGAGAACCAGGGGATTGTTTGAACTGAAATCCTCGGCCCACAACACCACACAACATACAAAGGCCACTACCAATGTCACGCTTCGATATTTAGCAGCAGAATTAAATACCGAGAGCATGAGCGATACGAGATATAGTATCACAGTCGAGTAATTCAGAGAAAATCTATGTATAGCAACAGATTTAAGATAACAATAATGCCAGCCAATAATCCTTTATTTCATTCCATCAAATCAAACTACAACCTTACATAAGCAGAGCCAACGTAGGGCTCATTATTGTATCTCTGTGATACCTGAAATTTTCATTCTTTTATATCGTGTATGTGTATTACTGGGTGGTGTATAGCATTATATTTAATGTGCATATTACTATTTTTATACTTCTCATGAACATATACATGCATATATATAATATGATATTTTACTTGAGAGCATAGGCAATTAGCTAAATTGATGTATAATGTGTATACCAAAATCTTAGGCTCATAATACTTAAAGTAATATTATGCATGTTATAATTATCTATTTCTTGCATAATGTATATAAACTATGTTGTATACGTGTGTATTATTATACATACGTCAATTCAAGTGGGTACAGTAAGAATTTGTGATTGTGGTATAAATTATTCTTAGTTAGCTTATTCTATATTACATCTTACAGATATTATGTATGTAAAATCTTGAAGTGCATATTGAACTATCTATTCCTGAATGTTGTGTATAAATATATGAAGTACATGTGTTATAATGTATTTATCTTATGCATGTGATAATAGCTATCTTAAGCATGTTAAATTAATTATGATGTGTGTAGGTACTTAAATCATAATGTGCATGTAGTATTTAGCTAATGAGAAGTACATTTCAGTCATAGGTTCATGCATGTATTATGCAATCATGTAGTGTGTAAGTATATATGCATGTATGTGTGTTATTGATGCATATTATTCTAATGATGATTAGTGTAAGTTGTACTTAATAAATATTGTGTAATGCATGTACTTTATGTAGTAAGAATATATGCAATTATTTTTACGCATACTAGATTGTTTGGTATATTTATACATTTAATTTTAGTTTTGGCGGAGCTTTGGCTGCACTGTGCTATTGGCGGCCAGGACCTGGACGCCAAGGCACTGTTGGCGTCCACCCCCTGGACGCCAACCCCCAGTGGGCGGCCACCCCTTGACGTCAACCTGTCAGTAACTACAACCGATGTTGACGTCAATATCCTCCTGCGTAATGGTTCCAGAATTGTTAATGCTCACGTTTTGGCTGGTTCCAGATTAGGAAACCATCCTAACTTGTAGGAAACCTACCCAAAGGCATACCCCAAACCCCAAGCCTATAAAATACCATCCTAGGTCAGAGAAAAGGCTTTTAAAATTTGGTGAAACCCTAGCTTCGAGATGGTGAAAATCTGAACTTCAGAAGGCCGGATCCGTCGACTGGAGGTGTTCTCCGAGGAGCTACAACATCTGGAGGACAGCCAATACATCAAAGAAGAGATCCCAACTCGAGGAGCCATCTACATTGACAGGAGAAGAAGATCTAAGGAGTTTCTGAGCACCTTTTGGCAGCGCCGAGAAGGGCTCATCGGCATATTCTGATCTTTGTAGATTTTTTTAAGAGGCAAGTAAACCTAGATCTTGATCCTATACATGTCCCCTAAGTTTAGTATTTTTACGGATTTTTCCTCGAGTCTTGGAACCCCAAATTCAACCTTGTATGAAAAGTTGTCTGTATGTGCTGCTGGGACTAGGTTGACAGCAACATAGGTTGCAGTCAAGTTCTTCAGAAGAAGTAAACGACAACATCCCTTGACGTTTACTTCTTCAGGACCAGAAAATGTGCTTTTGATTCTTTTCACGCTGTTTGAATGATTCTGGACATAGTTACATACTGAAATATTTATTGGTGATTGTATACAGTCATTAGGTCATATCATAAGGTTGCCTAATTTTTCTGTGAACCGTGTTAATTTTGAAAATTCAATAATTGTATCATGGCACCATATAAGCATGTTTAAATTGTGCATAAAATGGAATTGCTATAAATTAGGGGTTGAAATTTTACATGACAGTAGGATTACTAATATCTGATTTTTTAATTGTTAGAACATAACCATGTTCACTTGTACCCTGTCTAATGATATTTCAATGAATTGTCTGAAATCTGGATTTAATTATAGAAATTATATTTACTGTCTAAAAAATATAGAAACTACATGTGTGATATATTTACTGTTAATGACCTGGGATAAAAATTTAGAACTAAGATGTTAATAGCAAGTATAATTATTAGTTAAACATGGAATTTGTACATATTAGATAGGTTGATCTATTCTTGTGTAATTCGGTAAATGTACAACATGTTTAGGACTGTAATGTAAGTTATTTATTTCTGAAAACAATAGTATCATGATTAGGCTAACTGAGACATGTGCAATTGATAATTAAGTGTGGTAAAGTGATTTAAGGTATATGTAAAATATGTGAATAGTGTGTGAAAATGTGATAAAGTGAAAGTATAATGATTGGGCAAGAATGACACTGCTACCTAGAGGCATCTAGAGCTGTACATAGAAAAGTCCCTTGGAAAGCTCTACATTGTAAAAGTTTGTCCTAAAGGCATTAGGAAAAACCTGGAGGTGGACAAGTACACTGGATAGGGTGGAGAGGGCTTTCCCGGTCTGCGCAGTTACCAAGATTCACCACTTCATTGCAAAGAGTAGATGATATGAAGATTTTGTGAAGAGATATGTAAGGAAAAACTAAGGTTAATGAGAATGTGATTTCATGTGAAACTAATATGATAGTGCATATGTTCATACTATCATGTATTAATATTTAAATTACAATATTATGTTAATATAATGTCATGTATTCATTAATCTTCTTGTAATAAGTATGTGAGTATATAATATGGTAAACATGCGAATTATGTAACACAAAAAGATGGAAATGTTGAATTTGCTAAAGGAATAAGATAAAGTGTAAATAGATCTAATTCTATGTAATGACTTTATTCCATGTCAAAACAGTAAGTAAAATATAGTTATGAATGTGTTAAGCATAAGGAAGAATGTTTAGATTCCATGCTAGATGTGATGAGTACTTAGTATAGAGTTCCATGTTTAAATGTTTTAATTGCCATCAACTGACTATGATCTAGACTTTACAATTCATGCTATAAAATTATGAAACCATGCATATGAAATTTATTTACATTAAACCAGCAAGCAAGATGTGAAAGTTAATATGATGTGCATATGTAAATGAATAGTCATCATGTTAGGTTGTCTTTTCTCTATGCCTAATTCTCTATGCTAATTGTAGAAATAAATCATGAAATGAATTAATGTGTGAATGAATGATTCATGTTACATTGGTGGTGTAGAGAATATGTACAAGTGTATAACATTAGTATCCCTGATTAGAATAAACATGTGATAGAACAAAGCATGTCTAAGTAATTAGGAATGTGTTGATAGTTAAAAGTATGTTCCATGTATTCTTGTAGTTTAAATAATCGTATGTATTCTTTAGTGTTTAAAAGATTAATGTGAATGTGATATGTTTAAGATTAAGTCTTTGTTTTACTTGCTGAGTCTTTGGACTCACCCTTGCTTCGACGTACAGGTGAGACAGAGTTACTACTTGCTGAGTCTTTGGACTCACCCTTGCTTCGACGTACAGGTGAGACATGAGTTACTATTTTGAAGGAAGGCATAGCGAAGGGTGATCTCTTGGAGGAGTAGCTTTTGAGGAGTAAATTTTCAGTTTGTACTTTCTTTTCATAGCTTGAATACAAATATTGTATGGACATTTTGGATAATGTAGTTCTTTCATTATGTAATAATGTGGACATTGTCGTTTATTTCGCTATTTAACTGTGGAATGTGTGATGATTAAAGTTGAATTATTTATTTATTCCGCTGTACTAAATTGCTATCTACATACTTTTCAACCTATCAGCTAGTGTTTTTTTATCCCACTGTAATGACGCTCTTTATGACCGATGGGGATTGGTATAATCGTACTGGTATGAGAAGGTCGTTACAATCTCAATTACATTGACGTAAAGAAATAACTAGCAAAAATCTATGGTCACTAATGCTCTTGGCTGACGTGCTAAGTAGACAGTACATTTGAGAAGCTCATCACTCTTCCCCAGCCCCGTCATGCTCTACGTCCTCTAGTCATCTCCCGAAATGTTAAGGAAAGAAGTTGAGCGCAATAGCGCCCAGTAGGATTTATATCTCAGGTATGGGCATGCTTTACAATGGATTAACAATTTATTAGGCAAGGTACTAACATGCAACACTCATGACAATAACGGTAGTGACAATCAGCTATAACATGTATGATGACGGTTCAATAAGCAATTTCAATGAAATTCCATATAGAACAGAACGTTAACAATGAGATATATGACTGTACAATCATTCATTATTGGAAGAGATTCAAATATAAAATTTGCACAATGGATATCTTTAATTTGAATTCCATAGAATTCCAGTGGACAATGACATAGTGGATTCCATAACGATGATATGTACAATAGATTTGGCCATTCCACATATACCAGTTCAATCAATCATTCAATCGTTCAATAATATTGTGGAAATTACCGAGATCAATCTTGCAGTCAATTAGGTGATTGCCAGACACCTCAACGGATCATAACTCTCATGCTTTATAAGTATTTGGGTGCCCTCCCCAGGACCAAACTAGGCCCTATTTGCACAGGCATAGTTGTGAACTGAAGTTCCAATAATTTTTGTAATTCATTCATTCATTTATGGCCAACATGATTTTCAACATGGACAATTATGAGCTAAAGATCATGTCAATGATTATAAGGACAAGGCAAGTGGACATATCTAGAGTAAATTTTGGCAGCATAACGGCTTAATTACTTTATATTCAACTTTACATTAAATGGCTTGGTTTCAATGTGTCAATCACACTCACGAGAAGTATATAAGAATAGAGGTGCATTCTATCTCCGGGTACTTCGATGGTACAACCAACTCGGTCTCCATGAGGGTATCCACAGAGTACAAAGAATTACAAAGTCTTAGAGAAAAGGTCACTAGTCTACCTATATGTAATGACTGGCCGAGAGTTTCCAAATCCCCAAGAGAGGGTTGGCTATATGTGCAATGTGTCGTGTAGAACGTGTCTCAATCCACAATCCATTGGTATAAAACAAAACGGAAAGCAATTAACATGGACGCATGACATGGTATGCAATTCAATCATCATATGATTTTTCGTACTTTTAACATGTAACATTTCGTTATAAACAAGCTAGAGTTGGGACATAACTCACATCAACCACATGTAGATAGAATCATACAATCATGGAGATCAGAATAGAAGTTCAAATTCTTATAGCTTTCATGTCGGTTTGTAACTTTTAGGCCATTGAATGACTACATGACATGATATGACAGTAGGGCATGCATATGGATAATTGTACAACTCAAGAAACAGTCTCGAGTAGGCCTCTAAATCGCGACGGTTTCAGTCGTCCACTTCAAAGGGCCTTACACAGTCAAAACAGGAACTGTGTAAAGTTTGTTTTTTAAATCATGATTGACCTACCCGTCGCGTTCAAATCACGACGGGTCAGATCGTCGCCTTTTAGGTAAAGAATCGATTGTCTAATCAGGAATGCGATGGTCCTGTCTGTCGCATACAGAACGTGATAGGCCGATATGTCCGCGATGGATCTTGAATCGCGACGTATCGATACGTCGCATTCAAGAGTTTGCTTCAAAATCCGAATATAAAAAAAGAACCAAAAACATGGGCGGGGAAATAGTCATATCATGACGGCTCTTGAATCGCGATGTATCAATACGTTCCCATCAAGAGTTGACTTCAGAATCTGAATATAAAAAAATAGACCAAAACATGGGGCGGGAAAACGGTCAAATCGTGACGGCATGTGCTGTCGCATTCAAGAGGGGTGCTGAAACCCATGCGGCGCACAGTTTCATGTGTTAGGGTTGACTGGTCCCCATCAAAATGTGACGGAACGGTCTATCGCCTTTATCAAAATCGCAACGTACATGTACATCGCGTTCATGCAAGAGAACATGACATCTGGAGTCGTCGCGTTCTTGGATCTTACTCGAAAACGCAGAAACTGCTACAAACCCTTCATGATAGATTTATAATTTGCTATCTAGCGATCTTTGGACAAACTCTGAACATGAAAAGTGTCAAGGACAATGAGTAGATGATGCCACGGTTTTGGTTTGACCCAATTTGGCCTCGATTTACATGAAACACAGTAAGAACCATAAAGCCCTACACATGCATGACTCTTGGTAACGCTTAATACAACTCACCGTGTTCATAAAACAATTGGGGGAAAATACATGCAAATGAAACTAGACTTGATGCTCTTTCTTGGTATGTACAATGTTTACTTTAAGCACGAGAACACCTACCTTTGAGTAGATCTAAGAGAGGTATTTTCCAGGTTGAAGCAAGGAGAGGTGAAGAAGAGCTCGATTCTTGGTTGTTCTCCTCCTCTCCAGATGTCGTAGGTCGCCTCCTCATGACCCCAACACGATGGTGAACCTTCCCAACTAGTCTTAAGATGATTTTTATTTATTTATTATAGGATTAATTTCAAGTCCCATTTAGACTAGGAAGGGTGGGTTGCAGTTTTGGTTTGGACCCCTACCAAGTTTTTGGGGATTCTTCTACCAATTGGAGTAGTCATGCCATTAGGAAAGCTCCTAACATGGCTGGTTACGAATTTTGGTTGCTATGAATGACTATTTACCTTTGTTTTTAGCCCCTTTTCCCCTCTCCTATTTTCTTCATGAGTATGGTTACGAATTTTGTGGTTTAATGTTATTGGGTTTTGTTCTTTGACCAAATAAGAGTTGTGTAGCCAGAATAATCCAATGGTCGATCCCACTTCTTGGGAGTTTAATTATGGCTTTTATTTTATTTTTATTCAATATTTTTATTTATTTGATATTTTCCTTATATTTTAATGAATAAATTTTTGGGGCGCTACAACACCAGGCCCAATGGCCACACATTGGCCGAAAGCACCACACTATAAACATTAAACTCAGATCCGAACGGCCACAATGCTACATTAAACATTGGTTTTTGGCATTCTATCTAAGAACGAGATGGGTCGGCAGTCGCGTTCATGTCACGACCTTAGACCCCAAACGTATTATCATTGTAAACACAACTATCGGCCGTATCGTTCTTAACATAATAGCCGGCCTTGTCGCGCTATGCTTCCAAAAGTGTTTTAGAGGTGCTTGGCAGTGTGGGTCGTGTATTGGGTCTGGTTTTGGTTATTTAATGTTAGTTACGATGTTTAGGTTGTGTTATTGTGTTAGTTAAATCGAATTAGTGTTAATGGATCAATTTAGGGGTTAATGTTTATCATGGTATTATATTAAGCACGTAAGAGACATATGATTCATGAGTTAATGTTTACACTTGTGAACATATGAGCTAGAGGTTATGTTTAACCCGATAATAAGCAATTGTGGACTGTTGTGGTTTATGAAACGAAAGATTTAAGAGATGATTATGTGATCGGCTATGACTTGATGTAGTTTGTTGAGTTGGTGGGTTTGGTGTGTACCCTAGTTCTTTGTGACCAAGAAGTGTGTGCTCAAGGTTTGTCCTAGTACTGTGTGTACTATAAAGGTTTGTGTCATCTTCCTGGACACCCTCACTCATTGTCAAGTTTTACATCTGGCTGAGGGAAAGATGATAGTGGGGCAGCGACTTGTGTGGTGGTGTTGGCTTTTCTGTTTGTCACTTGTAGCTCACTCGTGATTGGAGGTATAGATACCAATAGACATACTGGTCCCTAGCTCTTTTCGTGTTTCCACTTTCCTCACTCTACGACGGACCCCAGAACCTATAGAAGTGTGTCAGATGTAGGTCTATAGAGTGGTGTTGGTGATCTCCATAGTTCTTTTACTTACGTATGTTATGGTGGAGCCATAGTTGGACCTTATGTTCGCGACTGCGAGACTGAGAGGTGTTTTTCTGTGTTGGTTTGTCCGGATCAGTTTTCTGACATCATGAAACCATAGTCATGGCCCTTGTGGTAGAGTCGCTCCTTCCGACTCTGGTTGTGGTTTGCTCTCTAGTCATGTGGTACCATTAGTTTAGTACTATTTAGTTCTGCATTTGGTCTAGTATTTTCTATACTTTCTCTTGATGATTTATCCTCATATTTTATTATATTGAGTAGCTTCTAGTTAGTAGTATATTTCTAGTTAGTCATGGTATTATGGTTGTTTTTTGTTATTTATACATGTTAAATATTATTAGATGTTAACCATAATTAATGAGATGTTTATTTATGTTCATTAGAAGTAGTGCTTAGGTTCCATCTTTCGATGTGTTTCCTTTTAATTGTTATATGTGTGCTAACTGGTAGACTTGTGTTATTAAGTACTTTCTTTTGTTATATGTGGATTATGTGTGTAATTATTTTTGAGGAGTTTTCTTGCTGAGCCTGTGACTTGGTGAGGTTCACACCCCTACATACCCCTTTCAGGTGTTTAGCGAGCATGGTTTCGTGGAGGCGGACCTATACCACCAACAGTTGTGTAAGCTTTGGCTCTATTGTACATCTCCGTGTATGCCCTAGGCTTCTATACTTTTCTTTTGAACATGTAATAAGTAGTGGGAAAATTATTTTCTAAATGTGTATGGGATCACGTACTTTACTATGTATCTTTATACAGTGTGGTTGTTCTTTTACATTCTTACTGGACATGTGTGTGTAATATCCTTTGTGAGACCTCAGTTTGTTCTCCAAAGGCGGGTGTAGATATGAGCCTTTTCAGGCATAAGTATCCAGGGTCGCTATAGAACACTAAAGGTAGTAAAGTGTATCCTTAAATATTTGAGAAGGACTAAGGATCTCTTATTAGTATATAGAGGATATGGACTCAAGGTTGAAGGCTACATGGATTCAAGTTTTAGTCCAATGTTGATGATAACAAGTCTAACTCAGGTACATGTTTATTCTGAATAGAGGAGTAGAAAGCTGACAGAGTTCCAAGCAAGTAGCTACTGCTAACTCCATCACTACGGTGGAGTAAATTATTATAGTGGTTGCAGCAAAGGAAGCGATTTGGATGAAGAAGTTCACCATGTTTTGGACATATAATGGGGAGATTGCTCAAGAAAGGGAACTCATCTCTCATCAAAAGTACAAGCACGTTCTAAAGAGGTTCCCTTGGTTAGAGAGATCATGGCCTATGGTGATGTAGTAGTGGAAAGAGTTCTTTTCGAAGATAACATTACAGATCCACTAATAAGCCATTGACTTAGATTGTTTTTTAGCAACACCGAGGTCTGATGGGGATCAAATATGTAGTGATTGGCTTTAGGTCAAGTGGGAGATTGCCAGTTATGAGTGTCATACAAGCCACTTACATTAGTGATGGCAGTTGTAATCTTGTACTAATCTCGTTTAGTAATACTAATATTAATGTCTTTTTTCACTGTATATTACATGCATGAGATGATGTTTATATTGCGATGTCCATGTGTTTTTACGCAATGAAGATAAGGATCCTGATGAGATCATGATAATGAGATCTATCCTCTTTAAACATAGATCCTAAATATTCCTGGACATAGGTTCTCGAGAAGGACATCGAGATAATCAGACAAACCACTGTGTTGTATACCCATCCATATGATGGAAGTGCTGGTCGCATAGCTGCTTGGGTGGAAACACTAGGGTACAATGCAAGATGAGTTCATTGAATGATCCCCTCAAAATATTGTATGGTTGATAATACCTGATTGTTAGAAAATGCCTTGTGGTCCCAATTGTGTAACTGGTTTTAGACTTGAGACACGAGAATTCTTTTTTAAGTACTCCATTCTTTGAGTTGGACTTATAGTCTAGAAGTCTCATATCTATACATATGATTATTGGAAATGATAGCCAACCTTGCGAAAACAATTGTGTGTCAATAGAGGATCATCCACTCTCAGCATCATGAGAGAATATTCTGTGTGTTCTTTCTTCGGCAAATCCCTGGCTAGGGTTGATCGGATTGAGAGAGAAAGAGTTCTCTAAGAGAATCCGATAAGAGTAATAATTGAATGGATTCCGTGTAGGCTTGATAGTACTATGCCTTATATACTGTCCCTGGGATGTTACATGGATGAGGGATTAAAGGTACATAATAACTATGGGTAAAAAAGTCTAATAGATTTGATCCCCTCATACCGTCTGGGGATTATGGCATAGTAGCTTAGTACATCTATAGTCAATGAGTTGAGTAAATTACTATGGAGATAATGATTCACTAAGTCATAAGGAGTTTTGAGTCAGAAGGTTTTGCCGAGTGCAACTCACGGCCATCTCGATATTGGGCCTAGAAGGTCACACACCAAAGATGTCTGACACAACGATGATAGAGGATTAGATAAGAGTTATCCAATAAGCCCTTTTGTGACCAAGGATGTAGACAAGATAGTCAGTCGCCAAGATGGTCCTAGCGATGGGATCATTGTACGAGGATGGTCCTGGCGACAAGATTGATTGCCGCCAGGATTTTCATTGACTGTCGTGAGGACTCCTGGCTACAAGATCGTTTTCACCAAGAATGTCTGGGGAAGTGTCCTATGTTGCCAATCAGAGTTGGAGACATTCTATCTTGTCATCAAGATAGGTATGGCTGGTTGTACTCCAGGCCATACATATCATGGCCGCGCAATGTGTGTGTCGCGCGGGGGTGTCAAGAATTGCCTTCTATTTGTATGAGAGGGGGTGTGAAGAGCTACAAGCTGAGCTCTTGACACCCATCTCATCATCTCCCCCTTCTACTCTCTCTTGTTCTCTTCCAAGAAGAGAAGAGAAACATAAGAGAGAGTCTCTCTCTTACAGCTGCTTGTAGTAGCTCTTGGCACTACTGTTGTGCTTTGCTGATGCTACTGCTTGGAGGTGTTGATGGGAGCAACACCATCGTGGAGAGGAGACGCCGACGAGTGAGGAGTCATCGTCGCTAGTTCCCATCATGGACATTGGTAGAGGTAGCTCATCTGAGCTCTTTCATCTATGGAACTAGTTCTACACTTTAGGAAATATGCAAGCTTCCTTAGGTGAGAAAGTCTCACCCGTGTTTGGTTTGCATGTGATTCATGCATCCGGACATCATCCCGTTGGATAAGTTCTTGTGGGGAATGTAATTTTTTTTTTAATTTTATTCTGTTGCACATTGGATGCTCTGGGACGTTTGCCTACAGTTCACATACAACAAAAGCTAACAAGCGAGCATAAAGATGGCTCCTTTTCAAGCACTATATGGAGGAAGTTGTAGATCACCTGCACGTTGGGATGAAATTGGTAAAAAGAAAAGGTTTGGTTCGGACTTGGTGCAAACCATGATAGAAAACACCCTCGACATTAGAGACCGCTTGAAGATTGCAATCCAAATAGAAGAGCTAGCAGATAAGAGAAGAAGGACCTGAAATTCCAGGTGGAAGACCATGTACTTCTAAAAGTACCTTCTACTCATGAGATTCAAAGATTTGGAGTTAAAGTGAAGTTAAGTCCAATATTCATCGATCCTGTTGAAGTGCTTGAAAGGGTTGGTGAGGTCACATATCGATTAGCGTTATCTCCACATCTATCACATGTACACAATGTCTTCAATGTCTCCATGCTAAGGAAGTATGTGTATGACCCTACTCATATTGTACGCCATGAAGATTTGGAACTATACAAAGACTTTACATATGAAGAGAATCCAACCAAGATCTTAGATCAAAAGTTACAACAGCTCAGAAACCAATCCATACTAATGGTCACAATTCAATGCAGCAGATGTGTAGTAGAAGAAGACACATGGGAACCTGAAAGCATAATGAGGTGTAACCACCTAAGATCTTTGGTAAGACCATTTTTTTTTTTAAGAGGGGGAGGATGTTGCAACCCAAGTTATTTAAATAAATGAGTAATTATAGTTAATTAAATTCTAAATGGGTTAAATTACAACCCAATAAAATAAAATAGATGTTGGGCTCAAGTAGTGGTCCATAATGGCATTATTAGGCCAAAATAGGAGTTTGAATAATTTATAGAATGCAAGAAAATCATTATTAAATTTGGAATGCCCATTATCCCCATTATTAAATGGACAATATAAGCTTAAAATAACTCTATAATTATCAAAACTAGAGTCCTATTACTATCCTGAAAAGTTAACCACGTTTTCCCATGCCTATCATAACCCAATTAGAGATTGGAAGGGCTAGAGATAGAGATTAACAATGGAATCTCATAATTAGATGGAGTTAGAGTTGTGTTAGGAAATAAAAAGGCAAAGTCTATAAATACACCCCCAAATTCTCTCATGGTTGACTCTATTGCTGCTTAGAGCCTCTCCTATATGTGAAGGCAAGGCCAAAAGAGGAGGATTTCATGGGAAGAAGGAGCCCTAGAAGATCTATAAGGAGTTTTTCACGTTCTAGCCCTAGTTTCACAATTTCTTCCAAAGGTAAGCAATCTCTCAAGCTAAATCTAACTATGTAATGTCCTAAGATTTATAATAGATTATGATCAACGTAACCCTTCATACCTCAACAGACGACACTAGGATAATGAAATTAAATAGGAATTTGACTATATCATTATGATCAAAAGAGTGCGCTAACTCTAAAAACATAATTATTTTAGGGTTCAGACACACAAATGCTGAGAACAACTCGATTTATTGATTTTTGGGATACTTTTCACCCAACAAAAATTTAATTTGAAATTTTCAAATAAAATCATCATAATTCACGTTGCCTATAGTTAGCTTAAGTTTGAAATTTTATCACTAAAGGAAATCGTTTAGATATAAATGAAGGTTCCCACAACAAGAGAAAGCGGGTTTAGCGATAGCATTTCCAACAAATAAAAATCCGTCAAAATTTTCGTCGACATTTTTCGACAGATTATATCCGTCTAAAATTACGTCAAACTTTTAGATGGATTTTCGACGAAAATTTTTTCGTCGAAAATTTCTGACAAAATTTTAAACTAATTTTTATCCGACAGAAAATATAGACTACATTTCTGACAGACTTTTCTTTGTCGAAACATCAGTCGCTAAGGCCCCCAAATTTCTAAAACCACACTCTCTTTCTAAAAATCCGTCAAAAATTCAGTCACTAAGGACCCCAAATTTATAAAACCGCACTCTCTCCCTAACTTGCGCTCACTCTCTTTATTTCGTGTTCTCTCTCTCCTCACTGGCTCTCTCTCTCTCAATCTATGGCAACTCGCTATTTTTAAAATAATATAAATATTAAAGAAATGTGAATTAATTAAAACTCATTAATAAAAAGTAAGTAATAGGCTTTATTAAATGGTTCATATAAAAGTTATTGGTCAAAATAGGAGTCTCTAATATGGCTCATATACATCTAAAATGGACTCCTAACCCTACCCTAACTAGCTAGCCAAAAATTAGAGTCCCATCCTAACCCAATTAGAAGGATTTTTGCTAGGAGGTTAGATAAAGATGGAAATTAGGAGTTTAAGGGAGGTTAGAGTTGTGTTAGGATTTAATAATGTTAGATGCATAAATACACCCCCAAACCCTTCTTGGCCTACCCTATTGCTCAGCTAGGACTTCTTGGTCATGGAGGAGAGGCCATAGGAGGAGGTAATCATGGGGAGATGGCTGCTAGAAGATCTACAAGCTTGTTCTTAACCCTCGGAGTTTACATCGTCCAAAGGTAGGCAATATCACAAGCTAAATTAAATCCAACTCGTCTGTAGATTGTTCTTGATCTCAGAAACAAAAGTCCTCCTTTTCCCCCAATTTCTATTGTCTAGATCAAGTCAATTTCTTGTTTGAAGTTCTGTTAAGAACATATACTCGATCCATCATGTACATCTTAAATCCCTGTCAATATATGCTTGATCTCGTGCTATGCAATTTTCACTATACATGCTACTTGATGTCAGGAAACTATTGACATACTTTTCCCCAATTTCTATTATGTACCCATTTCTGAATTAATTTTCTCTTCATCATTGTGTCATGTTCAGAGTTCATCGTGAAAGAACCAGTTCATAGCCTATAAATACCATGATAAGATTCAAATTACTATTTACTGATGATACCTCTACAAGTTAATATTCGTTAAAATTGGTTTCATGATTTCTAATCAAGTGTACATTGAGTTATCTATTTTTAAACACCGATGTGTCAAAACCTTAGAAACATGGACCGTAATCCAAGGAAGTGCCATTTCCCTTTCGGGCTCGAGCAGAAACCCTGAGAACACGACGGCCCGATAGGTCGCATTCTCAAGAGGGTCACGACAAGGCAATCCGTCGCATTCTTAACACAATAGGTCCTTGTGTCACATTCTGTTTATTTGTCCTAGGGACTCTGTCGCGTTCCTTTAAAGACCCTATCACGACCTGAACTGAGCCTGTCGCATTCCTTTAAAGGGTACGTCACCATCTTGAGTTATGTACATAAACCCTATACTTTTCATGTTCTTGTCTTGTTATAGTGTCTATACATCCTGTTAATACAGAAAACACAGGAAATGGTTCATCTAATTATACTCATGTGTTAATGTTAATAAATGTCATACACTTGATCTTCTCAGATCTACGATTTCTCTAACATATGCACACACTTGAAACCATCCATATCGACTTGCCATGGTATTAAGATACTCCATAATACATCTGGTAATTTACTTCATTAATGTACATCTTTACCCTAGTTTAATAAAGGACTTGTCTTCATTTTCCTCATTTTTTTGGAACACCATTACCGACGCTCAGCTGTTCTAGAATTCCTCTAGAACGTCCAGCAACTTATTTCTATATAGACTTTCTCTTGACTTAGACAAACTCTCCATCAAATATTTCTTCTGCCGGACTAGTGAATCCTTGTTCAAGGCCTACGTAAGTCACCTATGTTCATGGATTCCTTCATGGTTGACGAGCTGGTTGTACCATCAATACCTATAATACCCTTACGGATCAGTATTATCCAAATGGCCTTAGATTGCTCTCTTACCTTGAGATTACGCTGGACCTCTAGACTATTTTTATAGCACGTCCAGTGGACGGTTAGTGAATTCTACTTGACTACTAGCACAAATCATGCATGTTGTGCAACTATTACTATCGCTTGTTTAACGTTGCTTTATACGCTTAAACCATTAGTTTTCATCTATACTCTATTCGCTCATCTATTCACGTTCTCTCTACACTCTCGTCTATTCTTCAATTACTCTTCTATATTCTTGGTACTCTCTATGGCCATTTGACTGATTGTCTACAGATAATAAACATGACTAATTCTTGGCAATATAAGGACCCAGTCTGGTTCTTGGAGGTGTGCCTAAAAGTGCTATTTTCTCGCGAGAGTTAATTGACCAGAGTGTTTGGCATTACGCTCGAGTGCTATCTATCATGACTATCTAATGACAATCAAAGTGCTATTGTAACAACCCACTTTCACCTGGTACAGTTACACCAACCCACGTCGGATGAGAGCAAGCCGCTACAGGGGAGAAAACCCCAACGATATACAAGTGAGCTGAGATATACACGAATAAAAATAAATAATGCAACGGATTTTAAATAAACATCTCTTATTCCATCAACTTTTATCCACATACCACAGTCTATATAGTTCAAGAAAGAAATGACATAACATAATAAACATTAACATGTAGCCAGTTCCAATTATATACCCAAAGTTCAAATTTCAAATTACATATAGGAAAAATAAATTACAAGTGTTCAACAAATTTCCACGCTCCTCGACGGATCTTACTATCTCCCCGGCTTCTAAATTTCCTAAAATGTTTAGTGAGGGTGAGTCTACACAATAGACTCAGCAAGTAACTTAACATTCAAACTATATACCTATCACACATGCTCTTTAACAATTTATCACTATAAAATTTCAGCAATTAAAGTCATACATGCTCATGCCATATCACAAATAATTTAACATGAAATCGTATTAAGCAATTATTCTAACACATGTAAAGCAATAATCTAAATGTGATTACTAATAACATGAATCATTAACATAAGTACAAACATATCAACACGTGCTTTCATATTTTATTCAAATCATTGTGTAATTCTACAAATAAGTCATGGAAACATGTACAAGATAGATAGCACTCTTAACATGATCTCTAACTCACTTCATGTACAAATATAACGCTTTACAATATATCTAGCTTGCTGTTTTTATATACAAAAATTTATCACAATTATATGACACTTGCATATAGCCCACATTAAACTACACAACATAATACTACACATATGTACATCAAGTAGTTATAATTCATGGATATAAAAACATGCACTTACACTTCGTACTAACACAATATCACCTTTACCATTTGATAAGTATCATAATATCACATGCACACGAAGAAATTATCTAATTCATGAGTATGATAACACACATTTATACATGGTACTAAACAGGGTATCAATTTAACAATATTAACATTTACACTTGTACCATTTTCTCATGACAAGCACACATGGACTTATCTTCACACTTTAACACTTTCATTTACACACGATTTCATATGGTCTTCATATAGGTTTTCACTTAATCATTTACAATCACATGTCATTTCACTTTGCACATAACAAGTGCCACATTCGTACATCACTTGCACATACCTTGTGCTACATTCACATATCGCTTGCACATACCTTGTGCTACATTCACATATCATTTCTACACATTTTACACATGTTCATTTTTATACATTGCCAAGACACAGCCCAAACTACCACTAGAAAGATCATTTAACATTTACACTTTCACTTTCGCTACTTAATCACCAGGCAAAGTGATCAAGTCTTGGTCACTGCAGAACCGAGGGAAGCACTCCCTACCATTACCAGTGGAACCTGTCCACCTCCAAGATTTTTCTACCCGTTGCCTCGGGTGTCACTTATCATAATTGAGCTTTCCCATAGGGGCACTACTACGGTACAACTCCATTTAATCTAGAGTGGCAGTGTCTTATGGGCACCTGCATTTTACATACACACATGAGTTCTCATTTACTTATTTAATCTTACTGTTCTAATTGACAAAAATGATAATAGGGATCTAACCATGCTGAAATTTATTGAGTTACACCAAATCACATTAAACATGTTCACATGGTCATTTTCCTGTGAAATTTACAAACAATACTTACTGTTGTCCAAACAATATAAATTTTTTACCACTGTTTATTCACAGGGTAATCATTACATATACAAAATTTCAGATTTCTCAGAAACATATCTAAATTATAGCAATTAAAACAAGCATTCAACGAATTTATTAAGAAAACCAATTTAACCATGGATCACAGTGTTACAAATGTATTTAGCAATTCCAGAACTTGTGTTCAGCAGTGATAACTTCACTTAAGAATTCTGACATATTAATATGCACAATGCATTTTACTTGGAATTTAAAACAGATAATTCATGCCTACTGTGCTATTTCAAAAAATTCAATAATTCACACAGTAAATAGAAATTCTCCATAATTTCATGATGTGACCTGACATATGTATATGACCCATAGAAATTTTTTGAGTCTCTAATTTAACATGGATCTATGTAAACAGTAATTTATAAGGCCAAAACATGCTAAATATTTCATTTCAGGAATTCTAGTAATTAATACAATGTACGAAAATTCAACATAATCACATGGCATGTTCCACTGGGTATACTTGACCATAATAAACTTTCACAGCATATACTCATGTTCAGAAACCTAAAATTTTAGGTCACAACATCAAAATAGGTATTTTGTCAGAACTGGTGAACTTGGCGGCACAGAGGCTGCCGCCAGCATGACTTAACGGCACAGTAGTATGCCGCCAACCAGGGATATTAATGGCACATGATCCTACCGTTAAGTTCCTGTTTGTGAAAACACAGACTGAACGCATGAAATCATGGTGAAAGGGGGTTTCAGGCATAGAATAAAATCAGGAAAAATAATAAAAACCCTAAGGGTAGGTCTATGGCTTGAACCCTCAAGTTACTTGCGTTAAAGAAAATTCTATATGCGATCTAATTGCCGGAGAAGCTCTCCGCGGCCAGTGCCAAGAAGTCCCTCAATCACCCCTCGATCCGGCTTCTGTGAGGAAGTAGATTGCACACCGCCGTCGGGAAGCCTTCTTCTATGATCAGACCTCCTCCCCGAAGTGGTAGAACGCCAGAAGAAACACCAGGTCGCCGGATCAATGCCTCCAAACTTTGGTTTTTATCATAGGTTTTCTAGGGTTTTCACAAAGAGCAAAAGAACCTAATCCGTCCTAAAGAGGTGCTTTTATAGAACTTAAGGGGGGTGGGGGACGCATTAGGGCAGGTTATCCTCCCGTTGGGAAGGTTTCCAAAATAAGAACCCGGCCAAACCGCAACCGTTTTCAGATCTGAAAATGCACACAACTGGAAAATTAGGCATCCACCTTTGGTGCCGCCAACATCAAGGTAGACGTCCATCGATCTCGACGCCGATCCCCATGGCCATTCCGTCAGCGGCGCAAGATGCTGCTGCCAACTGGCATCTCAACCAGAATTTAAATATTCAATAAAATAAATGTACTAACACATCATAAGCAACTTAATGGTTATGAAAATAAGTAGATATTACATGCACAAAGTTAAACGCATACCTATATACATGTACTCAACATAATTACATTCAACTTGCATAGATTTAAATAGGTATACTATGTACTTCTACATCTTGATAATGCGTGCACATTTAAATAAAATTCATATACAAAATAATTTTTTTGTGTATATATGATAATAATTACAAACCATATGCACTACATCACTTAAATACACAATGTACATAATATAAATGTAATATACACACACAATAATAGCATATATTATACTCATGCACATAAGTAAGTAAATATTTATAATATGCACCAAATAAAAAATATTAAATGCACAAAATTTGGGGGCCTCACACCCTCTCCCCCTTAAAATGATCTTCGTCCTCGAAGATCGATCATGTACCTGTGGTGATATCATCGGTGTCGCCTCCAGTCAATGTATACACTCTAGTCGGTGCTTACGTTCTTGTTACTGGCTTCTTTGCTGCTGAAGTATCTCGTGGAACAAACTTCTCCCTTCAGCCTTGGACACTCTCTAATTCAATGACTTTTGCTGCCACATTTAAGGCATCTTCCTTCCTTTACCCAACACAAGTTTCTGCCATGCCGCTTGCCGCAATGCACACACTCGAGCTTCCCGCTGCCTGAAGTCGCTACTGACTGGGGTGCTGACTTTGTCGGTACCATAGCGGATTGCTGACCTTCCATAAGCTTCTGCATCTTCCTCTTCTACCGTTGGAACGATTCCGATAACTTCTCCAATCGAGCCTTCTTCTCCTCCAAGTACAACACCATCTCACTCTCCTGCCTGCATGCCGCGCTAAGAGCTGCATCCATAGGCTATGGTCAAATGCTACCAATCTAGCCCTCCATGATGGTCTAAGTCCCATCACAAACTTCATTGTCTTGCGCCTCTCATCAGCAACTATATGCGGTGCATACTTCGACAACTCCGCAAATCTAGCTTCATACTCGAAAACTGACATCGAGCCATGAGTCAGGGTCAAGAATTCCTGCTCCATCTTGTTCTGTATGTGCTCGGGGACATACTTGGCCTGAAACAACCTCACGAACTCTTCCCAAGTCACCTCCATCTCCACTCTCTCAAACTGCGTGCAAAGAACAGAAGACCACCACACATCTGCTCACTCCTGAAGCATGTATGTCGCCAGACTGACCTTGTCATCCTCTTCACACCTGATGGCTCTAAATATCTTCTCAATTTCCCTGAGCCAACTCTCTGCAACCAACAGCTCACTCTCCCCCTTAAAAGAGGGTGGAGCCATCCTTCTGAACCTCTCCATGATTGATACTCCTCCAATACCACGGTCCTGCTGAACTGGTGCTAGAATCTGAGCCTGAAGCTGAGTCTGAAGAGCTGCTTGTATTTGCACTTGAGTCTGTATCGCTTGTACAATCCCTTGCATGAACGTGCCGTATTCAACCAATGGTGGTGGGGGTGGCACAGGTGGTCCCTGAGGTGCTGGCACTTCCTGCTGCTCATTTGTTGTCCCCCTTGGTTCTTCATCCTAGACAGGTATGCTCGAATGTCGGGTCCTTCCAGCCATTGCTACAAAACAAACACCAAGTCAAACTCCACTTATCACTACACCTAACATATTATCAGGCATTCATTTTATCACTTTCTAATCCTATCTTAATTATTCCTTGGATTTGGCTTTCCACTATAAAGACTTAGAGATGTGATTTAGTTGATGGCTATTCATGTATAATCTCAACCCTGTGGCTCTGATACCATCTCTGTAACGACCCACTTTCACCCAGTACGGTTACACCAACCCACGTCGGATGAGAGCAAGCCGCTACAGGGGAGAAAACCCCAACGATATACAAGTGAGCTGAGATATACACAAATAGAAATAAATAATGCAATAGATTTTAAATAAACATCTCTTATTCCACCAACTTTAATCCACATACCACAGTCTATATAGTTCAAGAAAGAAATGACATAACATAATAAACATTAACATGTAGCCAGTTCCAATTACATACCCAAACTTCAAATTTCAAATTACATATTGAAAAAATATATTACAAGTCTTCAACGAATTTCCACACTCCTCGACGGATCTTACTATCTCCTCGGCTTCTAAATTTCTTGAAATGTTTAGCAAGGGTGAGTCTACACAATAGACTCAGCAAGTAACTTAACATTCAAACAATATACCTATCACACATGCTCTTTAAGAATTTATCACTATAAACCTTCAGCAATTAAAGTCATACATGCTCATGCCATATCACAAATAATTTAACATGAAATTGTATTAAGCAATTATTCTAACACATGTAAAGCAATAATCTAAACATGATTACTAATAACATGGAATCATTAACATAAGTACAAACATATCAACACATGCTTTCATATTTTATTCAAATCATTGTGTAATTCTACAAATTAAGTCATGGAAACATGTACAAGATAGATAGCACTCTTAACATGATCTCTAACTCCCTTCATGTACAAATATAACGCTTTACAATATATCTAGCATGCTGTTTTTATATACAAAAATTTATCACAATTATATGACACTTGCATATAGCCCACATTAAACTACACAACATAATACTACACATATGTACATCAAGTAGTTATAATTCATGGATATAAAAACATGCACTTACACTTGGTACTAACACAATATCACCTTTACCATTTGATAAGTATCATAATATCACATGCACACCAAGAAATTATCTAATTCATGAGTATGATAACACACATTTATACATGGTACTAAACAGGATATCAATTTAACAATATTAACATTTACACTTGTACCATTTTCTCATGACAAGCACAATGGACTTATCTTCACACTTTAACACTTTCATTTACACACAATTTCATATGGTCTTCATATAGGTTTTCACTTAATCATTTACAATCACATGTCATTTCACTTTGCACATAGCAAGTGTCACATTCGTATATCACTTGCACATACCTTGTGCTACATTCACATATCGCTTGCACATACCTTGTGCTACATTCACATATCGCTTGCACATACCTTGTGCTACATTCACATATCATTTCTACACATTTTACACATGTTCATTTTTATACATTGCCAAGACACATCCCAAACCACCACTAGAAGGATCATTTAACATTTACACTTTCACTTTCGCTACTTAATCACCAGGCAAAGTGAACAAGTCTTGGTCGCTGTAGAACCGAGGGAAGCACTCCCTACCATTACCAGTGGAACCTGTCCACCTCCAGGATAGCGCTACCCATTGCCTCGGGTGTCACTTATCATAATTGAGCTTTCCCATAGGGGCACTACTACGGTACAACTCCATTTAATCTAGGGTGGCAGTGTCTTATGCGCACATGCATTTTACATACACACATGAGTTCTCATTTACTGATTTAATCCTACCATTCTAATTGACAAAAAATGATAATAGGGATCTAACCATGCTGAAATTTATTGAGTTACACCAAATCACATTAAACATGTTCACATGGTCATTTTCCTGTGAAATTTACAAACAATACTTACTGTTGTCCAAACCGTATAAATTTTTTACCACTGGTTACTCACAGGTTAATCATTACATATACAAAATTTCAGATTTTTCAAAAACATATCTAAATTATAGCAATTAAAACAAGCATTCAGTAGATTTATCAAGAAACCAATTTAACCATGGATCACAGTGTTACAAATGTATTTAGCAATTCTAGAACCTGTGTTCAGCAATCATAACTTCACTTAAGAATTCTGACATATTAATATGCACAATGCATTTTACTTGGAATTTAAAACAGATATTTCATGCTTACTATGCTATTTCCAGAAATTTCAATAACTCACACAGTATATAGAAATTTGCCAAAATTTCATGATGTGACCTGACATATGTATATGACCCACAGAAATTATCTAAATCTCTAATTTAACATGGATCTATGTAAATGGTAATTTATAAGGCCAAAACATGCTAAATATTTCATTTTAGGAATTCTAGTAATTAATACAATGTATGAAAATTCAACATAATTACATGGCATGTTCCACTGGGTATACTTGACCATAATAAATTTTCATAGCATATACTCATGTTCAGAAACCCGAAATTTTAGGTCACAACATCAAAATAGGTATTTTGTCAGAACTGGTGAACTTGGCGGCACAGAGGCTGCCGCCAACATGACTTAACGGCACGGTAGTATGCCGCCAACCAGGGATATTAACAACACATGATCTTGCCGTTAAGTTCCTGTCTGTGAAAACAAAGACTAAACGCATGAAATCATGGTGAAATGGGGTTTCCAGGCATAGAATAAAATCCAAAAAAATAATAAAAACCCTAAGGGTAGGTCTATGGCTTGAACCCTCAAGTTACTTGCCTTAAAGAAATTCTATATGCGATCTAATTGTCTGAGAAGCTCTCCTCGGCCAGTGCCAAGAATTCCCTCAATCACCCCTCGATCCGGCTTCTGTGAGGAAGTAGATTGCACACCGCCGTCAGGAAGCCTTCTTCTATGAGCAGACCTCCTCCCTGAAGTGGTAGAACGCCAGAAGAAACACCAGGTCGCCGGATCAAAGCCTCCAAACTTTGGTTTTTCTCACAGGTTTTCTAGGGTTTTCACAAAGAGCAAAAGAACCTAATCTATCCTAAAGGTGTGCTTTTATAGAACCTAAGGGGGGTCGGGGACGCATTAGGGCAGGTTATCCTCCCATTGGGAAGGTTTCCGAAACAAGAACCCGACCAAACCGCAACCGTTTTCAGATCTGAAAATGCACACAGCTGGAAAAGTAGGTGTCCACCTTTGGTACCGCCAACATCAAGGTAGACGTCCATCGATTTGGACGCCGATCGCCATGGCCATTCCGTCAGCGGTGCAAGATGCTTCCGCCAACTGGCATCTCAACCAGAATTTAATTCAATAGAATAAATGTACTAACACATCATACGCAACTTAATGGTTATAAAAATAAGTAGATATTACATGCACAAACTTAAACACATACCTATATACATGAACTCAACATAATTACATTCAACTTGCATAGATTTAAATAAGTATACTATGTACTTCTACATCTTGATAATGCATGCACATTTAAATAAAATTCATATACAAAATAATTTTTTTCTGTATACTTATATGCTATATGATAATAATTACATACCATATTCACTACATCACTTAAATACACAATGTACATAATGTAAATGTAATATACACACACAAGAATAGCATATATTATACTCATGCACATAAGCAAGTAAATATTTATAATATGCACCAAATAAATAATATTAAATGCACAAAATTCGGGGGCCTCACAGCTATGCTATACTATACTCATTGTGCTATCATATTATGTTATATGTGTTATGGCCATCCTGCTATCTGTGCTATACTTGACACTTGTGCTATTTGAAACATGCTATTATGCTATCACTTGCTCGATATTCTTTGACTCTCTCTGTCTCTCATTAATTACTCTGCTCTTTAATACATTAATCACTTAATGCATGTCTGGCCATGAGATTAAGTCCTACTGAGTGTTATCACTCACCCTGTGTTATTTGTCATGTGTTCTAGGTGAGACCGAAGAAGATGTCGGCACTCATAAGGATGGGGAGGACCAGGAGTGATTCAAGCGTACCCTGGCATACTAGCGTCATATTAGAGTCTTAGTTTAGTTCCTTCCTTTCATTAAATGTAATGATGTCAATTAGGCCCTATGTAATGACTCTGAATTAGTGGTTGTAAAAGACATCAGTGAAGTTATCAATGGAATACATTTGATTTAGTGTTATTCAATTGTCCAATGGCTTGATGTCTATTATACGTTCTATGCTCGCTTACTTGCAACTTCATCACGTTCCGATAGTCCGCGTCAGGCCGTGATTGTTTTATGGCATTAGAGCTTAGGACTTCTTATTTGGATCTCTTAGGTCTAGGATGGACGGCCTTGACTATTCGTTGACCATCATACCTATGTGAGAATTGGGTAGAACCATGGTTAAGGTCTAAAAGATACTCACACATGCACTAATTTACTTCCACATCAATACCTTATTGTTAAGTTACTTTTGTAGGAACTTAAGCAATTAACATGGCTATTGAACGTGCTCAAATGAGGGGCATGCAACAAACTATTGAAGAGCTCACTCGTGCACTTCTTCAAGCTACACAAGGTGGGGGAAATCATGGGGCAAGTGAACTGCATCGCAACTTCAGGAGCTTGAATCTGCCCAAATTCAATAGTACCACTGATCTAGATGAAGCTGAGCACTGGCTTAAGGAGACAGTAAGAATTTTCCGTGTTATGCAATGTGCGGCAGGAGATAAGCTACTGCTAGCTACTTTTCAACTTAAAAGAGATGCCCACGTCTGATGGGAGTCTGTCGAAGCAACCAAAGAGAATGGTCAATTTACATAGAATGAGTTCAAAGAAGCTTTCAACTCCAAGTACTTCTCGGAGTGTGTCCAAGAAAGGAAGGCCGCGGAATTTGCTTCTCTTAAATAGAGGAGCCTTTCTGTGGTAGATTATGAAGCTCAATTTTCCAGACTAGCATGCTATGCCGAGCATCTAATCAACATTGAGAGGATGAAGGCTAAGCACTTCCTCAACGGCCTTAAGCCACAATACATCACATAACTGGCCCCTCTCTACATCCAAACTTATGCCGAGATGGTTAAGAAAGCCCAACTACTAGAAGATGCTACAGACATCACTGATTGCATTAAAGGGAAGTTTTTAAAGAAAGAGCTGACATCTGGCTCTTCCAGTGCTAAGCTGATCAACGAAAAAAGTGACCTTTCAGCACCTCTGAAGGGTCATGTAACGACCCTCCTTATACCGGTACGGTTATACTAACCCACGTCGATATAAAAAGTGTCGCTATAGTGGGACATTTACCCAACACATTCATAGGATGAGACGTACACAAATATAAACATATAACAGTGGAAATAAAAGAACTAAACGTAAATTTATTATTCCATCATCCACATTTATCCACAGTCTATATAGTACAAGAATGAACTAAAGTTCCCATAACAGAAATTTAAATCAAATACATTGTCCACAACTTAAATACATGTCGTCCTTTATTATATACTTATGAAAATAAACTACAACGCCGATATTTCCACAAGATCTCCTACTCTCGCTCCGAGTCACTCCTGACTATCTTCTCGGAAGAAGTAGATATATCTGCACCTGTACGCCGAAGCAAGAGTGAGTCTAAAAGACTCAGTAAGTAAAACCATGCACATTGCATATACATACATCATATAGACATTTTACTTTTAAACAAAACCCTCAATACATGTAACATGGTTTAAGCATTCTTTTCAAAATCTAAACATGAAATTTCTACAATCTTATGGTACAGGGTACATGCTTCATATTTCTTTTCATAATAAAATAAACCCATCACATGCTTTCTATACATTCTTTAACATGCTAATTCAAATCACATTTTATTATATTTATCTTGTAATACAATGGCATGTTAAGCATGGAAATTACACATAATGAAAGAGATATTCCTAGCATGGATTCTATAGACATTCTCACATGCATAACACAATTTTATACATAAATAGCTTGCAGTTTTGACATGATTTTTAACACATTCATATAATAATTCACAAATTCACATACTCTCACATTACCTTACACATTCACATAAGTATTTACACTTTACACAATTTCACATTTCACATATACATAATCACATATTTCTCATTTAAATGCCGTGACACATAGTTCAAACCACCTCTAGAAGGACACACACTTATCTCATCACACACATATCCATCCCCTAGGCAATATAGTGATAGACCTTAGTTACTGCGCAGAACCGGGAGAAGCACTCTCCACCCTAACCAGTGGTACTTGTCCACCTCCAGGATTTTATCCCAATGCCCATGGGATCTCATACTCATATGAAGCTTCCCGTAGGGACTTTACTACGGTACAGTTCCTCAGCCCTCTAAGGTAGCAGTGTCACCCATGGCATATTTACACATTTTCCATTTTTTAAACACACTATTTGCACACAGTTTAACACATTAACTCCATATTCACATACATGTACATGGTTCAGGTTACCTAACATGGTACTACTATTTACAGAGTTAAACAGTTACAATTCAATCATAAATTATATTGTAATTATCTAATTTATCACTAATTACTCTAAACATGTTTTAACTAGCTATTTCAACATATAATGATCAAATTAGTACCTACTATTGTCCAATTCACATGAAAATTTAACTACAAACTGTTTACAAGTTACGGATCATGCATGCCCAATTTCATATTTTTCAGAGTCATACACAATTATATAATTAAAACATGCATTCTACCTAATTTATGAAGTCATCAATTAAGCATGGTACATAGTGCCATATACATATTTATTGATTCTGAAATATGTGTCCAATAGTCATGATATTAGATGCAATTTTTGAGAATTTTTTTATATCATACAATTTATTAGTGATTTAAAACCACTAATGCATGCTCATTGGTTTTTAGTTTAGAAAATATAACCATTTACACAGATATCATAAATTTCCAAACTCTCATGGTATGAAGTGCTACCCACAAACATTGTACAAAAATTCTCTAATATCTAAATTCCACATGGATTACACAATCAGTGACTTTCAAGGTTGAAAAACGTGTCTGACATACATTTCAGGAGTTTTAATAAATAGAATATTCAACAAAAATTTCACAAAATTTCAAACATCATCCACTCGATGTATTACCTAGCATATAAAATTTACAATATATCCTCATGCGTAGAAATCTGAAAATAAATTATAAAGGGGCAAACAACACACTGTTCTTGCTTGAAGAACTGAGCGGCAAGGGTGTGACCACTTACCTGGTTGACGGCAACCTAGATGGCCGCTAACCTCAGATCTTAATGGCAGCAAGGCTTGCCGTTAAGTTCTTGTCTGTGCAAAACACAGACTGAACTCCAAATTTCGATAGGAAGGGGTTTCCAGGACACGAATAAATTCCGTAAAAATGCCTGAGACCTACAAGACGTATGTATGGACAATGGGTATGGGTTACTTGCCTTTGAATAAATCTTCAATAGAGATTGGGTCGAAGAATCCCTCACGGCCGGAGCCAAAGAGTCCTCAAATCCTCCTCGATCTGGGTTCTGTGTCGATGCAGACTGCCACCCAGTGTCGAGAAGCTTTCCCCAATGATTAAACTCCCTTCCAGTCACATCAGTTCACCGAAAAGAGTCACCAATCGCCGGATCCACAGGTCCAAAGATCAGGTTTCGCACAAGAGAACTAGGGTTTTGACAAAATAGTCAAAAGGGATCTTTCGGCCAGAGATTAGGTATTTTATAGGGTTAGGGGTTGGAGACACACTTAGGTAGGGTTTCCTGACCGTTGGGGATCGGTTACCAAAATAAGAGGCGACATTTCCGGACCCTTGGACCGCCACCCACGGATCCGAAGACTCGAAAGGGTTGGAAATATGTCTACTGAGATATACAACAAGTTACAATGGCTAAACAATATAAAGAAATACAACAACGGAATAAATAATACACACAATGTCCCAGATAATAATTCAAGTGCAAAAAGAAAATACATACTAACCATTGTCAACGCTGCTGACCACAAGCGGCACAATGTAGATCATGCAAAAATGAGCACCGGCTCCCTCGAGCTAAACCTGGAAGGAAGTAAGGGGGAAATGAGCTTCGCAAATGAAGCCCAGCAGGAAACCCAACTGCTCATCGGTTCGACAGTGGAAACAAGAACAACACAGCTAAACTAGGCAGGAAGAGCAGTGCTACTAAAGTAAACAAGCTAACTACACCAAGAGGAAGGGCGGTGGTAACTCAAGCAACAAGTCTACTAACTAAGCAGGTGATATAATAAAAGAATAACACAACTGAGCAAGTATTGAAATAGATAAACGGAAAGTGCTCAAGTGCACGAGTATCTCCAACACGGCACAACAGCGCACAGTCTCAACCTATGTAAACGTGCTTCGAGCACGCCACACAACTGCACAAGCAGATGGTAAAACCCTCGTCTGAACAAAGCCACAACCCAGCACAAGCAGACGGTAAAACCCTTGTCTGGACAACACACACTAGCCACAACCCAGCCTCTACTAGTCAGTGGTCAGCTGCGCCCACCGGCGTCTTACCGCTTGACCATGATCTAGGTCTCGCCTCCCGTCGGAGTGAGACGCGTGGACAAACACAACCACAAGCCGTAGTCTGTCCGGACTACGGTCCCAACGCCTGTCCTCCGACACGGCTCCGGAACCGTGTAAGGCGAGGCAGTGAGAACGGACTAGCTGGCCCGCACCGCGACACTCCAAACTCCGCGGGACCCGGACCAAGTAAGTGAGCTCAACAAACGACTCAACGCCGCTGTCCAACACTATTTTCCCCTCCATCCAGAGAAATTCTCGATGGACGCACTCGTGGCTCGGAGACCACCGTCAACGGGCCCACGAGGATGGGGGTCCCGGGGAACGATAACAACCAAACGCGCACCGTGCGTTGGGACAAGCGCTAAAGTGTCGCAACACCGGGCGAAGACTAGTAAGGCGTAGTGCTAGGAAGTCAGCACAAGCGTCACGAGTACGGAATGGAAACTTGATGCGGAAACGGATCCGCTAAAGTACCTGATTGACGGTCAACACGGAAAGCTAATAATACCACCTGGACATTGGTCGGCCCTGGAACTCACCCCACGGGTGCCGGAAACCCCAGCACGACTGTCCGGTCAAACGGTCAAATGGCCCCCAAGGGCCCGGTCGGAGCCGACCCGGGCGGGCCCAGAAACCGAGGAACCCAGCACAATGACTCTAAGGGCATAAATTACCACTCCGGACAGTCTGTCAACCCTTGGAACCCACCCTATGGGTGCCGGAAACCCTACACGACTGTCCCCAGTTGACCATTAACAGGCACTATCGGCTCGGTCGGAGCCGACCCGGGTATGCCCGACCACCACGTGGCTCGACCAAACGGCCACCAACCTAGGCCAGCCCACGGCACAGCCCGAGCAACAACACACGAAAAACGACACAAAAACGGCCCAAAACGAAGCTCAAATGGGCCCATGGAGGAGTCTGCCGGTGCAATGCGCCGCCGAGGAACCCAGGCCAGTGCCCGGCGCAGTGCACCGGGGCGTCGGGGTGAAATGCGCCGCCTAGATCCCAAGCGGATCTGGGCACGCTACGCCAAGGGGTCTCCCCTTTCCTCCGACACCTCCTCTACAACGCAGGGAGGTGAGGAAGGCGGGGGGGGGGGGGGGGGGGGGGGGGGGCTAGGCCGGCGGCTAGGGCCGGCGCCGGCAGCAGAAAGGTCGCCGGACAGTGCAGTCGCCACCGGCAATCCTTCGTCGGCCAGAAACCCACACAGAAGAGAGAGAAACAGGAGGAGAGAGAGAACGGGAGCAGGAGAGGAGGGGGGGGGTCTAATGGCGGTACACGGGGAGGGGGAGTCCGGTCGACACTGGAGAGGGAGAGGGGGTTCTACCAACGGCGGTAGGACCCGCCGGCAGAGATCCCAGGCGGCAACGATGAGCTCGACGGTGACGGCGACGCACTGCTGCACCCCCGGCACGGCGTCCTCCATGCGCGGGCTCCAGGCGGCGGTGGCGCGGTGAGGGGGGGCGACAGAGTATCCTCTGGCGGCGAGCAGAGTAGCGGCGCCGTGGCTGCACCACAACGAACAAGAGAGAGAGAGAGTAGCGAGGGAAACACGAGGGAGAGCTCGGGGAGGGAGAGGGCGAATGCGCGGGAGAGAGAGGAAGACAGAGAGAGTGGTGAGGGAGAGAGGAGAAGGAAGAGGGTCGGGAGAGGGAGAGGGCAAGGCAGAGGGGTCCGCCCCATTACCGGAAATGGCCAAGCGGCCTTTTCCTCGGGTCCTCTGCACTCAACGTGCATGGGGAAGGGGGGACCTCCTCCCCCCCCCTCCCAGTCCTCACATCCTACCCCACTTAAAACAATTTCGCCCTCGAAATTACAAAAACAAAGCCGAAGCACGGAAGTAAAGTGGGGGTAGGAACAACTCGCTCGAATGGATCTGACAACTTACGGGAACAAACACGACAAGAAACAACTAGCGCGAAAAAGGACACTAAGTCTCATCACGACTTCCTGGTGGCCACAACAGCAACACAGCCACACGTGGATCGCTCAACCAGGCAACCGATAGCCCACACAACACACCCCAGATGGGCACGAAGCACTCAATCGGATGCCGACAACTCCACAAGTGTGGCACACACCAACCAACCGAAGACGAACGGAACCACTAGCCGAAAACCACATGGCTGAAGTCGTCAACAGACCTCGCCGCTGAAATCAATCCGGCCAGTAACCCACTCTGTCACCAGCAAAACCCGACAGAGACCACAGCGACTGGAGAAAACTCGGAAAAAGACCTATGAGTCAACCGCAGGGCTCAGAGGAATGGCCCTCACACAGCTAGCCACAACTAGTATCGGCCACACAGCCAAGGGAAGCCTCGCAAGGAAAACCAGAGTCCAAGCGGAAATGGAGACGTGGAACGGCATCCACAACACCACTCGGTCTCACCCAGACCTTCATCGTGGTCTGACAAGGACACCAAACGAATGCGGAGTCAGAGGAAAACCAAAAACAAAACACGCTCCACAAGCACCACACGCAGCGACAAAGGCCAAAAAAACGTTTAAGGTTTGCTCAGAACCAAGCAACCCAAGACGTCAGCAACACTCGTGCTTAAGCACTGGTAAACCGATAGGCCTCACTGCCACCAAGAACACAGACGGGAGGTCCCGCTATCAGCTTCCAGACTCACCACCCGGCACACGATAAAAAAAAAAGAAAATTCACAATAGTTGGCAAGGCACCCACCACAAGCTGCGCAACACCAAGCACGGGTGCCACAAAACCAACCGCAGAAAAGCACTCAACTGCCAGAAAACGAGGCAACTATAGAGGCCGAAAATAGCACGCTGACTTGAGTAGGACTCAAACCAACACAAGGTATCACAACCCAACATGCACAGCATGGGAACACCAGATGCGGGCCACAACCAAAATCGAGCGCACCACCACTAGGGCTACAAAGCAACAAGATAGCTACCACACTATGGTACGACATGACCACAAGGAACATGTCACCACACGCGTCATAGGGGCGGAACAACTCAACACCCGAGCAACCCGCAAAATGCGAAACACGCACATACTCAAGGTCAGCACACACGGACACAAGCATACGGTGTAGCCACAAGCACCAAAAACCACCAGGTGTAGTGCACACAGCCGCACCAACAACCCCCAAACGTCACGGGGCCAGCAGAAGGAACTCCTCCACAGGGACCCACCAGAAGAAACACGCACGAAAGCCTACAAGCTTCGAAAAGCGCAACCAACACGCTGGCTCTTAGAAGCACCCACTCAAAACATCGGCCCCTTCCACAACCGTGGTGAGGACCACACACTAAAAGGTGACAAAGGCCTCCAAGAGCAGAAAGAGTGCACAAAGCATAGCACATGCGAACATAACCCAATACGACCAAGCTAGGTGAGAGAACCAGGGCTACCTAGCACTGATCACATAGAAACACATTGTCCCACATTGACTAGTCAAGCAACACAAAAACCCTCACAACAAACGCAGCAGACCAGTAGGTTTCACTAACCTACAGTGCCAAACAGAAATGACAACACAAGGGGAGCAACCCACTCAACCCTAACCAACTCGAGGTAAAAACGCCTTCACCAAGAAGGCCCACCAACATGCACCACAGTGCCAATGCACAAAAGCGGAGCACCACCACCTCGAGCAATCCACAAAAAAGAGGACGAAAAAGCACAACAGGCCTCTCCCACATGCAAGAGAGGGGATCGAAACACAAACCAGCACCTCCACAAGAAGTACAGCTAGCACATGACCATGACATATTCCACATCACCAATTGTGAGAGCAGTTGGGCACAGGAAAACGAAGTAGAACCATATGAGCCATGGCGACACACGCAGTCCCACCAATGCAGCCGAGAAAATTGGAACAAACAACAAGGCAAGCTAGCCGACGCAGCAACCAGACACACGATCAAAGACACCACTCCTGACCGACAATGCAAACAGACTGTAACACAGACATCCAACCAGCAACAAAGACAGCTCATCTCCATAGAGAGAGAGCAACAACAACCAAATCAAACACTAAGCAACCATGGAAGGGACCTCCACCAGAACGACAGAGAGTCGTCCAAGGAGAACTCCACCGAACAAACAAACCCAAACACCAATCAACATAGACCTTCAGAGAGAGCACACAGCAAGCAGAAGCAATACAAGACAATTGTGGGAGAAACTTCCACCAGAACGACCAAGGCACCGTTCTGAGGGAACCCAGAGACAACACCAGCCAACCAACAGTACACCTCCACCCTGAGGGCAACAAAACAGAAATGAGCACGAAGAAGTTTCTGGGAGAAACCACTACCAGAACAAGCAGGAAGAGCTCTGGGAACACCTCACGAGAACTCACGACCAACAGCACAGAGCCACCAAGCAAACACAACAAGTAACCACAACACACAACCAACCAATGCCATCACAAGCACACACAGAGCACCTACTAAGTCTGAGCAACAATGCCGACTCAGCGGAACACAGGGCACCCACAACTCACCTAGGAGATAAGGCAACATGCCCAAGCACCATAGCACAACAAGCCAAGAGCAACACAAGTAGAAAAATAGGGCACCTTCCACCGACCCCCAGACAACAGCCTGCAACGGTGAAAGCCACACCACAACAGACTCTCTCAGCCACAACGAAAACACATGCAGTCGAAAGCGCAGTCGACGATGACCAAGACATCGCACTGGACCTATCTGCAACTGTCCTCCACACAAGGAAGACCTCCACCCGCACTAGCCAATCAGCAACCACACACCATGCACGCAACACTGCAACAACAACAACCCTTCTACAACTCCCCACGAAAATCTTGTTGAACCACAACCTACTGCAAAATAGGATCAAGGCACAAGCCTAACGCTAACAGACCACGAACGGTGCCAACAACACACTTGAACTAATTTCTGGGATTGCCATAGCCATTAACCTATTGTAAATCTCAGAAGACATGGCTTTAATACCAACTGTAATGACCCAAGAATCTGATACCCGAACCCTCCAAGTACCCGACCCTTGGACCGCCACCCACGGATCCGAAGACCCGGAAGGGTTGGAAATATGTCTAGTGAGATATACAACAAGTACAATGGCTAAACAAATAAATAAATACAAACAGCGGAAGAAAGAATACACACAATGTCCCAGATAATAATTCAGTGCAAAAAGAAAATACATACTAACCATCGCAACAACGCTGCTGACCACAAGCGGCACAACGCAGACCGTCCGAAAATGAGCACCGGCTCCCTCGAGCTCAAACCTGGAAGGAAGTAAGGGGGAAATAAGCTTCGTGAATGAAGCCCAACAGGGAACCCAACCCTCACCGGTTCGACATTGGAAACAAGAACAACACGGCTAAACTAGGCAGAAAGAGCAGTGCTACTAAAGTAACGAGCTAACTACACCAAGCGGAAGGGCGGTGGTAACTAAAGCAACAAGTCTACTAACTAAGCAGGTGATATAATAAAATAATAACACAACTGAGCAAGTACTGAAATAGATAAATGAAAAGTGCTTAAGTCCACGAGTATCGCCAACACGGCGCAACAGCGCACAGTCTCAACCTCGGTAAGCGTGCTCTGAGCAAGTACTGAAATATTTATGTACATCTCAACCTGGTTTCTCTGATACCAATCCATCTAACGATCATCCTTATATAGGTACGGTTATACCAACTCACGTCGATATAAAAAGCGTCGCTATAGTGGGACATTTATCCAACACATTCAATAGGATGAGACGTACACAAATATAAACATATAATAGCGGAAATAAAAGAACTGAACGTAAGTTTATTATTCCATCATCCACATTTATCCACAGTCTATATAGTACAAGAAAAAAATAAAGTTCCCGTAACTAAATTTAAATCAAATACATTGTCCACAACATAAATACGTGTCGTCCTTATTACATACTAAGAAAATAAACTACAACGCCGATATTTCCACAAGATCTCCTACTCTTGCTCCGAGTCACTCCTGACTATCTCCTCAGAAGAAGTAGAGAAATCTGCACCTGTACACCGAAGCAAGAGTGAGTCTAAAAGACTCAGCAAGTAAAACCATGCACATTGCATATACATACATCATATAGACATTTTACTTTTAAACAAAACCGTCAATAAATGTAACATGGTTTAAGCATTCTTTTAAAAATCTAAACATGATATTTCTACAATCTTATGGTACAAGGTACATGCTTCATATTTCTTTCATAATAAAATAAACCCATCACATGCTTTCTATACATTCTTAACATGCTAATTCAAATCACATGTTATTATATTTATCTTGTAATACAATGGCATGTTAAGCATGGAAATTACACATAATGAAAGAGATATTCCTACCATGGTTTCCATAGACATTCTCACATGCATAACACAATTTTATACATAAATAACTTGCTGTTTTGACATGATTTTTAACACATTCATATAATAATTCACAAATTCACATGCTCTCACATTACCTTACACATTCACATAACTATTTACACTTTACACAATTTCACATTTCACATATACATAATCACATATTTCTCATTTATATGTCGTGACACATAGTCCAAACCACCTCTAGAAGGACACACACTTATCTCATCACACACATATCCATCACCTAAGCAATATAGTGATAGACCTTAGTTACAACACAGAACCGGGAGAAGCACTCTCCACCCTAACCAGTGGTACTTGTCCACCTCCAGAATTTTATCCCAATGCCCATGGGATCTCATACTCATATGAACCTTCCCGTAGAGACTTTACTAAGGTACAGTCCTCAGTCCTCTAAGGTAGCAGTGTCACCATGGCATATTTACACATTTTCCATTTTTTTAAACACACACTATTTGCACACCATTACACATTAACACCATATTCACATACATGTACACGGTTCAGGTTATCTAACATGGTACTACTGTTTACAGAGTTAAACAGTTACAATTCAATTATAAATCATACTGTAATTATCTAATTTATCACTAATTAATCTAAACATGTTTTAACTAGCTATTTCAACATATCATGATCAAATCAGTACCTACTGTTGTCCAATTCACATGAAAATTTAACTACAGACTGTTTACAAGTTATGCATCATGCATGCCCAATTTCATATTTTTAAGAGGCATACACAATTTATGATAATTAAAACATGCATTCTGCCTAATTTATGAAGTCATCAATTAAGCATGGTACATAGTGCCACATACATATTTATTGATTCTAAAATCTGTGTCCAATAGTCATGATATTACATGCAATTTTTTAGAATTTATTTTACATCATACAATTTATTAGAGATTTAAAACCACTAATGCATGCTCATTGGTTTTTCAGTTTAGAAAATATAACCATTTACAAAGATATCAGAAAATTTCCAAACTCTCATGGCATGAATTGATACCCACAAACATTGTACAGAAATTCTCTAATATCTAAATTCCACATGGATCACACAATCAGTAAGTTTCAAGGTTGAAAAACCTATTTGACATACATTTCAAGAGTTTTAATAAATAGAATATTCAACAAAAATTTCACAAAATTTCACAACATCATCCACTCGAAGTATTAGCTAGCATATAAAATTTACAGTATAACCTCATGCACAGAAATCTAAAAAATAAATTATAAAGGGGCAAACATCACACTGTTCTTGCTTGAAGAACTCAGCGGCAAGGGTGTGGCCGCTTACCTGGTTGACGACAACCTAGGTGGCCGCTAACCTAGGATCTTAATGGCAGCAAGGCTTGCCATTAAGTTCCTGTATGTGTAAAACACAGACTGAACTCCAAAATTTCGATAGAAAGGGGGTTCCAGGACACGAATAAATTCCGTAAAAATGCCTGAGACCTACAAGATGTATGTATGGACAATGGGTATGGGTTACTTGTCTTTGAATAAATCTACAAATAGGGATTTGGGTCGAAGAAGCCCTCCTCGGCCTGAGCCAAAGAGTCCACAAATCCTCCTCGATCCGGGGTCTGTGTCGATGCAGACTGCCACCCGGTGTCGGAGAAGCTTTCCCTAATGCTTAGACTCCCTTCCAGTCGCAGCAGTTCACCGGAAAGAGTCACCAATCGCCAGATCCACAGGTCCAAAGATCAGGTTTTGCACAAGAGAACTAGGGTTTTGACAAAAGAGTCAAAAGGGATCTTTCGGCCGGAGATTGGGTATTTTATAGGGTTAGGGGTCGGAGACGCGCTTAGGTAGGGTTTCCTGATCGTTGGAGGTCGGTTACCAAACCAAGAGGCGATATTTCTAGATGCGTTTCCAGATCTGAAGACGCAACAGATCTGGGAGGTTAACATCTACATCACTGGTCGTCGGTCTGCGGTTGGCGTCCATCGATGTGGCCGCTTACTCCCCATTAACGTCAGCTCATGTTGACGCCAACAGGTCGTTTGGCCAGAACTGAAATACTGCATAAAATTTTATTTACACAATGCATGTACATATAATATACAATGTATACTTTAAACTAATACTATTTATGCAATGTAAATAAATAACATGCACAATAAAAACATATATTGATATATTTACAACAATACTCAATATATAATATATATATATATATATATATATATATATACATATCTACACACACAAGCATAATCTCTTCACACAATCATTACCTATATAGAGGGTAAAATTTAAGGGCCTTACAGGTCAAGTCAAGAAAGAAGCCTAAGGTAACTGTCCGCACTACTCCAACTAGAGGCAACTGCAAACACTATGACAAGCCAGGTCACACTGTCGATGAGTGCTGGAGAAAGGTTGGTGCATGTTTGCACTCTGGCAGTCGCTAACATCACGTCCCTGAATGCCCGCTATTGAAAGAGCATGAGAAGCGCACTAATGTGCCAAGGAAACAAGGTAGGCTACAAGCCTGCGAGATGAAGAAACCACTGAGGAAGGTGGCGTGGTGGAAGGTACATTACAAGTATTCTCTCAATCAATTTTTTTTTTGTTGATACTAGCACTACATATTCGTTCATATCTCAAAACTTTGTTGATACTCTAAATGTTAAACTTGCATCCATGGGTTCTAAATTCTCTGTCACAACACCATTGGAAGAAAAAGCAAAACTTAACAAATACTACCCACAAACTAATGTCATGATAGAGGACCATTACTTGAAAGTTGATCTAGTATGTAAGCCTATGGATTGCTATGATGTGATTTGGGAGCCGATTGGTTATCCACCTATGGAGCTTGTGTTGACTGTAGAAAAGGGAAGGTTACTATTAGTGAATTTCCTAAGGTATCATTCACTGGGATTAGACACATGAAGCGTGTGTCTCTAGCCTCTACCATACGAGTCCACAACATGATAAGGGATGGAAGTATTACTTTCCTTGCGGCCGTGGTGATTAAAAAGAAAGGATCCAAGATAGAAGACATACACATAGTACAGGATTACCCTGACATTTTCCTCGAGGAGCTTCTAGGAATTCCACCTGAACGAGAAGTAAATTTCTCTATCGACTTGATCTCTATAGCTGCTCTGGTGTCATGTCAACCCTATAGGATTCCAAGTTAAAAGAATTAAAGGCACAACTGATGGAGTTATTAGAGAAAGGGTTTATTAGACCAAGTATTTCCCCATGGGAGCACCTATTTTATTTGTCAAGAAGAAAGATGGTTCTATGAGATTATGCATCCGCTATAGGCAACTGAATTAGTTAACTATCAAGAACATGTATTCATTGCCCCGACTCGATGAACTCTTTGACTAGATATCTAGAGCTCAATACTTCTATAAGATTGTTCTTAGATTGGGTTATCATCAAATGAGAATCAAGGATGACGACATCTACAAAACAGCTTTTAGGAGTAGGTATGGACACTATGAATTCATTTTTATGCTTTTTGGACTGACCAATGCTCCTGCAACTTTCATGCAACTCATGAACACCATTTACTGGCCATACCTTGATAAGTTCGTGGTTGTCTTCATTGATGATATTCTCATACACTCTATGACCAAGAGGAGTATGAAGAAAATCTAAGGATTGCTCTGCAAGTCCTACGTGACAACCAACTATATGCTAAACTGAGCAAGTGAGAGTTCTAGATCGAAGAAGTGTCTTTCTTGGGCCATGTCATCTCCAAAGATGGAATATCTATTGATCCCTCCAAAGTCAAAGTTATGCTTAATTGGGAGAGACCAACCAACATCACTGAGATTAGAAGCTTTTTGGGACTAGCTGGCTATTATAGACAATTCATAAAGACTTCACAAAAATTGTTGTACCTCTCACTTGCCTTACTCGGAAGGAGAACCCCTATGTCTGGAGCAAGGAGTGTGAGAAAAGCTTCAAACATTGAAAGAATGTTTGACCTCTGCCCATGTTCTCGCTCTCCCTACAGAGGGGGAAAGTTTCTCTGTCTATACCGATGCTTCAGGAATTGGTTTAGGCTATGTGCTGATGTAGAAAGAAAAAGCCATTGCCTATTCTTCAAGACAACTAAAGACTCATGAAGTCAACTACCCCGTACATGATCTAGAGTTGGTTGTTGTTGTCTTCACACTAAAGATTTGAAGACATTATCTATATGGTGAGTAATTCACTATCTACTCAGATCACAAAAGCTTGAAGTACTTATTCTCTCAAAAAGAACTCAACATGAGGCAAAGAAGATGGCTAGAATATCTAAAGGACTTCGACTTCAACATCCAAAACCATCCAGACAAAGGTAATGTTGTGGCTGACGCTCTTAGTAGAAAGCCTATGGCATCCCTATCTTGTCTAATTCTTGGCGATATGCAACTGTTAGAACAATTCGCAAGGTTAGACTTAAATATTGAACACAGAGATGATCGAGTCTTAGTTGCCAATATCAAGATTCAATCTGACCTGCTTATGGAGATCAAAGCTCAATAGGACAATGATCCATTCTTAGTTCGTGTCAGGGAGGCCCTAGCAAAAAAACCAGATCATGCTATGACCTAGGATGGAAGATTAGTATTCTAAGTAAGAACTTGTGTACCTGACGATGAAGATCTTAAGAAGAAGTTAATGGATGAAGCTCATAAAACTAACTACACTATTCATCCTAGCGCTATCACGATGTATCAAGACATGAAAAGAAGGTTTTGGTCACCAAACATGAAAAGGGAAGTTGCTGAGCATAATGCTCATTGTCTTACCTGTCAACAACTAAAGGTAGAACACTGGCATCCTGCAGGTGTACATAGACTTCTAGAAATCCCCGAGTGGAAGTGAGACATCATTAGCATGGACTTCATCATGGGTTTACCAAGGACTCATGGTGGACTCGACGCCATATGGTTATCATGGATCGACTAACTAAGTCTACACACTTTCTGCCAATCAAAAGTAAGTGGACCGTGGACGTGCTAGCCGCTCTGTATGTAAAGGAGATAGTGAGACTGCATGGAGTTCCATCATCCATCGTCTTCGACCATGATCCAAGCATTACCACTCATTTCTGGAAAGGACTGCAATCGGCACTAGATACTAAATTCTTTTTTTAGAGGGGGAGGATGTAGCAACCCGCTATTTTTTAAATAAATAGAAATATTAAAAATTATGAATTAATTAAAATCCATTAATAATAAATAAGTAATGGGATTTTTTAAATGGTTCGTATAAAAGTTATTGGGCCAAAACATGAGTTTTAAAAGATAAAATAAAAAGAAAACACCCAAAATTCGTAGCTCTATTATTTCTTAATTTAAAAGGGGCAAGTAAGTCTCTAATATGACTCATATACATCTAAAATGGACTCCTAACCCTACCCTAACTAGAAAGCCATCAAATTAGAGTCCCATCCTAACCCAATTAGAAGGATTTATGCTAGGAAGGTTAGATAAAGATGGAAATTCAGAGTTTAAGGGAAGTTAGAGTTGTGTTAGAATTTAACAATGCTAGATGCATAAATACACCCCCAAACCTTTCATGGCTGACCCTATTGCTCTACTGGCACTTCTTGGACGTGGAGGAGAGGCCATAGGAGGAGGAAATCATGGGGAGAAGGCTGCTAGAAGATCGACAAGCGTGTTCTTCTACTTCTTAACTCTAGGAGTTTACATCATCCAAAGGTAGGCAATCTCACAAGCTAAATTAAATCCAACTCGTCTGTAGATTGTTTTTGATCTCAGGAACAAAAGCCCTCTCTTTTCCCCAATTTCTATCATTCCTATCATGTCAATTTCATGTTTGACGTCCTGTTAAGAACATGTACCCGACCCATCATGTTCATCTTAAATCTCTATCTATGCTTGATCTCGTGCTATGCAATTTTTACTGTACATGCTACATGATGTTAGGAAACTATTGACATACTTTTCCCTAATTTATATCATGTACCCTTTCCGAATTAATTCTCTCTTCATCACTGTGTCATGTTCAGAGTTCATCGTTAAAAAACCAGTTCATAGCCTATCAATAACATGATAAGATTCAAATTACTATTTACTGATGATATCTCTGCAAGTTATTATTCGTTTAAAATTTGTTTCATGACTTTTCATCAAATGTACATTGAGTTATCTATTTTTAAACACCCTTATGTCAAAACCTTGGAAACATGGCCGTAATCCAAGGAAGTGCTATTTCCCTTTCGGGCTCGGGCAGAAACCCTGAGAACACGACGGCCCGATAGGTCGCATTCTTAAAAGGGATGCGACAAGGCAACCTGTTGCGTTCTTAACAAGATAGCTCCTTGTGTCGTGTTCTATCTATATGTCCCAAGGACCCTTTCGCATTCCTTTAAAGACCCTATCGCGACCTGAACTGACCCCATCGCATTCCTTGGAATGGTATGCCACCTTTTTAAGTTCTGTACATAAACCCTATATTTTTCATGTTCTTGTCTTGTTATAGTGTCTATACATCCTGTTAATACATAAAACACAGTAAATGGTTCACCTAATTTTGCTTATGTGTTAATGTTAATAAAAGCCATACACTTGATCTTCTCATATCTATGATTTCTCTAACACATGCATACACTTGAAACCATCCATATTGACTTGCCATGGTATTAAGATACTCCATAATACATCTAGTAATTTACTTGATTAATGTACATCTTTACCGTATTTTAATAAATGACTTGTCTATGTTTTCCCCATTGCTTTGGAACATCGTTACCGACACTCCACTGTTCTAGAATTCCTCTAGAACGTCGAACAACTTGTTTCCATATACACTTTCTCTTGACTTTGACAAACTCTCTGTTGGATATTCCTTTATCCGGACTAGTGAATCCTTGTTCAAGGCCTCCGTAGGTCTCCTCTGTCCATGGATTCCCTCATGGTCGACGAGCTGGTTGTACTATCAATACCTATAATACCTATAGGGATTAGTATCATCCGAACGGCCTTAGATTGCTCTCTTACCTTGAGATTATGTCGGACCTCTAGACTATGTTTGTAGTGTGGCCAGTGGGTAGTTGGTGAGTTCTACCAGACTGCCAGCACCAATCATGCGTGTTGTGCAACTGTTACTATCGCCTATTTAACGTTGCTTTATCTTCTTAAACCATTAGTTCTCATCTATACTCTATTCGCTCATCTATTCATCTTCTCTCTACACTCTCGTCTGTTCTTTAATTACTCTTCTCTATTCTTGGTACTCTCTATAACCATTTGACTAATTGTCTAAAGATAATAAGCATGACTAATGCTTAGCAATATAAGGGCTTGGTCTGGACCTGGGAGGTTCGCCCAAAAGTGCTATTTGCCCGTGGGAGTTAATTGACCCGAGGGTTTGGCATTACACTCGAGTGCTATCTATCTTGACTTTCTAAAGACAATCAAAGTGCTATTCTATACTATACTCGTTGTCCTATCATATTGTGCTATATGTGCTATGGCCATCCTGCTCTCTATGTTATAATTGATACTTGTGCTATTTGAAACATGTTATTGTACTATCACTTGCTCCACATTACTTGACTCTCTCTCTCTCTCATTAGTTACTCTGCTCTTTAATACATTAATCATTTAAAGCATGTCTGACCATGAGATTTAAGTCCTACTGGGTGTTATTGCTCACCCTGTGTTATTTGTCATGTGCTCTAAGTGTGATCGAAGAAGATGTCGTCAGTCATACATATGGGGATGACCAGGAGTGATTCAAGCATACCCTGGCATACTAGCATCATATTGGAGTCTTAGTTTAGTTCTTTAATTTCATTAAATGTAATGATGTCAATTGGGCCCTATGTAATGGCTCCAAATTAGTGGTTGTAATAGACATTACTAAAGTTATCAATGAAATACATTATATTTACTATTATTCATTTGTCCAATGGTTTGATGTCTATTATATGCTTTATACTCGCTTGCAACTACCTCATGTTCTGATATTCCACGTCGGGGTGTGACACACTCTCTCTTGTGCTCCCTTCGGCGATGGGATGTTGCCGCCCCAAGTGAGGCTCTCCGCGGTCACCACCTACGGCTCACCATTGTCACCGCCTCCGGCTCGCCGCCTTGCCATTGCCGCCACTGCTACCCCGACTCACTGCAGTCACCCCCTCCAGCTCGCTGCCCTTCCAGTGCCTCCAGCTCGCCGCCCTGCCATCGGTATGACCCCTCCCGCTCCCGACGACCCACCCTCCCCTCCCAATGACCCTCCCCCCTCCCCCTGCATAGTCCCCCTTCCCTCCCTCCCCCCTCCCCCTCCCCCTCCCGATGACCCTCTCTCCCTTCCCAACGACCCTCCCCCCCTCCCCCTGCATAGTCCCCCTCCCTCCCCTCCTCCCCCTCCCGACGACCCTCCCCCCCTGTGTAGCAACCCGGAAAATTTAATACTTAAAAATTTGAAATAATAATTTCTTTAAATCAAATAATAGAAACATACGTACCACTATCGTATGTGCAAGAACACATCTAAAAATTTCATAAAAAATATAAATCAACCCCCAATATTATCTCTAAGTGTTCTACGAAGAAATTCATGCAATGAAAAATCTGATTGGCCAAGCGGACATCACAACGTGACTGATTATCCAAATTAGGAAACTAAGTCGAAAAACCATTAACACGGAAAAATAACGCACCCATAAATTTAACGAACATGTCGGAGAGACTTCCAACATCATGAAATGATTACCCATTATTGGAATTAGACCAATGGACCTCTCATAGCCCATGAATAAATTCAAGTAAGAAATATAATAAAAATCCGTAACTCTATTATTCCTTAATTAAAAAGTGAAATCCCAAAAGATAAATTCCAATAAATAATGGGCTTGGTTAAATGGGCCATATAAATTTATTGGGCCAAAATATGGATTTTTAAAAGAAGAATAATAGGAAAATACTCTAAATTCGTAACTTAAATATTACCTAAATAGAAAAAAAGGTATTAAAGCATTAAATAAGAAGTTTGAGTTAGAATTGGATTCCTAAACCTACAATAATAGGTTGGCCATGAATTTAACTCCCATCCTAACCCAAATAGGAAGTGGAAAGCTTGGAAGGAGGTCAAGAAATAGGAAATTCAGAATTTAATAGGAGTTAGTCCTATTAGGAAATAACAACCCAACAAGCATAAATACTCTCCTAAATCCCCCATGGCCGGCCCTAGCTCATTGCCAAGGGTTGCTGGACCAGGAGGAGAGGCCAAGGAGGAGGAGATCTCGTGGGAAGAAGACTCTCTCAAGCTCTCTATCTCTTTCTTCAAGTACTTGCCCTAGAAGAGAAAAGGAGTTAAAGGTAGGCATTCTCACAAGCTAAAATCATAAGACATCGTTTGTAGGTTGATCCAATCATCAGGATCAAAAGCCCTCTAATCTCATATTTTTCCAACGAGCCTATATTTTCTTCTTGATTTTTCATGATCTGCAACTAGCATGAACCCGACCCTTCATCCTAAGTCTTGTTCTCCTTGTATACTCAACCCCATGCCACGAGATTTGTACTGGAGGAACTGATGCATGATAAGCATCTTTTGCCCCTGAAAGCCCTAATTTTCATCCACCCTACATCGTGAATTAATTCTTTTACCCTAACTATGTACTATTCCATGTTCTTCGAGAAGTATCATGATTAAACCATGCTGAAACCATGTTTGTTTTCAAATTCCTATTTACTGGAAGTACCCTTTCATGTCTAGAGTCGTTTAAAATTTGTTTGATGATTTTTCATCGATTGTATAGTTAGTTATGATTTTATGAACGACCCTGTGTCAAAAGATTGGAAGTTGGCTCGTAATCCGAGGATCTGCCCTTTCCCTGTCAGACTCAGGCGCAGGACTTGAGAACACGACGGCCCAATAGGCCGCATTCTCAGGGTCGTCACGACAGCACCCCCCTTCGCGATCTGATCATGACAGTGTCTGTCGTTGCGATCTACCTACCCGATCTGACGAGCCCGTCGCCACCCTCATGAGACCCCGTCGCGATCTGCCTGCCTGAACTGACAAGGCCGTCGCGTTCTGTACAAGACCCGTCGCGATCTCTTCTGACCCTGTCGTGACCCTTACAAGGGTTCGTCGCGATCTCAACTTTTTCCATGAAAACCCACCTTTTTGCAAGTTTTATTGTTATATAGTCACCCAATGTCCTATTAACTGTCTTGTACACAGAATAACGAAGTTGTAATTATTGAATATATTTTAATTAATTCAAGTTAATCACATGAACTATCTTGTCCATGATTTTTTTTATAACACTTGCACACACTTTGAACCATCCAAATATGGCCTAACTTGGCAAATAAATATATCATCATACATTTGGTAATTTATGTAATTAAATTACCCTACTTTAAATAAGACTTGTCCTCATTTCTTGCGTTGTTTTGGGAATGCCGTTATCAATGCTCCACTGTTCTAGAATTCCTCTAGAACGTCGAGCACTTGTTTATATATATATACACTTTCTCTTGACTTGGATGAACTCTCTGTCGGATACTTATTCTGCCGGACTAGTGAGTCTTTGTTCAAGGCCTCTATATGTCTCCTCTGTCCATGGATTCCCACATGGTCGATGAGCTGGTTGTACCCTAATACCTATGATACACTCTAGGGATCAGCAAGATCCAAACGACCTTAGTTGCTCTCTATCTTATCTTGAATCACGCCTGACGTCAGGACCTGTGCGTAACATGGCCAGTGGAAGGGTAGTGAGTTCCACCTAACTGCCAACACCGTACACTCGTATTGTGCAACTGTTACTATGGCTCGTTACTCAACGTTTCATGTGCAATGACCACAAGATCTCATCTATATTCTACTCGTTCATCTATTCATGTTCACTCTACTATCTCGTCTCTCTCGTCTATTCATCTAGTACTCTCTTGGTACCCTTTGAGCTGTGTGGCTCCTACTGTTCATGACTGTCTAGCGCTAAAATGGGTCTTGTGACTCAACTGACTTGAATGCATACTGTTGAGGGCACGGAGTGTGTCCGAGGTGCTCCCATCTAGTCCTGGGGGGCAGAGAGCCACCCGAAAATACCTACAGGGGCTATTGACAGTGTCTGCATTTACACCGGTCCTGACTGACTATTTTGATTTAGCTAGAGATCTGACTGTTACACTATTACTGTTAGTCTGTTAGTTTAGACGTACTGCACTGTTACTGTACTGCCACTGACTGTTACTGAACTACTACTGTCCTGTTATTAAGTGACTACTGTCATACTCTCTTCATGCTCTACTTGATACTTGCTATCTTGAGCACTATGTTCTATCCTGACTCAGTCACATTCAAAGTACTATATTCTCTCTCAGCTATCTGCAGATAATCAAAGTGTCATTACTATTTCGATTGATGAAAGTTAATCAAAAGTGCTATACTATTTCGGTTGATGAAAATTAATCAAAGTGCAATTTACTCTTTACATGACCAATTACTATCTCTCTCCATGCTATACATGTTGCTTGCTATTACTGGACAATGACGTTACATGCTATTGTATGACTTAACTTTAATCATCGTGCTATACTTGATTTGTCTACTATTTGAACCATGTTACTTGTGCTATTACTTTCTCGACTTTACATGACTCTCTCTATCAGTAGTTACTCTGTCATTTAAAGTATTAATCATTTAAAGCCTACTTGACTATTGAGATTTCAGTTGTACTGGGCGTTATCGCTCACCCTTCGTTATTTGTTATTGTGTCTCAGGTAAGTCAGACAATGATGTCACACACACCAATGGGACGAGACCAGTGTGATGAGTGACCTAGAGTCAAATGATGAAGTCACCCTAGCACAATGGAGTCTAGTAGTTACTGCTTTAGATTTCTATTTCTTTTTCAATGTAATGATGTCATTAAGCCCTATTTATTGGCTCCGAATTAGTGGTTGTAATAGTCTTAGTGATTTTATAATGAAATCAAGAGTTTATTTCAAATATTGTTCTTTAGATGCTCTGATGTTTGCATCTGAATGCGCAATTCACGTTACCATACTCATTGCTAACGTTTCCCTCTGATTTATTCCGTTGCTAAATTGGAGGGTCGTGACAGTTGTATCAGAGCCTAGGTTATTTTTAAGTATATGATGATCTAGGTTGACTTGCCTCGACTAGAGTCAATTATCCTACCTATGGCAGTTGGTATCAGAGCTTAGGATGTCCTTATTAGGATATTTTAAGTCTAGGATATTCTAGGTGAACTGCCATGACCATATCTAAGTCAACCACCATACCTATGTGAGAGATTGGGTAAAGCTTGGGGTTATGCTAGGAGCTTAACTATATGTATAAGCACCCTATGATTAAGAAGATATTAATATGTATTATTGCTCACAGGAACTAGAGGAGATGGCTGGCGAGCAAGCACAAATGCACGAATTACAACAGACTGTACAAGGGTTAACTCAAGCCCTTAACAACGTGATTCAAGCAGGAGCAAGAAATGGGGCAGGAGACTTATATGGGAACTTTCAACGAATAAATCCCCCTAGGTTTAATGGAACTCCGAATCCCGATGAAGCTGAAAATTGGGTGAAGGCAATGGAACGAAGCTTTAGAGTTATGCAATGTTTAGAGCAGGAGAAAGTCCTTCTAGCAACCTTCTAGTTGGACTGCGATGCTAGAGCCTGGTGGGAAGCTACCAGTCGACAATTACCCAACATCAACATAGTGTGGGATAAATTTTTAGGACTCTTCAACACTAAATATTTTTCCGAGAGGATTCGTGAGAAGAAGGCAAATGAATTCGCCAATTTAAAACAACAAATGATGTCTGTAGCAGAATATGAAGTGCAATTTGAAAGACTAGCACAATATGCACCACATTAGTGAGTACGGAAAAGCTGAAGGTAAAAAGATTTTAGAAGGGTTGAGACCTGTGTTCTGGGAAAGTTGGCTCAACTAGACATTGAAGTATATTCAGCCATGGTATTGAAAGCTCAATTAGTAGAGGACACCATGGAACTTCTTGAAAAGATCCATAAGAAGAAGGTGTTGAAAAGGGAACGCGCTACTCATTCCAATGATAATAAAGGAAGAAATACAGTAGATAGCAAGAGAATAAAAGGGGAAGTTAAGCGGAAGGAATTATGTGGATTTTGTGAAAAGTCAGAGCATCTGATTGATAACTGTTGGAAGAGAATGGACAGATGCTTACGTTGTAGAAGCCAACAACATCGAGTCATCGATTGTCCAACAAAGAACAACCAAACTCCATGCCAAGGATGATTACAAGCCCTTGTGGATAAAAATCCTGCCAATGAGGGTGGACAAGGTACCATCACTCAACCTTTAGTTAAATTTCATATTATTTTCATGATAGTAAAACCCTAAGTGGGGGAGATGATGGATTGAAATACTTAGAATAAATTGGTAGTCGTATCATATCATATGAATTTGGGGACCAAATTCTTTTTAAGTGAGGGAGGATGTAGAAACCCAGAAAATTTAATACTTAAAAATTTGAAATAATAAATTCTTTAAATTGAAATAATAGAAACATACGTACCACTATCGTATGTGCAAGAACACATCTAAAACTTTCGTAAAAATTATAAATCAACCCCCAATATTATCCCTAAGTGTTCCATGAAGAAATTCGTGCAACGAAAAATCCGATTAGCCAAGCATACGTCACAATGTGACTAATTATCCAAATTCAGAAACTAAGTCATAAAACCGTTAACATTGAAAAATAATGCGCCCATAAATTTAACGAACATTTCGGAGAGACTTCCAACATCATGAAATGATTACCCATTATCAGAATTAGACCAATGGACCTCTCATAGCCCATGAATAAATTCAAGTAAGAAATGCAATAAAAATCCGTAACTCTATTATTCTCTAATTAAAAAGGGGAATCCCATAGGATAAATTTCAATAAATAATGGGCTTGGTTAAATGGGCCATAGAAAATTTATTGGACCAAAATAGGGTTTTTAAAAAGAAGAATAATAGAAAATACTCTAAATTCGTAACTTAAATATTACCTAAATAGAAGAAAAAAAAATGTATTAAAGCATTAAAATAAGAAGTTTGAGTTAGAATTGGATTCCTAAACCTACCCTAATAGGTTGGCTACGAATTTAACTCCCATCTTAACCCAAATAGGAAGTGGAAAGCTCGGAAGAAGGTTAAGAAATAGGAAATTCAGAATTTAATAGGAGTTAAAGTCCTATTAGGAAAGAACAACCCAACAAGCATAAATACTATCCTAAATCCCCCATGGCCGCCCTAGCTCATTGCCAAGGGTTGCTGGACCAAGAGGAGAGGCCAAGGAGGAGGAGATCTTGTGGGGAGAAGAATCTCTCAAGCTCTCTCTCTCGTTCTTCAAGTTCTAGCCCTAGAAGAGAAAATGAGTTAAAGGTAGGCATTCTCACAAGCTAAAATCATAAGACTTTGTTTGTAGGTTGATCCAATCATCAGGATCAAAAGTCCTCTGATCTCATATTTTTCCAATGAGCTTATATTTTCTTCTTGATTTTTCATGATCTGCAACTAGTATGAACTCAACCCTTCATCTTAAATCTTGTTCTCCTTGTATACTCAACCCCATGCCATGAGATTTTTACTGGAGGAACTGATGCATGTTAGGCATCTTTTTCCCTTGAAAGCCCTAATTTTCATCCACCCTACATCGTGAATTAATTCTTTTACCCTAACTGTGTATTGTTCCATGTTCTTCGAGAAGTATCATGATTAAACCATGCTGAAACCATGTTTGTTTTCAAATTTGTATTTACTGGAAGTACCCTTACATATCTGGAGTCGTTTAAAATTTGTTTCATGATTTTTCATTGACTATACATTTAGTTATGATTTTATGAACGATCCTGTGTCAAAAGATTGGAAGTTGGCCCGCAATCCGAGGCTCTGCCCTTTCCTTGTCGGACTCAGGCGCAGGACCTGAGAACGCGACGGCCCAATAGGTTGCATTCTCAAGGCCGTCACGACAGCACCCTCTGTCGTGATCTGATCGCGACAGGGTCTGTCGTCGCGATCTGCTTGCCTGATCTGACGAGCCCGTCGCGACCCTCAAGAGACCCCGTCGCGATCTGCCTGCCCGAACTGACAAGGCTGTCGCATTCTGTACAAGACCCCATCGCGATCTCTTCTGACCCCGTCGGGACCCTTATAAGGGTCCGTCGCGATCTCAACTTTTTGCATGAAAACCCACCTTTTTGTAAGTTTTTTGTTATACAGTCACCCCATGTCCTATTAACTGTCTTGTACATAGAAAAACAAAGTTGTAATTATTGAATGTATTTTAATTAATTCAAGTTAATCACATGAACTATCTTGTCCATGATTTTTTTAATAAAACTTGCACACACTTTGAACCATCAAAATATGGCCTAACTTGGCATGTAAATATATCATCATACATCTGGTAATTTATGTAATTAATTGCCCTATTTTAAATAAGACTTGTCTTCGTTTCTCGCGTTGTTTTGTGCAACTGTTACTATCGCTCGTTACTCGACGTTTCATATGCAATGACCAAAAGATCTCATCTATATTCTACTCATTCATCTATTCACATTCACTCTACTATCTCGTCTCTCTCGTCTATTCATCTAGTACTCTCTTGGTACCCTTTGAGTTGTGTGGCTCCTACTGTTTTGTACTGTTCATGACTGTCTAGCGCAAAAATGGGTCTTGTGACTCTACTGACTTGAATGCATACTGTTGAGGGCACAGAGAGTGTCTGAGGGGCTCCAATCTAGTCCTGGGGGTAGAGAGCCACCCAAAAATACCTGCAGGGGCTATTGACGGTGTCTATATTTGCACCGGTCCTGACTGACTGTTTTGATTTAGCTAGACATCTAACTGTTACACTGTTACTGTTAGTCTGTTAGTTCAGACGTACTGCACTATTACCGTACTGCCACTGACTGTTACTGAACTGCTACTGTCCTGTTATTGAGCGACTACTGTCATACTCTCTTCATGCTCTACTTGATACTTGCTATCTTGAGTTACTGCATTCTATCCTGACTCAGTCGCATTCAAAGTACTATATTCTCTCTCGGCTATCTGCGGATAACCAAAGTGCCATTACTATTTCGGTTGATGAAAGTTAATCAAACGTGCTATACTATTTCGGTTGATGAAAATCAATCAA